>JAYDZK010000056.1:33537961-33585090 GCA_034509185.1 Euphonia xanthogaster | reverse complement strand
CTGGGCTGGGCACGGCACGGCAGGGCACGGCGGGCAGCACCTGCTCGGGCTGGGCTGGGCACGGCAGGGCACAGCGGGCAGCACCTGCTCGGGCTGGGCACGGCAGGGCACGGCGGGCAGCGCCTGCTCGGGCTGGGCAGGGCACGGCACGGCACGGCGGGGGAGACACCGGGAGAGACACCGGGAGAGAGAAGGAGGGAGGGCTCTCCGCGGGCTGGCCGCTGCCCCGGCGCTGCCGCCGCACGGCGGCAAGCCCGCGGACGGAGCTTCATCTGTTTGTTCCTAGGACGTGGTGGGCATCCTCATCCTCTGCCTGGCTTCTGCGGCGGCCGCGCTGGACTTTAAGTACCACCACACGGAGGAGCTGGAGGAGTACCTGAAGGGGGTGCGTGCCGCGTACCCCTCCCTCACCCACTTGTACAGCATCGGACGGTCGGTGGAAGGTAAGCGCCGTGGGACGAGGGGAGAGACGGCTTTTTGTTCTGATTAAATCGGGGCAGGTGTGGGTGAAGGTGGCGTTTCGTGGCTGCTTGCTGGCGGCGGGGCTGCTCTAACCAACCTCTGTAATGTTTCGTGGTCCTCTTGCTTAAGCGTGAATAACACACTCTGGCTGAAGCATCAAACGTGTCATCAGGGTAAAAGTTCTCCCAACACTTATGTTTCTGAGAATTGGAAACGTCCTGAGTGGCAATTTCAGAAAGAGGGCCGTCTTTATGGAGCGTAGAATGTGTGGGACCCCGTTGCCAAGTGCCCTCTCTGGGTGGGACCATAATTAAAGAAGTGTGTTAAAAATACCTTCTGACACAAGGTCCTATGCTGTAGATGAAGAATAGGATTTCAGTCTTAAATGTTACAGGAAAATGTACTGAAATTAGTAATCACCTTTCTGACCTTATATTGATATTTTAATTTATCTCCCTATGACTGGTACTTTCTTACCATAAATTTGGGGAGAAGTGGCTAATTTTTCAAAAGGAATTTAAAAGATTAATGTTTATTTGCATATGGACTTTAATGTACATCTGTTTAATTCTAAGAAAACAAAGAAACAAACAACACCCCAGACTGCTTTACTAGATTTTAGTTCAAGAAACTAAATCACTCTGAGAAGAGCTATAAAACTAGATAGAAAATCCATTCTTTAGAAACATCATCTGTTCCTCTAGTCCCATTTCATACCACTGGAAGGAGACATTTGTAGCCTCTATTATCAAATCCATGCTTGTGATTAAAAAAATAAAAATCGGTATTCTTCTCGATAGATGATCACAAAGACATTTTCATGCCTTCTCACTTGTTTTACCATATATCTCAAAGTAGACAAGGAATCTTAAAGTTATTTCAACTGTGTTGGTTTTGGTTTCATCAAAGGCAGAATTAGATTGGATTATGTTATTCATCCATGCAAGAGGTTAGTTCCTGTAAGTACAGTTCCCTCCAGTGCAAACTAGCAATTATCCACATCCTCATTTTCATACCTTTAGAGAACTTAGCTAACATTCTGATTATAGGAATACATTATGACTTTTCTGCCAGAAACTCAGCTGGCTTGTCTTTGTGCGGGTAGGCAAAAACCTTTCATCCAACCTGAGAGATTGGAACTTTGGCTTTTACATATCTAGATACCTGAAAGCTGATAACATAAGGTGTTCAACTCATCTGAGTTCCACCAGTAGGAAAACTGGAAAATCATCATCTCTTGGTTGTGATTGAGCAATGCACTGAAACGTCATTCAGATTTCGATATATTGTCTTCTGCTTTGCCAAACCCTGAGAAGAGAATTGTGTGGGCTCTCCTCATTATTATTCTCAGTGCCACGTAAAGCAGAATGGCAGTGAAAAATGTGTGGTGCTCCTCTATTCTTTCAGTTTTTTCTAAAAGTTAAGAGATTTCTACCTTTGTTGAGAAATGAGCCTTCAGAGTCACCTGGAGTATGGCAGGGGACAGTACTGAATTAGGGTCCAATTTGGGGGTTTTTTTTGCTCATACTAAAAGAAAGTTTTATGATAACAGTGGTTATAGAATTCTGGTGAAAATGAAGTTTCAATTTTGGTCCATGGGTTGAAGTTCTGTTCCTCTATTCTCAGTAAAGCTGGCACAAGCAACACTGTCTGTGCTGCACACACCTGTATGGGTTTTCTAGTGTTGTCCTCCTGCCGATTGGCTAAACCTTGGTAGCAAAATGTACTTCTTGATTGTGAGAAACAAAAATTAATTTAAGTACTATAAAACTGAGATTGATGTGATGTAGTAAGTTGATACTCCTGATATGAAAATTCTTGATGATGAATACAATATCCCATGGATCAAAGTAACACCTATAAAGTCAACAGACATTATTTTACTATTACCATGAATGGCTGTTGTTCCCACGTTATTTGTTAATCTATGTCCAATTTTATCTAATAATCTAGTATTTTATACTGCCATATAAACTTGAATTATGAAGAATATGAAGTAAAGGCTTGACTTTTGGTGGGTGTGTGTGTAGATTCAGAGCTCTGCAAGGATATAAAAATCCAGCTCTTAGAAGTTGTGGAGGGTGATAGGGACCTGTGTATTCCCACTTCAGAAAGTGATCATATGTAGTTCTTTAAGAGAAGTATCGAAACACTCTTCATGTCAGAAGCCTTACCTGCTTCAGGCAGATCATAAAGTAATTTAGGTCTGGAGGCTATCTAGTCTGAGCTCCTGTTCAAAGCCAGGCTCACTTGAAAGCTAATTATGATGCTCAGGGCCCTCTCTACTCTACTAGTGAATGTCTGCGAGGGTGGAGGTTCTACAGAGTCTCTAGGTACCTGAGCCGCCTTGCAGCCCTTCAGCTACACATCTGCAACCCAGCCAGTCTGCAGTCTGTACCTGCATGGGATTATTTTCTTGAGTTGATAATCCATACATGGGGTTCTTTTGTTTCAGGTGCAGGATTTTGCATTTATATTGGTCAAATCCCATGAGTTTGCTGACAAGAAATTCCTTCAGTTTACCAGGGGCCCTCTGAATGGCAGCTCTGGCCCTGATGAAGATATTAAACAGCATCAGCCCCAGTACTGACCCTTGAGGAATGCTGCTAATAATCTGATGCCTCTTGAGCCACCAGTTGTTCGGTCCATTCAGCTTCTGACCTTACTGTAGTCTATTCCTCTAATCCATAATCCCATATCCATAACCAGCTTGTTTACAAAGACACCATGAGGGCGATTAGACTAGACACTGGAACAGGCTGCTCAGGGTGCATCCTTAGAGATATTCAGCAGCTCTCTGAACTCAGTGCTGGGCAGCTGGCTGTAGGTGGCCCTGCTTAAGGAGAGGAGTGGGGCCAGATAACCTCCAGAGGTCCCATGCATTCCTGAATCTGTGATTCTGTTGAAGGCCTTGCTAAGGTCAAGACTAAAGAAATAGGGTGCTTTGCTCCTTCTTGCTAAGTCAGTGATTTCTGCATAGAAGCCAAACAGTCAAGTGAGATTTGTTAGGGGTAAATCTGAGGTGAGATTAGCATAGTGTGTTTATTTGAGAATATAGACTGTAATAGCAGTGTGCACAGCAGAATCTGTACCAAGATCTTCAATGGAGAACAAATGGAAAGACGCCCAATTTGTTTTGTGGTGGCTTACATCACCATATAGAAATTCCCCCCTGCCAGATTACTAGGAGCACCTCGGTCAAATTACTGAACACAATGGGTTCTAGACTGGCAAAGGCCTGTCCAGTCTCCAGATCTGATTTGGAAGCTATGATATTTAGTTATGTATCTTATCTGCTAAGCTATTATCCTTAAATGAGGGGAGAAAGTTTTGTCAGCCAATGAGCTACATCTTTTAAGCTTCTGAGTGTTACCTTTTGGTCTAATTTAGTAGGTATCATCACATCCCTCAAGCTTTGTAGGTAATTTGGTCTGTGAGAAACTGATACTGTCTTAGCAGCAGGTAGGCAGAGATGTGTGGTGGCCCAGAAAATACCTTAATTCTTTTATATTATTTCAGGTGTGCTGTTGAATAAAGTTATCAAAGCTTTTTGTAGGAGTTTAGTTTTCTGATATATCCAATATCCAACCTCAGAACAGTGTGTGCACTCCATAATAATAGAGGAACCTGCAGAGCTGCATCAGTCTGGGATGGGAGAATGGGACCCGGTGTAATCATATTAACCCATCCTGCCTAATGCCACCCCAGTGAAAAACAGACTGACTCTTAGCAAGCAAATCCTAGAGTGCTTTACCAGAAGGAAAATAGTCCATGTATGTGTATGATCTGTGGCTTTTCATTGTTCGAGACACAGTGCTGTTGTTATTCTTTGAAAAGAAAATGAGGGTAGTAGGAAGCCAACTTAAGGATTCTAACTGAACTGATGACCTCCTTAGGAGGACAAAAACAACCAGGTATTGGAAGAATTGAGTAACTTTTGTAGTAGACCCACACTCTAAAAAGCCTTTTCAGATACACTCTGGATTGAGATAAAGTGATAGCATGCTAATTACAGCTTGGTTTAGATCTAGGTTTTCTGGAGACCAGTCTGCATTTTTAGAATTCCAGTCAACTTTGGGACAGTTGTAAACATCCTCAGGCCAGATTCTACTCACTGAGGGAAAGGTTGTGGATGGTTAAAGCACCCCTAATGAAGTTTCAAAGTTGACTTCATATATTAAAATCCATTTGGCAGATTTTATCACTGGAGAGACAAAAACTAAAAGAAACTGACCAGATTTTGTTCTGGTTCTGATAGAAATTCTCAGAAATACCTTGCAAAAGAGCTGTCCTGAAAGCTTTGATTGAGAAATATGTGGCTTAGTCATCCAATTCTGATGCTTAGTGAACACCAATATTCAGTTGCTCTCTCTGTTGCCCTTGGACAGATACATTCTAGCGATTAATCTTAAACACTTCGCTAACTTTGGGGGAAAGTTTTTGCATTTGTTTTTAAGTAGTGAGTCTTGCTTATAATCACTTTGCTATCCCTGCTCCGTGAACAGGAGAGGCTGCAATGTGCAGGGGTTGTGTGTATGGTTGCTGTGGGTTTTATAGTTCAGGAGTGCAGGACTGGCCCGTGGCTGCGTGCATGGATTATGCTATGGACTACAGGGAAGGTGTGCTCAGCAGGGCTCCCGGCAGGCCAGGTCTCTCAGTCACAAGGTGCCTGTTGGAGCACTTTGTCTCCTTCCTGCCGGCATTCGACATTCGTGTGTTTTTCTCCTTGGAAAACGGGAGGGAATGAGCATGCCCAGGTTTCCATCTGATAAGCAGCTGTGACTTCAGCAAGAGGGCATGCTAGGGATTAGGACTCAGGTAGTGCAGTATGCAACATGTGCCTGAAAATACAGTCAATGGAAAACCCGGGCAATTAACCTGTCCGTCATTCCTCACCAGCATCAGTGGAATGTGTGCCCAAGGTGTGCCAGAGGTCAGCTCAGACCTCCTGACTCTTCTGATACAGTGTGATTGATACCCTCAGGCATTTATGGGCGGCTGATACCTTTAGGCATTTTTGGTGAACAGGGGAGTACTGATTTAAGGTTCACTGCACTTCAGTGAAAATATTTAATAATAAAAGGCCGGGTATTGTATTTGTCTCATCTACACATAAATAGTCTGTGTATGTAGCTGGGAACTCATTTTAAGTTATTTATTGTGACACAGTATGGAAGAAGCCTGAGTTACTACCACCAATAGTAAAGTGCATTGTAAATTCTATTGAATTTACATTACAGACTTTTATGTTCTGGATGTTTTTACTTTTTTAAAAAGTATTAGAAAACAAGTTTTACTGCTGGAGAAAACAAAGCTGAAATACATTACCAATTAAATGTTTGTATTCTACTGGAATTATTGGGTTGGCTCAGGGGTTCTGGCAGTGCACAAAAATAGAATGAGAAGGTTTTATATGGCCCACTGTACTTTGAGGTGAATTTCTTGGTTTTACCCATTATTAAATGCTAGTGCCAGTGTTTTTAAAAGTAGGAAGAAAAATGAAAGGTAACAGAGAGAATTCTTTTTGCCTTAAAAATAAAAAAAAATTACATATATGAAAAATCTATAGCAAGTGTGTTGTCTTTAAAGACTACATTGCAGTTATTTTTTCAGTGGTTACATTATGTGAGGTATATTTGTGTAGAGGCTTGTTACCTTAGGTTTGTTCCATTTGACTGCTGCAGATGACTTTCCTCCTGTCTCCAGTCCTTGATAATGTCTCTTCTTCCCTCCCCTCCTCCTTATCCCCACCCCACAAATTTCCTTACAGGCTTGTCATGCAGGCATGGTGTGTATAGATGATATAAACATTGAGGTTTTTCAAAGTTTGTTTTTAGAAACAAGAATGAATGAAACATTTTCCACTCTGGGGGCCCCATGATGCAAATCATACTAAAGTTGCTTGCCTCTAGTCCAGAGTTCCATGTAAAAATGGGCATTCTAAATCTTATTGTGATAGTTAAATTCTTATCCATGCTTGCTCACTTCTGAATTTTTTTTGCCTGTTATGGGTCACTTGTTCTTTCATGTTCTTTCCTCATAACCATCTTTGTTCTTGTCTCCCACAGTGTGTGTGGCATATAAATGTAGGTTAACAAGATCCTAAGTAGGTTTACATGTTCATTTTATTATTGAAAAGGTGTTTGGGTTCACAGATGGGCTTGATATTAATAGCCTTGTAAACTCTATTTGCAGAACATTATGTCCCTCACTGTGATGAGAAAGGGAAATAAAACAGAGAAGGAGTACTAGCTCCTTCATGGTTTATCTAGTGAAAACTAAATCATGACTTTAAAAACAAGAAGTATTAACTTGTATTCTTAAGTCTTCAGCTCCCAACTGAGCTTTGCTCTTAATCATGTGTTTAAATAGAAGTCACCATTACTATATTAGCTTTAGATTTTATTTGTCCTAACTGAAGCTAAAAATTCTTTAAATACTGAAATATAGATTCATATATTATCCAACTGCATCCTCTAGCAGTTTGACTCCTGTGATGTGACATAAGTAGTTTGTGTGCAATCAGTCCTCCAATAGCCAAGTACCAAGATTTTATCTGATGATAACAAGACTTAACTTTTCTTTCCTGTCAGTACAACTATGCTTTTTACATGGCTCATTTATAAAAAGCATGTTGTTTGGTCAGCGTCAGATGTTTAAAAGATTAGACCTGAATCTTGGATATGCAGTCACTGACTAAATTCCTATTCTCTTGCAGTGAAAGTAAAATTATTTGCTTAAGTTTTCTCTTCTTTACACTTGCTGTGAATTGGTCAATCATTTTTGTCCTGCCTTCTATGATCTCTCCTACTTAAATACACTTCTTTCTGAAAATTATGGAGGAAAGTTTGTTCATTTGTTTTTTTCCTGTAGAACATGCTGCATCAGAGATTTCTGTCCCAGCTTAAATAAATAAATACAGTGTGAGGGGAACCTAGCCTAGCAACATAGATCAAACATGTCTCGTATATAAACTGTTATCTAGTACTGAAGTTTTAATGTTGTAACTTCAAAATGGAAAGATCTGATCTGTTTAGAAATAGTACACTGTTCACATGAGTAATATTTATTTAGAATCAGCCTTGTGAGGAAAATCCCTGTTCTCCTGCTTCCTCTCTACCTTTTGCTTTGTAGTTGTCTGGTTGCAGCCTATATGTGTCAACCTTTTTTTCAGAGCAATAAAAGTCTTAGGGCTGCAGCCATCCTGTTTCCCATCAGCAAGGCTTTGCAGCTTTCTGCGTTTGTTTAGAAACAGGCAGAATTGACTACTGGGTGTTGTAACTCACACCAGTGGAGTTAGCAATGCTCTGGAGCTTGTGTAACACAGAATCAGGAACTGCAGCTGGTGGATGCAGTATCCATATCCTTTCCTGGTGCTGAGGAAGTAAATATGTAAGAGATTTTATATTTGGGGGTTTTGTTTGTTTTAAAACTAACTAAAATGTAGAGCTCAGGGTACTAACTATAGTGCACAATGGACATAAATGAATGTTTTTCCCCCTCACTCGTTGTAGGATTCTGCATTTATCAGCGTTGTGCATTCATTTTTAGCCCTGTAAATGAAATGTGATCCTAGTCACAAGCTTACTTAAAGAAATAAAACTCTTATCTTGTGACTCAGTTTTACCCAGATAGTCAATTTGTCTGCATCCTCCTTTTAGCTGAGGAGAACTTAGTAACACATCCCTCCTACCCCACTTCAGATAATGAGACTTTTTAGTAGAAAAGTGTTTCTGGTAGCTTTCCATTCACTTCCCACAAAAGAAGAAGAGCAGTGTGCCCTGCATCCCTTCTGCCCAGCCTTTCTGCCTTGGACCTCTGGCTGTAGATGCTTGGAGGAACCAATCTTGCTTATTTTCAGGGCTATCTAATTAAAGGTTTGCTGTGTGTAGCTATGGCATATTCTTATGTGCCATAATACTTATGTGTTCACATTAGTACATGGAGACCTACTTATAATCCATTAATTAATTGTTTGCAAGACTTCTTTCAGTGAAGCATTTGTTCATTAGACAGTCGTTCTGCACATGTTTTTTTTGTAGAAGAAAGATCTAGATAGTTTTTAGGGCTGGGATTTTTTTTTAATGAAATCTGAATGTGCAAGTGATTTCTAAACTTTCTGAAAGTTCTGCTTTTGGAACTTTTTTTATTAATTAGAAGATTAATATTAAGAAATGGACATAGAAAAAGATAATGCATAGGACTGGCTGTAGATCTCTTCCCCTCACAGCTGAGAGAATACTCTCCTTGTGAAACTATTCACTCTTATAAGCTGTGCAGTGGCTCAAATGTGAGAAAGAGGGTAGAGGATGTTTCTAAGCAGATGATTCTGCAGTTTGATATCTAGGACTTACTTGTTGTTATGGGAAAGGTCAGACCATGGCAGTCAGAGGCACGTAATTAAATTACTGTAGCTGCTACATAGCATGCTAAGCTCACAGTGGATTTAGGACAGTTGAGTTAGGTTTCCTGTTTGTCCCTAGCCTGTGTGTTCTGCATCCATGGTCTTGCAGTTACCTGGGGCATTTTAACAGAGCTTGAGCACATCCGAAAAAGTAACATTTATCCTAAATCTAAAATAAAAGCAAGTTCTGTTCTCGATAAGAAATGCAGTCCTACTGTGTCCATTATTCTGTTTTCCAAAGAGCAGCTAGAGAAAATTAGGAGAATAAGGTAGGCACGGATGCCTTCCCTGGTATGGACTTCAAACAGTGGGCAGCCAGGATGGTTCTGATGAAGCATGTGTCCTGATCCTGGTGTGCCTAGAGTACAAAACTTGCTTTGATACACAATTGCATTAGGCTGATCTCAAAATCCCAAGAATAAACAAAGGGCATCATAACATGTTTGTTCAAGGGACTAAGGACCAAATTACTCTGCTTGTAGGCGGTAACACAGCCTGATCCTTCCTTGCTGCCTTGTGTCTTTGTTACCTTTCCTGAAAGCCAGTTGCTAGTGTTTCTAGGGACATTTAGTTGCCCATTTTAGAAGAGTCTCTGGAAACGCTGGCCAGATTAATGTAGCTTGTTGACTAAACGAGAAACAGATGATCATGGCAGAGACTGGATTATTTTTTAAAAATTTATCTAGTCTCCATTTCCCCCCCCCTCCCCTTTTTTTTTTTTTTCTTCAGTGAAAGGGGTGGCAGGGGGAGCTACTCAGTGTCTGGATTTGTAGGAGTCTGCTTGCCAGCATTGAGATATGTATGGTTTTGAGCTTCCTATTCTTGAGGCAAACATAAAGTCTGAGATCTGACAAGGATTTTTATGGGATAGGTGTAGCAAGCCTCTTGGTGAGGTACTTCAGGACTCAAGTCCTCAAAATGCACCAGTAACTTCTCAGCCACTGATGAACCACAGCCTGTAGAATACTCCTTCTGTTACCTTCAAGTGGCAGAAATAGTTCTATATTCTCTGCCTCTGGTGGTCAAAGTATAGGCTCAACAAAACTATTGAATCTGGATAAATTGCACTTTGAAACAAACGAGCCCTCTCCCTTATGGCCAGCTTGTGTTACAAGCAATTACTTTATTCATGATGATCCAGTGGTACTATTGGTAACTTTTATTACTTTCATGCATACAATAGCTTTTCTGAAAATTAACTGGTATGGATGCGTACCAGTTTCACAGCTTTCTCAGAAAATAAAGCACACCTTTTTAGAACTAGGTTTGAAGACCCTGTGGTGATAGAAACAAGAGTTGGCGAAAAGGGAAAAATAATCTATTTGGTTTCTGGGTGTAAATATGAAACCAATCCGTGTAAATAATAGAAAAAACCTGCTCAGACTATTTCTATGTGTCTGTGGTGTTCTCATCTTCTTAGTGAGCAATACTGAATAAGGTTAGTATATCTTAATTTAAAACCAATATTCCCTCTGGGTTGTTTTTCTTTGGCTTTTACAAATTTAGTTTTATTTCTTGATTTTTGTTCAAATAACCTGTAAGGTGCTGTTGTAGAGACTGTGCTCTGCATTGGCAATTTTTCATGGGGTTTTTTTTGTATAAAGAGTGTTCAACTTGATAATGAGAACTGGAAATGATACAGTGATGACTCACACGTACATAGGAAAGAAAGGGTTGCTGTTCTCATAAGATCCAAGTCTTGTGAAAGTGTCCAAAGCAGCTATGGATCCCAATCAACCAAAGATTTAGTTAAACATTTAGGAAGATAAGCAAGCATGTGAACCATTAATTGTTTTGACTCCCTTCCCTTCTCAAGTGCTTTAGATACAAATAAACAGTATCTAGTGGTTTTTTAGAGTCATGGTTTATTCCTTCAGTTCTGTTTATATGGTGCTGACTCTAATTTAGAGTGACTGGTGTAACCTCTTGGAGTAGATGGGAGCTGATTAAATAGTGGGAAATTGATATTTCTATTTACTTTTTGCCGAGAGAGAGCGCCTTAAGTCTGTAATAAGGGATCTGTGGGAAGAGACCAGAAGAATTAAGTTTAGCAGTGGCCCCCACATGGTGACTCCGTGGCTGTCAGTGGCTGTAGCCAAATGTTACCTTGGGTGCTTTTGGCTTTTTTTGTGCTTACCTAAGCACCATGCTGAATATTGCCAGACATGCCTGGTTGATGTACGTGATCTGTATCTCTTTATTATCCTCTAAAATACCTTGAAGACTTTCTTCTATTTAAAGTGTCCTAGCTCTTCTTGGCGTATCAACTCTGTTCATTACTAATGCCAGTGCTACTACAGGCCAAGTCTTTAGCTAATCCATTCTGTCTCAGCGGACCATGGTACACCTGAAAGTAAGGAAAAATGCTCACAGAAGAATTTGATGTGCAGTTGTTCTCACAGATGTTTGTCTGATTTCAGTTTCAGGTATGTAGCTTATTTTGGCAGTGTTTTACTCAGTCTGGCTAGATTAAAATCACACTTTTGTTCATGTTTGTAAGGCAATACTGCTACATCAGTCATTCTGATTAACTATTTCTGGTTATACGAATAATGTACTGGTACTTCAAATTCTTTCAGAATCTGAATCAAGCCGTGTGTGGTTTTGGGCAGTCCCCTTGCAGAAGAAAAGTTCCAAAATGGCATTAGATTTTCCACCTTGAATTGGTAATGACAAATCAGAGTACCTCAGGGCAAAGGTGCTGCTGATGGTAGTTTAGTAAAAGGAATTACTCTTGAAGTCCTTCATTAGCTGTGGTAGTGTTTTGCTGGAAGAGAATGTTGCCCTGAGGAGGCTCATCTGCCTGGAGAAGAGAATGCTTAGGGTGGAATCTTGTCACAGAATTCGAGTACTTGAAGAGTGGCTATAAAGAGGATGGATCCTCTCTCTTCACAAGAGGCTATGTGGAAAAAAACAAGGGGCAATGGGTACAAGTTGCACTGTGAGAGGTTTCATCTTAATATGAGAAAATTTCATACAGTGAGAATCATTCACTGGAATGACTTCACCAGCAATGAGGTAGAGTCGTCCCCACTGGAGGTTTTAAAGATGCAATTGAACAAAGTGCTGTGTAATCTTATCTAGGTTTCCTTTCCCATGTAGGGTTGGCCCAGAGGATCTCTTGAGGTTCCTTCTAATCTGGGCTGCTCAGTGATTCTGAGATTGGTTCTATGATTGAATTGCTCTGGGGCCTTGCATTCTAATGAGAGTTAATCTCTCTTCTCCTCCTCTCTGTCCTGCACCTTTCTAGGGGCTGCCTCAGCACAGATCAGCATTACAGCAATTCCTACCCATGAAGCCAGTGTACAACTCGTGCCCAATCCAGGAGCACTGTAGTCAGTCTAATGCTTTTTCTTGGTCAAAGTAGTCCTCCCTGCAAACTCTTGAATCAGTACCCTAGCCTGACTGCTACTGACAGTGGGTCTGAGCCATTCCCCAGTCATTTAACTTCATTTCCTAACTTTCTTTTAAATTGTGAGTTTTTCATAAATGAAGCTGTAAAGAACAAAGTGAAGAAAAGCAGAAATAAAATTCGAAACAAAAACAGGGAGCACAATCCAGATTCTAACATCTACAAATGGAATTGATTTCTTTCCCAGTAGACCTGGAGATCAGTTTCAATTCTTCATTTTAATTACCAGTTTTTGTACATCTGTTTAGAATACGACACTACGTTGCAAACTAGTGGCAATGCTAGAAAACTTTTTAAAAAGTTAAAAAGGCTTCTCATTCTACTAGAAGCTGTGTGGTCTGGCTCTGCTCCAATACAAGTCTTGTTACTTGTCCTGAGACACACAGTTAGAAACACGTTTGTCTTCATCACTTGAAATATAGTTCACTAATTAGCTGACGTCAGTTTTGGTTTGGCAATTTGGCAGTGAGCAATGGCTTTTTAAAGCATGAGAGGAAGCTTAGCTGTTCCCTTCAGGTACCAAACCAGAGTTATCTAGGTTTGCTGATTAAAGGAAACCATCCATATGCTGAATCTTTTTACATGCAGTTAATTACAGCTGTATGGAAAGAAATCTTACATCATCCCTCACAGATACACTATCCAGTACTGCAGGCTGAGCAGACCCAGGAATGTATTTTAATTGTTAATGGAGGGTTTAGTACTTCTTACAAGCTGGAAATGCCAGGAAATAATTGGTATCTTAGTTCATGGGAGTGTTTATCATGTAGATGGCCCTCACACAAACTCTAAACAGTCTGAACACTAATGCAGGAAAGACCAATTTACATCAGTACTTAATGGTAGTCTATACTTAGCACTTCCTTGTGTTTCCCATGAGTGCAATCCACAGTGAGAGTAGCAGGAATGAGTGCTGATGGCAAGACACTGGAAGTATTATTTTTTTATTTGATATCAGAATACTCTATTATTTGTAGAAAATCTTCAATGATGGAAACATCTAGAGCACTTTACGTGGACTCTTTGCTTGAGTGGGTACCATGAGCTGCATGTTGTAGTTTGCAGTAGCCACCTTTGGGGTTGGGCTGTGGCAGAAAGGCTGCAGTCACTGCTGTAAGCAGGTGTGTTCCTCTTGGTGCAGAAGTCCACATGGCAACTGGCACCAAGGAGGGATGTCTGAACTTGCCTTCCAAGAGAGGGAATGAGAGCTGGGAAGCAAGGCTTCCCGGGCATAAGGACAAAGAATCATAGGAGCATTCTGGATGGACTTAGTAATTCATTGCAAGTTGCCCCAGGATACAGCTATAGAGAGAATGACACATTGCAGAGTTGGAAAGTAAGTTGAGGTTGTTGTCCACACTTGATTATGAATAACAGTTTTTTCACTACGAGGATTGTCTTCAGTTCCAAACATATGCTACTGCAGCAAGACTTGTCTATTTTCACAGAGCTGCAGGATGGTTGAGATTAGAGGGAACCTCTGGAGGTTTTGGAAGGGAAAAGGGCTAGGGTGAGATGAGGTGTGCGTTCTTTTTCTTTCCTTTTTGAAGAAGAATGTGATTAAAAGCTAGTATCTTTGGGTTCTCCACTCTGCAACTTGTCTAAGCTTACAGAAATCAAACTTTCTTTATGAGACAGTGGCTCTACATACAACAAGGCCAAATAACTAGCTTTCTTACCAAACCAGTTGCCACAAAATTATTTTTAAAAGTATGGTTTGCTTGCTCACATTGTCCTTTAATGAAAGAGTCAGTAGATAATCTCACAGCTTTGTGCATGGCATGGTTACAGGGGTTGAAGACCGATGTCTTCAAGAGCAGCTGTAAAACCAGGGGATACTGAGATCACTCTTGCTTGAATCTGTCAGCTCTCAGCACTGTCTTGCTGCTTCTTGGTCCTAAGACTCTGATTCTGTTAGCTGAGAATTTAGCTTGGCAACCACTGTCTTCAGTTTTACCTCTCTTACAACTGTTTCAGTGCATCTTGCAGTGTTGCTTTGGTCCTCTTCAAGTTTTTCTCCCATTCCCGAAGTCCTGTCCCTTGTGGTATAGCTGCTGTGAGCCAGTTGCCCAGCTGGGAAAGAAAACAAAAATGCTGTGGTATGTGCATGACTACAGTGGCCATGCCTTCAGGAATGGGAAGCTGGTACGCTCCAGAGTTTGTTTACTGCAGATTTGATGATCTACAAAGAATTAGGAAATAGGGCTTTTTTATAGTACCGCATGTAGCAGGTCCTATCTTCTGTCCTGCAAGTAGCAGGGGTGGCTGGGCTCCTCTCAGGCAGGTTGTGGGTCCCAACAAGACCTGTGTGGAGCTGGGGGCAGCTACCACGCTTGCAAGGTCTGGGCATAAGCAATCTTTAGCCTGTCACTGCTATTATCAAGTAACTGGTCCAGTTTCATTGCTGCCATCTGCTGAAACTTGAGTTTTCCACCTCACTGAGCAGACTAGTGGGAAGCACAGATTTGCAGATGAGGTCTGAAATGCCACAGTATCACTAAAAATAATAACAAAAAGTCTCCTCTCCTCTCCCTCTCCCCCTGCTTAAATGTGGACTTCCAAAATGTATGTATGTTTATTTTGGTACTTAAAGTTCAGCTTCTTGTGCAGCTTTAGTGGTCCTAACTAATACTCGTTCTGTAGCTATTAATTCTTTCCCTGCTGATATATTTGAAATATGTCTCTGGTACAGCTCTTTCTGGTACCTCCTGTTTTCTGAGTAGTAATGCATGAATATGTTCAGCTTTTTTGTGTTGCCTTTAGTACAAAACCAGATGTTCTTTCTCTGTGATAATGAAAATTTCTGTATCTATTTCAGAAAAGCCTTATGTTTTAAAATTTGGGGGGCGGAAGAGTGATCTTGTTTGCTAAATTTAATTTGAAAAGTGTTTATTAAAAAAAAAAAAAAAAAGAGCCTTCTTTTCTAGTCCTGGTTAAATGCTTTAGAAATTTCAGGGTTTATTATGTACTTGGGCAGAAGGCAAAGCATATTTATTCCTATAACCAATATTGCAAATATTCATAGAATAAAAGAACCCCACAGTCCCCACAATCTACTTTGATGTGTTATAAATAGGACTGAGTGGGCACCAGTGAAATATGAGAATTTGTACAATGGTCTTAATGACCAACTCTTTTTATTCTTCTAAGGCTTGTATAATTTTACACTTGTTTTAAAAAATGTCTTTTCCCCTTCCCCTCTTAAAGGTAGAGACCTGTGGGTTCTTGTTCTGGGAAGGTTTCCAACCCATCATAAGATTGGCATTCCAGAGTTCAAGTATGTTGCTAATATGCATGGGGATGAGGTACGTTTGAATTTTTGCAATGTCATTTATACCAAATACACTTACCAGAGATTTAGAGTGAGCTTCTCTCAGGCATGTGCTTCTTATTATTCAGGTATGTCATAACTCTGGGAAGACAAAATATGTGTGTATTTATTGAGGAATTTTCAGAATAAAATTGTTCCCTTGTTTAAGTGGAAGGGCCTTAGGAGACCTTACATCATGGTGAAGAGTCCAACAATCCTACACTCAAGACCTCTTTTAAGTAGAGAGCTTTGTCTTTTCCAAGTGAGTAAACCCAGGGGCTTTAAGTTTCCCAGCAATGAGTCAGATGCAGTACTTTGTACATTGTTGCTGCCTAGGCATGAAATATGACTGATAGAACTCTTCAAATACATCCTAAGATTAAATAATAATTGCTGTGAAGCATCAAATTATTTATTTTAGGAAGAAAATTTATCTTGGGAACCTTAAGCTAGGAACAGCTAGATTCACCTGAGATAACACAAAGTACAAAAGAAAAAGCAATGCCAGAACAATAGACTTGCTCTGGGAAGAATGCCCACTTATTAATGATCAAGGAGAAATTATGATTATGAGCCTACCTGGTGCACTACTTGAGTCTGAATCAGAAAGAATCAAAGCTTTACTGTTCTCTATGGTACTTTTTTGCTTTATATTACTTTTATTCTTTGCCTTTACCTGATTATATTAGTCATCTGCAGGATAGGTTTAAACTGCGCAATACGTTTTTATGCAGTCTTTCATGTGAAGGTTAAATAATTTAACAGGAGTAGCAAGATATATACATATATATGTGCTAGACTGTGAATTCCCAAAACTAAGAAAGACAGGTATGGTAGAAAGTGTATCCTGTGCAAAGGGTAACGTGTCAAGAGTTATTGCTGTGTGCGGGCGCTTGCACACCTACAGGCACTTGTGACATTATGTGCCAAGAATTTTCCCCAACTTAGACTAGTTTCACCTTGTTCAACGCTGGCCTTGCTCAAAGTGCTGCTGGAAGTTTGACTGCTTGGGAATTTAGCTCTATGTGGGAGGAAGCTGATTCATGGTGTCAAATGGGCACATTTGTTACTGGGTGCCCAAGATGGGGTTTGCATCTCCTGGAAGCTGGTGTGTGTCACCAAGGTGTCTCGGAACTGAGGCTCCATCCTGCAGTCCCTGCGGACTGCTGGAGTGGATGGCAAACCTCTGACTGCAAATCACCCAGCTTTGATGGGGAGGAGGTGGAGGGCAGGATATGATCTCATCCAGAACGGGCTGGCTTGCAAATCCAATATTGCTGGACTGCAAAAGGCCACACATACTGAAGTCTCCACAAGGAAGCACCCCTGTCATTATCACTGCCCAGCTGGATAGACATAAGGACCTTTGACCGTAGAAACACGCAATGTTTGCACATCCACAGAGCTGGGAATTGCTGGGGGTTGGCAACTCAGATCACTGCCCAGGATCTGAGCTTTTTATTGACTTCATGAGGAAATGAGGCTTGATTTACTTTTAAAGTCAGACACAGTGCCAAACGATGTGAGCAGGGTTGATCCTTGAGCTGCCTGGCTAAGGCCTCCAACATTCCAGTTGTTTGTCAGACCTAGGGAACATTCCAGAAATAGAGCTATTCATCCTTTTCAGACCCTCATGATGATTTTTGCTGTATGTGTTTTTTTTGGTACATACAGGTGAAACAAAGAAGCATACAAACACAGTTGGTGTTTGGGTTTTTTATCTGATCATAAATGTATTTCAGATGGCAGGAAATTAATTCCTCATATAGAGAAGCATTGGAGAAGTTGAATATTTTTTCCCCATAATCTAAGATTCTGCTGGACTAGTCACTGGGGATAGATTCGACTACCCCTACAATATATTAAGCAGATAAGCTTTGCACTAATTATACAACAAGCCTCAACTTGTGTGCCAGAGTCTTTCATAAACTGAAATTGTGGGATTATGGCTTCATTGATCCAGTCAGGTCTTTTGTGCTTCGGTGATGTTTTCCACAAAAGATATAAAATGAGAAGTGCTGTTCTCAAGTATTGTTTGGTGATGTCACCCTTCTAACCTGTTATGATATGCATGTGACGCTTAACTTGGACTCAGCTGGCCCACTGCTCCAACAACATAAAAGTTGGGGTGGAACCTGAATTGCATGTGTGTGGGCTGTTCACACCTGCTGCTGGAAGAAAATCTAGGTTATTTGGAAAGCTGCCCAATAGGGAAGTTCTAATAAAGTAATCTGAGTATGCAATACCATGAGAGGAGTATTTTTTTCAGAACTGAAAAGATTTCTTTTTTTGAGTAAGTTTATTTTTCTTGATACTCTAAGACATAACCAGCCAAGAGTGGACTTTTGCCCCAGATCCACCGAGAGGCAACAAAAAACTTCTCCCATTCTTTATGTTCCCTGCATGAAGCTGGACACCATTTTTAGCAGTACTTTTTGTTTAACCTGAGCCAAATGAAAACTGATTTAAGCTAACTTTAATCAAGATGGTGGTAACTGACTGCACAAAACACACAAGCCTGTGAAATGTTAATCAAGTCTGCAGGGGGAAGGTGAGGGAGAGGTTGCTGATCTTCTGGGGCAACTCCCATTCTGAATTAGACAGCAGCCTCTCTTGTCCCAGTCTTGTGCTCTTACCTGAAAAACCTTCTCTTTCTAAGTCACACACTCCTTCCTGGGGAAGAACTCCTCCTGCTTAACATCAACCACAACCAAACCCCCAAATACTCCTGAGTCACAAACGGAGCAAAACCATTTGGACCCTCTGTGCCAGTGACTTAAGTGCATTCTATACATCTGAAGAGACAGGATCTAATTGGAAGGCTCTTCCTGAGCCATGTGTATCACTGCAGGAAAACCCTTTAAGGAAAAGCACATCGGAACGAGCTGTAAACTGCCTGTGTGTTTCTGCTTTTGCCCTTTCATGTGTTGAGTGTATGGCTTTAACTTTCTGCAGCTGTAGTGTAACTGGGCCATCACAAGATAAACTCTTTCTCAGGCTGCCAGTGCTGGTATCAGTCCTTTTCTTTTAAAGTGTCCACTTCTGATCACTTTATTTTCTCAGTATATAAAATAGCAACAATGCAAATAATATTAAATAATATGTTTGCTTATTTATAATAAACAACAATTTATTATAAACAATATAAATAAATCACTAATATTAATAATATAATAATATAGTAGTATAAAATATTATTTTAAATAGTATTTTTCCTCTTTCACTGTGTGAAACTGAGCCTATACTGATAGGTCTGGACTAGCCTATGTGAAAGGATGTGTTTATCTGCTGCCTTATCTTGTGAAATAAGTTAAAGCAACTCCACCCTATTTTCCGTGTCATCGTAGACACAGTCATATCCACAGTAGGGTTTCCTGAAATATTAGGGCTTAAGTGAATAAGGGCTGGAGTAGATTTATTTGTGATCAATATAATGGAGTCTTAAAAAAACACCAAACAATAAACTAATGACTCTTGTGTAGAATTTCTTACTCTTATTTCTAAAAAATTAATGGAAGCTGCATTTACGATCAAAATACCACTGTTGGAAAAAAGGCTGTTTTTTTATCATCTGATTGCACAAAAAGAATAATGCATGTACTGCACAACTTATAGAATACTTGCATCTACTGCTATAAGGAATCCTAAGTCCATATTCCCACGTCCCAGTCCTGTGTGATATATCAGTGAAGTGATATATGGGGAAACAACATTTGCTGTAGGAAAAACCCCACTATTTATAAAAAACATTTATTGTACAGTGAACTATTTTCCACCTAGCTTCAGTATTAGCTGATGTGAAAAAGGTCAGAAGAGATTTCAAAATTCAAAACAATCAAATCTCAATGCTAACAACAGACTTTGAAAAAAGCTGGATGTTGCTGAGGTCTATTTCAGCACATTTTAACACTGCCTTGCTGCAGTTACTTTTTTCCTTATCTTTCTTCACACTCTTCTGAGTGGGAAAAGAAAAAGCTGCCCGTGTCTCAGCCAGGTAAATCCTGAAGCTGGTGGAGTTTGACATGGGGATAACAACTTGTGCCAGTTACTGGTTCAAAAGCATTTCCTTCAGTGATAAACCAGAGAGCTGCACTTCCCTGTCACACACGTGGTATTTCTCAGATGGCCATAGAGATTGCTGCTGTAGAAATGAAGGGATGTGTGCCAAACTATTGGCACAGGCAGTTGCTTCGACACTGGTGTGTTTTAGCCAAGAAGGACAGCCCCAGTGGGGTGTGTCCCAGCAGCGCATGATAATTAGTGCAGTACAAGTGTTAAAAATAACATCCTGCAAGTGTGGCACTTCAGTGGGAAACCAGGCTGGCCTACTGTTCACACTGAGCTTCCTTAGGTGGGGTTGTGCCTGGTATGCTGAGCCTGGCCTGTGGAGCAGCCAGGGCTGGAGCAAGGAGCCAGGCAAGGCTGTGTTGCCCTGAAACAGGTCCTACCTGATGGTTTGGATCTTTCTTTCAACATTGTTCAGCTTAAAAACCAGGCCATGGTTAAGGAAAGAATTTTAATAATAAAAATGGTCAGAGCCCATCACCCATAGTCCCCTGGTGTTAGGTCTCTATCATGTGGTAACAGCACTGTTCTAAACCCAGGGCTGATGCAGTAAAGTGTTACAGCACAGGTGCAATTGGACCTAACCTTAATCTCCTGACTGGCTGCCGCTCAGGCTTCTTGAGTAATCCCTGTGGGAGCTGAGCAGGGTGGCTGACACAGCCCTGCCAGCAGGCAGAGTCAGGAGGTTTGAAGGATTTGTGTACAGAAGCAGCAGTTGCACCCTTTTCTACAGCATTGATCCATGTCCTGACACATGCCCGCTTCTTCATTCAAGGCTTCCCCTGAGGATCACTGGAAGCCTTTCCTGCTGACTTTCTCCCTTTGGGTCACAGGAGGAAGCTGACATCTGAAAGTGCACAGAGAAACTTAATGTCTAATTGTATCCCTAGAGGTGGGAGAAAGGGATTTCCTTTGCTTTTCTGTCAGCCTTTGTGTGAAATAAAATAGCACAATCTACTTTGGCATCCCATCTCTCCTGGATACTGCAATCAAAGCTAAATGTTCATGTCCTCTCAAAACCCCAGAACACATACGTGCTGTCCCCTGCTCTTCTCTTTATCTTCATATTAAACCTGAGGCTGATAAAGGTGTCTGTCCTTGACCTTACTGTCAGCAGACTACCTTCAGTGTGTCTAGACCCTTTATTTGAAGCTCTAAAATAAAACTAAGTGACTCACAACTCTTATCCAGAGACACTCCTGACCTCTGTAGTAACAGGGCAAAGCATGACTGAGCAGCAGATTCTTTCCAAGGGCTCGATCAAAACTTGACCTTGAACTTAAACTTTCCCAGAAACAAAAACTTTCCCTCAGATACTTCCAGATGTGCTTTCCCAAGGAATGCAGGGTGCTCTGGACCAAAACAAAACCACCCCTCTGTTACCACACCAAAACAGTGGTAATAAGTATATTTTTCTCTCACAGTCTAATCACCCAAGTGCCAGCACTCTTATGGTAATCTGAACTGCCTAATGGCCTGACTACAACAACAGCTATACCAGGAATCCTATAAAATAGTTTGTAAAACACTGTACATGTAAGTAAACCTGGGATTAACTTTTAATTGCAAATAATATAATCTGTGAAAATCTGGTCGTCTTTCATTCTTTGTAAATGTTGTTCTTTCCCACCACATTCTTTTGTTACTTTTCTTTTTTCCCCTTTCTGCTCCTGCTTCTCTACCCTTTCTTTTTGGGACTTATTTTGGTCAGGCACTGAAGAGAAGTACAGTAGGAGAAGAGCACTTTCCCAGGTTCTCCAGGCAGCAGTCCAGTCTTGTCTCTGTGGTAGAGCTATTCTTGCTGATTCTGAGTCTGGTAACTTCATCTCTCATGCCCAGGGCCATGAGTTGGCTGATTCCTCCCCTCTCCCTCTCCCTCTCCCTCTCCCTCTCCCTCTCCCTCTCCCTCTCCCTCTCCCTCTCCTCTCCTCCCCCATCCTTATAATGTTCCCAAGATGTCTATCACCCTTTTCAAGAGCTGCCTGTACAAGACAGGTTCTGTTGCATCCCTTCTTGGATTTCACAGAGTATATTTATCAAACCTGCAGAGCAGTCTGTTTTCACACACTCAGGCGCTGGTTTAGATCCCGTTGTGATATTCCAGGCTTTCTTCTTGGAGATAAAGTAGAGATAAGTTATCTCTAGAACTCATCTTCTTGCAAGTCTTGGTTTGTTCCCCTTCTAGACAGGGTTTAGGAACCCTAAAGCACCCTTGAGGCATGGGTCACAGTGCTGTGGAAATTGCCCCTGGAAAGTATGGTTCAGTGAACACTAGCAGTGGTTTCTGGGGTGGCACAGAATTGTCCTTAACTCTTGACACTATTTTGCCTAAAATCTGATAGACTAAAGGGAGATGTCAGCCTTCATGACTTACACAAACTTACATGAACAAAAATATGTGTTTAGCTTTTTCTCTGCCACTGCCTCACCTTGATCTAAAGTTTTTATCCAAATGTCTTTCCATGTCTTTTTCTAAGGATTTATTTGGTTTCCCTAATGCACATGCTCATAATGTTAATATAAAGCAATGTAACAGAAGTATCTATGTGGCCTCTTGTAATAGTATTGACTTCCCATAAAAGAGGATCAACAAGAAAATGTCCTGCTCTGTGGCATCCTGGAAAGCGTGGCAGACTTGTCTTCCCTTCCTTCTGAAGCTCCACTGCCAGGTGGTGCCACACAGCGCTGGCACTCGTGTGTGGGGTCACAGCACAGAGCTGGGACCCTGCAGTGGGACTGAGAAAAGGCAGAGGAGTGTTCCCAAGCCCACATGATGTTTATCAGGCAGCTTTAGCTTTTGTTATAGCTGTTCCTTATCCATGCAAGATTTAAGCAGTGCATCTGACACAGTTTCCCATTATACAAAAAGGTCTGGTTGATCTGGGTTTAAAACCCTTGTGAAAACCCTCCAGTGATTCCTCTAATTGATTCAGTTGGTTTAAATATATTCAGGGGAGGGCATAAAACAGAGTAGTGTGGATCAGTGTGCTCTCAAATGCCTTGCATGTCTGTGTAGTCCATAAGAAAAACCTGGAAGTTCAAGGCAGTGGATCTTTATTTATTTATTTTCTTCTTCCATATCAGACTTAGAGTAAGTTCTGTGCTTCTTTACACAGACTGTTGGGAGAGAAATCCTGCTCCATTTGATAGATTTCCTGGTGACCAGCTATGGACGTGACCCAGTTATTACCCGGTTGCTCAATAATACCCGGATTCATATCATGCCAACCATGAATCCTGATGGATTTGAAGCTACAAAAGTGCCTGATTGTTATTACACACGAGGAAGGTAAGGGTGGCTTAGGAGGGTGGGAGAGGTAAAATAAATGGGTGGGGAGTAATAATCGCAGCTAGTGAGAAGGCTGAATCACACTTGGTGGAGAGCAGAGTCTACAGAATGTGCTAGGGCTAATTTTTGCCGTGCCCTTCTGAAGACACATTGTTATGGCATAGAGTTTCTGGAAGACTGAGTCAGACTGGTGTTTATATGTGGTGGAGCCAGAAAAAATTGGTCAGAATGGTGTAATGACCTCACCTTTTAGGCAGGAGACTCAGATTGCGAATACGAGCACAATTCCCTATTTTGTAGCACCTTTAGAGTGCTACAAGAAAAGAAGGAAAATTCCACCCACAGGGATCTATTTCAGTTGGAGAATTCTGTAACCCTTTTTAATGAGACAAGGTGTGTCTAAGCTTGTTGAATGGACTTTAGCCATGTGATTAAAAATCATGTTGAATGTGGATTTAGTAAGAAGGAGGAGTTACACAAGCAGAGCTGGCTATAATAGGTTCTTTGCTAATAGTGATGGTAGGAAAAAAAACCTACACAGAAGAAAATGTAACTTGGCATTGAATCCTGTGCTGCTTTTGCATTCTTTGTTGTGACTATTGCAGAGACCAAAAAGGGGATGAAAAGCTTAACAAGCTAGAAGAGGGAAAGAGACGGTGAGAGAATGGGAATAAACGCCCAGAGGACAGATTTGGAATGTGCAGAAAAAGCAAACCCATGAGCTAGAAGTCCTTTTGGATCACTGGCCTTGGCAACATCACAAACAAGTGAAAAGAAAGTTTAGGTAGTTTAGTTCTCTTTAGGATGGCCAGTGTAGGCCATCCTTTTTATTAAGAAAAAATGTATTCCTCAGCAAATAGATGGGACTTGTATGGAGGCGGGTATTTTTTATCCCCTCACTGTCAAATAGACTGAGCTTAACAGACTGAGCTCAGAAATTAACACAGTCACAGTGAATACCCTCTTCATTCCTGTACTGACCTATCTGAGAGAAAAAGCAAGAGAGTGAACAGGCTGGGCATTAAGGTTCAGGGAGAATAAATGCATCCTGTGTTTGACTCAATTTTTTCCTGTCTGTTGAGAGTGAGAGCAGCCTAAGGGATACAGCCATTCAATAGTTACCTTGGCCTTCTATACAAGCAGGAAAAACACATACAGGAAGAGGACAAAGTCCTTCTGCTCTGGATCTGGTTTTTCTAATTCACTTATGAGTAGGTGTGCATTCTATGTGCAAGTTAAATATTCTCTGTTTCCACTTAGAATTGTTTTATTGTGGCTTATGAAATTTCCAGTGCTGCCAAAAAGCAAACTGAACTCCATCACTGTAATGCTTGAGAAATAAGAAATGGTGCTTGAGAAATAAAAAAATCTTCCCTGTCCCCTGAAGATACTAGCACACCACAGATCTGGAGAACTGGGAGGCTGGTGATGTGGAAGCATCCACAGGCAAAACACTAATGGGAATGTCTTCTCTCTTTCTAAGGTACAACAGGAATGGGGAAGATCTGAACAGAAATTTTCCCGATGCCTTTGAAAACAACAGCGCCAGGATTCAGCCAGAGACTCGAGCAGTAATGGACTGGATAAAAAATGAAACGTTTGTTCTCTCAGCAAACTTGCATGGGGGTGCCCTGGTTGCCAGTTACACCTTTGATAATGGTAACCCAGGTAAGCTGCTGGCAAACTCCGTTCTCCCGCAACTGGCTGGGTTTAGGAACATCCTCTGTACCAAAGCAAAATTTATAAGGATTCCTGCAAAGTTCTTCCAGCTTTTGAGCTGGGATGGGCAGAATTTGATAAACCCCATGAAAATCCACTGCCTAATATGGCCTTCTGGGAGATGTTTATCCTGCATGTAAGCCAACACTGTGTGTTTTACCAGTAATGAGAGTTGCACAATGGCTATCTTCACTCTGCAGTTACTGGCTCTTTGAAAGGCTATAGCAGATCTCCAGATGATGATGTCTTTATTCACCTGGCAAAAACCTATTCTTCCAACCACGCCAGCATGTACAAAGGGATTGGGTGTGACAACAGGCAAACCTTCCCAGAAGGCATTACCAACGGGTACTCTTGGTACCAGCTGGAAGGTAAGAATGTCACTGATATTTCATTCAGCTGTTCCTGGTAAGATGTTTTCTCGCTTTCTCCTGACATCTCTGATGCTGAAAGGGCAGTGATTTTAGTCAGAGTAGAGAGCTGATGAGGGAAGCAAGTCAACTCATTCATGCAGATCCTGTGAGCAGGACCTGGGTGCTTTTAGACTCCTCCAGCCAGCAATTACACAAGTGAATGAGGCAGTCACTGCTGTTTGCCTGCTTCTGTGCCCTTGCTTAAGGCCTGCAGTAGCTGTATACATTATATACGTGTGCACACACTGCTTGGCATCAAGATCTTCTCCTTTCAGAAAGAAAACCAATCTTCTATTTATATGTTGTCCATTTTTTAATGTTTAATTACTGAAATGAAAGTTTTCATTATTATTTATGTGTAGCCAAATAGAATACGGGGCCTGTGCACTGTGTATGTTGTTTTGATTCTATTAAAAAACTTAAAAGGGTCTTGGAATGGCTTTAGCAGTGAGAAATCCTATGCCAGCCTATCTGTCCCTTTTTAGTTGGGAAAGCTTGAATGAAGTCAAAGACCCACCCTTTCTCAGCCACAATCATCATCATTTCCAAAATGAAGTACGTTTTAGAAAACAACACTCTATGAGTAACTAGAGTTAATAATTAAGTTGGTTTTTCACAGGAGGCAGTAAATACAAGTGTGGCATTGAGGAATAATTTATCTGAATTACTTTTCTTACAGGTATGATGCAAGTACCAACATTTTAACTCTCCTATTTGTCTTTTAATTTGACCTTAGTGTTTCTTTGCAGCTGAAAACGCTTTTATTTCACTTTTAAGGTGGAATGCAAGATTACAACTATGTCTGGGGACAGTGTTTTGAAATTACACTGGAGCTGTCATGCTGTAAATATCCTCCAGAAAACGAGCTGGGAAACTTCTGGAGAGAAAACAAAGTTGCTCTGATCGAATATATCAAACAAGTACACCTAGGTGGGTATGTGAGTGGGGGCAGAGTGAAAACTGAGGCCAGCTTAGAGGGAACTCCTCAGCAGCTGGGTCAGTGTCACAGCTCACAGGGGAGAGTAACTTGGGAACTTCTGAACAGGAAGTGCTACAAAGCCAGGGATGGCTGTAAGTTCCTGTAAGGCAGGAGAACTTACAAGTGCGTCAGGCGAGGGGCTACTACAGGTGTGCAAGGGGCTTTAAATGTGCTGGGGCAGGAGCAAGGGACTGGCCCTGGGAGCTGTCTGACCATGCACTCCCCCCTCCCCTCGTATTCCTGAGCAGCCATGGGATAATAAGAATTTCAAAGGTCTCTAAGTGTAAGTGTGCCTCAGCACTAGTGTCATGGGTCTTTGCTGCTTGGATTTTGTAAATTTGAAAGGCTTCTCTAGGTGTGATCCAACTTCACATTTGGAAGAGAACTGCTGCTTAGTGAAGCTGTGGTGCTTTACAATGAGTTGAAGGGTTTGCACAAACCTGTTGCTTATCTTGCATTTTGCTGCCCTAAATATCTGACTGCTGTTTTATCTCTGCCTGTGCTGCCTTGAAGATGGTGTGTGGGAATTAAGGGAAACTACTTCATAAGCAGACATTGTTGGTATTCTGCCTTTGGGAAATACTAGACAAGAGGCTGACTTGTTGTAAATTACAAAAAAAGAAGGGTGTGTGTGTGTGTGTGTGCAAAAATTGCCAAACCTGTAGTGAAGATTGAAGCCCTTCAGTAAAGGACATACAGTAAGTGTGTATGACACCTTCAGCAAATGAGATTTGGAATATTAGGAGATTACAATACTGCTTTCTAACTTAACATGAGGGTAAACTATTAACAACAACGGCCAAGGATTTTTTGGTTTCATTCCCTGGAGCAAGGCCAAAGTGACTAGTTATAATATTAGATGTGCTGAAAAGGGGTGAAATGGCCTTTGAGGGCATCCAGCAACAGAACAGTCTGCCTTTCTCAGAGAAGGAGGCTCACCAGTTACAGTTCATGATCTTTCCTCCTCTCCCTTTTTCATAGGTGTCAAAGGCCAAGTTACTGATAAGAATGGGAATCCTATTCCCAACGCCATCGTGGAAGCCAAAGGAAGGCCACATGTCTGCCCCTACAGAACAAATGAACAAGGGGAGTACTTTCTTCTCCTTTTGCCTGGGACATACGTGATCAATGTGAGTATGCAGCATTACTGGAGTATTGTTTCCAATTGCATTGAGGTCCTGAGGACAGTGAGACTGCAGCCTTGAGCTGAGCTGCTCAAGTCATAGATAGGAGGTGTAAAGACTCTTTAGCAGACTTCAAAAAAAACTATGTATTTAAATACTAGTCAGCAGAAAGGGAATTTTTTGATACAGTCCTCAATGTCCAGAGATAAGCACTCCTTGGACCTTGGTGCTGGAGCCGGCAGGGATGAGTCTGGAGCACGGCAACAGGAGCTTGAGGTGTTTGAAACAAATCACGGAGCCCTTGCAGGGTGAGGGGATGGAGCCTGGCATCCGCAGCACGGGCTGACACCACCACGGGTGACTGTCATTTCCTTGTGCCAAAATGGTTTCTCTGTGGAAGTCCAAAGAACGTCCATGCCCTGTAGGCTCCGCCTGCTGCCAAAGGCTTACGCTTAAGCATCACTGCGGGATTCCAGCTCTTGTACAGCAAGTCTTATTGCTGTAACATGAAAACTTTACTCTTTTCCCAGTCCATGGTCTCGAATGTATCTTTAGAACATTTTGCCCTGTACATTTAGAGTGTAAATATTAATTGTTTCACACTTGAACTCAGTGTTTCAAACCAAGGAAGAACTCTTGTGTTTGTTCCTAGGCTACTGTACCAGGATTTAAATCCATGCTGAAGACAGTGGAAATACCTGACAACACTGGAAACTTCAGTGCTTTGAAACAGGATTTCTCTTTCCCAGAGGTCTCAGATAAGATCAGCTCAAGAGTTGCTTCATGTCCCAAAACTCCCCTCTACCAAGAGCTCACACGGGCTTCAGCTGCAGTAAAACCAACCGTACATGTCTTGGTTTTAATGACCATTATGCTTGCAATTGTCAAATAAAGTCAGGAATGACAAAGGCGAAGGCAAAATCTTCCTGCACAAATGTGGCTTTTCAGAGAAGGAATTGTATATGCAAAAGAAAGTATGTTTTTATAAACCAAATTCTCAGATTCACAATCATGTTTACTGTATTTTGTAAAATATTGGTTTGACAATTGAATGTTTTCTTTACTTATAGTAGACATATTTTTAATTGTAACAGACTATCATATTTTTCTATGTAAATATTTTACTCTAAAAAAATTTCATACACTCTATGCAGATAACTGTAGAATTTTGATACAGAAACTACAAATACATTTTGAAGATTTCTCCCAAATTCAAAACCATCGAGAATTGTACTGCAATTTTTCATGCAAGCTCAGGCTCCTCACTGAGCCAACAGCTCAGGTGCCACACGACTGTAAGTCATCAGCTCAATACTAATTTCTCATAATAAAGCCACTGCTATAAATGAAGAATGGCATTTCTATATATGCTCTTTCTTACCTGGACAGATGAGACAGCTCAGGGCTCAAATGAGGCAAAGGCCAGTAACACAGACATGTTTCAAGACAAGAAGATGAAAATGAAATGTGAGTATCTACCAAAGGGCCATGCTGTGGAAGCTGGATGATAATCCGCACCAACAGGGAAAAGGGAGGAATTTGTGGCTCTGGAAACCATGTTATCCTGTGGCAGAGCTGCTGAAAGCAATGTGGAAAGAGTCACTGACAGCTTTATACCGTGTCCATTTTTAACTGAATTTGTTGAGGCACAGAACCACATACAATTCAGAATTCTTTGACTAGTTTTAGCAATGGCTTTATACTGTTTCAACAGCTTCACAGCCCTGCTACTCCACTGTTGAGACTGTTTAACACCCATGCCGGGAGCTGGCAGGCACATCAGCAAGGCACCAGCCAGCTCCAGTTACAGAGGGTGCTTTCAGTGTTCCTCTGGCTAGGCTGCACTGCAGGCAGGATTAGCAGATTCCTTTTGCCTGGCCAGTTGCGAGTAATTTTCAGGGCCCTTTGAAGCTGCCCAATAAACAGAAAATTTATCAAGAAAAGCCAGTTAGTACCATCTCCTGTGTTTATTTTAAAGCTTTATCTGCCAGTAAGTTTCTTGAGCAATTTCAAAAGTAAACCAGCTAAGATTATCTTTGGAAACATCAGTCTTTTCCTGTATACAGTAAATAAAAAATGCAGGAATTCAGTTAACCCTTTAATGCCTTTTAAAATCTTTCCTGAGGCATTGCTGCCTGTCACACCAAGCCCCACCAGCTGGGCTGTGAAGCTTGGGCATCAGCCACTTGTCTGCCAGACAGCCACATTCAGTGTGCAAATCCACTTCAGAACTTGAAACAGCAATGCCAGTAGCAATGAGTAGCATGCAAGAGACTGGTTTTGAATGGTTTCTTCATATCCATATGCATTTTCTACCTTTCCTCACCCTCTGGTCTGCTGTGGGTTGTCTACCACATAGAGAAGTAATTATCCACTAAACCCCATCACTGCTCCTGCCACTTGTAGCAGGAAGAACGAGAGATCCCTTGAGTTAAAATCTCCTAAACCAAAGAAATCTGACAGAAGTCAGCAGTCCAGCAGCTGAGTGGGGGCAGAAAGAGCCTGTGTGCTGGCTCACGAAAGTAAGAATCTGTGTGAAAACAAAGTACCAGAACTTCTAACAATCAAGTAATTGACATGAAAAAAAAGAGCACCACGGAGTATATAAACAAATCTTTATTTAAAGCTTTTAAATGGAACACAGTACTCAATTTTCATCAGAAAAGGAAAAACTGAAAACTGAAAGATAAACGCAACACAGGTGAAACTTCTCATAAATGGGTCTATACTGTGCAATTGGAGTGGATACTTGTATTTGTATTTTAATGGTTACTGACTGTGGTCATACATGCACTGGGTAGCTGGAAAGTAATGCACCAGGTCAAGCTCTTGAAAGCATGTTGCATAGTTATTTAAATTCACTATGAACTACTCTATTCAACAGTCATCCCAGCTATGTGTAGTCAGACAACAAAGACTGGTTTTAGAAAAGCTATTGGTATTTTAGGTGTAAAGTAGTCATCATCCTGACAGCCACTACTGTGGCTCAAGACCAAGAACTGTCCTTTAAAAGCAGGCTGTTAAGCTAAAACATCTACTGAAAAGGGGAGCCACCACCTTTTTAAGTATCACTGACAAATTTCACGTGTATAATATAGCTATAGATACACTAAAGAGGCATTCACTTGAAGCTTTCAGTGCATCTGTGCTAAAAAAAAACAAAACTAAAAAAACCCCACACTTCGGTTCAAAGCAACAATTTTTCATGTTCAGTAAGTGCAATCCACTATTAAAACCTTAAGCTGGGTTTTGTGCTTTGCTTGTGCAACCTTTAAAGGACAAGATGTGCCTTGGACTCCGGTATGGAGGAGCTGGAAAGGCAGGGCAGGACAGGTAATCCCCTCAAAAGGAGAGGGCTGATGCTCCAGCAAGGCTCTGCTGTGCTGCAGGACCAAGGCTGCCCTACAGCCCCTCCATGACAACGCTGCCTGTCCACAAGTCCCATCAACTGCCCAATATGCTCCTCCCCACAGGGAAGCTCCACAACAGCAAATGCCCCTTTTCAGGTCGAATGTTGCACAACAAAATGCTGTACCTTCCTGGGATAAGGGATAACTCCTGCCCCACCATGTGTGTGGCAAGTTAATATGCTGAATAAATTACCTGCTTTAAAATTATAAACTCTACCTAAAGTTATGCCCTAACACAACAGCAGCCTTAGATTAAGATGGGGGAAAAAAAAAATCTTCAGCCCTATTTCCAGCCTATTTATTCAGTTTCATCAGGGTCTTAATAATTTTCTAATCTCTCTTTTGTAAGATACAATTTTCTGAAATAATTTTTCTTGTTGACACTCTCTGTAAGTACAAGGAATTTTCCTCATATTAGTCATAAAAGAGAAAAAAAATCTGAAAAAATCTTCATACCCACAGACTTCAGAGACAGCGACATTTGAACAAATGTACAGCAAACAGAACTCTGATAAAATCGTACCACACTCTTAAAAGGAATGTAAGCTCTTCACCAGTCAGCATTTTGAAGCATTTTTACCCTTTCTAAATCATCGGCTAAGGGGGGAGGCATAGGACAGCACAGTCCACGATCCTGCTGGTGTGAGGTGGATTTCAATACTAATATAATGCCAATACTAACAAATAGGTAAATAGTTAAAGACTTTTATTTAAACAAGTAGGTTTATTGTACTTTCTAAAAAAGAATAAATGCAAGTTCTTGCACCATTTGTACCTAACTATTGTCTACCTGGTGTGCAAGAAGAAAGAGACTAAGAAAATTACTGAAAATCGCATACAGACACATCCTGTGGGCATCTGGCCTTCCCTGCCACCTTCATGGTCATGTGTCCAAAGGAAAAAGCCATTTCCACCTTTGCAAATTAACCTTAAAGCCTCTCATCACCCTCTCCTAGATCACCCTGCATCCCCCAGACTATCACCCCAATGTTAGCAGCACCCGGAAGCAGTCAGTCAGCTCCTTGCCTGTATTGAGGGATGCAAAAGCAATCCAAAGGAAAGCAAAACACTACCACAATATTTGCACTAACTATGCTGATGTTGGACCAGCACCATCTCTATTCAATAAATCTTGTTCAGGTTCAATGCAGAAGTTGTTTTAAGGGAAGGAAAAAATAAAACATAGCCATAAATCTTCCTGTGCTCTTCTCAATCTGAATATAATACGAGGATTTCTCTGAATTTTAATGCTACATTTCTTAAAATAGTCTTCTTGTGCCTGTGATTTACTAAATAAGCATATATATATAACTACACATGTAGCAGTAGACTAATTCAATAAATTAGAGCTCAAAACATCAACTGTGAGCACAAACATATTTACAAACAGCAATAAATTAAAGATTAAAATGTGTGCGATATTAAATAAGGATCTCTAAAGTTTTGTACCAAAACTTTGCTGATTTTTGTGCCACTACCCAAGGCTAGGAACAAGGGCCAGAACAAGCAGGGTGCTCACTGCTCATGCCCACACACAGAGCACGGCCAGGCTGGGAGACAGGGTGGAGGCAGAGCCAAAGGCTCCGGGCCGCAGCCAGGAGTCAGCACAGGAGCCGCTGGGACACAGCCCCCGGGCACCAGGCCTGCACTTGCCCTGGCCTGCCAGTGTCCCCAACAGGAACAGGCAGCAATACCCATCACTTCCATTTGGAAGGCATGCAGCCACACCAAACAAATTAAAGTTGCACTAGAAGTCATTAAGAATAATATTAAGCCATAAAATGTAACTCAAACCAAAACACTTGACACAGTGATTTGCAGATGCAGAAATGAAAATGCCCCATTTCCTCCCCATTGTAGCGAGTGGAAGGTATTGCCAGGGCTATTCTCTGCAACAGAAGGCATGTGACTGGAAAGGAATGCGAGAGGGGATGGTACAATTTGTCCCAACAGGAACTAGATAAGGACAGCTGCTCCCCCAGCACAGCCAGGGCAGCCACTGCAGAGAAGGCATCATGCTGAGAGAAGAGACGGGAGACAATGCCGTGGACAAAGCTTCGGAAGAAGAAGATGAAACTTTTTAAGTACAGTCCCCATGTTATTGATGCTTCTGCATATACACATCTACAACTCTCTCTCACCTGCAAGTGCATTGAAGAGCCTCTGCAAGCCTCACAGCACCTAAGTTTATCAAATCAAAATTAAAAAAAGACATTAATAGGAAGTGCAAAGTAAGGCAAGTAGCCCTCCATTAGTATCTCTATTTGAAAAAAATTAGCTATCTGCCCAAAGGCCTTCTTTATCTGAGGCTGAAGGATTATCAAACTCTATAAAACCCAGGAAAGGTTTCTGCTGATCAAAAAACTTCCAATAACTTCCAGCTACCTGATGTCGCTTTACAAACTGCAGGAGGCAAGAAACTTTCAAGTAAGAACGTGAATGAATACAACTGGGGTTCATATTTTGTTTACTTAAAATGAACTACATTAGACCTTCGCTACACCAGTATCTTTTACTGGCAACGAAATAGCTCAAATGTATGAACAAAATGTGAATGATCCCAATAATTCAGCCTTTACCTATAAAGTGACTACTTTTCAACCAAGTCACAACTAAAGACTTACTAAGTCTCTCCTGTATGTCTTTATGTCCTTTTCCTGGGTACTTCCAGGCATTTGCAGCCCTGCAGTTAAGGAGAGCAGGAGTCTCTGTGCCAGCTCACAGGCATTAGCAATTTTATTCTGCTGCTGTTAGGGAGGCAGTTGAGCTTTGGCCTGTAAGATGGTAACACAGCACAATTCCTGCCCCTGGACTACATCTCCACTCTTGGCACTCCCCTGACTGTTTATCTGCCATTCCCTATTGGTCAGGCAATCAGCAACCATATGTAAAAATAAAAGGTACTAAAAATATACAAGTCCTCTTGTAACATAGTTTTCCAAAGGAGTACGTATCACTCATGGGGTACAGAAACTCCAGGTCAAAGGCAGCTGAGTGATCTTTACCACATCCTGGTTCCCACACTCACACTACCTTGCCTGAAGGCCCCCAGAACTGAGGCAGGCAGCAGACTCCCTGGACACAGAACTGGTTAAGTTTCACCAAGTTTTTGACAAAGTACAGTGAGGAGACAAGAGCTAAAAGCAGCAAAGGACAGGTCTAACAAGACCAACTTTGAGTTGGCCAAACACCTTGCAAAAGGTTTTCAGAATTCTCATGATACAGATAAGAACAGTGAGTTGGAAAGACTACTGCACTTACAGAATGTGAACTGGAACTGCACAGCTTAATCGTTTCTGCAGATGAAGGTGATTTTTTTTTCTATTTTTATTACAGTGAATGTAGCAATGCAGCTGAATGTATTCTGCTAAGTCAGAAACAAGTGCAGAAAAAGAAAACTGTCCCCTAAAACTACCTGACATGACAGTTCATAGCATATCCTTCATTTATCTTGTCTGTCTGAGACTTGTTTCATGCTGCTAAGTTAATAGTAATCATCATCATAATCAGTACAGACCTCCAAACTCACAAATGTGAGTTTCCCAGGATGTTTGAGAGAGAACTGTATGACTGAGCTTGGATCAATGACCTCTCAGGGGACACACAGCCCTTAAGTTTACAATGCACACTATAAAAATAAAAGGCACACAATACCCTTTTCTGTTTCCAAAGTATTATTTTCTACCACTTCTTTCCCTACTTCCTGGTAAGATTTCTCACAGAATTTGGTTAGTTGAAAGAATTTAGGAAAAGATTCTATTTATTCATTTTATTGACTTATTCAGAAGGGTCTGATTGAGCCTTATGTCTTCACCAAGCAACAAAATTTGGAACCTGGACAGTCATATATTTTCTTAAATCAGGAATTTGCAGAAATAAACATTTCAACATGTCTCTCCTCCAACAATTACTGAATTTGGGATTTTAATGCATGTATTTAATTCAATAAAACAAATGCCACTAACTTGCATGGAACATTAAAACACTTGGAGAAGCATATGGTTTAGAGGACGTGGTTACTTCTATTGAGAGGGATTTAAAATCTCCAAGTTGACTTATGACTTAATAACTCCAGTGCAGTTATGTCAGCAATTATTTTTCACAGAAAACGCCAAGAAACACAAAATATTAATTTTCCAATAGGCATACAAAAATAATTTCTTACTCTCTTAAACAGTTTCTGAAGTTTCTTTTGCTGCTTTCCAGTCAACACGTGCCTAACTAAAATAAGTTAGTACAATCATTTGGATGGGCTGCCTGCACACTGGGCAGGGTTTGTTCCTCTTCTTGAGCTTTTTTGCACAGGTAAAACACGACATGAGGTGTCCTGTTTTGCCATGTACGATGCAGCCATTTTTAGGTCTGCTCTGACATATGACACACGGCTCTATGCTGGTAACAGGCAGACTGGATTCCATGCTTTCCTCTTTGTCTTGCATTTCCCTCTTCTCAGGTTCCTTTAAGTCCTCCTGACTGCTACAGAACACGCTGCTTGATGTTGATGGCTGGGAATAATCTTCACTTTCCTGGGACTCAGAAAGCTGTACTGCTTTATCCTCATTCTCATCCACAGCTGGTTCTTTATCTTCAGTCATTTTTGTTTTCTTGCAGTCAGGAACATCAAAACCTTCTCCAGACTCTGCAGGAAAGGAGGCTTCTAATTTGCTCTTTTCCAATTTCTCTCTCTTTTCATCTGGAAGCCAATCCTCACGAAGGGCCCAGCATCTGTGGCAATGCCGTGGAAGCGGAGGATTCATCTCATTACATTCGGGACACTTCCAATAATCCTTTAGTGAATCAAAGGTTGGAACAGCTTAGGCTACATGGAACATGTACAACTGAAGTATTCAGACATTATAAACAATTTATTACTGCCAAAATAATTATTATATTGAGCTATCAACTTGTTTACAATTTTAAAATTCCATTCAGTGGTTTTGGCCCCATTTTACAATTCTAGATTAAAATGGTTCTTATTTTAAAAGGACTCCTCTGGCTTTCCTTCATTTTGAAATAGGTTTATGAATAAAAAAATTAATTATTTCATACACAAAACTGCAGAAACAAGACCACAAAATTCTTCAGAGGCCCTCATGAAAAACTCGTTAAAAAGGTCATAATTTCTCTTCTTTTCGACTATGGACTTCTGCAACAGGAGCTATTCCAGCCTGAGGGATCCTTTCCCGGCGGTTTGCTGAGCTGTTGGTGCACCCAGCGGCCGGGAGAGGGCGCTCCGACACAGCCGCACCACCGAAAACCTCGGCCAATGCAAAAACAGACGGGAAGAGGGGGGAAAAGGAAAAAAAAATAAAAGGGCAAAACCAAAGTGGGGCATCAACATCTCAGAGGTTACCCCATGGGCTACAATGAAAATAAACCACTATTTCGTTAAGAATACCTTTTGCTTTTAAGGACAGAGACCCTTTTTAGAAATAATGCAAGCTGTAGGGGAAAAAAAAAAAAAACACCAAAAAAAACCAACCCAAAACTTACTGACACGAGTCCTGAATAACATCAATAACATCAAAAGCTTATAAGACCAATTTTAAATCCTAAAAATAATGCTCAGGTCTCTATTTTCCACACGTAAACACTGCTATGTTTTCAGAAGGTGGCCAGCTTTTTAACACACGAAGTCCCTCAGTCCTACAGACTATCACAGGACTGGAACACTTCACGGTTCCACAAAACAGCTTTAATTCAAGCGTCAAATGTGAAAAGCAAAGATAATTAAGGAGACAGCATGCACTACAATTAAAATGCCATATTTTTTCACAAACATCTCCATACTTTGCCTCAAGACTCTCAATTTCTTCCCACTCCTCCAGAACAGTCTCACAGAATGTAGTAAAGACCTCTTTTAGTTTTACAGTACTGTTCTGAAAAAAGGCTTGCCTTCACATCTGTATGTTACAGATACCTCCATTCAAGCTGGACAATAAAACTGGGTATTCTGACTTATAGGAAGAGTTTTTTAAATGTACATGACTGAGATTTTAGTTTTTTTCCATTTTGTGCAGAAAGTCAGATTTAGGCTCCAAATAATTTCCTTCCATTAAGTCAATGAAATGGTAAATTAGTGCGGGATTGGGGTTTTTTAAAATGGATTAGGAAGTTTATTAACCATTGTTTAAAAAACCCCAAGATTCCTTAATAATCATATGCTCCTTAATAATCACAGTAATTAAAATATTGTTTTGGAACCTTCACACACAGAAAAAATCAACTTAATTCTTTAAAAAATCACTGGTAGCAATAGAACTCATCTATGCTTCTTGATCTATTCTATGTCAAGTATACCCAACTTATGATACTTCACCAGACAAATTTTTACTCACAGCTAGAGAAATCTCTGGATCTTCATCAAATGAATCAGCATCACTATCTTCGTCCTGGTAAATAGTCAGCTGATAAACCTGGTTTAAATTTAAAAAATATAGATATAACTGGCTTTTGGCATTTAATTAAAAATGCAAATATTTTTAACCTGATAAGATTTTCAGATAGCTAGCTACTGGGGAGTCTCCAGGGATGGGCTATTAAGATTATGAATGGATTACAGGAGCTCTCATGTGAGGAAAGGCAGAAAGAGCTGGGAATGTTCAGCCTGGAGAAGGCTCAGGGCAGGGGGTGCCTGATCAATGTGAGTAAATACCTGACAGGATGACATCAAGAACACAGAGCCATGCTCTTTTCAGTGGTGTCCAGTGCCAGGACAAGGGGCAACTAGCACAAGTTAAACGCAGGACGTTCACTCTGAGTACCACCAGACACCTTTTACCATGAGGATAAAGGAGCACTGGCATGGGTTGCCCTGAGCACCTATGAAGCCTCCATCCCTGGAGATATTCAAGACATCTGGACATGGACCTGGGCAATCAGCTCTGCCTGAGCCAGGGCAGGCGGGTAAGACAACCTCCAGAGGCCTCTTTGAACACCAGTCATTCTGTAATTCCCAAAACTACCGTCTGGAGCAGGGGCACACCTCAAGCCTTTCTTCCTCCAAATTACCATCCTCTGTCAGGGTGCAGCTCTGCTCTACGCTACAACTTGGTGTACATCAGTACAGTCAGTCCCATTCAGCCTCTCAGCTACCACAATCATATATGTCCCTGGTGAATTCTGCCCCAGGTACTCACCCAATCTTGCCATGAGCTGATTAACCTCTCTGAAGTAACAGAAAACTAACCCAGAAAGAAAACCCCACATATATTCTCACTTCATTCCCGACACTCTAGAAATCTCTTGAAAATTGCAGTAATCACAATTTTTCTTGCCTACTAATAAAGATTCCTAAAACTTTGGTTCAGCATCCCTATGAAACATTTACATTCATAGAGGCAAAAAACTTGGACATATCCCTTTGGAAAGAGTTACTCAGAAAGGTTTCCTTTGGTATCAAGTGCTGTCGAAGCTCAACATGTACTTTTAGAATTAAAAATGCAGAAAGGCTGTAGTACACATGCTGCCACAGACTTCAACAGCTGGGTGAGAGCAGTTAAGCACCCAGACTTTCCTATCCAGCCCTTTCCAGAGCCAGTAGAAAGCCTCAGCACCATTTCAGTCACTGGCTGGTGGGGTGTATAAAGGTGACCCAATTGCACCAACACGCAATTTGATTTAATTAAAAACTGGCTGCAGATTGTGACACCAGCACATGCAGTTTGAAAATATACCAAATATACCTGAAGCGTTCTCCTTGGAAACTTACAGGAATTTTCCATGTTGAAATCCCTTTCCCTTCTCATCCCCTCCCACCAGGGTCAAACAAGGAAAGCAGATAGTACCTCATCATCATCATCAGTGAGCTCCTGCCCTTCTTCATTATGACTATAATCTTCTGAATAAATAGACTCAACTTCAAACTCCACACTGAACTGGTCTGATACAGAACCATGGTCAAACCAATCCGAGTTTTCGCTTAATGAACTAGCATCAAGATCCTGAGGAAAGCAAAAAATAAAAGCACATGTTCAACCTCACCAGCCCATATACACAACATTACTGATAACTCTCAGGATAAAAATGTACTACTCAGTATAATTAGCTACGGAAGAAAAAGGACCAGCTGCTGTGAGACACAGTACTTTTTATGAGATAAACAAATTACAGGTAGGTAAAAATAAAGCTAGGTCTGGAAGCCTTTTGCTGCCTCTGTAGTAAGAAACTGCACTCAGCCTACAGGCAGCTGAAAGGCTAGAGTCATTATCTCAGAGAGTCCCTTCTGAAAAGTGAAAGAACAGACGCAAGAAGATGGTATCTTTTGGCTGCGTGTCATTAAATTCCCTATTCTCATAAACTTTGTTTAATCTGAGATCATGGCTTAACAATTACAAAACATGAAGACTGAAAATACAGTATTAGTTCTGTCAATTTAGAACACAGTATGTGACTAGGAATACTGTAAGCTCAGCTCTTCATGACATAATCAAACCACAAATTTGCCCTGCTGTTTGCTGAAAACAATACAAAACTTCAAGTAGTGGCATGGCAAATTAATACAACGAACCATCAGCACCCATTCCACTGGGTACAGTTACCAAAGCTGTACCAGAACAAACACCTAACTCTGAATTATGGAATGTCTGTGACTCTTTTTGTCTCTAAACATTTAAAGATATACTTATTTTAAACCACAAAATATGTCTGACATTTTTTCCATACTGTGCCAAGGTAGCGAGGATCTTGGTTTTTAAAGAATATTCAACATTAATATTTTTAAAAATTTCACTTCAGCTTTGCCAGCAGACCTATGAAAAACCCCACTCCACTCACACACCTACTTTTCTTTCAACCTCTTTTCTTTCCTCAGACACCACTGAAGGCACTGATGCTTTTAATTAAGAACATTGTGTTTTCAGAAGCATGTTTGCACTTGTGGCATTTGCAAAATTTGTACCACAAAAATACTTTACTTTTCTATTTTGACTTACAGGAATGGAAAGAGAATCTGTTGAATCACTGCTATTGCTTCTTTCACGGCACAGACCACTGACTACACACCATGAGAGACTTTCATCAAATGTCACCGAAATGTTCTCTGACTTGTGTCGCTTTCTTCTGTCACTGTGTAGATCATCTGAAGAACTTTTTTCTGGGCATAGTCAAGAATTTTTTTTTATTACTCAAAAACATCTATGCAACATGCAGTTTTGAGTTTTCTAAACAGAAGCTTAAAATACAATTTACTACAAAGAAATCTAATAAATTAAAAAATATAGTATTTTTTAAAATGGGGCAAAAAGGCACTAAGACTTATTTAAAAAGACACAATAACTCTCATATCCATACAGCGTGAAACATTTCTGAAACCAGTATTTCAGGGGCTGGCTTTCCCCACTTGTCTTATCAGTACACTTATAAATGGCAGTCTCCACATGGAAAACAATTGCAAATTTGAAGGAATTTTTACTCCACACATGACATGTTAAACCCTTCCTAATTTTAAGAAATACAATTACAATCTTACTTGTCCTCACTCCCTCTACAGGCAACAGACAGAAAAGCACTTTCAGAGGGCTTCTGAGTCCACCCCAGAATTTGTGGGGAGATAAAGCAATTAGCTCCCTGTTCACATGCATACAGAACACCTTGTGCTAAGCAAGGTAATTCAGGTTCAAGTTTCAGACACTTCAACATATTTATCAGTGAACAGCTGCACTGTATGTAATTGTATTTACCCAACAAGATTTTTGTAACAAACTCTTGGAACTTTCATCACACTCTAGCAAGAAAATCTTCAAGACATACTATGCAAAAGCTGAACTCTGAAAGCATTGCTTTAAGCTCTGCTTACTAAGCACGCTTGGTTTGAAGGCAAAAAGACAATGCTTTGTAAATACAATGTGTTTTGGAACAATCGCCTACAGCATCGTGAGGACTAATGGTACAGCATTTTAGGGGGAGGTAAGTCAAAATTCAGCTCCATTGACTTCTAGAGCATTTGGTAAAAAACAATTTTATATAAAAATGTGTTGCAAATTCAGCATGTCAGTGCAGCAGAGTGAAAACCTCCCAAGATGTCAACAACTTTTGGTTCAACAGGCCTCGGTACGAGCCGGCTGACTCCCCTACAGGTGCCTTTTGCACCCACCCTCTGTTGCCCACATTCTCCCTCGCCTTGCAAATCACACTGTGACAATCCACAAGTCTTCAAGTCTTGAATCTTTCATTGTTAAAAAAAAAAAAAAGAAAAAAAAGGAGAACAAAACACTTGTACATACTTTGAGACTTCTCTTACTCTCCCTTGGTGCTTCTTGGCTCAGCCCCTTTCTTTTCTTTTTTCCGCCCTGAGAGCCCCACCAAACTTGGTGCCCCCAGGCCCAAAGGTTGCTCCTGTCCATCGTTGTCCTCATTTAGTTGTCATGGCTCCATGCCGTACTGATACTGTATCACCACAAGGTCTCTATACACTATTTAAGGGGCTCCAAAGGAGCCACTACTATCCCAATTTAACAAGAATAGTGGTTTAAAGGGAAGATTTCCTATAAATTAGAAAAAAAGTGTATATAAAAACACTATATTAAAAGAACTCTTAAGGTTGTAACAAACTAATAAATGGATGCAAGGCAAGAGTTAATAATCAAACCTATAATAAGTAAGCACAACCCAGGACCTTATGTGCTCTGTGCCATGCCTAAATATTACAGGCTATGATGTTTAACCAAGACTTTCCATCCTTTTATCAGTTTTAGTTACAACATTAAAATGTTCTTTTAATTTAGTGCAAACCGCTCAGCAACGCAGCACTGGTTTGGGATTGACTTAACGTAACAGTGGCCTATGAGGGACACAAAAAATACTACTTGAAAGCTGAGGAACTGAAAAATGCTCCTGAGCAAGTGAAGGAAAGGAAGTTCTATGCAGTGACAGAAGGTTATCACTGCCCAGGTAAGTGCAATCACCTAGACATGAGGCAAGACAGTAAGCGATGGAACAAACTAATGTAAGAAATTCCACAGAAGAATATTTACATAGAACTGTAGAGAACACTTCCATTGACAAACTAAACCAGGTTTACACTGACCAGATTGTTACTGCTGCTTATAAGAAACATTTTGTGCTTTGCAAATGTATTTGCCAGTGATTATTGAATAACCACAGTAAAGACAAAGTGGAGGCCAATATGATGCTTAGGTCACCAGATGTTTTAACAAGGGCTTAATGAATGGTGAGGTACCTGAATATATCAAAAAATCATCCTGTGTTACTACCACACCTTTGATGCCTCCCACCAGTTGAAATCCAAAGAAAACTGGCTTTAGTGAACAAACAAAATTTCAAATTTTGTGGCTGTCTACAGAGGGAATTGAAATTAATTTGGTGGTATCAGTAGATTACAAACAAAAGTGTTCTCATAATGAAGATAACAACTGATAAAGTTCTGCTGATGTGAAAAAGTTTAACAGAGCCGTGGAGTAAGTTATTCCATCATCTTACTAACAATTCTAGACATCCAAACTGTAACATGACACTGGAGCAATGCAAGAAATTGTCTTTTTCTTTCATACTGAACATTTTGTTTTAGATAAGCAGAGAAACATGAGCAGTATTTGCCAGCATCTTTCAAGTCAGCAAGGCAAGAGAACGTAGCTTTTCCCTCTAAGTGGCCATGCTGCTGGAAAGTTCTGCATCATAAATCTGCAGATACCAGATTCACTGTGTGTCCTCCTCCTAGAAGACGTAGTTGGTCGGGAAGACACGCTTGATGAAGTCTGGTTCTCTTCTACCTCTTGCCTAGATTCCTGAAAACAGAAATACTGAGTAAGCCTGAGCATAAATATGTGGTAAAATGCAAGAATCAACTTATTACATTAAACCATTGATGCTATCATGCAAAACTGAACAGAATGTACAACTCAGAAAATTTATTCAAATAAAATAAAAATAGCACCTTAATAACATTTTCTTCTTCAAGCTGAGATGTGGCATCATCCTCAGGTGTGCCGCCAAGGGTGGAGTCTGAAAACAAACCAAAATAAAACCCATAATACCATATAGCAGAAAAACTCAATTTCAGGCTGAAAAAGTAAATTCTAAGTAAAACTTAAAATCCAGACATTTTGCAACAACGGATAAAACACACTGCTCCTTTGCTTTTCAGCTGTGTGCAGCACCTTCCCTGTAACATTACTGAAGTGGAAATGTGGGGAGAAAGAAGAAATGTCAACTGAAAGCAGCTCAGAATTCTGTTATAAATGGCTTCAAATGAAGTCTGTGCATAAACTGTGATTCTGCAGATATGAAAGAATATAGGCAGGAAATGTAATTACTTGCTCCTCTCCAAAGTACTTTTTACTACTTATCTTATGGGAGCCCTGAGTTAAAAAGACATACAATAGCAGAAAAATTAGCAGTTTTTAAAAATATATGCTTACTAACAGATAGATCCTGAGTTAATAAAGAGTCTTTCATGAAAAACAAATTGGAAAATAAGTTTGCAAGCTTAACAATGGGGATGACAAACAGAGCAAGTTTCTCATCTTCAGCAGCTGAACACTTGCCTTTAGGAAACAACAGAAACAAAGGGTGTCTTTATAGAGATTTAGAGGCCAATTTGCAAAATAGTGTTCATTGTTTAACTTCTGTTTCAGACCCCATATTAGGCAAAAATTACAGCTATATTGAGCACTTTTTATACTGCAGGACTGTACATAACTACTCTGTATTCAAGGAGTGGCTATCCACAGCATCACCACAAAGACTTTTTAAAAGTATACAGCCCATTTAAAACAGGGCTGAGTATAGCTCAGAATGACCAGTTCTAAATGTACTTCACGTTCAGTTGTGAAAATTAAAACAGAACTTTAACACAAAAAAAGAGCCTTTGCCCTAATTTTATTGCTGGCATAAGTTTAAGAAGCTTATTTTTCATATTAAAACTTGGTATGTTGTTGAGCGCTTTATCAATAACAAATACAAGCAAATTACTTAAGTTTGTAATTTAGTAGCCTTTTTGTTCAACTCTGTGTTTTTTCTGGTTCTAGTCCAATAAAATTACCCAATTTTTTTCTCCTCCTGAAGAAACAAGTGTTTGCTTTGATTCACCATTTGTGATTGCTCTGGACTATAGTGAGCAAAGCCAAATAGCTAATAATGGAGAGCTCGCTGTTTTCTGATCACTACCTGCAAGATTCATTATGTAAATTCTATTTTCCCTACTGCTGTTTCCCAAACAAATCACCCTCCTAAGCTAGCTTACCTTGTTGATTGATTGCTATCAGATTTCTGGAAATCATTGAATATAGTCTCCTTAAACAGGGATAAAGAAAGAGATGATACAAGTTAGCTACATGTAACCATAAAAGAGAGCTTACCATCTTTGAAGATGCGAAGAGTTAAAAAAGGGACATATGCATGATGCTCTTCATTATTTCCCAACCAGACTCTCAGAAAAGAATCCCATTTTTTACCTGTGTTCTTTTACTGAAAAGCTTGTTACTCCAAATAAATCCCCCAGGAGATCATTTGCACAGTGTACAATATGCTGCTGTTTTTCATCATATAATTGCTTAGACATAATATATTGTCCAATATAGAATATTACCTGTGAAATAAATTAAATACAGACATTAAATATCCAGGTTGCTTCTTAAAGTGTAAGAGACAAAGCATATTAAGTACATTGAAATTAATTCTTCAAACTCTGCCTAAAACTGTCTTTGAGCTGACAGATTTTCATCCATCATTCCAGAAGAACACTACTATTCTACTGACCACCAGAAACTTTTGCTCAGATTTTTGAGAAACTTGCTAAATACCCAACTACAAGTCAGCAGGAGAATAAACACTGTCTTATCTCAATTTCTAGACAAGCTATGAAAAACACTGCCCCCCCATTTACCCAATCCAAAACAATCTATCTGTACTCACTGTAGTCTGTCTTTAGTAGTTAAAAGTTCTCACCTCCTTCATAGTAAAAGTGTCCTTTTCAGCACCAGCTAACTTTAACAACTTTAACAATAGTGGCTTTGGTTTAACCTGTGTATGAAAGGAGAAAAAATACACTAATTATTCACCAAAAAAACCCCATTTATTTATACCAGCTGTCTTCCTCCTTCTGTATAGGTCTGATATGCAAACATACAACTGCATTAAAATCTATCTTCATTCAAGTTTTTCACTTTGCAAAGTTCAAACTTAAAAGCAGATAATATGAACCAAATCATACTAAACTTCTCATACACTGTACATCTTAGCTCAAACCCCAGTCTTTCACTGTCCCCTGGTTTCAGCTGGGAGAGTAAATTTTCTTCCTAGCAGCTGGTACAGTGCTGTGTTTTTGATTTTGATGGAGAATAATGTTCCCAACACACTGAAGTTTTTGTTGTTGCTAAGTAGCTACACTAAATCAGGGACTTTTCAGTGTCCCCTCTGCCAGTGAGGACATGCACAACAAGCCATGAGGAAACACGGCCAGCACAGCTGACCTGAACTGGCCAAGGGGATATTCCATACCATAGAATGCCAGGTCTAGTGTTATAAACAAGGGAGTTGGCCGGGGGGTTAAACATGAACATATTAGTAAATACAAATTCCTTAATTGGAGCTACAGAATTTGTTTATTACTTCCAAGTCCAGGACTGGGTCCTGGGGAACTCAGTTTCACTCCTTTAACCATTACCACAACTCCCAAAGGGGAGGGAGGATGGAAACAGAATTCTGTGACTGCTAGGTCCAGAGTGCAAGTCATAAAAAACTGATCCACCTCTTTCTTAGTCTCTTTCTGTGACAGTTTCTGAGGTTTTGATTTTGCATTTGCCAGCTGGGCTGCTTTGCCTCTGAAGACTTTTCTTAGCCGGGACCAGCACACCCTGTCCCTTCTGTCATACTTCACTCACTCCTACCCTGCAGCGGCCTCCCACCCAGTCACCGTGCCAGCAGTTTAATCTGCAGCCAGTCTATGACAATTTCCAAGGCAAAGGAAGGAGAAGTAAAACAAGAAAAATCACTTCCCCCATACATACATACACACACACACACATACATGCATACATACTGCACCGGCCCACACAGCTCAGCCAGCACCAGTGCAGCAGATGAGAACCTGCAGGGGCTGCCACAACAGCAAAGCCTGTGGAGCCACTGATGCTCCCAGCACAGCATATTCCAGAGTCACCTCTTTAACAATAATGTAACCACTGTAAAACCAGGCTAATATTTAGCTATCCTGATATACTACATAAAATAAAATGTAAAAAATAAACCCAGAAAGTAGGGGGAAAAAACCAAAACAGGGAAGCGTGAATAAAATATCATGAGACAAGCAATAAGTGTTTGAGGGAAGGGTGGAGGAGGGGAACTACCCTTCATTCCATTCCAAAGATCCACTAAAACCAACATAAGTTTCAGTGAGTCAACAAGATATTAGCTGCAAGAATTACACATCATGAAAAAAATAACTAAGCTCATGGACAACATCAGCTGTCCATTCACCCCCTACTAAGAACTGAATTATTTAGAACATGTGCATATATATTAGTTTCATGAAGGAAGCAAACAATAACTTAGTCAAGTACTACTGACAGCTAAGCATAGCAAGGCACAGTTTCAAAACTGAATCCACAACTAAGCCCACTTTTACACCCCAGCCCTCTCCTCCTGACTCCTCCAAGTTCTGCAGCCTTGCAGGTCTGACAGCAGACAGTAATATCACAATATTATGACATAAAAAAAAAAAGAAGACACAAATAAAAAAATCAATTTTGAACCATCTGCTGTTCTGCACTTTCATTTTTTTGAAGTTCTGCTGTCAAGTCCATGCTTTTAAGCTTTACCCTTCTACACAAGGGTAGAAGGGTAGATAATCCAGTTCAAACATCATTGTACATATGCAATTTTTGTAACTCGCATTTCAGGTGTAAAAGGCTTCATTCCTCAGAAAAACTAAGGACAAACCAGCAGAACTGTCACTGGAAAGCCTGAAAATGCAAAGCCATAAATACAAATGAAGACTCTTCCTATGAATTCCAATAGAGGAGAAAGTCGAAAATTTTCAGATTATTTCACCAAGAGTATGTTCTGTACGATGGAGATTTTCCAAACCTCTCCAGCTATAGGATCTGTTAACAATTACCACCCGAAATACTTACCGCTATCAAATCGGATCATAGGATTCTTTTTATTAAAAGAAAGCAAAAAAATCAAATATCTCCAGGAAACATTCTAGACCTGCACCATCACCCTGTACTCTCAATTATGCTGAAGATTTGCTTACTACAGAACCAAAGAGAGACCATCTTAACTGGCTCGACTTCCTGGCTTTTCTCCAATCATCGCTCGCTAAGCACAGTTATTCTTCTGAATTAGCCGGTAAAAACCCTGCAAAAAGCATGCAAAACAACCACGCGCCCAGCAGCTACTGACCAGCGCCTCTTGCTCCGAAGCGGTGACAGAGGAGGCATCCGTAAGGGAGGACATCTTGGTATTGCACATTTGCCTGCAGTTAAGGGGAGAACAACCTCAGAACGCGGCACGCAGCGACACAACCCGGGCGGGCGGCGGCCTCCACGCCGGCGGGGCCCACTCACCTCGGTGCCTCGT
>JAYDZK010000056.1:33515429-33532169 GCA_034509185.1 Euphonia xanthogaster | reverse complement strand
ACATTTTTTCCCCAGTTTTTTTTTTTTTTTTTTTGCCCATATGTCCTCTCTTGATTCGGGTGGATCCTGATCACAAATCACCTCAGCACCCAGGAGCTGGTATGCAATAACTTGTTGCCAAGTGGGAGAAGTGTTTTACAGAGCCCAGTTGCCTGCCTGTGAGTTAGTACCTGTTTAAACACAAATGTGAAACAACAGCATGTAAGTAAGGAGCACAGCATGACACTGAAACAGAAACAGAAACAGTTGTCTCTGTAGAGCAAGAGAATAGGATCAGCACAGCACTCAGCAGAGAACTGGTGTAGAACTGGGTGTCCCTGGGAGGAGTTTTGTGACCCACAGAGATACAGCACAGTTCCACTGCAACAGCAATAATGGTTTACCTGCTTGTTCCATGCCAGATTCCAAGGCCCTGGAACATGACAGCCATAGAAATCAAGGGAAAATGCCATGTTTCCCCCCTGGGTCAAAGAAAATCTCTAACACATGTTTTACATTCTCACATCTGCAGTAAGAAACACTAGGGAAGGGGAACTTTGGCATCCTGCAGTTCAGGTGCCAGACACTGTTTGGGATGACCAGCACCGTCTTGAGCCTTTTTTTCATGTTCACCTCTGATTTTCTCTGCTTTACTTCCAACAATTTTCTTCCCAGTACTTGTGTACTCCTGTATCCTTCTCTCCTCCATGTCATTTCTGCTTCTCAGATTTTGTTAATATTTCCACAGTGTATTTTATATATATATATATACATACACACTCTAGAGATATAAAAAGTAGTTTCATACAAAGAGCTCACGAACTGTTCTGCAATTAGTCTTATGTGTCCTGATTTTTGGTAGTTATATGTGAAAATGCTTGTAGAATTGGATCAATAAAGAAGCATATAGCAAGAGGGTTTGCTCCTTTTTAAAAGTGTTTTAATATCCATGTATTTCACACTCTGCTTTTCTTCCTTCATTGTAGAATTTTAATTTTTCATTACTTCCACCTGAAAGCCAGCTAGTGGCAGTTTCTAATCTGTGGCATGCATTAGCCTGAGAAGGACTGTGATGGAGCCATCTGCACTAGAGGCATTGGAATAAGCAATATGTAGTTCTTGTCCAAGTCCATGACTTGGGGTTTTTTACCAGATTTTTTTTTTACTAAATATGAAAGAGCAAAGTTAAGGGAAATCCCCCACCCCAGCTGCCTTTCCAATTGAAATCTCTTTCTAAGTACCAGTGGGCAGTACCGATCAGGATAAGATCCAGAGTCAGGAAGGCAATATTTGAAGAAAGGAAGTATTAAGCCAAATGGTACATGAATTTCTGAAGGCTGCATGTGCCACTAAACTCGTTTTTCTGTTACCTGCCCTGATTCCATTAGCCGGTCTGACAGTCACCACTGCAGTTTCGGAGCCTTGGGACTCAGAGCCCCCGCCCCGCTGGCCCCGGCAGGAGGTTTGTTAGGGGAGTTTCGCTGGTGGTTGCGCCACCTGGTGCAGAAAAAGTTTTTTTCCATCTACAGTACCCAAAAAAGGCTCTTGGAATTAATGCATAAAAGTTGCACAAACCCATTGATGCCACTGGAAAAGCAGGACACGAACTAAGCTCTGACTGCACATGATGAAGCCATGCAAAATACTATTCTGTGCTTTGTTCGGTTCCATTGAAGCATTGATATCTTGGTTATCTCTTGCCTCCACAAAAAGCAAGTACACAGATTTTTCAGTATTCCTTCATTCAGCTGGTTTTGCAATATCCATGCCAGGATCTTAGTTTAAATCACCTTTGTAGTTTAAAAATAATTTGGCAATTTCTTCTGCATTTGTTTGTGTACTTGGAGAGATATGCAGGCACCAGACTTTGACTTCTGACCTACCTTATTTATCTTAACCACATGTTGTTCACCTATAAGCCAAGGCCAAAGGGTACGACACCTAGAGAGAAATAGACCATGTAGTGCTACTCACAAGAGAAAAATCCCAAATCCACTGTTGTGGGACTGAAAGATATTACTGCCTGGTGCCTTTGCTGTCAGAGGACAGGCTACAGTTTGCTCACATAAGCAAAACAAGCCTCACACAAACATACCCTGAAATGCACTGCAGTGAGACATCTGAGAGCAGATCTGGTTTTCATACCAAAATACAGTTTCAAAAAGATTCTCAACTTTTCAAAATATTTTTTCTCAATTTTTAAAAGATTTCAAAAACATTTCCTTTCCCCCATATCTTTTGAATAGAGTCTGTTGGAATACAGACTATCCTTTTTGGCAGGTAATTGCCAATCCTGATCTTTAACTCATTCAATGCAGAGGATATCACAATATCTAATTTCCTCTTTCTTATTGGATGGTGTATATGTGGAGCCAAAGGGAGTCATTGACTTGGACCTGTCTTACCATCTCTCTGATCCTTAATCAGCCACATAATCTGCTCTGCTCAAGAAATATAGCAGTTGTGGGGCTTACTTAGTTGCACAGCCACACTAAAATGGTTGTGTTTAATGGCAAGATGATGAAGACTCAGCATGCATCCCTTTGTAAAGGGGTTGGTGGCATGCTACTTCAAAGACATCTGTTCCCAGCCATTTCTTCCATCCTCTTGCTGCCCCTTCTGTTATATGTGCACCTATGGTATAAAGTGGATAAAGTGACCTAGCACACCTGAGAAATAATGCAATTTTTTTTTCTGTAGATAAGTTCCCTGAGGCAGTCCCAAGCAGCTACACAGCAGCTGGCCCAGGACATCACTGGAATGGCAGCAGACAGGTAGGCAGGGAGTGGGTGGGATCTGCTCCAGCTATTTTATCAGCATTACTGAGGAAGATTACATTATGCTTGGCTGATTTCAGGGCACACCACTGCCAGAAGTGTTCCATTCTCCTCCTTGTCTCCTCACTTAAGGCTGCAAACTGATGGGGAGAACTGATGGAAGAGGTGTGGTGTTGGATTGCTTCAGCCTCCTTGTACTGCTTGGTGATGCAGCTGGGCCCATCAAACACCTCACCGAATGAATGCCCCAAGCTCATCTAATGCCCTGTTGAAAATGCCTTGCCAGGAGCTGTGCATTCCTAGCCAAGTATTTCTTTGAACTGGCTTTGGCTCCTTTGACCACGGATTTATCTGATTCAACAGCAGGATATTTACTTGTATTTGCTGCTAGTATGTCAGCTTGCTTTATCAAGAACACATAAGATATCATAAAGAAAGCAGCAGGGACACACAGCTGGAAGCAGAGAAATGGAAATGGAAATGGGAAATAACTCCTTCTGAAGGCAGGGAGCCGGAGCCGTTCAGTGGTCTTTTCCTTATCATCTAACCATACCTTGAATGTTATCTCCTGTATCAGTCACCTGGGTTGATAAACCAGTTAGAACTGTGACCATATTCCCAGAAGTGTCCCTCAGGGGTTACTCAGGGAGAAGCAAAGAGTGCATGTTATATCACTGATAATTACTTGAGCTCCCCAAAGCCAGCTTTTCCTGTGTTGCCAAGGAGCCCGAAAGGTTTGCAAGATGAGTTGTGTTGATACTACCAAAGAAGACACTTCTGATGGCAATTTGCAGGCCGTTGTGTTTTATAACTCATTTGCTCTGTACTTCAAACTGAAATTGTTCTTTTCAGTGAAAGCTGATGTAAAAATACAAGATGTCACTCCCTTCTGCTGTTGTTGGGACTTTGTGACAAAAGTTACTGCCTTTGCAACATAATTTATGTTGGAGGGATTGTTGGAAATGATACAACTTTAACATTTTTAATGTAACTTTAGTCAGTTCGCATTTGCCCAGGGGGAGGGGAATTGAAATTTCTCTTCAAAAGACGCTGTTCACCGGGTGGGTCTGATGAGTTTAACATCTACAGACGACATGCCCAGGGAGTAGCCAGAACATGCACAGGAGACAAGCGAACATTAAAGAACATGACCCGCCCAGGTGCGGGAGATAGGAGACACCTGGTCAGGGAAAAGATCGCTAAGAGAACCAAAGAAGGAGGACCAAATTAGCATCGAAGGCAAAGGGATCAATAAGTAACAGGAAACAGAATACTAAGATTTGTGTAATTTAAGACAAATGAATGTGAATTTCTTTGGGATTTTTCTGTATAAATATGTGAAATGTGTGGTGAAAAACCATTTGTGATGGAATGATTTTCACTGCACAACCCAGGCATGTGGGATGAAATAATTTCTATTGCACATCCTGGCCGAAATGACATCCTGGCCAGAATAAAGTACTGTCTTGATTCTCTAACAGTGCAGAGATGTTGGAGAGTTTCTGTTTTTCCCCTCACCCCTGCAGTCTCATTGACAGGATTGCTACTCATATCTCAGTTCTCATTCTGGCGTGTTAAACTGATACCCCAAGGATTGTATCCAAGGGAGACCACGCATGGGCACACATTCCTCTTTGCTGACACAGACAGGAAAAGGACAATCGGCTCTGGAAAAACAGAAACCTGAAGTAGCTGGGGAGCAGTACTGGTACACACTGCTGGCAACCTCTGCACACAGACCGAGTCCTTTTGGTTCATGCAGCCATAAAATTATTTTATGCAACACTAAAACGATGACTGGGCTAAAACTAAGAAAACTGTATGGTTTTATTTATGTTTTATATATGCATATCAGCTCTCCATTTTTACTAGATTCTGGTTCCAGTTTCCAATGCAAACAATCCCTGTTTAGAACCCCGTGTCTCTGGCTTCTACTACAAGCCAATCCTGCCAAACCACTTTTGCAGCAAAGTTTTTCTTCATCTCAGTCATTCCTAGCACCCCAAATTTAAATCTCATTAGACAATAAGGACATCACGTCATAAAATAATTTCCTCAGACATCTTTGCATACCCTGATTTACATTAATTTTTAAATGGAAGCTCTGAAGATGAGGAGACTTGCTTATTGTACTTTTACACTCAATGAAAACGCCAAGAATACTTAACTTAAAGGCATTTAAATCCTGGCTTGCTTAGGGACAAGTAACTGATTAGAAAATTAACCAGCATTTATAAATAATATCCCAGTGATTTGTGTAACACCCAGTGAATTACTATAGGCTATCTAAGAAGCACAAAAAGGTGATGTAGCACAGACTGGTTGAGCTAAATAAAGCACACTGAAAAATAGGATCAACATCCAATTTACGTTCCAAGGATCCTCCCTTTATACGGGGCACAAGGGGAATAGAGAACTGCCAGTCCACAGGAGGCTGCAGAGGCTGGAAGCAAGCTACTGAGGCTAAGAGCCACTTTCCCAAAAACTTCCAGACCACTTAAAGGCTCATAAACATGTTGACTGCTTAAGAACCTCTTTGAGGACTTCCATCTGAGATGCTGGTAGCTGTACATGAAAAATAATGTTTTCTCACTATTTCGATTGTGTGCGACACTTCCTCCTTCAAAACCTGTCTTCTGAGTCCGGGAGTGCGGACGTTACATCCGGACTGTGGAAAGAGGCGCCTCCCGCCCCGCTCCGCTTCCCTCGATCCTGTTTCTAGCCGTGTGGTGTCACCCTTCCCTCTTTTCCCTGCACCGAAACTTGCCTGCCCGCACAGGAAGGCTCTACAGCCAGTCGTAGCTATTCTTCCTAGCAAAGGGCCATATAATCTTCCCAATTCAGACAGATCAAGGGGCAGAAGCAAAAGCCCAAGGTGGGTCCTTTAAGCGGGAACATGATGTTCCAGAGATGCTGCCATCTCACATAATGTGTGCAAGGAGTGTGTCTTCAACTACATCTGCTAATTTCTCAAAGTTTCTGAATTTGCATTTCTGTCTTCACATTTCTGTCCTCAGCATCCAAGATGAGGTTTGAATGACATCCAAACACTGGTTTTGAATGACATCCAAATGACATCCAAACTGGTTTTGAATGACATCCAAACAATGGTCTGGTTCTGTAAACTTGCATCTTTTTCTATAAAACTAACTTGGTGCAGGTGCTCAGCAATCCCAGCTCAGTGCCAACCTCCCACATATCCATTCACACTGCTGTCAGCTGGAACTCTTTGAGACTGTAGGTTCAGGGGTATAGAATGAAGGTTTACACGTACTTCCCAATAGAGACAAAGTTATTAATGAACTGGAAAATGCTGTGTGGAAAAGTTTTGCTTAGGCTGTGTTTGAGTCAAAAAAATATCTACAGCATCTCTGGGGAATGATACCAGCTGAAAAACATTGTTAATCCTGATCAGAAGGACCACCTTAACAGTCAGAAAAGCAAGACTGTGTGTTTTCAGAAATATATCATAATTTCCTGGAGGGCGTATGATCACCACTGTCGGTTTCTTCTCTCAACTGGATTAACAAATAGGAAACCGGTTTCTGACTAACCACCACAAGAGATGCACTTAACAAGTAAACCACTTTGGATGCCAGACCTTAATACTGCTTTGGACTCTCTGGAGAGAAGCATGTATTTCACAACTGTTGATGCTGCATAACAGAAGCTGGAGAGGCTTTTTCCATTCAGCTCAAAGACAGAAGCTTGATTAAGAAGATCTTAATCCAAGTTTTTAATACACAACTTTGGTGTATTGCAAAACGAAACCCATTCAGTCACTCTAGTTAGAAAATAAAGTGCACAAACGGTTTCTTTTCCCCAGAGAATAAGGAGGATTAAAAACATTGTGGGCAGAGTAAGGAAACAGAACAAGGACTCAGTTTCTTGGTTGAGTAGGATACCAAATTTAGTTGGAGACAAAAAAAGTCAAACTTGACAATTATGCGGCTTCCTTTCTGGAAGTGCTGAGCGAATGCCATTCTCTATCAGGTTCTGTTGAAAAGGAAGAAGTTCACACTGACAAATCTGGCCCTGTTATTGAGCTGCCTAACAGTGGAGTTAAGCATCTAAACTTAGACCTTATATTTAAAAACCTGCCTAGATTTGTATGTGCTGTTTACTTTTCTCAGTTGTTTCTTAATTCATTGTCTCACTTTTTTTATTCCTTTTATCACAACCACCTCTATTCTATGATCTCAGTATCTATGATTATTCCACGTATTTCAGAACACAGCTCCTTTAAACGAGTTTGCTTCTCAGTCTTTGCTTAGTAAGAAAGTAAAACACAACAGTTTTTTGTGCCAAGATAATTAAAAATGACATTCTTATGCTCTGCTTCAACCAGAGATCCCCTCCCTGCACTTCCTGGATGAGACACAGCCATCTATGGTTTTAAAAATAATCCTGCTCTTTTCTGCAGATACACTGCTTAGCCTGCATGTGCATCCTGCATGTGCACGTTACCCACACAACCATGCTGGACTTCTTGGAACTCCTTGAATATAACCACATGCCTTCAAATGTATGGCTTGTATTCCTGTTCCAGTGAAGCCACAGATCAGAAAACATCTTTGCAATGCCAATCCTCCAAGCAGCCTTTGGATTGTTCCCCCTACTTGCTTCTAAATATGTAATTTACTTTAATTACATTATGTTTAATATGCCCATGTCTGTTCCTGCCTATCCATTATAAAGGCAGCACACTGAGCCCGTTTGATACTGAGCAAGTGCAGCTGGGAAGGCACGTGCAACTCCTGAGCTGACTAATTACCTCTTAATTCAGGTTAACCTGACTCCTCCTGTATTTTAGGCAAATAAGCTTTTCTGGATTGGAAGGCAGACAAGGGCCCCTATGTAAAAAATCAGCAATAGTGGGGGAGGTCAATGTATTTATGTGAGCAATGATACAATTTCTGTCTCAATTCCAGAAATCCATAAATTGTATCATAACTATACAGAAAGGAGAGACTGGAACAGTAAAGGGAGCTTACTTATTCACCTACTAAAAGGGAAATTACAAAAGATTAAAGCTGGAAAATATTAGAAACTGCATGGCAACTAAAACAATGAAAAGGATCACATTTCCCCCTTCTTTAGTCCTTGTACTGTAGACTGTAACTATAACCCCTTGGGCTGGATTCCCTACTGCTGACTGGACACTGCAGCCACACAAGGCAGTGGAGTATGTTCCACTCCCCAGGGTCACAGAATCATAGAGCAGAATCATTAGGTCCATTAGACCTTTCAGGTCGTTTTACACACAGAAGGAAGACAGGAGAACGATCCACGTCAGCTGGATGTAAGCAGAAACAGCAGCTTCAGTGAGACAAGCCCTACAGGGAGAGGTGATATGTTTTTATTGGACCAGCTGATACAGCTGAAAAAACCCAGAACAGCTTTCAGGAGCACAAACTCTCCTTCACCAAGCCCAGCATCATTGGAGCAGGGGAGAAGCAACAATAGCTCCCTTCTCTCACGGAAGGTTAATCACTGCTGTGGAACAAGTTTGGCAAAGATCTCACATTGTCTGAATCCACTCTTTTTTTTTTAATGGCACTGATATTTTCAATTTTATATTATTAAAAACTACCTTTTACTATATTTGTCAACTACTACAGCACAGTAAGAATGCAAACAATTTAGCTCTTGCATTCTCTGCAATACCTGGTTGGAGATGAACCCACACCTCTCCCTGCTGCTTAACACAGGCCTGTTTGGTAAGATGTCTCTATGTCTTACAGTAGGATTTCTCATCACCCAAGATTATATCAGCTCCTGCTAATAGTTTTTTCCTTTGTATTCTTAACCCTCTGCAGCTGACATCCCAATCATCTTTGCAACAACTGAGCTGTCAAACGGAAGGCTGACAGTGTGATCAGAGGGAGAGCACCTGCAGGAAGAAACTGAATTTGTATGAAGCAGAAAAGCTGGTGCTTCTTTTCAGCTGCTCGATTGTAACAGAAGAAAAAAAAAGAACTGCATCTTCAAAATTAGAAGATTCTTTTGCAAAACATATTTCCACTATATATACACAATAGCCTTTCATTTATTAAAATAATTTTCCTTTCTGTTTTCTCGTTAAACAGGGAATTTGGGTTTTGAAAGCCTGAAAAAAAATCTGAAGAGAAAAAAAACCCCATAACACAAACAAACACCCGCAAGTCTTTAATCCAAATTCTGGTTCTTTTGTAATCTAGGTAAGACATAACTATTTAACTGGAAGCAAAACTGACATATTGTAAGAAAAATCTTAGTATGAAAGGTGATAGGAGGGACTATGTCCTGCTCTCCGAATTACCTTAGCCTGCAAGCCTATTGTTAGAAGCAGGAACATAAAAAGCAGACGTTTTAAAAAGCTCTCACCAATCAGTGAGCCCTCTTCCTCTCCCAAGTACATTGGTGAATTTCAGGCCAGATGTTTCTTGGTCACTGCTGAACACCGGAACAGAGTGCCAGTGTCCGGTATTGCTCAAGGGCAGGCCTCTCCTCAGCAGCCCCACTGTACCCATTATACAGCCAGCTACCAAATCCAGCATTTTTGACAGATTTTGCAGATTTGACAAACTAGATATGGGCTAGATATTAGATCAGCTCCAAAATGTTAAAAACCACTCTTTTGAAACTCTTATATGATAAGACACTATAAAAATGAGATTTTACCTTAATATTTATCAAGCATTGACTATTACAAATATTTTTTTTTAAGTTTAATAAAAAAATATCTCTTTTTAGGGTAGCCTAAACAAAGTTTTAATGTTGCTCTAGCCCCAGGCCATCACTGGGCACTCATTTCATGAAATAAGACAGAGAGGATACAGTCCTGCTGAATTGCAGTTCTGTCCTGAATGCTGTGGACTTCCTGCAAAACAAACCTCCTTTTCATACATGTAACAGCAGCAAACCACGCTCCTTCAACCTCAAGCCTGAGAGAGTAGCTGTTGATCCACCTAGAGGAAAACTCCTTTGGCACTCTGCCCCAGAGCCTAAGAGAACTTAGCCAGTTGTACAAAACCTGATGCAAAAGCTGTCAAACAAGAGCCAAGTTACCAAAGTTAAAGGCAACACAAAGCTTTACACTGAGTATCTCTTAAATGAAGACATACTTCCTACTGCTTTGGGGGAACTGGGGAAACCTTGTGGATGTTGGTCTGAAGTGTTTTTGGGGACAAGACTAGATTACTTACCACCAGTCACTCACATTTTAACCAAAATCATCTGCTCTTATTTTTAAATGCCATCTTGGTATCTTCAGTTCCATTTGAACTACATCAATGGGAGCTTTTGAAAGTAAAGAATGCTAGTATAGCAGCCAAGCACTGCATGGCAGAAAAGGACCAAAGCCTACCCTGTTACCACAGTTTAGTCATATAAAGTATGAATATAAAGTAAAATGAAAAGCAGAAAGCAAAGACTAGGGCATGTATGGTACAGCCTCAGTTGCAGCAGCTCACAAAGGGAGATGACTACACATTGCTGAAGATGGCAAGTGTCTGATTTCTCCTTCAGAAAAGCCAAAACTGATTGAAACACACATAGTTAGCAGGAGAACACATTCAAGTGATGTAGTGAAAACCAGAGTAAGCAAGTAAGTACCAGTAATTTTTTTAAGACTCCAGTTTTACCTCAGGACTTAGTTTCCCTCATTTGTGCCATCCATCCAAAAGTTCAAACTCCCTGCTGTATTCATATGGACAGAAATCCATGCGGTACCATTTTGTCTTACACACACCTAGACCCTCAAAGTTATGTAATTCAAACAGAAGATGAAAAAAGACAAGAACAACTGCTCTCTTCTGCAATAAGCAGGAACCAGACAAATGATTAAAAATTTATTCCCACCCTACACATGGTATCCAAAGAAACAACACATACAAAGATCTATTTATCCCACAATTACACAAGCACCCTGGATTTAATATTTTGAAACATATGACAAAGTTCAAGATACTTTATTTATTAGAAACAAGAAGAAAATCTCAAAAGAGAGTTCTTGAATGCATGGAAAAAAAATCACATCACTTAAGTGACTCACACACACCTTCCAGCACCAGATTATATTTATAATGTACTTTTTTTAATGATGCTGTTAACTTTCTCTTACAGATCTGCTCCTCTCCTTATGGAGTCTTTTGTATTTCCAGGCATGGTTGTTTAGTTCAATCTACTACTTCATATATATATTTACATCCATCTCATCTCAAATATTTTTGTCATACAGGCATGCGATTCAGTTGTTTTCTAGCTGTTTCTTTGCAGTCTATCTACATCTCAAAAGAACTTGTGCACAGCACAAATTAATGGAAATGGCTTTCTCATTGTACATACTGAAGGATATGCATCCAGAGCTTGACCATCTGAACACATTTTTCAGTAGTCCAGGCTGTATTTTTAAACTAATTATACAGATCTACAAAAAGTGTATTAAAAAATTTATTCTTGGACCAGTACAATGTCCAAGAAACAGTTGGTAACAATGTAAAATTTTTCAGATATTTGTAACTCTGAAATGATATAGAGTGTTTCCGTATAAACTTAGGTTACACAGAGGAATAACTTTTTCTTACATCAAGAACTCTGTAACAGAATAAATAAACAAGCTTCAGAAAAGTTGCATTGTTTCCAACACAAAGACTTCTTGCCTCTATTGTATAAAACTTAGGGGAACTAAATATTATTTCTGTCAGTGGCTGCACAACTTAAATACTTGGTTTTGTCCACACAATTGCCCTCTTTAAATCTGAGAGAGGTAGATGAAGACAAAACAAACCCCAACATGTAAGGATTAAGATACTGCAATTAAATTCTAACCCTGCAAATCTAGTGAACATATGTTCTTGCCAGATTTACGGAAAGCAGTTATTTTTTTCTTTCCTTTTTTTAACTAGACTAGCACTGAACTTCTTCCATCCACATTGTCAAAACAAGTGCCTGATACTGTAATAAAATAATTTTCAAAGCATTTTTTAATTAGAGCAGCAGGTCCCACCTTGTACCCTTCAGTCATTCAGATACATTTCCCAGGACTGTCTGTTGAGGAAATGCTGCCTCACACCCAGCACTGTCCAGACAGCCCCTGGGCCTCTCCCCCAAATGATGACAAATCTGCAGATCCCACCCAAGGTAACTCTTGGGGAAAGGCGTGGGAGCAAGGGAGGTGGTGCTGAAGGCAAGAGAGAGAACTGGGCAACCTTCACACCCATTAAAGATGGTGACCTTTCTGAAGCTTTCTCGAAAATATTTTTTAGCATGGGTGCCTGTGTCCAAGGGCTGCAAATATTTGGTTACTACCACAAAACCAGAGATTTTATTAGGCTCACAGGTATTTACAAGATCTTAACAGATCTTTAAAGTCTTGGTTTTGGCACAGAGAAAATTATAAAGCAGTAACAACCTTTTTCAAAATGTCAATTACTTCATTAATGTCCTGACAAATTAAAAGAAAAAATGAAGATGAACCGTTTAGATCCAATTTCCTATTCTCCCACAGCTTGGCCTGTGGCATCAAGTTTTCTGCTTTTCTCTTCACCTGTAATTTCATCTACTTTCTTCATCTAAAAATCTATCCCTATGTCAAAGCCATACATAAGAAAGCACATACAAGAAACAGGAATGAGTCTGGCAGCCTTTTTTTTTAAATGACTGGAAAAAGTATGTTTCCTTCTTCATTCTTCATTGGACAAAAATGAGGAAGCATCACTGCGCATCAGAACATCTGCATAAAAGTGCCTCCAAATTTCTTCACAACGGCAATACTGGCTTGATCACAGAGACAGGATTCTTTTTACTTCTCTCTCTCTGTACTATAACTGTAGCCATCATGATCTCATTTGGTATGCAAAAAATATAATTACTTCAATACAATTTCCACAGCAATTTGAAGTGTGCCTTTTTCTCTTTCAAGTTAGTGTTTTAATTAAATGAAAACGATAGGACAGACTGAGATGGCAAAACCCCAGTATTTTATATCCTTCAGTTTGTTTGGTTTAGTTACAGAATAACAATCCTGGCACTTAAACTAAAACCATAGATCTAAGTGAATGAGGCAATTTTGTGCATTCTAAAAATCAATGCATATTTAAATACTTGTTTTCCTTCACAACAGTCTTCAGAAACTCTTGCTCTATGGACGCTGGGCCAATTTACTCTTATTGCTTTCCTGCTCACTAAGCTTGAAGTGGGTGTAGGCTAAAATGCCAAACAGTGTGCACAGAATCCCAAGGCCTTGGTTAACAGACAATGGATCCTTAAATAAGAGGCACCCTCCCAGGAGGGTGATGCAGAACTTGAAATGTCCAAACATGTTATACCTAGACATCTGTTAAGGATAATAGCCAACAGCAGTATTATTTTTTGTAAAAAGAAGCACTTGGAATTTTCATTAGTTCCACCCAAAGCATGCAATGGTACACTGTGTTGGCTCAGCTCACACAGTTTTCTCATACAGATCTCTGTGGCTGTATTTACCTCCACCTAAAGCCTTTCACTGCAGCCTGATGGACATGCCAACACTTCCTCAAGGCAGCCAAAGCGTGAGTTAATATTCCTTGCAGGTATGAAGGTCAGCAAATGAACAGCCATTACCTATACAAATCCCAAACCAGGAAGGTTATCAAACAAATTTCCCACATGAATCAGCCCAAATGAATTCCAACATAATTAATCTGGAAACAAGAGAAACGACCAGCGTTACAAAGGATACGTGACAGGTGACGTATTTCCAATGATCCAGTAAATGGACAGGTTTACCATAAAGGCTATTATTCCAGACAGCAGTACCATTATCTGTGGATTAATGGACACAGTCAGTAATCTGACATGCTTCTGGCAGTTTGTAGATGCATCCCAGGTTATTTATTTAGTTTCATTTACTTTCAAATGCAAAATATCAGGCAAAAAAAAAAAACATATGGAGAACAAAAATAGAAAGAGTACAGACACTGGTGATGTGTATAAGAAGCTCAGTGACACGTATATTTATGACATCCATAAATACACACTGATAGAGCCACAGGCCTTTTCTCCTTTACTCTTGGTGAACGTTTAAGAGGAAATTTTGGAAATCTGGATACTCATTCACAAAGAGGTTGTATTCTTTAACTTTATCTCAAAGTCTTATTTATGGTCACGACAAAAACTATTTTAGCAAAATATCTGATTTTATTACTGTGAATATTTGCAATCCCATTCATAAAATACAATGCTACAAGAAATGACCCATCACTGAGGGGCACAATCAGCAGTAGTAAGAAGATGCCACTGGCTCTTTTTTGGACAGAAGGATATTGAGAGAAACTATGGTCTTCTTGGTGAAAATAAACTACTAATTCTAGAGAACAATCAATGTTGGCATCCTTCCACAGAAGAGAAGTTGAGAGTGTCCTTCTCTGAGTGGACAGTCAGAGCTAGAAATAGAGCACTTGATACACTAGGGGAAGCTTCTGGATTTTGATAGATTTTCCTGTTGTTCAGATGCCCTCTAAATAGAAACAAGAATAAGGAGATAAATTGACAGGCTCGCTCCTCGCAGAGGAAGCGGGGCAGACTCAGCAAGGGGCTTTTTGGCCTGCACATGTCCCTCTCATCTCACCACAGACAACAGCTGTACAAAAATCTGTTCCACAAAGAAAAAGATCTTATTATCAAATTTAATTACATCAGTGATAATTATTTAAATAAAGTCAACAAAAGCCTTACCACAGCAGAAAGCGTCCAGGGCCCAAATATTCCCCCTTCTCCAAAGACTGGCTCGAAGAAGGGTATGATGAACAACAACATAGCTGAGGACATCGGTGCCTGATAGTACAGCAACTGCATAGAGTTTACCTGCAACTCATGCTGCTTAGCACCCACCCACTAAAACCAAAAGAGAAAGCTGTTAAACATGAGGGAAAAAAACCCATAAACTGAAAAACCTGAGCAAAAGCAAACTGGCCACTAATACAGAGGGAGTCTCACGTGGGCAGTTCCACTTGAACAGGCTGTTGAGCCTCACCTTTGCCTCAGTGGAGGCCCCATGTGTTTGTCTCTTTCAAGTGAAAAAGCCTATTTACCCCCATGAGAAAACTTTCCTGGGGGTAAAATATCATACTTGATGAAGAACAAATAGGTTGTGGAGCTGGGAAGAAAATAGCAGCTCCCCTTTATTTCCTCCTTTATTTTATAAATTCCAGATCCTGCCTGTGTTGGAGCTGAGTATACTTTCCTAAGCAGGCACTGGATTCTGTTCCTTTCTTCTCATTTTCCTGTACATACAGGCTAACAAAACCAGTACACATTTATCTTTTGTCAATTTATTCCAGATTTAATGGATTTCATTTCAATATTGATTATAATTGACTCAAACTTCAATTTTTAAGCTTGCATGCTTTCAGAAACATTACTTATCTATGGCTATGAAGACAGATGTTACAGCTAAAAGGACATATCTTTCTCTTGTGCTAAAACCTGACATTTAATACTTACTTAAATCACATTAACTGGTAACATGGATTCTGGCATATAAACTTGCTCACATTTTTTAATCTAGATAATTTAAACCAAGGACCATTATTTCTCCAGCACACAAATCATCACTTAATGTTATTATGCAGCACCTCTTTCCCCTTCCTGCTCTAAAACAGGTCAAAAGACCATTATTTATCATCTTACACACTACGGGTCAAAGAGCCTCACTTTTTTTTTTTTTTTTGAGGCACAGTCCTCCTAAAAGAAATTCATGTTTAAATCTATCACATCAACATGACAGGAGTTTCTAATTTAGGAGGCTCTTACAGTCATGGTCAGTAACAAATCGGGTGAGCTATTAGTACAATGCTACAGCAGAAAGGGCTGAGGCAGTCCTTGGACACATCAATTTTTAAAATCATAACTGTCCAGAAAGGTTGTATTGTGCGTTTATGCATTAATCCATCCTCTACAAAAACACCTTAGAATGTATATAGTCGAAAGTGAAGAAGGATACTGATAAAAATGTAAATAGCTCAAAGATAAACCATGGGACTGAAGGACTGGAAAATATCTTTTCTAGGGAAAAAAGCTCAAACGCAAGGCACTTGCTTCAGCAAGGAGAACATCCGTTCCCTCTAGAAAAAAAGGAGTTTTACCGCTAAAGCAATCTTCGCTCCTTGAAAACAACGCTCACGTTAAAGATGACACCCCATTTTTTACCAGCAAGGACGATCAGGAGTTTGTCTCCTAATTTATCAGGAGTTATGGTGGATTATCATAATTTGGTGAGGTTTTTTAAAAAGAAATAACGGAGCAGGGAAGGTTTCCGGGGGGCTGGGTGCTACTTAAAGGCGATCGAAGCCAGGGGCAGCACCCGGCAGCCCAAGCACCGCAAGGCTCCCGCGCCCCGCGCCGTTACCCACCACTTGGTACAGGGAGGTCACCAGGACGCCCAGGGTGGCGAACGCCATCCCCAGAACGTTGAACTTCACGTCGTAGTAGGAGTTGAGGAAAACACCCAGCGTGATGGGGACCTGTGGAGGGGGACACGGCGGTTTGAGGCAGGGTCGTTGCCCTCAGCGCTGCCCCTCCCCGCTCCCCTCGGCCCCGCCGCCCCCTCACCAGGGTCAGCTTGATCCGCAGAGGGAAAGTCTTGCCGTAAGCCACGCTCTGGATGACCACGATGACCGGCGTGGTCATGGCCTTGGCCAGCTGGTAGGTACCGATGGTGTTGCTCTGCAGGGAGAGGTTGGTGAAGACGACGAAGCCGCAGAAGCTGAGGGCCAGCGGCAGCACCTGCGCGGGCTGGAGGCTCTTGGGGGAGAAGGCGCCGAGCGCCTGGCACAGGTAGAGGCCGAGCCAGGTGATGGCGAAGTGCACCAGGGTGAGGCTGAGGTTGGGGAAGCCCAGCCGCACGTACAGCCATTTGTTCAGGAAGACGATGCAGATGGAGGCGGCCAGATTGACCAGCAGCCCCGCCGCCAGCCGGCCCTGCGCCGGCAGCCAGCCCATGGCTGAGGCAGCCCGGCGGCCG
>JAYDZK010000056.1:33492934-33515357 GCA_034509185.1 Euphonia xanthogaster | reverse complement strand
CCCGCCCGCTGCGAACGGCTCCGCCCGCCCGGGCAGGGCGGCAGGGAGGGCCGGGGGCGCGGCCGCTGGGACGGCCCTCCGTGCGTGTGTGAGCGTGGGTGTGTGAGCGCCCCCAGAGCCTGCCAGCAGCCCCGGCGCGCAGAAACGCGCCCCGGCTCCAGGCACGAGTACCGCTCCACAACGGGACTGGGCATTTCCACAAACACGGCGTTGTACGTGCAGATGTACAGCACCAAGTACGTTCTTTGCCAGGGTCAAGAGACACCGCATCGGGTGAAGGAGCCAAAGTCCTTGCCTAACTGCACCACCTGTCCTCTGCACTCCGTCTTGTTAAGGGAAAGGCAGCTAAACGTGTGTTTGCACATGTAAACGGGGGCAGAACAAACTTTCAAAATAAACTACAAAATCTCATACCGGGGCGTTTCAATGTATGATCATCTTTCCTCTGGTTCAGGATTTCATCCGCATTTTAGCAACTGCTTCATGTACAGCAGAACAGCACAAGGCTGCCTTCTCTTCTGAAGGGCTGGAAGTAACCCCTCACTTTTGCTTTTCGGTTTTCCTTTCCTCCAGTGTGTCCTTTTTCTTCTCCCCTACTTTGTCTATACACCTTCTGGCAGTCTCACTTTCCTTCTCCCTGTATCCATGCATGTTTTAGTGCTAAGTAATGCTTTCAGTCTATGGGCAGTCTTTGTGGCATGTAGCAAATAAATTAAGGAGGTTCATACAATCACCAAATTTATATAATGACATTTTAGATTAGAATGAACAAACATTTTTTCTTTTTCAAGCACTTTTATTAGGAAAAAATATGAAAAAGGTTGTGTAACAAATAACATCTCTGAAGTTGGTCATACTCTTTCAAGTTTAAATTGAAATCTGAAGGTTGGGGTTTTTCACCCCACAGAAAGAGAACACTTTGTCCAAGTAATGATTCTGTTGGGGTCTTTTGTTTGTTTTGTTAATAACCAGAATGTCCATGCTCAGAAGTTTTTGAAAGTATGTGCATGAAAACTTATGACTGAATTTCATATCCCAAAGGATCAAGATCCTGGTCCAGAAGTATCAGAGAAGATTCCCTCAGCTTCTGTAGAAGCTTTCGGAGTTCTTCTTTTGAAAATACCTAAGAATAAATAATAAAAGAACAAACATCATACAGTTATATTTATTTGCAATGAATAGCACTGATACAAAAAAGTGGTGGTTAATTAAGTTACTATTTTTCTATTTATTTCTATTTAAGATAGTGTGAGACTCAGGCATTTCAGAAGGACATTAAGTAAGACACGGGAGGTTAGAAGCAGCATCCAAAACCTGAATGTAGGCTCAAGATAACTCTGTCTCATTTTGGGGTTGTTTTTCAGGATTTTGGAGGCAAAGATGGTCATGGCTAAACCAAATGCTCTAAAGCAAAACCTGCTTATATAGTGTTTGAAATGCAAAGGAAATAGAGAAATCAATTACAATTCTACAGCTAAATTTGGAATCATAGAATCAATTAGGCTGGTAAAGACCTTTAAGATCATGAAGTTAAAATTCAAGAGCCCCCATCCAAAAACTAGTAATTGCAGTACTCAGAACTGGTTGTCAGAACACCGGTCATTATCCCCAATATTTCAAAGTTAACTCTTTGACTCCTTAAGTCATAACACAAGGAAACCTTTTACTACTGCAGTGAACGGGAAACAATCGAGAAACTTATGGTGTTAAGGAACATATGGTGTCATCCTCTCTATATAGAAGCTTTTCCCACAGCCAACCCACAGAGCTTTCAGTGTAAGCCAGGCTGCTGCAGCCCTGCCTAGCTCACCGTGTAGAGCTTGTGGCGCTCGGAGGCGACCATGTCAGCCAGGCGCAGGCACTCCTGGTGCTGCCCCGTGCTGTGGAGCACCGTGTGCAGCAGGAAGCACATCATGGGCAGGCACAGCTTTCGCAGCAGGATCATCTGGTGTGCTCGCTCAGGGTCGTCCTCGGCGTCCTTACCAGAGCAAAGCAACATGTCAGTGTTATGAAAATCTACCTGCCACAGGCAACTCAGCATAACCACGCAATTAGTACTGTCGGAGGCAGAAAACTGGCCTAAGCAGCCTGGAGTGGACTGTCAGATGTGATCTGCATGGTTACTCAGGGAGCAAGCTTTAAATGCTCACAGCAAGGCCAGAGCCAATTGAACAGGAGCACATGAAACTAAATGTCACAAAGGTACAACTACATGTGATCGGTGCTTTGTGGTCTGTCATGGCATAAAAATTCATTTTACCTCTCTGACGTCAACCATCCATCCTCCATCAACAAACAGCAACACATTGTACATTTTCTCCTTAACATCAGCTGTAAGAGCATCCAAGAGGCCTTTCCAAATGCCATAATCCATCTGGCAAAGAAACAAAAAATAAACTACTGCAGAACAGGATAATTTCCAAGGCTATTTTAAAACAGACTGCAACAGGCAGTGCAGCTCCAATTCAAATTAGAATCTTCAGCCATGTCTAAAACTTAAAAGCCTGCTGCTAACAGCTATTTCCATCCTTTCTTAATGCCCTGTCCACAGAGTCAGACAGGTTGTTCAGAAACAAAGCCACGAGAGGAAGATAATTTTAAACAACCTATTCTGCCATGCTTATTAAAAAAATGTTTATGTTAACTGAATAGGGTATATTTTTACTGACCAGACCTGCAAAAAGAACTTCAGTCAAAACAGTCAAAACTGCAGCATCTTTTAGAAAACCAAAGGTGATAATACTTAATAGAATTAATAGCAAAACAAGTGCTTACATTTATTAATAACACTGACAATCAACACATGATATTTACTATTACAATATTTTATGTAAAGCTGAGTCATTAAAAAGCCAGAATTTATTGTGCAGTTGCCTTATAATTCTGTTGTCTCATAGTCTATCAATATAAAAATAGTTGATAATAGAGTCCTTAAATAATATGAAATAGCAGTCTTCTGCTTTCTTTCATTGAACTAGACTGCCTCTAAAACAAAAACATAAAAGTTTACAGTAAATAAGTTGGACTTCCACCTACCTCGTATTTCTTTTCTTTATGTTCATGGGCGACTTTTTCAGTGAAACTCGCTTGTGGTAACAAAGACGGCTTCTGTGGAGCTGAGTTCATGTGTTTAAACCATTCATTAAAGGTTTCATGGGCTTCCTGGATTGCATTGGAAACAGTGTTTGGGTATTTTTCACTCATCTAATAACCAGAATGTCATTGCATGCACAGGTTTAATGAATCAAAGAATCAGAAGTTAAATCAAATGGACAAAGCTAAAGTTTCACCACCAAGGCAAAGCCACCAGTATTTCTAAATAATAGCTTGGAATATTGCATATTTGAAACTCACCAAATATGCACGAATACATAAATGTTCCCGGATAGCATTGTCATCTTCAGCTGGAAGTGGAGTATCCATTCCCTGTTCTTCCCACTGGTTATATATTTCTGCTATAGAGTCTTGGGGAATCTTCACAAACACATCTTTTGCAGCTTCATGTTTCTTGGATGCTATGAGAATGTGAACTGGGTATCAGAGCTTTGCAATTTCTATACCTTATCTTCCTAAGCTGGCAAACCCATGCTTTTTAATAGACTAGATCCAAAGTTATATCAAATGTACTGCCAAGAGCCAATGAGAACAAAACCAACATTTAAAAATAAGTCTACAATATTTGTGAAGCTTAGTACCCAAGAACTTCCTCATGATTGCATTGCTTTGCTTAAGTGCTTCTGCCCTCTGTGCAGGATCGAATACGAGCCAGTCAATTACATCTATTTTCAGCTGATCCGCCTGTAAAAAACAACACAGAGATTCACCACCATTTCAAGCACACAGCTGGATGCAACACACATTAGATCTGGTCAGGGAAATACACAAGTTTGGAAAGCACTGCAACACAGTAACAAGGATTGCTTTATTCAAAAGCTTAGAAAACATCTGCCATCTACAATTATTAAAAAAAAAATAATTTCTAAGTGTTCCCAAGATATTCAGAGCATCATCTCTCAACATTTTTTATGGATTATGATGCGTTTTCCTCAAATTTTAATACAAATACACGATACCAACATGTTTTATGGACTTCTTGCTATAATCTTCAGGGGCGCCATCAGCCTGCAACCACAGTTTTCCAGCTCTCGTGTTAGACAAGCTACCTTTTTGTCTTAAGGAGCTTAAACTTTGTACTGAACAGCAAAAATATTACCACAAATTTGCAAATGATCAGTTGCTTTCTAAACAGAACTTTGAACAGAGCCTATTAACATTACCTTGCTGTCCCTAAAGCACCGAGATGGATCCAACCAATGCTCAACAGCAGTGACAAGGAAACTGTCAGCGAAAGCAGTGTCTGCTGTAGCTAGAAATGCCACTTCAGCATCTTAAAAGGTACATCTGAGATCCCAAGTACTAATCCCGTAAACTGTAGAGGCTACAACACCACCACCCTACGCCCAGCTACAACATAGGGTGCTGCAGTCGTTTCAAGGGCCTTATCTTCACCTAATGTTTGTATACAGGTAAGCACACACCCAAAGAGCAAGGAAATGTAGAAGCAGAGTTACAGATTTGTGCAATACCCTCACTTGGTCACACGGAAAGTGTATTTCCCTCATACAGTTCTTCAAGGCAATTTTCACCATTGTTGAAAGAAAAATATGGTTCATACATGGTCAGAAACTCTGTAGCTGATTGCAAACTGGACTATCTGCTCTGTGAAGCACTCACCTCCGTTGTGCCTGTGTCCAGCACGTGGTCGTGGTGGCTGAACTCCCCGGCATCCTTCTTGCGAATGTTTTCAACAACGGTTTTTGTTATGGTTGCAACATCCAGACCTGGGTTAAAAGAGAACTGTGTAAGCACTATCATGAATTCAAACACAAACTGAATTTCAGACTCCAGTTGTTGATCTTATTCCTTACTACTGGTAATTCTTATCAGTCTGTTCAAACACACATTGTCAGAATAAATTATAACCTTTTGCACTACGTCATTTATTGCAGCTATTTTACAAGAATGAGATTTGATATAACAGAGAATATCAAATATGAGAATAAGACAACTAATAAGTTTTTCAATCTGTGCTGAAGACAGCATATAGATATATCTGCTAAGATCACTGATTCGTACAATTCCGACAGCAAGACTGTGATTTGACAGGAATGTACCAGGAAAAGCTCAGAATAGTTCTTTTACAGATGCTTAAGCAGGATGTGTTATTTTTGAAACCTTAGCTGAGTTTAAAAGAAAATGATTGAATAATGACTAAAGAGAAGTTAAGACACAAAATCTGCAGGAAATCTGCTTCTTTGTAGCACAGAGGCATTGTCAAGCAATGGACAGTGTGCTGCTTCATTGTAATCCCCTTCTAGTTTCATGTACAGGCCTAGAAGGAAGTTTACAATTAATGCAAGCAATTTACCATGGCTAAGAAAAAGCACTGTAAATTGGACAAAAAATTTAAGATACTCATAATCTTCCTAAATCCACAAAAAGGTATGTATTCTTATAATTAGTTCTCTGAAATAATATGATCATGTCAACCTTCAGAGCGTATATTTGAGACAGGAAGCTGACATTTACTTCCTAGTGTGTTTGGACATAACCCAGAAGCAGTGATATTTTTAGTTTAATTCCAGGTTAATGAAAACACACCTATACACCTACTTGAAAAAGCAATCAGCAAATTAATTTCATTTATCTGAAAAAAAAATAGGGGAAGGAAAGAGTGTCGTATTCATAGCTAGGTTTTAGAGCAAAAACTACTGAAAGACAAAGTAACCCAGGATATAAAATGATAATTGGACCATCAGGGTCTCTCACCTGCTTCTTTTGCTAATTCAAGGCAGTGGTGGCGTTGATCGCTCTCAGTAACATCTTCAAGAAATAAAGCGTACTGAGCCACAGCGAGCTCTGGGGGCAGGTGGCTGACATAAAATGCTATTAAATCTGTGTGCTTCTCAGACACCAACCGCTGCACAGTATGAACCAAACACACAGAATGAGAAGCAAATATGTAAGAAGCAAATATACAGAAGATATGCACTAAAATATAAATATATTTAACAGATATGCATACTATATTCCTTAGTGTAAACACCAAAGTGCTTACACTTAAGTAAAAACATGTACTGGGTACACCCAAAAATGTGTAACCAATTTCTGATTAATTTATTCTGATACAGGAAGATTCCACTCAGCTTCTAAATAAGGATTAATAAAATTGTCTCTTATTTAAGAACTGCTGACAGAGAATTTGTATATTAGGCAAGCTTCCATGTATCTCTTGAGAAAAGAGCATTAACTGCATCATAGCTCTTATCATCCTGTAACCTTAAGTCTGCTTTTCTTCCTCCTTTACATCTAAATCACATCAGAGAAAACAAACAATATTTCTGAAAGCTTACCTGAATGTAGGTCTTTAGGACTTCAACAGAAACTTCCTCCTTATTGCAAACAAATATAAATTCAATTTAACAGATAACGTGGAAAATAAAATAAAAGATACTTGACAGACTATCACTATTAAAAGAGCCACAAAGTTATTTGCCTATTCCTGCTTCAGTAATCCACACAAACAGGCTCAACTGGAAGAACTGTTTCTCTTGGAGCATGATTAAAAAAGATTTAGTGTTCCAAGGATTTTTTTTTCAGCAACTGGATAATACAGTTTTTGGTCTAACTGGAATGTTACTTTTTACAGGATTTTTAAACCTTTCTATTTAACCATATTTTTTAAATTAATAAACAAAATGTGAGGTACACAGATTACTACTGCAGTGTACTACATGCCCTGTTTTATTATAGTAAATGATAATGTAACAGGATATAAATATCACCTGACTCATCTGGAATAGCCTATACTAAACAACCACTATAGTCTGAGCCCCTGAAACTGCTTTAGCCAAGACCCAAGTGTTCGTTGCTGTCAGGAATTTATAATTTTAATTTTATATGTGTAAATTGAAGACCTTCATCTAAGAATATATCTATATGAGCTGTATACAATCAATATACAATAAACATCATAAAAGCTTGCACTTCTGCCTCTTCCCCATGAAGTCTACTGAGAGTTGATTGAGTAATCATACAATAAATTAATCTACTCTAAAACTGTAAAGGCAGAATCAATTGTTACAAATTCCCACAATAGAATTAATGTAGAAAATTACACGTTGTTTGTCCCCTTTGTCAAACATATGCTAATGTCTAGTTCTACTGCACTTTAGTTTAAACACCTACTCCATAAAATTTTGAGTCTGGCTAAAAAATTAGTATGTAAACATATACACATACACAAACACATTTGTCTTATTTGGCTAATGTTAACTGACTTCAAAACAAATTTCCACTAGGAACTCAAGCAATGATTGGAAGTATGAATAGACAGTAACTCAGAGCTGTATTTAAATCATCTAATGAAAACACACATTTGTGTTTTCCCAAAAGAGGTTACATTCAGAATTGTTGATATATAACAGCTTCTAAATTTTAAAATAGAAAAGAAGAGCCCCAAATTACTTGTGATATTGTCCAAAATGAGTGAGTACAGCTACGTGACCCCTGTGTATATTTTGCATAAATAGGCCAAATAGGTAGTAGGCTATACTTACTTTATACTTGGAGATAATAAGAAAGTTTCAGCTGGCACTAATTACCTTAAGCAGAAGCATTTATGAGCTTACAGCAGCAATATCTGGTATCGTTCCAGCAACTGTCTATAAGAACAGGTTATATTCAAGACATCTTGGCTGCTATGAATAAGCCTAACACTGAAGTTTGACCCAGGACCTTCTCAACAAAGGGCCTCTGAGTAAGATCCACCATTCTCAAAACTCAGTTTTTAAGCTTGGCTGGAAGGGAGGAGGATGCTCTTTTCTCCTTTAGGCTTCAAGATCAACAAATACACTATTTAAGCATGCAGCTCCTCCTCAGTAATTTAGTAATGGCAGTAATTTAGCATCATTCTGTGTTGTCCATATACTTGCACAAAAGAATTTCTACTTCCAAGACTGGCTACTGCTATGAAAGCAAATCAAGTACAAGTGAACTGACCTTAGTCTGCATACCCAAAGTGCGGAAAAACAAAATAAGATGTGTCATGAAACGAAGGAGGTGTCCTGGGAGCACACTTCTGTCCTTGGAAAGCCACCTGCTGACTTCTTCCATCAAACCTATAACCACACCAAGGAAATGTCTGCATTAGCCATAACATGGAGAAAAAGAAAAAACCACCCAAGAAATATTTCAAAATTATGCATTTATTCAACAAATGTAATTTATTCTCAGAAGTCCAGCAAAACAGAACAGCAACGATTTCAAAAAGATGTAGGTGTTTGGCTTAAAAATGTACCGTATGTATCCCATTATTTCTCAGAAGAAGTTATACCTATAGTCTGGCATGTATCCTGACACATTTACACAATTTCATTACTTCTTTGAAAACTATCTTGTAGGTCAAACTGTCTCTAGAATTCTTGATTAGAGCATAGCTTTAATGCAGAGCTTGCCTACTGTGCGCTTCTAAAAATCCATTCATACAGAAGTTTCTGTAAAGGTCCCTCAAAATAATGTAGTCAGTTGACAATAAAAAAAAAAAATCACTTAAGAGAAATGCTTACCATCCACATCTCCAAGTATAATGAATTTCTGGATCACATGATAGTGTTCTTGATTCTCCTCTATAACCCTCTGGAGACAGAAAATTCAAACTTTGAATAAATCTTCTAGCATAATGTATGAAGAAAACAAACTTATAAATAAAGCAAAGGTTCCTCAGGGGAAAAAAGCTATCCTATTTCAAAGGGTATTCTTCATAAAGAGCAGGAGAAAAGGCACTTGCTGTCTCTGCATCAAATTACAAGAACACTGACAAACTAAAAGAAAGAACTGGAATATAGATCTGTGCAGTTAATACTTCCATGGAAGACATCCAACACCAAGGGCTTTTTGCTCTCAAGAGGAGAACAATGATGTTACAGATAAGATTTACAAAAATCACAGAAGATGCAACAATGTGTATAAATCCTTAAAGAAAAGGCCTGTGAAAGTTACTTCAGGAAGAAATTCCACTCTCTCCCCAGAGGAATCAACATGTTAAATCCAAATCTAAATTTGCTTTATGGTGAGGATTGCACTATGTTGCAAAGGCAAATACAGCAGGGTGTATCTGTAGCTGACTGCATGTCTTTGTCTTAGCAATATGATAAATGCTATGTGTCCATTCCATCAAATTAAGTATAGTTTCAATTTAATCACTGCAAAATTAACCTTTAAGTTATGTATCCCCATCTTACACAAACTGAGTATTTTGGGTGCTAAAAGTAACAAAGAATCGCAGTCTAAGCAAATACGCTTTTAAATTTTGAAAGGCCTGTTCTGAAATATGCACACAAATCTCCTATGAAGAAAATGAAAAGTAATCAATTTTGAACATTTTACTAAAGTGCTGAATAGTTGATTTGTCTGTCTGCTTTGTACATCTGACAACATTTGACAGCCATCTATTTCTTTAGCACATCCAGATAGTTTGGCAGATACAGGGCAGGGCAACACAAAACCTGTATCACTTTCACTGTTAAGAGGTAGTAGCATGAAGAAAAATCTATTTGAATTTGGAAATCACACATTTTTGGGGATAGAAAATATGAAACAAATTAATCATTGTGCATATTTGAGCATTTCACTAAAGAGTGCAGTAAAAAGTAGAACCCAGTGAATAATTAAAAATGGTAAGCAGTGAGGAGAAACATGGCAATTATTACGTACCCTTTTGTCTGTTGCCTGAAGTTCTTCAAAAACTTTTTCTGAAGTCCAGCTTCAAAGCAAGTGAGAAAAGACAAAAAACGTTACCTTGAATATTCCACACAGATTCCATACAGGATGCTTTGTTGATTGTAGCAGTAGCATAATTTTACTTGAAACTTACTTTGTTTCTAAATAATCTCTAGGGAGCTCTTCCATCTCCTCTGCAGTTACTACTGAGGTTCTTATTTCCTGCTCGACTAGAGTGTCCACCATGACTCTGAAATATGCCCAAACAGTATCTTCCCAGGTATCACAAACTGGAAGAAGCTACATATGAAAAAAACAGAGTAAAAATTATCAAGAGATGGAGACACACCAGAATCCAAACAGAAAAACTATAATTTAGGATCTGATTTTCAGGCACCAAAGCAGTGTAGTAACCACCTTAAACAGCAGCCTTTCCTTGACTGAAAAGTATGTAATATATTTAATTAAGACATGTCAGTACTACAAGATGCATGTCTACTAAAGCAGCAATGTTTGCTATTGCTCTGTTTACTAGATCTTTAAAAGTACAGAAACCAGTAACTGCATTATTTCTGATGACATCACTGTCACATATGAGAAAGGAAATGCACAGCTACCAAACACTGCTTAACTAAGGGGCTTGACATACCTGTTTGAGGTTTCCACTCAGGGCTGCATAGATTGCTCTTTCATATCTATTAAACTGCTCCTAAAAGAAACAGTAAAAACGACAAAATTTTAAATTACAAAGCATTTAAGTTTTCTAGTCACTTTACATTTTATTAGAGATTAATCCATTGCAAAATGTTCCATCTAACGGATTCCATGTACAGAAGGAAAATCACAGGATACACAAGGAGCCAAAATAAGAATAGCAAGTGACACTCCCTTCACTAACATCCCCTTGTAACTTAACTGAAAAATTTACATTGACCTGGAAAGAAAGCAGTGTTTTCTCTTTCCCATTCAATTAAGTCAAGATGAAAGTCAGTGTCAGTGGTTTTACTTTCAACCAGAAAAAAAAGGCAGACGTTTCCTGAAAAAGTGGTGCCGATTATGTAGATTTCTCACAATGGATAAATATGATATTTCAGAAATTCTCTAAGAAGCATTAATTGTGAATACTCTAGGCAGCAAACACAGAGTGGGTGTGTTTACTTAAAATCCCATTTCAGAGTTCAGAAAAGTTCAAATTTATGTATTAACAGAAAAAATAGCAGCATTGTCTTACCTCTTCAGCCATGCGCCAACAACTTATTTTCCAAATGCACCTGTATGGATTGCCTTCAACAGGCTCCAGCTCTTTTCCTACATGCAAAGAATAATTTAAAAAAAAAAAAAAGACCAGAAAAGGAAAAAGAGAGAAAATGTTATTAAAAAAAGAGAATCCAGTAACGTCTAAAAAACGATAAAGTCTATTTTCGTTTCATAGCCCAACTGCAATCCCTTTAGAACTCTTTCTAAAGCATTTTGATGCTTTTGACTGGACTGCAAGGTGGCTTTTCTGGCTAGTTTGGTGAATTTGCATCTATAAATTACAGTAATTTAAAAACTTGGCTGCTATCTAGCTTTAAAAAAAATAATGCTTTTGGCTGTATAATAGCCACAGTGTCTACTTTTGAAAAACAGCAAAGCTAAGGGGAAAAAAAGAAATTTTTTTTATCTTAATCAAAGCTTCTTAAAAATGTCACTGCTTCAGTGCTGCTATTTCACATGCATCTGCATGGGCATTTATACCTGCGTACCAACAGCTTAGGTAGGCAGACTCGAAAGCTAGGACAGTGGTGTGGCATGCAGATAAAAGCAAGAGGCTATCAGGATTTGAAAAGAAAGAAAGCATTAATCCTTCCACACCCAGCTATAAACAACACTTAGACTCATTATTGAATTCCTTGCTAAATCCTGCAATGTACTGAACACAGAGAGAAGCAAGGTACTGTGTTATAAATGGGGAACCATGTGCAAGGAACCAAGGAGAAAAGTACTTTACAATTTTCAAATATTTTAAAAGCATCTCTTTCTCCTGCATTTACATTTGCTGAACTCTAGTCCTACTACACCTTTCTGAAGCTGGGGATATAGTCCAATTTGAGCCTGTAAGCAACAAAATGTGTGCTAGGTGGCATAAGCCAGATGTTAAGAAAATACAGACCCAAGTCATTATATAGAGGTGGAGAAAATCTGTACAGAACTCTGAGACATCTACTTCCTAATGATTATGTCTGACTTTAAGAAAGAAAGTGGCTTTAACAGGTGTAGATGGATACCATGAACACACTTTCAACTAAAATAATTTCATGTTAGTTTTTACATGTTCAACAGACATGGTAAAATATTCCAGATATCAAAAAAGGCTCATCAGGTGAAAATAGCTATTTCTCTTTGCCACAAACGTATACTATGAGATCTTGGTATTTTTATATCTGTCTCAAATGCACTTTGGAGCAGATACCTCCATTTATGTTAGGATCATGATACAATTTCCAGCCTTCCAAAGTTGCAGCTCTCCAGGCCTGACCACATCGTTTGCATAAGCGCTGTGCCTGAAAAAGAATGCATTTTCTCAGCTTCAACACACTTCAAGGTAGGAAAACCTCCTAAAGCTTCTTCTTTAAAAATGAGAATATTGTTAAAACAGTTAATTTGTATAGAGATTCTACTACGTGAAAAATAAGCACAGAGGATCTTAAACTCAAAACAACTGAAAGATTTCAAAGTAAATGTCATCCTTTTTTCACCTTCACTCAGTATTTACAGCAATGTAAGAAATGTGCTACAGCCTCATCTTTGTTAGCTAAACAGCTGTTATGCATCATTCTGGTAAGTCTAGTGTAAAGCATAGCCCTTTTGTTTAGATGTTTAATCGTTGTTTTCATGCAGTCATCTACTTTCCCAGTTCACATAGCCTTCCCAATCCCAACTGAAGCTGCAAATCTCTACTCACATTGCTCTCAGCACTATGCTCATATTCCCATACCATCAGAAAATGAATATATGTGCACCATATTGGAACAGAATATGAGCAAGTACCCATAGCCCTCAGTTAAGGTCTTTGGCACAATAATCTCAAATCCCCTTTGCTCCCCACTACTCAAACGTCATTATGTATACACACCCGATAATCCATTGATGATTAGAGACACAATTAGGAAGCTCATTAAAGCATTCTGTGTGTTTGTCTTGGCAGTATTTAGTGTCAAAACACAACAGTGAAAAAATGTCATCAAATAACCCAAACAGCCAAAACTACTTTTTTTTTCCCGTAACATCTACTCTACACCCAAAATTACTTAACTAAAAGCAAGTTTGATTAAAACGCTAATTTGGCAGTCAGTATTGACAACAAATTGAAAACTGAATCACTACAAGCCAAATTTAAAGACATTTTACTACACAGCTTATTTGCTTTAGAAGTAAGATACTTATATTTACTTCATTAAAACTTACACTACCTCATCTGTCATTCCTGCTCTGATGAGAGTGAAGAGATACTTCAACAACCTTGCATCGTCTTCTTGGTCCAAATCATCAAGTGGCAGTTTCTGTCGAATAGGAGCATCTGGATCCTGCAAGGAAAAAAGTCATCACTCAATCTACACAACAGATGTCATCACATCTACACAATACCTATTTGTCTCTTCCATTAACGTCCTGCCCTGTTTTATAATTTGGAGTCACTTTTTCATCTTGGCACAACAATCTGTACAACCCATGTAATATTGAGCACGATACTTCTGTTTTTCCTCTAATTTCTTTTATTCCTCTTCTGTCACTGTTCCTATCAGAAAGAGTCAATGCAATTAATTTAGTCCTCTGCCTTGTTATTTGCCCCAAATTTCCTATCTTCCAGCTCTTCTCACCTTCAAAGATCCTTTGCCCTTCTGTCTATCTGCCTACCAGACTGTTTCTCCTCCTTCACCTTCTATCTGAGGTTTTTCACAACAGCTACACTTGCTTATACATAATCCAAAGAGATTTTCTAAAGCCAATCAATACCTCAGATCACTCCCCAATTGAATTAATCTTCGACAGCTGCTTTGCTGTCACTGAGGCAGCTCATCACCTTGTCCTAATGGACAGCCCTTTTTTTCCTTGACTTCCCTCCTATTAGCTTTTATTATAGAGCTCTCAAAGTATTGCACTAGAACTTGGTTTCATTGTACTGGTTACTGCATAAAGATAGCATTCCCTTATCTGCAAAGGCTCCTCAAAGAGTTCTGTAAGCTTTTCTGGTTAGGAACATGAGTTTGTTTTAGTCATAATAAAGCCATTACTTCACCAAATTGATCACAAGTACTTGTGCAGGGGGGTGGTAGTATGGAAGCAATTGCTGAAAGAAAACACAAGTCCACAGCGATCCATGAAAGAATTTTTGAGATGCTCTGCCTCACAATTTCTGTAGCAATGTTTAGATACTACAACTATTTTTAGATAGCACAACTATCTAAGAATTGATGGCAACCTGTGAAGATTGCATATTTCTCTATCCCATTTTGAAGCCAAGCCTTATTTTCATATAATACTTACCAACTCTGTTACCAGAGGACGAGAACTTCCCATGTACGTACTTGACTGTCGCTGCTTCAGGCTGTGTAGTGTGTTATCCCTGAAAGCAGTGACATTTTTACAGAAAAATTACTTCTTTAGCAAGCATCTTTGAGTAAGACAAATATTGAACGACATATTTTGTTACAGAGAGTATGTTTACAGAACAGACACTTGGTTTGGCTGATATATCAATGGACTCTGCTAGTGTTCTGAAAACATAACATTTCACAAGTACAATATTAGAATTAATGCACATATATTTGATTTCTTTCAAAAGCATCTGTTATTTTAATCATTCATGTATTCCACTATTAATGACTTCTGCATAAGCAGATTTTCCCATTAGCATTACTATAAAGTCAGCCTAGGACAGAAATTTAACTGAGCATAAACACATAATTCCAAAAGCCTGTATTCACTGGCCATTAAAAGCAGGTTTACTGTAAGCATCTAGCATGGAAGGAAGTCTTTGGTCCATTCTGCCATAAAACCCATCAGTGATAATAAAGGGGACAGTAATGGCTTCTGGTGAGGGATCAATGACACAAAGTGATAAGAATTTAGATAGGCAAAAACTAAAGCCAGACAAAGATTAAATTACAATGGTTTGATGGGTTTTCCTTTCATTTTTGCCTCCCAAAAGGCACTAACTGACTTGTGAGATTTACTTCAGTGGATCGGTAAGAAGTCTCAATTTTTACACGTAAGAATTTAAAGAAAAGAAGTAAATGAAATGAACAACCTAAAAAGACCACTTCTTTTCAAGAGTGATTCTGTGACTATGAATTTTATGCTTGATGGGAAAATGTATATAATCAAAGAAAGTCTGAACTCACCAATACACTGTTTTTGCATAAAACTCAATATTATCGGAGAAGTCCCCAATTTCATCCTTAGCAATGCTCTCTAGCCAATCCACCACCAGCTGGAATAAAATTAAATTGCATTTTTAAAACAAACATGTAACAAATAATACTTTTACTACCTTCCTCTCATCTCTGGATCCACTTGTTATCTAAGCAGCAACCAAAAGTCTGACAGAGCCAGAAGACAATTCCACTTGCATTTTAAATATCCAATATGAAGGTGGTTGGCACTTTATCTCTGTTTCTCAGTGGATACTGCAGTTTAATACAGTGCTACTTCACAGCTTATCAATCACCATCAACAGTAACAGATGCTGCAAATGGGAACAGCTCTCAGCCTTTCATCCTCTGCAGAACAGCCTGAAAAATCTTTCTCATCTTCAGCAACTAAGGAGCATCATTTTTATGCATACAATTAATACATGCTTGAGTGAATGTTAAAAAAAAGTATTAGAAACAACCCCCAAAAGTGCATAGAGCATTAGTATTATGAACATTTAATCTATTTTCATTCCCATATTAAAAATCTTCCATCATACCTGACTTTGTCGAACAAGTGAATCTTTCTGAAACAAGTTGTCTACAGTAGTTTTTTCACTAGCAGTTAAAGCCTATTTAAGAAAAAGCTGATTATTACTTCATGGAAAATAAAATTTCCACAGAACCAGAAATATCAACTCGAACACATACTAATTCAGAAATGTGCTACAAGTTCAGTATGCTGTATTTCCCCTCCCCTCCCAATGTATAAATGTCTTATATATTGTTTCATTTGATCATTTACATCCAGTTACACTAAAAAACGTAAAAATGGGACTTAGAATATAATTCACAAATATATGACCACAGAAAGATTCCACACAGTAGATTGATTCCTTGACTGCCTGCATATTATATTAAATCCCATTTGCTACCTTAAATTGAAAGAAAAAATAACTTTTCAACATCATACACACATTTAACATCAAAAAGTGCGAAAACCAAAAAAATATCAGCCCCAGAGTCCCGATCCTTCTATTTGATCTCCTGCACTAATTTAGCTTTCATTAGACTTGCAATAAGAAGAGAACAGAAGATGTGTTTTCCTAAAAAGCACAGGTAGGAGGAAACTGAGTATTTTTGGCACAACAGTGATTAACACTGACAACTTAGCAGTGGGAATTGTAGAGGAAGCTATTTTATGACTGAGAAGAAAGATCTGCAACCATAAATTTTACAAAGGCAGAGTCACTTTACTTATTGTTTTCCTAAGCATATTCTGGCAGCAAAGGCTGGAAGCACTGTATTGACACATACAAGATGACTACAGCTTTAACAGGAATGCTAAAAAATTTGTATTTCTCTTCAAGTAAATCGGAATCAGGACTGCAAAGGCTAGACAGCTAGAGACCACATGTTCTTCTTTTAAGCAAAGCAAAATTATCTCTGACCTATGAGAATGTCACAACTACTGATGCAGCTTTTAAAAATAAATAAATAGTTATTTCTAGCAAATTTAGGGTTGCCCTGTGCAGAGCCAGGAGTAGGACTCAATGATCCTTGTGCATCCCTTCCAACTCAGGATATTTAAGGAAACAAAACAAAGAATAGTTTGCATTAATTTTTACACTAGCAATCTCTGTTTACAACTGCATATTTAGACGTACTTTTCACAATAGATAAAATAAATTAATTATTGTCTTGATAAAAATCAGTCTCATTTTTCACTTCTGAATTTTAAGTGACTGCCACTATGAGATTTTAAAAGTAAAATCTTTTACAAGCATTCAGCCTATATTTTGCTTATTTAGCTTCTTATATCACTTTAAAAAATGCCAAGAGTCCATGCTTACAGTGATATCAAATGCAGTTTCATCTTCCAGTGCAGACTGTATTCTGTCTCTAGAAATAAAAATGCAAACCACTAAAGATTAAAACAAAAGCTGAGAAAATTTATCAAAATATCTATGCATAAATGCTTAAAAAACTTTGAAAAAATATTCTTAAAAATGCTAAAAGTTGCAAAGGTAATAAGAACACTCCTATTTACAACTTTCATTTTTGTAAATAGATAATGAATAGATATATATATCAGAACCTACTTCTATAAACAGCTTTCTAACTTAGTAACAACTTACCAAACAGCTAATTAAGCTTAATTGCTTGACTCCATATTTATAAACTCCTAAAAAATTTGTCCAAGAAAGTAATCTCAGTACAAAAATGTAGCAGTGTGCTTTTCTAAGGAATTACCTATAAAGTGAGGACAGCAGTCTCCATGTTACCATCTCCTGCTTGAGAAGCCACAAGACACTGGCAGTTTTGGAAAACTTCTGCTGCCCAGGAGTTGCTCGATAAACTATTTTCCCTAATATATTCACCTGAGAGAAATAAATTTATACAGAGTTAATATTGCCTATTTTTTTGTACTTTTTTCCTAAGCCATTACAGCAATCTTTTTACTATCCTGAATCTTTTCCAACAAATGGGTTTGATTACCGTCTCTTCAAATGATTATATTATTTATAAAATAATATAATCATTTAATTTATTTACATATGAGAAAAATGAGCAGATTTTAATCCATCTTATTAGTAAAAACATTTATACATCTACTAATGTTTATTGTCACTTGACACTTTCAGTGGAACAGCAACCAGATGACAATTTTACTATTCAGCAAGCTGCACCATGGGTATTCCTGTGCCAAAGCAGTGTTTGAGGAAAGTGAGATGCTACTCAATGCTAGTGCTCAGTGAGTCATAAGCTGGAAGATTTAAAGTATGTATGTATGTTAAGCACTGTGACTTCACAGCAACACTGCTTGGGGAAGGAAATGTAAAATAAAGTAAATAAAAAAACAAGTAACTACTTACCTGACTGTTACAAATATTTTCATACTCATCCACAAGATCAAAAATGGTAGTTGATGTATGCTTCAGAAAGGAATGCAGAAAGTCTGAGTACATGCTCATAGTAGCTAGGACAGATATAAGAAGCAACAGCCATATTAGTGAGCCACAACTCGGTAAAAAAGCCCCCACTGAACTACAAAAACATCCTTCTGATGACATCTCATTTTTGCAAATTTAAATGAGTACAATGATGATATGAACTATTTCACAAAGTCAGAAGTATTTATCAGCTAAGACAGTAAGATCTACAGAGGCTATGGGCTATGTCAGTTACAAAACTTTTGTTGTAAATAAGCCACCTGCAAGAATTTCAACAGCAAACTCATTTGCATATCTCCATAAAACTAATCCAGTTTGCTTCCCACATCACTAGAGCATCACATTTGTTCCATCAGAACAGGCTCCATAGAAAGCACAAATTCACAAAACTCCAAAAACCTGGAACAGAGTAATTTTCTGAACTTTTAAAAATAGACTGCTTTCGACTAAGAAATACAAGCAAAGTAATACAGAAAAATTTAAAAAAGGACACATATATTTACACCCTACACATCAGAACTGATTTGTAATTATTAGTAAAACTTCAAATTGTCTCACCAGCTTCTCCAGGATCATCCTCACGCAACAAGACAGCACTCATAGTGACATCTTCTGTCATATTGGACATGTCTGCATTTACAAACATCCCTCTCTGCTGAGGCGAGAGTGCCATTGTCCAGCTACTTTCATCCAACTGAAAGCACAAAAAGAACATAACGAAAATAAATTTTTACCTTCTATATGAATGGTATATAAACAGAAAATCCTAAAAAACTAATAATGAAATAATAGTGCCTTTAGATAAGGTGCAACTATGCCTTAAAAAATTACCAGTGTGTCCTGGTTTAGGGCAAATTTAGTCACGCCAGGACACAGTGAGAGCTCTGTATACACATTGATCAACTAGGCCCCAAAAGTTGATAATTTATGAAAAAACAAATGGCCTATATCAGACCATAGAAACAACTAAAAATGAGAATGAATTAAAATGTAGATAGAGAAAAACACCTTAACTTCTTTAGAGTTAATTAAAAAATAAATGGAGATAACATACTTCTTAGGTCCCTACTGATAACTTTTCCAATCAGTGTTTTTTCCAAAGACATTTCAGTAGAAGATAATCAATGTAATCTAAAAAATCATCAGCAGAGCTTGTTCTTTGAAGTCTAAACTTCAACGCTCTAGTGAAGCCTAATACTGGAGAATACTTAAACAAGAAAAATCCCAAAGTTTTAACTTGCTAACATAAAAAAATTATCTTTGAAGAATTTGTAAACAAGCACACTCAGGATTTTTGTAGTCACAAACCGATGTTATGAGGACTAGCTTAACACACATGGTGTATTTGTAAAGTCCTTGTAAACCTCTAGTATTCCTCACTGCATCATCTCAATGAACAACACAGTAATAATTAACACCAGCAGTAAACAGCAACAGCAGTACTAGCAAGCTTGTACCACTCACAGTTTGTCTTTGGAGCAAACAACACAGAAATACTGAACTTGGAGTCTCTTATGTTTCACAGGGACAAAAGAGAAAAAGCTGCTCTAACCATCTTACCATTGACAGATTGCCAAAAAGACCAGAAGTTGGTAGAATAAGAGGAGATTTCCCTCCTGTTCCCAGGATGGCAGACATATCTGATGGCTTCATGGAGCTGCGATGTAATGCAGAACCTGAAAGAGAAAGAGGCTTTTCTGAAAAGAAGAAGTATTTAAAGCTACTCTGCTCTACCCAGAAATTCCAAAATAAATTTTTAACAGAGACTGAAGTACTTATGAAGCGCAGATAGAAGCCTGAAAGCAGATTGTATATATGCACCCAACAGGCAACATACCTTCAGTTACCAGAGTTCATTGTAAACACACGCAAGCATAAAGAGCAGTACATCTCCACTCATTCTTTCTTGGAAATTGGTCTCCAAACCCTTAAAGCAAAAGGCAGCCCAGAGGTGTGTCAACTAGAAAAGATTGCTCAGGACCTTGTCTAGCTTTATTTATCTCCAAGGACAGAGACTTCATAGACTGCCTGGGCAACCGCTTCTAGCATTCAACTACCATTAGAGTAAAAAAGGTGGTGTTTTTTAATGTTTAAACAGCATTCCTTGTATTTGCTGTTGTGCCTATTGCCTCTTGACTTTTCAGGGCACCAGGAAAAACTTGGCTCTTTCTTCACTCCCTCCCATCAAATATTTATATATATTTACAAGATCCCCCAACCTCTTTCCCAGGATAAAGAATCCCAGCTCTTCTCAGTCTCTCCTCATATGTCAGATACTTAACCCATTAACTTTGTGGGCCTTCACTGGATTACAGCACATCCATGTGCTTCTTATGGATTGTTTAATTATTAAGTACAAGCACATAAAACCTTTAACTTAATAGTAAGCAAACAAGCAAGCAGTCTTACCTGGCTGGTGAAGTAATGAATTAGGAGTTCGGGAAAGAAACTGGCTTTTGGGCGTCATGTTTCCAATAGTGTCATCCAGGGATGTAAGAACTGATTAATAAACTAGTTAAGAAACACTCTCCTAAACACACTTTCGGATTTATTCTAAATGAATGTGACTACTTGGAAAGGAAAAATATTTTGTCATAGCTCAAATGTTATGAAAATTATACATCTTGTCTTTCAGAGTAAAACAGGAAGTTTCATAAAATGTTTCATCAAAACCTTAAAAGCTGGAGGGTTAAAATGGACACCACAAAGTGAAGTTCACAAATATGAACACAACAGGTCTGGGACTCCTCACAATGGCTCAGGTCAAAGAGAATCCTTCTGCCCCATGAGGAGCTGCTTCATGCTACAGCAACCATTACAAGAAAATCTGAGTCTGAATGCATTTTTTTAAAATGTTCCCTCTCTCGGCTCTGGGTGCTCTGTTGCTCTACTTTTCTTCTTCCCATCAGTAACCAGGTTCAGTGCTCTAGGTATGATTTACTAAGAAGCAGTTCTATAAAAGTTTCAGTAGCTTGCGCTACTAGCATTCATCAAACATCCTGATTCTTAGCCACAATATAATCAGGGCAAATATCTCACTAGCTTTATTTTAGATGCAAAACCCATAAGAGCAAGCAAATGTACTGGATTCCTTTGCTATCACAACCATGAAAATACCACTATCTTAGCTGTCAAACTACATGGTGTGTGGGGGGGTTCCTTACTGTAAAAATGGAAATTTTTTTCTATGGAAATTTAAATCTATGTCTGTACACTACTGTTGCTATGACAGTGGATGGAAAGTTAAGATATGCTAGATCATCATAATACTCTGATACTACAATACCTGCAAATAAGCATAAAACCATAAAATTAAATTATAATGAAGGAAACTTATTTTATTTTTCTTTTCCAAAAGCTCAGAAATGGAGTCGTCACATAGTTCTCAGATAGTTCTCTGGGTGGAAAACCACTTGAGTTCATACACCCAGGAAAATAAAAGCAGTATTAAAAATATACGCACCTGGTGAACACAGCAGTTAAAGAAAAAAAATCTTTACAGAAAAAGGATACTAGAAACTCTTTTCTGAGAGCCTTGCTTCCGTCCAGGTCTGACCATCTCAGGATCATGGGGGGATGACATGTCGTCGAAACCATTTCTACAAAACAGCCACAGACAGAAAACAAGCAAGTGAATTCAAGCAGAACATCCAAGATCTTACTGTCATGCCAAAGCAACTCCACAACCAGGAAACTTAAAGCGTTAAGTCACCTCCAATCTTAGTACTTATGTCCAGCTTCCTCTGTAGAAATCTAGCTCTGTTTACTAGCTCAGGGAAACGAGCTTGTGTGAAAACCCAGATTTGGTTCCTCCTATACTATAATTAACATCTTAATATTAGGGAAAAAAAAAAAAAAACTAGTAAGAGATACAACAGTAGGAAATTCCAATTTTGAACTGAAAAATTAAATTGAAAGAATGGCATGATTTCACTACATCATTTTTTCCTCCGGATAACGCAACCACCACAGACTGGCAAAGCTCACGTGTTTCCCAAGGGAAAACACCCACTCCCAGCTACTCGGAGCAGAGGAGCCGCTCCCGGTGGGCTGTGGGGGCGGCGCGGCCGCGCCTCAGCAGGCCTGGCAAAGGCCCAGCCCCGCGACCCCTGAGCAGCTCACGGCTCCCGGTTAATCCAAAGATATACTCAAGAAGCAGCATCCAGACTTAAAGCTGCCGGCTGACAAAACCCCTCCGGTACGCTCAGAAGCCGCTGCAGGCCCGCTGCGTTTCGCCGCCCGCACTGTGCGCACCCCCTCCCCGCCGCCGGGGCGCGTCTCACGGCCGGCGCGGCC
>JAYDZK010000056.1:33455958-33492750 GCA_034509185.1 Euphonia xanthogaster | reverse complement strand
GGGCCCGGCAGGCCCGTGGGGAACGGGCGGGAGCGGCGCCGGCGGCCACCGGGTGCTCTCCTCTGTCAACCCGCGTTGAGGGTCAGAGCTTACAAAAACCCCGTAGTGTAAAAGTGTCAGGTGCTGTTGGGGTTATCTCGCCGCACAGGAAAGGGCTAGTGAGGCGCGCCAAGTGTTTCATACATTGGGCTGGAGCAGCCGCCGTCCCGGGCGCACGTCTGTTTCCTTCCCGTTTCTGGCAGCGTAACTCAGTCTACTGGCACCAACATTAAAGGGTAAAGCAAGAATCATGCAGGATCACTCAACCCTTCAAGCATGGACAAACTTGACAGAATGATGAAATTTCCTCTCCCTTCCCTTAATGAATTCAGCCTACTTTTTACCTACAGAAAAACATTGTTACTACTTTATAAGCACAAACGACTGTGCAACTGACTGTCATTCGTGTAGTTGTGCTCTAGGACAAGGAAAAGTGTCCAAACTCAATCTTTTCACGTAGACAGGCAAGTTCTGAAAAACACAAGTACTTGGGTATTTTTAGGGCTACAGCTACAATGGGGTACTTCAAGCAAATTCGACCGAAGGATACAACGGACAACAGCTGCAAAAGGCAGCAGAAGTGCAAGCATGAAGTCCTCCAGCTTCCTTCAGATACTGATAAAATACCATGATGCCCAAGCATAGGCCTGTGGAGAGTAGATTAGTCACTCAGGAAGTGTACTTTTGGATTAAAAAATACCCAAAAAACCAACCACCAAAAACTAAAACCAAAACAAGGTTGTCCTTCCATCTTGAAGACTTTCAAGAAAAACACAAGCAAAGGCAACAACCTTCATGATGACAGAAAACTAAAAGTGTTTAAGGAATTATTACATCCTAGTTCAATACTATGTATTTAATAGGATTTACCTGTCAACATATCCTACTGAAACAGTATATCGTTATCGTCTCTAGTGCAATGGGAAATTCAGAGTAATGCACAAATCAGTATCTGGTTCAATCGTTTGCTAACAGCTCACACCCTCAGGCTAGCCCTGCCTCAGGGCAGAGAGTAAACAAGTGAGAAATGTAATGATGACAGAGCAGATGCTTCCTTTGTGTGCCGTCTCAAGTTTATTCAAAGCAATGACAGATGAGAACAAAGCAAAGGAAATAAGTCTGAAGAGAAATTAAGAGGGCAGGATGCATACTTCAAGAAAAAAATCCCCAACCCAACAAACCTGTAGAAGTATATGAACGACTTTGAGAGGGGGCCTTTGAGAGAACTTGTCTTAGAATGTACAGCCTCTCCTAAGTGCAGACTGGGCAAACACCTTAGAGGCTCCAGGCAGAACTGGATCGAAACCTGGAGGTGTGTTTCAGTACTTTTTGACTGGCATCCCATTTCATATTTAGCTACCAAGATGGAAATAGGGGGAAAAAAATGAAGAAAAAAAATAACTGAAAATCTCATTAAAGCATCTTATGTTTCCAAGAAGCAGAAGAGCATGCATTTTTTATTCAGTCAGCGATATAAAGGACCCTAAATTCAAATTTATAATTAAAATTCTTAAATCTGTCCTAAAGTTTCACATATTTGGATCAGATACACTGATCTTAACTCCAGTTGTTACCATAATATCAAGGGAGGTAGCAATGCTCCTTACTTAGAGGCAGGACACCCAAAGATGACCCTGCAGCCAGCACAGCTAACACTGAAACCTGGCATATTTATTGCTGATGCCTGAGGTTCCTCTGCTTCCTAGTACCTTTCTGCAAAGTTAACAGAGCCTACAGGGTGTACTAGGTTAATTTTGATCTAGTATATCATGAATTTTGAACAAATAAACTAACTCAGAACTCCAATTACCCTTTACAAAACAAGCTTCAAGACAGCTCATAAATTTTTCTTAATGCGCCGCTAAGCTGCATATATGCCATCTCCATATACAAAACTGTTAATTCAGAATTACCAAAAGCAAGAACTCAACAAAGTTCAAGTGCAACGTGTGACAGCAGCACAACTGCGCTCAGTACAAAGAACACTGGAAACTACACTATACCTTGCTTTTGCATAAGAGAAGCAAAAAAGTTCATGTTTTAGCCCATCTTTTCTTAGCTGAAACACATTTCTGGAAGTATGTAAATTTTAATTTTATTTAAATGCATAGACACTTTTAAAAAACCAATCTCAAGAATTTAAGTAACGTGTTCATTTGATTGCTTAGTATCTAAATACGTGCTGACTCTCAAAATGTTTGCCCAGGTTCTTACCAAAAGAAATTGACTCTCATGCTCTTTCTATTGAGGCAACTCAGCTAAAACAATTTTTTTTATTAAACAGGAAAAAGAAAGAGACAAATTTGTAGCTCATTTTATTTGTGTCTGAAAGTCATGACAGTACTGCCAAGGGTCTTTGTTGCTATTGTGTGCATTACAAGCAGTAAACCCAGTTGAAGAGAGCTGGAATTTCACATGTAGAGATTTTTTTGTCCTTAGTATGGGAGTGAAGCTACGGAGCCCTCCCTACTAGATTTGGAAGGTTAAAATGCCACATGGTATGAAAAGGTAAAGATATACTGACAAAAGAAGGAAATGTAATGTCCACTAGGATTTCACTCAGTATTCAAGACTGCAGAAATGGCCCACACCTCCAAGTTCACAGTAAAGACAAGACATTACATGAATTAATTAGAAATGACAATGATTCTCAAATGAAGTTCACCCCAGTCACAACTTCAAAGAAAAAAAATCCTGGTGGTAGAAAACTTCTTAAGACAATGAAGCTGTAGTGCTTGTTGTTTGGCAGAAATAGGATCTCTTGAGACTGCAGTGAGTACGGTGGGAGTGCAAAGACATTCTTTTATCCATTCACAAATCTCTCCCTAAAGAACAACTCTTTGAAAACGTGAAGTCATTCTCTGCTTGATGACTCAAACTTCTGAAAATAAATGGTTTTGGAGGTTATTTAAAACAAACAAACAAACAACTCCCCCCAAAACCCGAAACACAGAAAACACAGCAAAATCCACATTTATACGTTGTTTGAAGCCCAGATATTGAAATATTGTGAACAAAATCAAGACAACAAAACAACTTTGCTTGTTTTTTAGTTCAAGACTCAGAATGTAAAGTTTTCCACAAATATAAGTATCATTCCAGAGTTTACTTTATAAAATGGAAAACGTAGATAAGTTTTAGAAATCTTCAAGCTGTGCATAAGCTTTTGAAAGAAAAGCATAACATGCTTGAGATTCAGAAATAAAAACCTAAGTTAATAACTCTGGTACTCTAATGCTACCTTAGAGAACAACTTAAAACTGCATTTTGTTATATACTTAATCAACTTTTTATTTGTCTTTATTCTCCTCCGCACACACAGGCAAAATAAAAACAATAAATTGAAATACAGCCTAATGCTGTTGGGACAGCAGTATAAAATTGAACAAAAAGCTTTTTGTCTACACTTGCCTGCATCATCAGATTACAATTTAAAAAGTGCTACATAGCTGTACATAGACTATTTTTGACCGTGCACATCTAGTATAACTTTATACTGCTGATATGTCTAAACTGAAGTCTAGAACTAGTACAGTACTGTGGCCAAACTTCTTCCCAACTAAGCTCTTTACAAAACTGGCAAAAATTAGAAAACTTGGGGAAAAAAAATTCATTATGTTTGATTCATCCAGTTTCTTGACACCATTTTAAAAGATGAAAAATTCTCATCTTTACTGTTGACCTGCAAGAAAATGGCAATTTTACTTAAAACATTTAATCCCAAATTCAAACTCCTGCCACCTTTCATTTCTAGCATGACAGAATCAGTATGTCTTATGAAAGAACTGTAATATCATCTAACTCCACAATACTTTTCCAGAATTTAAGTCCCTTATGCAGGAGAGCAGTAGCAGTTTGAACTTACACTTAATTCATTTGGACATCTGAAAACATCTTGCAATGTCTCCAAATAGTCTTCTAAATTAGACAACTAACATTCATTTCACAGAATAATTTGAGAATGAAAAAGGGCACTAGGATAAGGTAAGATATAAGAGAAATTTATATTGCAAGGAAAGAGTCCTAATATGAAGAGTGCAATTCCATTAAATAATACTTCTGTATTTCAGGACATAAATACTACTTTTTCCACAGAAGGCTCAGACTTTAAATACTGACATATATCAGTTTCAGATTAGAGAGGAAATAAAGCAGTGTGCATTGTAAGCATAAGCTAACTTTAAAAGCAGTTACACATGTGAATTAACACCAAATTTGCAAAAATGCCTGCATTAGTTCTCAAAATGTGAGTTATGCATGTTTCATCCAAAGCTTTAGGAGAAGTGTTCAGTTTCAGTACAAGTAGTTCAAGTGTGAACTTCTTAAGCGTTGGTACATAATGGAATTGTCTTGAAGATACATAACAGTTTGCTCAAAAATGTCAGCAGACAGGATTCTTTTCTGCAATTTGTAACTGCTTGCATAGTTCCAATTCCCATGGGGAACTGGGTGCTCACTTCCTCAGTGGAAACAGCTTTTCACACCACAATTTAGACATGAAGAGAATGTGTTTTTCTGTACACTTCATAATTTCATTAGCAACATTTTGTCAAGCACCTTCCCTTTAACAACTGGGACACTGCTCCCTTGAAGCTTGCTAAAACTCTCAAGAATACAGGGGTTTAGGTGTTACCTGGGTTACAATGTGCTGGCTTTACACATCTGACATAAATACGGGGGATGGGGGAACATATTTCCCTTCTTTAGCACAATCTTTAGATGTTATAACTTAGAGATTCTGAAAATTTTACTTTGTTAAGGGTTTGATCCAACTGAATACCTCTAATGCTGGAGAAGAGAACCACCAAGAATGCTTCAGTACAGAGCTTTTCAGGACAAAGCCTGATCTTCCCTATCGATAGTATTCTTTGGCTGGACACCAAGACCAGATCAAGGCCCCTTCTATGATGTTCTCAAAAGAATTTTCTCTTACTCCCACCCAATGCCATCTCTACAGCTGCCTGGAAAAGAAACACATTAAAAAGACCAATAAAAGGACAGCCAAGACATGAAAGTGATACAAGCCCTGAATAAGCAGAGGTTGGAAATAAAGGGAAGAAAATTTCTGATTAGCTCACCAAAGAAGGTAAGTACCTTGTGAAAAAAGAACTAGGGCATCTAGTGCTCCAGTCTCCCTTTACTCTGGGGACCAAGCAGGATGGGGATTATCACATTTTAAGATTTCTAATGATAAATGAAAAAGAATTTCAATCTTAAATCTGTCTCTGCACAGTAGAAGTATATTACCTTCATTAAACAATGGTGATGACTGATGAAACTACCAGCAGGAAGGATAAGCTGGGCTTCTTAATTCACTTTGGGCAACATAAACTATCTCAAAGCTTACCAGTATTAGCTAACCTAATCTGATTGAATTTGCAGGAATGAATTAGAACAAGCTCTCTGATAATTCTGTGCCAGAGAAACAGGAGGTACCAAGGATCTGGGTGTGACAATAATTTCCAGCAGCACGGCCAAGATCAGGAAATCATCTACAGTCCATGCATTCTACTTCTCAGTCCAACTCTATTAACAGGAATTTCAAGTTGGCAAAATTCTACACTCCATACTGCAAGAATGCTCTTCTGCAGATTTCTTTAAAACCAAACAAATAAGGTTTTGTTCCTGCAGATATCATGCAGAAAAATCATTCTGTCTCCCAGGATAATTTTTTTTTTTTTTGCTGGACTAAGTTAATTTAAACAATTAATTCTCCCTGGAAAGGAGGAAAATAACAGGCAAAATATTTTCAAGTATCCAAAACAGCCAGTGATGGTGTAACCTTTAAAGACAGGTATTTTTTTGTTAGATGTTTCCTTTTGTTAGAGCTTGGCATATTCCAAGTCCAGAAATAAATGGAATTTCATTCAGTCAGAAATTCATTCACAGTAACACATGGGATACTATTAGAAGAAATATCTATGGCATGTATTTGTCAGAAAACAAAGACATAGGGGCTTCTCTTCATCCTACGATGTATGAATCTGCACTGTGCAAGAGATTTAAAAATCAATATTTACTAGCACTACTAAACCACAAAACATTCAAGTAGTATAACTGTAATGCAAGCCCTTGCATGGCAATCCAAATTTATTGAACTACTGATGCTAAGTCATACAAAATTGCACCACTTTAATTAAGGCTTTTAGTTTACATTTGGCCACCTCCAAGCAGTTGTAACATTAGGTTGGTCAATTTAAATACTGTGGCTCCCTGTTGGATATACACACAATCTTTACACCCAAACGTTAATGCATACAAAGCAACAAGGCATTGTTAAATAAATCAGCAAAAGTTAATTACTGCAACTTAGGCCCTGTGACCAATTACACATGATTAAAATTACTTCCCACATTCACATCCACAGTACTCTTCCACCATTTAACATCTCAACCAAAACGTTACACATGTAAAACAATCACTAACAGGCAAAAGTACTAAACCTGTATATTTGGTATTGCAAATACACTTATGCATGAGCAAGCAAGGGAATTCACAGTGAGAATCTACAGCTGCAGAAGCCCAAAAATGATTTACAAAAAATTGTTAAATCATTAAAAAATTGTTTTAAAATATACACTTCTTGTTGTAGACCCCCACTGTACACACAACTATAAACATTGTTCCCTATGTAAACAAGGAAAAGGAAACATACAATAAAAGGTTGAAAAGTCTGGACATTTCCTTCCCAACAGATATTAAAGGCCATGTCTTTAGTCAGACGTTATACTGAAAGGACTCTTAAAGACTAGGTCACTGTCTCCACAGGTTTTTCCTAAAATTAAAAAACTATATAGCCGTTGTGTTAATCAAAGCGCTTTTGTACAATACGATGATGATGATGATGATCCTGTATTTCTTTAAAAAAGTTACAATAAGCTACAAATACCGATGAAGCAAAGTTATCTGGAGTAGTCTATATAGGAGCTCTTTGGACTTTCTTTTATTATGCTAAAATAGTGGTGCTTTTAGGATTTACATTATTGTACTCTCCAATAGAAAGTGGGGATTGTTGAAGTATACAGTACACAGTTTTCATACATGTACAACATTGGTGGATGAACAATGTCTCTTATCAGTAATACTGGATGTAGGCTCTGGTTTTACCAGTTGCATACACAGAATATTTAGAAGTAAAAATCTCTCATGACACTGGAAAGTGATAGAATGTGCAAACTGATGTAGCTTTCATCCATTTCTTAAAGGGTACCACCACAGGAAAGTCCATTTAAGATGTTGGTAGGTTTAATAAAGTTGGAATGCTGGCACTGTTGAATTGGGCAACAGTTCTTCAGACCTGTAACAACAAAACAAGGGATTAGCATTAGTAACAACTATTTGTCCTTGTTCTTTATTTAAAACAGCTACAGCAGGAACTAGCAAAGTTCTTGACAAACAGAAAACAACCTTAACACTTCTCTAATCATACACTTCCTACTGTACATGTGCAAATAACACTATGTCGATTACTATCCTAACTGGATTAGGATACATAGAGGAATCCAGGCTGCACTGTGGAAGTAATAATTGATTGATGGGACTACTTTTGCTTACAGCATGACAGTTCCCATGGCTTTGAAAACAAACACAATTGAAGGATCAAAGCTCTTGAATCAAAAGTCCTTTTAAGGAAAGGAAACAACCATTTCTTCCACCCTCAGCTAATGCTTTTGGAACCATCTTAATTTTACTTTTAACTCATCTAAGTTGTTCAAACTGAGAAGGTTTTAATATACCAAAAAAGAGTTATGTGTGGCACTACCTGATTATGAATAAAAAGGCTACGATTTCTGACAGTGAGATGTCCTACTAGGATCCTTCAGTACATCCAATAGGTCTACTGGATGACAAAACGGATCACGGCACTGAAGTAACTGCACCACTTTATGTTCAGTAACACTGAAGGAAAGGGAGGTAACAGCCAACTATGATGATGTCAGGTCAATCAAGACAGACCTCTGCTCATACTAAGGCTTGGAGATAGAAAGAGGAAAATAACCTGACCAGAACCCCGCCCCCAAAAAAATGCAGAAAAAAACCCCATGAGTCCTGACTAACTTCTGGAAAGGCTTGCTTAAAGAGCAGGCTGGAGCTTGCTTTATCCTTCAGCACCATTCTTTGTGCACATATTAAATCATGTAGAAATTTAGCCAAATGCAAACAAGTAAGAAATTGGTCTAGTAACCAATAGCTTCAGGTGAAATATTTGGAGTGTTACAATGATCACTTCATCTTTCTCATCCAAATATACTAATTACAATTTGGCCTTCAAAATATCCACAGTCTCAAGAAAGGAAGCTAAATTCCTATGACATCACACAAGCATATGCTGGAGCTCAAAGCAGAAAGAGACACCAGCATGCAAACTACAATATTGTACCGTGTGCATTCCAGATAACTGAGCTCTTGCAGTAGATTTTATCAGGCTTAAAAGAGAAAACCATATTTCTAAAAGCTTTGAAGTATTAGAGGAAACATTGTTAACTTGAGCTCTACTAAAACCTTAAAGCTTGAGAAAAAGCCCCCCAGAGTAGTGTGAACAGTGTGTCTTCCACATATTTGTAGTTCTGACTTTGAAATGGCAAAAGGAAGACCATTAAATATTTCTATGATAATGTAAATCAATAATTTGCAGTGCTGTTCTGCATCAACAGCTACCAGAGCTGTTTAGGGTTTTTTAGTTGTTGTTTTGAATAGCCATAATGCACAGAAAAATTTAAAATGTTTACCTGGCTCAGAGCTACAGTACAGCTATGCATTAAAGTAGCTGACATGATGACTTTTTGCGTGCTTTTCCAGGCACTGGAGTTTTTCTGTTAATTTGTCGCACAAGGTCATAAAAGATCTGAAAAGATAGAAATCAGTTGATTATGGATATTAGGAGGCTTCTATTAAAACCTTAAGCCTTGAATTTTCACACATAATGCACTCACATACTCAAGAACCCCTGAAAATATTCAGTAACCACAAAGCTATAAATTGTATACTTAGTTAATAACTGGTTGGTTTTTTTTCTTGCTTAAGATAATTGTCTGCCAAAGGTTCTACAGTTTCAATGAAGCAAACTGGAAAGGCATCTATAACCCACAGCTATTTAATCTCTGGGTCAAACTCACAGAAAAATGCCACAGTGATCAACTACTCTATAGTATAACTTTGCAGTTTAGCAGTAAGGTCAAGAAACAGGTCATAGCTTTCTTCTAACTCAAATCACTCTTAGGATATTCTTTTAAAGAAAATTCTAGTAAGTTTTAACTACACATTTTTCATGGTAACTCACATGGCACTACATATTCTGTAATAGTCTCTTGTATTTGAATGAGAACATGTTTTTCCAGAAACTTAAAAAATACTGAAGTCTAAAGAACTAATTCCACCTCTCTAGACCTACAGCATGATGGAAGCATAAAATTTCCTAGAAAAGTAACTCATTTATGGGACTCTCACACTTTGAGTCTCCTAGAATTCTAACGAGAACATGATTTTTTTGAAAGGCGAATTTAAAACAAATCAACATGCAACATTTCAACAGCATCTGTTTCATTCATAATTGACATTGCTCCAATTACTTCTGCATCTCATAAACTAAGGAAGCCTTCCTGCTAAAGCCATCCTGGCACTTTCTTAAGCACTGGCTGCAAAGCAGCAAATGTTCTAACGAGGGCTTATAGTATTTGCTGGAAGTTCTAGTTTATTGAACGTATGGCTTTTATACAGTTACGGTGATTAATTCAATTTTTTTAAAAGTCAGTGGCTTCTAGAAATTCCCACCTAATTAAACACACATTACTTATTTTAAAAATCAGCTGTGCTAAAACCACCATACTGTTTTGATTACTTGCAAGTCTAGCAGAGAGGCCCTTTCAACTTCACTGATGCTGCCAACAATGTTTTCCAGATGAACTAATGAACTGTAGGATTTATCATAACATTCAAGCTGTTCCAGAAATGTAAATACTAACACAGATTCGTTTTCTAAATTTTTTGTATCCCTTTCCTCATGCTGGCACCCCCCCACTGGATAAAAAGGCATGCATTATGGCAAATCACCAAAATTCATGCATTTGATTAATTGTCTAGCTCCTGTTATATAAACAAGTAGATATATAGTAGAGAGGCTTTAGCATCCCTTTTACTTTACAGAGCAGCTAATTTTAACAAAATATTCAATAGTTTTTCTATTTTTTTTACCATCTCAAATAGTGTTAACACCAAGTAACTTAAATCAAGTAGTTTTAGTGACTTAACTCTCTTAAAGGTCTTTAAAAAAAGAAGTCTAGCAGTACAATCTCAATTGATAAGAGATTGTAGCAACTAAGGAATGGAACATGAGAGAAATATTTATCCTAAATTATTACAAAGATAATTTGAAAATTACACTAATTACACTAAAATCAATATAATTTGAAAAAATTTCATGTCAAAGCTAAATACATCCCTTAACATAAACATCTCACAACAGTAGGGTACAGTTTTGTCCATTGTAGTGAATATTATTTCATGATTTTTTTAGTTTTTCCTTGACAAACAGTAAACGGTCATCAGGACAGTGTCCCATTCTTCTACCCCGACACCTCTCCCCACCACAGGTAAAATGCCTTACCTCGTTAACATTTATCTTTGATTTTGCAGAAGACTCTAAGAATGCACAGTTATTCCATTGCCTTGCTAGGTTCTGACCTTGTTCCTTTCCCACAACTCTTTCATCTTCCAAGTCACACTTATTGCCAACCAGAATCATAGGCACCTAAAAAACAATTCAGCACCAGCAAAGAAACAACTAAAATTTTATAGCAGCACAGTGTAAATGCACACCTAAAAGCCATCTAATTCCTCAGAGGATCCTGATCTTCAGAGTAATCAAGCTCTGGTATAATGATTCTTACAAATTCCAAAATCCTGGAAACAGTGTCCTGTCCTGGGTAGCATGATGAAGGATGCTAAAGCTCCTTTCACCAGTCCTCTACTCTCAGCATATCACACAGTTCTTATTAGCAAGCTACAGCACACAGAGAAAAGGAATATGCTACCTTACCAGCATTCCCAACTACAGAAAATGCTGAATTGACCTTTGTAGCAAGAAAACATCATCTATTTTTTCCCCCCTTCATTTCTTTTACTAATTTAAGGACATAGCTAAAGTCCTCACAGATTCAAGTGCTGAAAAAAGGTTTACAATATTTTGACCATTTAATTTCCCCTCACTAAGAAAGCAAGTCATGCCTAAGCTTGGGCATAAGAAAAACTTTTTCTGTGAATTCTGATGGAAACTGAAGTTGCAACTTGTAGCTTACTAGCTTTCTCCTGATACTATGGAATGCCTTTCAGGACTGAGCAGTGTCTTCTAAAAAAATACAGTTCTAAGGAAATACCTGAAAAATGATTCTAATTAGCATAAATACAACACAAAGTAAGATTTTAAATATCATCATATTTATCTTGATTCTATTGTACAAAACTAATTTCATGGTAAATTTCATGTAACTTGGTAGGTTGTGGATGGGAAACTTAAATATTAACCTTTTGAGATACATTTGTGCTAACAGGTAATAAATTGCTTCAAGAAGAAATCTGCTGAACATAGGCAAGACCTGCAAGTGTTTATGGTCAAGGAAGTGCAAAATGGTTTGTATTAAAAAAGTCTTAATGCACTTCCCTGAAATGGTTAATATAGTCCGTGTCTGCTGACAGCAGAAGCCTATGCAGATACATGCAGTACAGAATGTATCAAAGTTATAAAAGTTTGCATAAACACAGTTTAAATTATATTATTGCACTTATAAACTGTTCATTGCTTATTTTTTTCTTCAAGAAGGCAGTTTTTCAGCCTGAAGGCTAAAAGCTACAAGGTGTTTCTTTCAAAAACACACTCTTACTGCTGTTTTAACATTTGAAATACTTCTTTTCCTTTATCAGGGGACCAAGCATTCACTTCCTCCAACTGCTGTAAGGTTCTTTAAATAATTGATAAAATATAATGTTTTAACCTCCCTTTATAGTTTTAATAATGCTAAGAGATGCATAATAGAAATTGTGTGGAAATAGGATGACTGAACTTAACTGGAAGCAGACAGACAAAATATAAAAGCTACATAACATGCAAGTTTTAAGGTTACAACTTAAAATTTTATGCTTTTAAAATACCATAAACAGTAGAGATATTGACCAGAAAACTTCACTCATAGTAATTAAGGCAACAATAGTTGCTTTAGAAATGCTTGCTGCAGTCTAATGAATCAAGTTATACCCAGTGTCAATTACGGTATTTTAAAGAAAGATTAAACAGTTCTCCATATAAGACATGACAAGTTACATTTCTCCAGTTTGCCTTAAGAGTTGCCTTTCTGTACATCTACTGGTTCATACATCTTAAATTAAAACTTGGAGACCACCTGACCAGAGTGTACACTGCAACACGCTAATGAAAACTTTAAGTATGAAATATTTTTAGAGATCTTACATCATCAGTGTCTTTGACTCGAAGAATCTGTTCTCTTAGGTCCTGTAAATCATTAAATGTAGACTGAGCTGTGATGGAATATACTAATGCAAAACCTTGTCCATTTTTCATGTATAGATCTCTCATCGCTGTAAACTGTTCCTGTAATTACAAAAAAGATACAGATGTTGCATTCAATTGGCATTTTACTTGCACAAACAGCTATAAACTTTATGTTTAGTTTAGAGAAACTAGAGTTTCTAGTTACTAGAGAAACTAATGTCACTGGAGAGAAATACAGTAGATGGTACACTGTAATCTGTAGATTACAGGAGCTAAACTGCTTCTGAATCTCTCCTAACACACCAACATTTTCTCCATATCTTGATAGTTCCTTAAAATGGATCATAAAGTGAAAGGTTCCATTTTCACACCCTATTTTGTAGTCTAGGAAATTTCCTATGGTAAATTCTACATTAATTTTCAAGGAGATGGACTAGAGGATGGGGACACTCAATAGACTTGTCACATTTCCATGACTTCAGTGCCAACTATGATATTGCATATAAAGACTTGCTGGTGCACTCTTACCAGTACAACTGTAGAATGGCATGTGCCTCTTTCGCATTGGTGACTTGGCTATGTGGTGCCTGATCAATCACTCCCTGTCCCTTGCTGTATGTCAGATGAAAAGTGCAATTTATTGCTAGAAAACAGCCACTCCATCTTACTGTATATTTACAGAGTATTGATCTAATAGGGAATTTAAATAAGTTATTATTGTACCAGATTACTGCCACACTTCAGAGAACACATGTTAAAGTCCAAGAATCTTGAGCTTAGACTCACTGGGATCAGTAAAGGAAATTACTGGTTTCAGTAATTTTGGAACTAGTCAGAGAAAAACCTGACCAGTATGCAAAGGGTCAGCATAACCCTTGTGCTTTGAGCTCCTATAAGCTGACGGAAGCAATACTATTTTTATCCCAATGTCACAGTACATCTTACACACAAAAGAAAAAGGACATCAGAAGAAAGCATGTATTCTCTACAGCAACAGAAATCAAATCTCAGTGGCCAGTGGGTCCTAATTTTTTTCTGGGCAACAAACAAGAGCACAATCTCTTTTAAGATGCTCTATTTCTTTCCCCTGTTACAGAATATGAGCTCATGGGAAACTTCCAATTAATTTTCTGCTGTGATACTCAAGTTTTTTTTTAAAACACACTGTATTATTAGTATTTAGGAAAGTTGTTCTTTACATACCGTTCCTGCAGTATCTAAGATTTCAAGCATACACTGTTGTGCATCTACTTCAACTTGCTGTCAAGAGAGAGAGATGTGGTTACAATTTTTTCCCTTGCAACTCTCCCCTCCAAAGACATCAGAAATTGTGTGATTTTTTTATAAGTAAATTCATAATGCATAAAGCAACATAATGGCTTAATAAGATTGTATAGACATACACTTTGAAAACAGCAGGAAGAAGCCTTTCAAAGAGCCCCAGTGACATTTTCAAATGCAGTGTCAGCAGCCAACTACCACTTTGCAAAGTGATTAGGGATTTTTGATTATTTAAAAGGAGGCTGCTAAATTTGTAATGATGGTTATCAGCAACTTAGGACAACTAATTTCCACTTGTTTCAGGGATCATCACAGATTGAAAGAAATAGTGAAAGCGAGAAAACTAGATTGGCATACTAAGGCTCATTTAATAGTAATTTACATCTACAAGAGAGTAAGTAGTACACAGCAAACAACTAAACAGCCACCACTAAAAGTGGTGTCCCCAAAACAAGCCTTTAGGAACACTAATTAGAAAATTGACCCAGCTTGGAAAAGTTTGCAAAGAATGGAAAGTTTAAGAAGACAGAAGAATTTCTGTATTCGTTCCAGAGTTCCTCCATCTACTGGACATAACCTCAAAGAAATGGCCCTGAGGGCAGCAAAGGACATGGAAGTGCCCTCAAGCTCTTTCAAGCAGACTAACCACATTTTAATTTTTTTTTTCCAAGCCAGTGGTAAACTTCCCTTGTTTCCATTTGCATGTAAAATTCCTGATTAACAGATTGCCTCTTCTCCATTTATGCACTGTCACTAGTTTAATTTGCAGCTGTTCTTCTGTAATTAGATTTGAGCTGTGGACAGTGAAGAGGAGTATTTCCCCTCCTCTCACACCTCCCCCCTGTCCCCTTGGATTGTGATTCCTTAAAAAAAAATCACTATTTTAACAGGTATTGTTGCTGGGGAGTAAACCAAGGCATAAAGTTTCAAGACTTTAAGCTCAATTATTTAGATGAACAAGTCACATTCTCTCAACTTTAAATATTATAAAATTACATTTAACATAAATGGAAGAGAATTTCAACTGCCAAACCAATGCATTTTGAAGGCAAGAAGAAAGTTAGAATTGTAATCAAAAGTGAAAAGGTGAACATGACTACATAAAATGTTGTCCAGACTTTAGCAAGACTTCAACAATCTGGCTGATTTGAAAAGAAGGATACCCAGAGTTATTACTAGTTATTTCAGGAACAAACCTGAAAGGAATAGTATAAATTAGCAGCAAAACAAAAAAAAATGTAGTTAGCAAACAGCAAAATTTCTTAAGATGGCATTATTTTTTTAGGCTCCATTGAAACAGTCTTTGGAAAAATTCACCCAGCAAACATCATGACTCTACTATGACCTAAAGAATGTAAATATATAACAAAGGAAACACTTTACTTTAGATCTGCCTGTGAATGGTTTTTGGAGTAATTTACTGGGCCTGACCCAGCAAACTCCTGCACTACACACTGAGATATGGTCAAAAATTCCTGCTTCTCTAATACAGAAAGAGTGTCAACATAGAATTTGGATCTGCTATTGTGTCTTTAAAAGAGTTCTAGCTTTGGCTGGAAGCCCCCATACTTAAGACAGACTTGGGTTTTTCCAACATACAGTGTATATAAGGTCAAAGAAAAGAGGTTTGAAATTATTATTTTGTTCTCACTAATTCCTGTTCTGTTCAGAAAAGATTCTGGTGACTGTAGGCTGCAACAGTTCTTAATGCACCACCTTTGTTCCAATACAAATATAGATCAGTGCTGAAAGAGGAGGTCTTGCAGTCTGCCCTTTCTCAGCTAGGGTTTGTACATCTTGCCTCCCTTGTTATAGATACCAACATTTTTGTGGCCAAACGATGAGCAACATCAGAGTATTAATGCATATGAAAAGTAATTCAGCTAAAAAAGACAGATAGATTAAGAAACTGACACAGCCAAAAACTTCTCTTGCACTAAATAGTTAATGGTAGCAGTTTGGATATAAATTATCTTAGTCTGGAATCTTAATTGTGGTCTCAGGTGAAACTGAAGAGTGAGCAATATGGAGATCAAAGATGATGCAAGCAGAATCAGACCTTCCGGCCTGTCATGCTGAAGACAGGAAGAGAGAAAATAACAGGCCACTTGCTGTAAATGCTTGTTCATTTATGACAGGTTTGTGTTAACTTATTTATAAAACAACAACCCATCTAATGGAAGCATATCTAGCTATCATTTAAACTGTTATGAGTACAGTATGATAGATGCCTACAGTGTTCTAAGGGTGTGAAGTTGTTTTTAGCTATTTTTCTAGTAGCAAAGCAGCGTCATACCTCCAAGACCAAATCTACCTGGAAATACTAATACACAAACAAACTAATAATAAATATCATAAAATTGAAAAGTTGTAATTTTAAAAATATTTTTTTGCAATCCCTGTTCCCAACTCTGACAATGAAAGAAGTCATTTTTTACTGACTAGCCAGCAAGATATTATGCTTAAACATTAAAAAGTTAGTCTGGAATTATTTCTTTTAAGCAAATTTTAGGAGAACATTTATATTTCAAACTTGTTATCTGATTTAATATGGCATACTCATTTTCAAGCAGTGAGTCAAATATTTGACAATATGTAGTACAGCTTTAAGTGTCTAACACTAGAGACATCTTTTTGATATACCTTTCTGTAGGAGTCTTCTATCGTAGGGTCGTATTTTTCAACAAATATTCCTTGAACAAACTGTACAGTCTGCAACACAAAAGTTCTTGTAAGATTCTCTTGCATAGCGACATTTTGCAAACATTGTACACAAATCACTGTTCTAGGTATATACTCTGTTATCCATAACATTTTTAAAGCAAATCAAACAATTACCTATTTAACTGTTAGATGAAGCAATGCTACACTTTCCTTTATCCACCACCACATGGAGGGTAAGAATTAAAGCATGCATCAATTTAAGGTTCTTAATCTTACTAATTCTTAAAATCAGTATTAGTTTCTAGTTGACCAGGATACAATACAGCTGCACAGCTTTTACATCTGTATTTAGAACTACTTCATCTTCTGCAACTTATTTGCCAGCACAGGAATTAGTCAAAAAACAACTGCCAGCTTTTACTAGTCTTAACTACACTCAGTAGGCTGTTCCTGTGTACCTAGCATGAAGGATGTTTTTAGCACAAGTGAAATGGAACTTAAGACTCAATGTCCAAGTCGGAGCAAGCACATTCAAATCCAAAAAGGCTGCAGTGAGATAAAGAATTCAGAGGTGAACGAAAACATTATTTCACAATCTAACAGGATTTGTCATTTAAGTTTTTCTTTATGAACTGCTGCGCAAAAGAATACTTCTTACTCAAGGGAGTGGGTCAACTCTGGAGCTTACTTTATAGTAAGATGCACAATTAAACAGAAAGATGCAAAGTTCTTAGGTGGGCTGAGAACATCATATTTTGTGAACTTCTTCAATTCTAGGCTAGGTCAGACTAAAACTTTCTGTAATCATTTAATTGTAAATAAAAGAGCTCATGCATTTTAATCATCTACCTGCCACAGCTATATACCTACTCTCACAGAAAGGATGCAGCAAATACATTAAGCTTCCCACCAACATGTGAATCTATATTTCTATCTGCATAAAAATATTAGTGCTAAAGACACTGCTATCAAACACTACGCAAACAGCACCCTGAAGACCTTTCTAGAGACAGGACTTACAGGGGCAAGCTAGTTCATATCCTTTAAGAGATTCACAAAGAAGCTTGATTTCCCACAGACTGATAGCTAGTTTATCTGTTGAAACCAGACACCCCCATAATGCTGCAGCTCTGCACCTCACTGCACGAGACTGATCAAGCACCACCAACCAAACCCATGCAACAACAGCAGCATGTGAGAATGCACCAATGGATGCAGATGCACCCAGTAAAGGATCTACCTATTAGTCATGATGCCTCACTGGGCATTACTAACACTTATATTTATTTGTGCACACTTACATAAAGAAATATACGTTAGTAGAGAGTGAATTAGAGAAAAAAAATACAATAAGCCTTAAAAAACCATACTTGAACTGCCTCATACTTACCAGAGCAGACTTTCCAACACCTCCAGAACCAAGAACCACTAGCTTGTATTCACGCATGATGCAAGAGATAAATCACCCTCAATACCTAAAACACACAAAACACCAGCCTGATTAAAACTTGACCTATATGCAGGAAGTACAATAATGACACCACAATCCAGTTCATTAAGCAGGGTTTGATAAAAGTTCCTCAGTTAACTTCTTTAATACAGCAAGTTTTTTTCTAACTATCAACTCTTAATGCAGCCACAATAAAATGCTACAAACCATCAGATAGAGTATTTGCTCTCCCTCATTACTGGTTCTCCCATAAATATCAAATAAACCCTACTATCCTAAAGCTAGCAGTTTATTCATAAGAAATAATTATCCAAGAGGAGATAGCATGAATTTTATCATTCTGAAACACTTAAGCACTAAACAAAGAAGCACAGAGACTTTTACAAGAAAATTAAAACCTCCCCTTCCCAGCAAACAAACACTTAAAAAGAACAGCAGGATCCCAGAAATCATTTTCCAAAAAAAAAAAAAAAAATCCCTTCCCTAGTCTGGAAACTGTTTAATGTTCCACTAGATCTGTTATGACTTATTTAATGAGTAAGTGGGAGCAACTAAAATAGTATTTTGAGATTATACCTCTTCTACAAGTTAGATCTGCTTCACTAGCTAGTGTAGCTACCAACAGAAACTATGGGATCTGTTTGCTCATCTTTGTTGAAAACTGACCCATCAAAGCAAAACAAGGCCACAGATTTTGGGCGTGTCTTTGGGTCACACTGCCCAAAAACCCACACCACCTCTTGCAGTCTGTCTAGCAGTGAGCCACCAGCAGGACTGTTACTGCTTTCCTGAGGAAGGTCTCAGTTCCTTTCCTGCAGAGACTCCAGCACTTATGAGATTGAGTTACCCATTTTCTCCCCTCTCCACCCCCAAAGAAAGATGAAACCCTCCCCAACTAATGAATAATCTACAGGCCACAGAAAAGGGGAAGTGCAAGAATACAACTCAGGTGCTTGTAAAAGGTAAGCAGGAAGGAAAGTAAGGTAAGAAACACCCTTCTCATCAGCAGTAATTTTACAGCATCTCTGAAATCTCAGAAATACCATCTCTTAGGTGTTGAGCACAAAATGCTATGATTTATAGAGAAATTAAACCACCATGGTAGAGTCCTGCCTTTACCATCACTGATTAAATCTACTGATTGTCAGAAGACAGAGAAATCAAGAGACGAGGCCCTATATATCTTCTTGCAAATGCATAATCTTTCTGTCTAAACATAATCTAAACTGTCCCTCACACAAGAAGAAAGTCTTAAGGAAATAATTGACCTGATGTCCAGCAAAAGAGATGTCTCCACAGGCTTCCATTACCAATACATTTTGAGACTCTTTGGTGATTTTCACACCTAATAGGACATCTTTTCACTCCTGACTTAAAAAACTCTTTCCCTCCCTACAGATTTTTTTGCAAACACAGATCATGAGAACCATTCACACCACAAATTTCATCAATTTTGCACCACTGTAAATGCTGTTAGATCCACAAATCTGTAAATTGTCCAGTCTTTCCATAAACATGATTGTTTCCAACTGTCCTGAAAGGCACCTCTCAAACTCATGTCAAGTTAAGCCTATAACTACATTATTGTCATTTATTTAAAACAAACATTCAGTTATCCTTTTATTTTTATAAGGGTATCACTAGAATGACAAAAACATAGCGGGTGTAGTGGAAATCCCAGTACAGTAATCTGGGTGAACTGCAGCAATTTCACTGTCTTTAAAAGAAAAGTTTAAGCTGAATTTTTCAGTCCTCAGACTGAAGTTAGCAACTAAATATGGAGATATCAATAATGAAGGCTGACAGTAATTTAAAAGTAACAGAACTTCAGCAGCAGGTACCACATATCTGTTTCAAGTTATTTCTGACTTTTTCTTTTCTTACTCAATGATCTACAATTCCAAATCCTGAAATAAACTAACTTGGTTTTGGTGAGAGACTGCCAATTTCATTTTTGGCTCAAAAATAGCAATTCAGGAATTTAATGCAAGCTGAAGCTTCTTTGAGCATACAGGTTTGAAAGTTCAACCCTAAATATCCAATCACTGTACAACATTCTGGAGCTGATTTTCCTACTTTAAGTGGTGGGACACAAAGCATATATATAGAATTACAGTGTGGTTAGGCAATCTTCTTAATCAATGAACACCTAAGTAAAAAGCTTTTTAAGATCTTTGAGGACAAAGCCATACTGCAGTAGAGGTTAAACATTTCTCTGACCTTCCCTCCAAACTGAGGCAATGAACAATACAAATACTAACTTCTTTCACCATGACAATTTTTTGTCATTTGTACAGTTACTCTTTAATTCACCAAAAGCACATAGAAATGTTTAATATATGCACACACTTTTATAGCATAGAGGTAGCTTGGCATCCCCGATCTTATCTGGCCATTACACCTTGGAACAGAACACAAAAGAATGTATCCTCTAAAACAGTTTAAGAAAGCTAACCTGAACATCCCTAACACAGCAGGCAGCAGAAGCACCTGCTTCCTGCTTATAGTCTGCTGCCACTTACATCTACCACCCCACTGCCTTTGAGCAACAGTACTGATGTCACTCCACCTTTCTCTTACTGTTTTTTAACAGAAAAGAAAACCTCAACTCCTAGCTAAAAGAGCTTTCCTAAGAAAATTTTCCTGCTTGCAGCTCTTTGCCTCCTCATCCAAGAAACTACTGGATCATGTAAGACACTGCAGTCTGCCACAGTATTTGATGTTAAAGCCTTGCACATACTTTTTCATTGAACAGTGATGGCTGCAAGCATGCCTCAGACTCAGCTTCAGCTCTGGTCCTTCCTGAACTTGACTTTCCAGTGATTCGCAGCTAACCTGACCTGGCTCTGCTCTTGATTAAACCTGTTTTTTCCATATCAGATCTTGTAGAAACTGCTGGCATCCTAAATCTCAATCATGCTCTTACTTTATTTTTCAGTTGATACAATGCTTGACTCTGGAACAAATAATGTATCCAGATTCATCTGGATGCCAACCAGATTTCCTTTTGACTCATTAATGACAGATGAGTGATGGAAAAAGCAGAAGACAGAGTCTAAAAGAGGAGGTTTAAGCCACAAAACACTGTGTCTGGCTGGCATTTGTAGAATAAGTTAGGGTCAAGTCCAACAACAGTATCTGTCTGTAGTCCCCAGATCACTTTGGAGATACAAAATGATTATATTTGAACAGGCATAACAGAAATAAAGATACTAAGATATGGGAGCAACAGATAAACAAGATGTCCCCAGATGTACTGGACACTTGAGACGTATCTACCCAACCACCCAACAGTTAAACAGAAGTAAGTTTAAACTTATTCCTAGCAAATATAAAAAGTAACTTGTTTGAATCCCCCTATTCATTTAGCGGAGTTTATTTTATGGGAGAAATTTTGCTTTAAAGGCTGTCTACCTATAAGGTGACAGATGTGCAAGAAGGGAGAGCAAAGCCAACCTTCCTTTGCTTTTTTATTTTTCCATTCCCCTATCTTTAGGCAGGAAAATACTGTCAACTATAGCCCCTATGCAGACGATAAAGTGCAAGAAGATAGGAAGCATGCAAAAAATAAGACCTTTTTTTTTCATTTAGTTGGAGCAGGTACTGCCTTCTAACAGCTGAGTTGAGTATTTATATGCACAGATATATCTGACATAACTGAACTGTGGAGATAGCTAAGGTAAGATTTAGCTGGAAAAAATGACGGAAGCTACTCTTTTAAAAACAGCACTATCACAAACTTGATTCTAATGCTGTCTTAAGTATACATTCTCTCAAAAGTACAGAGCTCAATTCTAGACTGCCTCCATTAACTGCCAGTGACACCCCAGGAAGTGCCCTCCGTACTTCCCGAGATGCAGCTGTCCATAGAATCACTGTATCTGCACCTCTCTCACTAGTCGGTTCATATTACCTTTTGTACTTAGTGCATTAGTGCAGAATGTACTAATGAATGTATTAAGCTAACTGATTAATTCTACTTCTTCATGGCATACTTAAAATTAAAGTACTTGATAAACTAGAAGAGCACATGCACACACTTGATCCAATAAAGATTCTCTCTGAAGGATGAACAGCATATCTTTGAATAAGCCTATTAGAACAGAAGAAAGAAAGGTTAACCAGGACAAGTCACTGAAAATGCAGCATTTCAAAAGTTTCACATCTGACAAGGACTCTGAACATGGAACTTGCTTTCTGCTTCTGTCCTTCTCAGATAAACCAGGAAAAAGTGCCTCCTGGACATCTTCTTCAATAGTTTCTTGAAGCATGTCTCCAGAATAATGCAAACCAAAGATCATGCTAAGGAAGTTGAGGAATAAATAACCTTACTATAGAGGTGAATGGAAAAAAAACCTGCCCACTTACTGCTTGTAAAGCTTTTCTAAAAAGCTTTTCTAACCATGCAATGAAGAATTCAAGGAAATTCATACACCATTGGTAATTTGGCTTGATGTGATAATTGTGAAAGTGGGGTGGGTTTTTTATTTAGTTTTCTTTTGATTCTTTCAGTTTCAAATTTTGGGTTCTGATTGAACTTTGTTATTTAAGGGATGGGAAAGCTAATAATCCTATTTTTTCAAGTGATATTAAGCCATATGAAGCTGTAGGTGGACCTTAGCCCCAGGCCTACGACATGAACTAAGTACAGTCACTTACTTGAAGATATCCCCAAGACTTGCTTATATGAACTAGCTGTTCATGTGCGGAATTGAATGAACAGGCCCTCCCAGAAGCCTTATCATTTTCAGAAGGGATCATGATTATTTAGCACTCCATAGACACCTTGATTCTTGTTCAGACCCTGACCTTTTGGTTGCACTGTATTCACTAAAATTTTCCTAATACTTTTGCCTCAGAGTATTTACCTCTGTGGAAAAGAGATTTTGTTAGAAACACTTTGAGAACAGTACTCCTAAATTAATCCCAAATATTTGCATGAGAAAAAAAAGAGTCAAACACTAGATTGACAGATGAAACAAATTAACTGACTGGTTTACCTGCTTACAATCAGAAGTGGTGGGAAAAAAGCCAAGGGGAAAAAATCCAATCTTTTTCTCAGAAAGGGGATACTAGCCTTGTGGTGAAATAAGATAACAATGGTCAGACATTTGGAAAAATAGCACTAGTTCAGTCCCAGGACCAGCCAAACTCAGAGAATTAATTATGTCTTTTCAGAGACGTTTCCCATTTCTGATACTGATAGTCTCAGATGCCCAAACCATCCCAGATTCCACTATGTTTTTAATTTCCTGGTTCAGAACCTTCTTTTCAGGTAAACAACTAATTAAGAGATGATGTGTGCTGTTCTTAGTATTCCCCAAACACTTACACATGAGATGTCCCAAATTCTTGTCTCTCAACTCTGGGGAGGATTCCCCCACCGGAATAATTTCAGTGCATAAGCAGAACTTTGACAACATAGCCCTAAGTGGAAGCCTGTTCATTTTCACCAACTTTTAGAGGCTTTAGAAATTAAAGCAATTCAGATAATCCTTACTCAACAGGGTAAGTGTACCTCTTAGAGAAATTAAACTACTCCAGAGCTGACTTTGACACATTTATAAAAAATTCATTAAAAACATTATTCAGAAATCAATTCTGAAAAGCTGATCAGGATCTAATAAAGATTTTCATACTCAAGATTCCTGTAAGTACAGCTATCAACTGTTCAGTAAACAAAGCTAGAAGCAATTTTTATTTCTAGTTTTTACCTGCTTTTGATAGTTTCTGGTCTTGACAATGCATTTTGTTAGTTGAACAGCTAGTTCTTCTGGGAACTAATACTTTAATTTTTCTTGGACAAAAATAACTCTTCAATTATGTTCAAGTATTTTAACTGATGTCAGACAACCTTCAGAGGATTTTCAAAAAGCTGTCTGGGTGGTTAAGCTTATTCAGTGACATGAAATCATACTGACCACCTGAGAAACAGCCAGAGGTCTGTGAACAAGCTAATGCCAAACATGGCACTAAGGTTTAACCTGCTCCTTGAACAGCTCACAGGGACACTTACACAGAGAAAGCTTAACCAAGTTTTCCTCCTTCCACTGAAGGGAGCTACCTTGATTAATACTGCACACAGGGACCATTTCTGCAAAAGCAGCTAACAGCATCTGACCTTGTGAGACTAGTTCCACTGTCTATAATTAGTATAGCTGAATAAAATCAGATTTTTTTTTTCTTAAGTCAAAGTTAACTCCCAGCTGGATCTTAAATTTGAACATAAATTTAACGCATGTTTTAAGGGTAAAAACTGCCTGCTTAAAGTCACTGATATCTCAAGATGAAAGCTTCCTCATGTGAGAGACTAGCAATCATGTGCAACGTACAGTAGATTCACACAAAATATAAAAAGCATTTTCAAGCAAGTGATGTAATGAACATTCTTATGCTACTAAGAATACGCTACGCTTCAACACTTACTGAGTTAAAGTTTCAACTTTGTGCAAAAATTCTAACATGTCAATTCAAATGTGGAGTACTTTATAAAGCTTATGCTATAGAATCTATTTAAGTTTAAAATGCAATTTGTAACATTTATCAGGTATATCCTTATTTTTTGTGGCTGTTTGGCACGATCTTGCATTTTCTCCCTATTCCTCTCAAATAGTCACCATCCTCCAGGAAAGTTGTTTGTGAATGTCCTACCCGTCAGACTTACAGTTAAAATTATGACCTCGTAAATCCTGAAAAAACTGAACTGCATAATTTTTATGCTTGCAAAGAAAATCCAGGCAGACAATAAACAAAAACAACACAGAGATTTTTAAAAATACTACAAGTATATTAAATTCAGAGAATGCATAATTACTGTTACAATATCTTGCTATGCATAAGCTAGATATTCAACCATAAAGTTCTGAGAACTGAGCCAGCAATTTGATGCTGTGAATTTGGCTCTACTGTCATTACAGAGAAGGATTAGTATTTAGCTCTACAATTTTTCCAAGTTAATGGATTGCCACATCATAATATACACAACATTACCTGATAAGCATGCTTCCAGTTGAAAGCAGACGTAAGTATTTGTCCCCATAACTGTTACACTAAATTTTATCTTTCAAGCTTCAAAACAAGGTAATAGCCAGCAGGACTACAAGTAAGGAATGGAAGTTTTCCGAGTTAAGACATTTCTTTTGTAGGTGCAGTTTGAAAGTTGCTTTAAGCTTGCCAGCTGGCTTAAGATACTCTTCTTTGGAAAAAGGCATCTTAATTTCTCTTTCAGAAGCGAGACCTAGTCTCAAATTCCATCTGGTATCTGCTTAATATCTGGCAATCCTAGCTCTACTTTGATTGTGACACTGGCTGCTGAACTAGTAAAGCCTGGTATCGGGTTTCCTTCTACAGACGTAAGCCAATGCTGGGTTTAACTGCAATTCCAGGATCACCTTTTGCCTCTCCTCTATTTTTCTCCATAACATACACATTATTTACACCCCTGGCAACACCAGAGCTTGCATTCCAACATATCATTACTTGTACTACCTTCACGGTAAGAAGTTTGGGTTTTATTCAGGTTTGTTTAGATTACTAACACATCATCAAGGCAGAGATATTAAGATTTCCTTCATCATTATATGATGTTTTGTTACTGGCCATTTAAACCCAGCTAGCGTAGGCCCTTTATGTACAAAGTATCCTTCTGCAGTACAATTTACAGTAATTGTATTAATAATCAGGTTGGTAGCCAGAGTCCTACAAATTCCCATATGTCATTTTAATTAAGATTAGAAGTTTTATCTGTTGAAAAGACAGTGATTCTATGCAAATTGAGACTACTCACTACTAGCATTTATTAACAGGAATAAAATTATCTCTCTCCTGATAACTGAACCATACCAGCAAAGTCCCAAGTAATTGTAACTCATGTCTGTCTTAACTCTCAATACTTCCTAATACTTCCCTATTTGAAAGATGGTACTTGAACATGAGCAACAAACCTCACTGAAAGTCACTGAAATTACACCTGTTTTCACCAACGGTTCTTCTGTTAACAGCTTCAGACATCTTCCTGAGGGTAACCTGAAAAAGGCATACACTGACACCTAGCAAAAACCACTGTTTTCTGCCACATGGTTTTGCTACTTGTGCAATGACAGAGGTTCAACCTTAGCTGCTTCTTTTCACAATTAACTTCCTTAGCTGAATCCACTCATGAACATGAGTTTCTAAAAGGTCTGACATGCTTAATGGAAGAGGGTAAAACTTGGGCAAAAAAAAAATCCCGTTCTCTTTCTGACAGCAAGGCAGTACCACTTTGAACCTAGGGATGGTTGCTCCGTAGACAATGTCCAACCCACAAGCAAACCTTAACTGGAAGATGACAACTGCAGACATTGACCTTCACACCTCTGCCCATATGGAGATACACAGACAACTTGGCTGTTCCTTAGGCAGCTTTAAGTTGCTATAAGCTTCAGAAGGGGGTATTTAAGAAAAACCCCAAACACAAAAAACGCTCAACCAATTAAACCTAAACCCCACAGAAAAAATCCCACCCACTAAAGTAATTCCCCATCCCCTTGTCCCCCACCAAGAAAAAACCCAACCAATGAAACAAACCCAACCCAAAACCCAAACCAACAGCCCACATAAAAACAAGTTCTAGTTAGTATCTGCATGCACAGCTGTGAACTGCCATAGCTCTACACCTGCTCTGTGAGCGGCTGATGCACCTTAGCATCCCCAGAACTCTCATTTAATGGGCCACAAATTTTCAAGAGGTGAAAGATCTGAGTTAGGAGCATAACCCCAAAGGTAAGCAATTCTCACTTGCAAGCCTGAGCTCATGTCCTCTCCCATGAGGACACCTACACAAAGAACTGAATAATTTTAACCAAATGAATTTGAATTACACTCATCCCCACACCACTTTCAACTACATGGACTAGATGTTTAGTACAGAGTTACCAAATTAATGAGGATTAAACTTGTTTAATCAAGTCTCCACAAGATTCTATTTGAATCTTCTTAAGATCACTCTAGTTCATATTTAGACCATAATTCTTGTTTCCTCTGCATCTTCAAAGCTTGCCAATTTCTGGAGAAACCTGTCATACCTCAAGACTCACTTTGCTAGAAGTCAAACTTTATCTGATTTGCATGGCAATGTTTTGTTAGCTAGGTGGCTTCTGTGAGAAGCTGCCAGAAGCTTCCCCCATGTCCAGTGCCAGATGGGCTAGAGGACAGACCCACTTCAGGCCAAAGCTGAGTCCATTAGCAACAGTAGCACCCATGGAACAACATATTTAAGAAGGGAGTAGGAGGGCTCAACTGCTAGGGGAACAACAGCAGCAGAGAAAGGAGTGAGAATATGCAAGAGCAACAACTCCGCAGACACCAAAGTGAAATGAAGAAGGAGGGGGAGGAGGTGCTGCAGGTGCCTGTGCAGAGATTCCCCTGCAGCCCATGGTGAGACAGGCTGTCCCACTGCAGCCCAAAGAAGTGCACAGTGGAGCAAGAGATCCATTGGCAGCCCATGGAGGACCCCAGGCCAGAGAAGCTAAATGCCTGAAGGAGACTGTAACACTATGGGAATGACATGCTGGAGTAGTTTGTTCATGAAGGACTGCACCCCCAGAAGGGACTGCCACTGGAGAAGTTTGTGAAGGACTATCTCCCATGGGAGAGGCCCCACACTGGGAGCAAGGAAAGAGTGGAGTCCTACTGAGGAAGGAGCAGCAGAGACAAGATGTACACACTACTGACTGTAGCCCCCATTCTCTACCCCACTGTGCCTCTAAGGGAGAGCTGGTAGAAAATTTAGGAGCTAAGTTCAGCCTGGGAATAAGGTGTTATTAAGATTTGGGTTTACTTCTCATTGTCCTATCCTATATGATTCGTAATAAATTTAACTGATTTCTCCAAGCGTAGTCTATTTTATCCCCATGACAACAACTGGCAAGAGGTCTTCCCTGTCCTTATCTTGACCCACAAGCCTTGTGCTGTATTTTTGCTATCTATAGTGAGTTGATCCTGGCTGCATGCCAGACACCCACCAAAGACTCTTTATCCCTACCCTCCACCCTGGACAAGGGAGAGAAAATATAATGAAAAGTTCATGAGTTGAGGTAAGGACCAGAAGAGGTCACTCAACAAATCCAATCAGAGGCAAAAAAGGCTGGAATTAGAGATATTAACTGAATTTATTACTAACAAAATCAGAGTAAGATAATGAAAAGTAAAGTAAGACCTTAAAACACCTTCCCCTTACTCCTCCCTCCTTCCTAAGCTCTGCCTTCTTCCCCCGCGGCACAGGGAGAAGGGAATGGGGGTTATGGTCAGTTCATCACAGGTTCTTTCTCCCATTGCTCAGGAAGAAGAGTCCTTCCCCAGCTCCAACATGGGGTCCCTCCCACAGGAGATAGTTCACCATGAATTACTCCAATTTGAGTCCATCTCACTCACAACAGTTCTCCATGAATGGCTGCAATATGAGTTCATTCCATGAGCAACAGAACCCTTAACTGCTGCAGTATGAATCACTCTTCCACGGGGTGCAGTCCTTCAAGGACAGGCTGCACCAGCCTTGGTCCCCCACAGGATCACAAGTTCTACCAGGGCACTCATCCAGTGTGGGCTCTTCTCTCCACCAGTCTGCAAGTCCCTGCCAGAAGCCTGCTCCAGCACAGGCCTCACATGGGTTCACTGTCTCCTCTCAGGAATCCACCTGCTCTGGTGTGGGTGTCCTCCACAGGCTGCAGGTGGATCTCTGCATCGTCATGGTCCTCCAGGGGCTCCAGGGGCACAGCTGCATCACCACGGGCTGCACCACAGGCTGCAAAGGAATCCTAGCTGTGGTGCCTGGAGCACCTCCTGCCCCTCTTTCTCTACTGACCTTGGTGTTACCGGAGTTCCTCTCACATGTTCTCAACCTGCTCTTCTCTGGCTGCAATTACAAATGTGTAGTAACTTTTTTTCTTTCTTCTTCCTAAATCTGTTATCAGAGGCAATTACCACCATTTCTAATTGGCCAAGCTTTGACTACTGGCACATTCATCTCTGGAGCTACCAGGGACTGGATCTGCCAGGCACAGAAGAAGCTTCTAGCAGCTTCTCACAGAAGATAAGGCCCTATAGCCCACATGCTACCAATCCTTGGGCATGCAAACCCAATACACCACCCCATATAGTTGAGTGACAGAGCAGCTTTGGTGGGCACCTGATGTCTATCCAGGGTCAACCCACAACAAATCAAACACATTGATAAGGTAACAGAAGATGTCCAAAGGTTACTGAAATATAAAATTGACTCTAGGGTTTTGGATGGGCAGACCTTTCTAAACAAAATCTGCATGTCTGTCTTCTAAGAGTCATCTATTATTTAGGCTATGACAATCACAATCACCACAGCACCTGAATGAGCATCACCACTACATCCTCAATCCTTCACTGAGGAATTTTACTTTCAGCAAGTTAAATACAAGCATCTCAAAAAAATCTGTATTTGGGGCAAAGCCCAAGCAGAAGAATGACTTTTCAGTCTGCCCTGTCCCAGCGAAGCAAATTTATCCTTCAGGAAACCAGTCTTTCATCCCCATGTTGCTTAATGCGCCTGCAGTTTACCAAATGCTTACTGTTTAGGTTCTTGTGATCTATGACTTCAACCTTCTGCAGGCAAGCCTGTGAGTGATTCCTTATTTTCACTTCCACCACAGCAGATTCAGCATTCAGCTCAGAAAAGAGGCTTCATGTTTCCTCTGTGAAACTCACAGCTTATTTAAAAAGTAGTCTCACAATAAGATTAAGTAACAAAAGAATTGCATTACCTGTAAATACAAATATTTGCAAATTAACATATTTGTCTTTGAAAAACGTTTTTGCAAACTGGATCCTAAGATCCTGCCTCTAGCTTGAAGCAGAACTAGTTAGCAAGACTGCACATTGTTCAAAATATTGGTTACTGCAATTTAATTATGCTCAAACTAACATGCGCTTAATGGTGCTTCTTCACCTGTTTCCTGGCTAACCAGGTCCCAGATTTCTAGCAGAAAAGGAGGACTTCAGAACTTTTTTGTTCTTCAAGCATAAATCCGGACAAACTACTAGATCTTTCTGTTTCAGACTCCACATGAAATATTCTTACTTTGTCACTCTAATTTGTACTTACATTAATACAGCACTCTTCTTCTGAGATTACTCTTAAGAGTTTGATGAAAAGCAACACACAGATCAAAAGGATGCCAAACACAAGCATACACAGTGGCCTAAAGCCCTTAATTGTAAAACCTCATTTTCAACTCCTTAGTCTTTGCAGAATTTCAGCTAGCACACTTAAGTTTTCTATGTAAGATCTCTGGCTGAACCTCAATTTAGCTTTGGGCAATTCCTGAAATAAAAGGTTTAGGGAGATCAGGACAAAAACCAGAGGATCATTAAAAATATAAGCAAACAAAAATTTAAGCTCAAATATAAAGAAAGGTGAAAAAGTAACAATAAAATAAGGACATACAGTAAGTACAGGTATACGTAGCTGTAATTCAGAAATGCTTGCTTCCCTCTCTAGTATTCAGATTTAAAAGCAAGTAGAAAATTGTACACCAAAAGAACATTTGAAGACCAAGCATCCAGATAAAAAACTAGCTACAAGTGCTTGCTTATTATAGTATTACAGCTTCTCTCTATTTGTCTCCAAACCTACTCAAGGCCCAGAGAGATGAAGTGCCAGGGTGTGTCTTCTTTGGTGAAATCCCATCTAATCTGCTACTAAATCAAAAAAGATATATCAGAAAAATAGAAGAGTGATATTATCCAGCATGACAGTCAGCTATTCTTGCCTCTTCAGTGCTCCTTGATGCCACAGGACTACTACAGTCTCTTTGATTCCACCAAGTGACAATTTGATGACAATTTGGCATCACTTTGTAGAAGCATGGCACATTCTGAAATAACTTATCTTGGTAGAGAGTTAGATTTTTGAAAATAACAGCTCACAAAAAACACAAGTCCAAGGCATCTCGAGCTGTATACTTGTTGATATAAAACAACCCTGGAAATTCATCCATGGATTGGTATTACGTTTGTAAGAATTCTGAAGGAGAGCTCACATTTGCCACAAACTCATTTTTGATGCTCCTCATAAGAAAACCCATGAAGACAATATGGCATTTTCTCTGTATGCCTCTACCAATATAAACAACAGACACTAAATAACAAAAGGACCATTCCCTGAATAGGAATAAAAATCACCAGACTCACAGAATGTCTACTGCCCATCAAATCTCCATTTTAAACAAGTCAGAAGAGTCACAAAAAGACAGTATGATACATCCTTATTCATACAAACTACATAAATATAACTCCAGAAGTGCAAGAGTCAAGATTTTGCCAAGCTGTATTAATTTATACACTCTCCCAACAAAAAGAAAATCCTTCAGCAATATTTTATGCAAAACGCAATCATATGAAGCCAAGTAGGCTACACTTCTGGGTCAATTTGTACACCAGAATTTTACCTTGTAGGTAGCTTCACATTGAAAGATCACAGGAGGGTTACTGACAGCATCTTACAAACTCTGACAAACCCCCATAACTGCTTCATGTGTACAAGATTAATAAAAGAGGTTCCTGTATGTTGTTGGGCTGTCCCCACATGCACCTGGACACAGCCAGGCACACAGAATGGCTTGAGTAGAAAGGGACCTAAAGATGATGTTGTTCTGCCAGGCACAGACAGGGATACCATCCCCTAGATCAGGTAGCTCAGGGCCCCATCCAGCCTGGCTTTGAACATTTCCACAACTCTATATCAACAGTAATTGTCAAATGATAAATAAATCAATCTAGTCCTAAACACTGTATTGCACAGAGTAAGATTTTTAGGTAACTTCCACTTCAATGGAGATTACTTCCACTCCACATTGCAATTTACCCTTCTGAAACAGTTTGCAACTTTCCACTAGTCTTCTAACAAATCACTTCCAGGGGAGGTATTAGACCAGATGTTATAGAAATTTGATTAACTGCAAAAAAGGATTGTACAGTTTCACAACTTAACAATCACTGTTATCTGGGTTGTGATGCAGTCCAACTACTGTTCATCTCAAATAAAAAATACTGACCATACACGAAACCTCTAAAAAAAAAAAAAAAAAATCAAAGTAGCTGGTCTGACTCTACAATTACCAAAACCACTTCTGTAGTGCTGAAGTGCCACTCCCAGTGACAAGTTCTCCTTCTATCTCCTGTACGTCCCCTCTAGAACTCCACATAGATAACTCACAAGTGTCTGCAGCTCATCCGTGACAGAGACATGGTGGTACTGATTTTTTTGCTTCCTCCTGATATATGAAGCATGCTTTTAAGAAACTTTTCTTCACTGCAGACATAAAAAAAAAGTGAAGGCACAATTGGTGAGCTTTCAGAAAGAGACTGAGTGGGAAAAATAGGACAAGACTTCAAAAGCTAAGACAACTAACGCAGAAAAACAAAAAGAAAGTTGCAGGGACTATCTGTATTGACAAATTATTTCAGATTAACTGAAGACAATGTCACAAAAAGTTACAGAGTAAACCATACTAATGGAAATGCTAAAGTACATATTTTCTTTTAATCCAGATTACCTACTGAAATTAGGTAATAATAACCACTATAATTAAAGCTAGTAAGAGTCACTTCAATGTCAACAAATCTTGACGCAAAGAACACATTCTCCTGAGTTTCTGTGAAAAAAATATTAACAACAGAGCCTTGATTTGTCTTTAGTTATGAAAATAAACTGTTCTCCTGTTCCAAGTCTTCAATACTGCCCAAAAACTTAATGATGTAAGGTTTTTCACAGCTCTACAATTAGGGGTACATTGGAAATTATTTCATGAATGAGTAACAGTGGTACACAATATCCATTTTGCAGAAGACCTGGTCAAGTCATTCAGATTTAGGCCAGCTTCCTGTGTTGCAACAGCTGCAGGAATGATACCAAATGATCTAAGAAAGTACAGATTTCCTGAAGAGAATTTCAAGCTGGGGAGAAACATGAGATGTTGCTTGTCTGCCACAGGATGCAAACAGCAATCCATTAGAAGGGCTAGGCTGTTCTACTCCTGCACTATGGTCTAGCCTTCCTCCCTTCGGTCAGGAATGAACTAACCATGTGGACTTACTCGGTAGTCTCTTTTCGTAGTTGCATAGCCGTGACTTACTTCAAATAACATCAAGTCCTTAGAGTAATAACTACAGAGTGCTGACTGGGACAGTGTACAAGATATTGTCAAATGCCTCCTCTTCTTCCTGGTTCACCTCTAAAAAGTGTCTGTAATTCTGTAGCACACATTTCTCTAGGGTCTTTAGTGACTTTCACTCTACTGCTTCAGTAGTAAAAATCACTATTAAAACACTGCTCTTGAAAAAGAAGCATCCTGAATAGCTAGAGGGCCCCCAAATAATTAATTTTATATTTCAAAAATTGCCTAATAGGCAGATTTCCAACCTGGTGTTTACAGCCTTCCTCCCTTTCCTTGCTGCTAGAAGAGAGAGGATCATGCAGTATGTCAGGAGCTCACAACAGCATGCATGAGCAGGCACACATAAAAATAAAAAACTTTTTCACTTTTAGTTGTCCAGTGTTTCTTTAAACATTCTAAAGCTTGAGAAATGAGTTTCCAGTAGCCATAACCTACTGCTGCTTTTGAAGGTAACCTCATTCAACTGCTTCATGAAGAAACAGTCTGTACCAGCAAACAAGATCTTTGACTTTCTCAAAATAGCATTTGCCTACTACAAGCAAACTGCCATAACGTCATTAAAATATTACTTCTAATATGCCTGTCTCACCCAGTTGCCTCATGGATGACAGGCCTTTAAGGAAAAAGCCATACACTAGACGCTCTAAGGTACCACAGATCTACTACACTCAACTGTTACACAACTTTGAAAACTCAGTCAGCTTGAAAACAGGTCTATTAATCGCATTCAAATACAAAAGTACTTCTTTTTTCCCCTGCTTTATGCAAGAAAAATAGAAACAGACTATCTTAACCACATCTGAGCAGGAAAACAAAGTTTGCCTTGAAATATGAAGGTGTAGTTACTGTAGATACTCCTTTCATCTCTCTGAACAAGGAGGCTGTCTAAAATATCCCTGTACCTGACCTAGATGCAACAGAACGCAGCAGAAGCCTGCCCCAACTCAGCAGGGATTCAGCACACTGACACCACACAGTGCACTTCAGTCTGCTTTTGGATTAGTTCTGAGGTAAAGGAGTGGCAGCATCCACAACCACAAACTAAACACGGACTTCTGTCGCACAGCTCGTGCGTTTTACTAAGGGAGCAATTTTGATTAAAACTCCCAACTGGAGCCTAACCTGACAAACACTCTCAAATGGCAGCTAGGTATCTGAAAGTCATCTAAGCATTACTTAGAAAGGCCAATCCATAAAGGATCCGCCTACCCTCTCAGCATCCATCCAAGGACAAGAGTGCCTGTTTTTATGGGTAAGATATTCTTATCCCTAAGAGCACCTCTCTGTACCTAACCCTGAGCAGCTCGCAGAGCTCTGTGGATGACAGCATTGGCACGGTAGCAGTAAGCATCAAGTACTCAAGTACTTCTGTGACTCTTGCACTTCCCACATCCCAGATGATAGGTGGACAACTGTTTATTTTAGTTCCCTGTCACATTTACTAACTGTGAGATCACAAGCTACAGTGTAGCCTTCAGCACACTTCCTTCCTCAGCCATGGAAGCAATTTCTTTCTCCTTTTGTAGGCCCTCACCTAGATTCCCATCTGTTTGCCTCTGCTCCAGAAAGGCTCTCAATTAAAAAGACAGTCAGTTTTACTCTGCAAAAACTGGCACAGCACAAAAAGAACTGTCATGGCTTACTTCAGATTTATTTTTGATGAACTGTCCTACAGGAGAGCTTTGGAACAAAACAGCACAATTTGAATTCCACTCAGAAAACCTATCTGGTGCACATATATAGCAAAAGAAGCACAGGTACAGACAGTAAAAAGTCTATTGGGTTTTTTCCCCCCATATAAAAGTTCTGGTTTTACTTTTTTTTTTGTCTTTTAACTCTGTTTTGCAGATTATTTCATCCCTAGGCAGACAGGTGCTCCAAATACAACCATCTTTGCTGCAAAAAAGATACATGGCACTTACACTGCACAGTGTAATTCCAAACTCAGTTACTCAGGTACAGAAGATAATACGGTTTTACACTACAGTTCTAAGTTAAACCTGAAGTAGCTCATAACACTACAAGAAGTATCCCTGAAACATACATGTACCAAAGGAATAAAACATCACATCTAATTAGTTTATTTTTGCAAAGACTTTAATGTGAATAGTACAAGTATACCCCACTATTCACTCGGTTCATTTTTATCTAGAATGAAGTTTACAGGATAGATTTTGAGCAAGAGTAAAATAAGATGCAATGAATAATAAAAATTTAAATACGCTACCAAGTTTGGTTGGGTTTTTTCCCCCTCCCAAAAGCTTGTGATTTTAATATAGAGGCAAGTCATCCAAAAGGCAGTAACTTAAATAATGTTCCAAGTTTTTCACAGAGATAAGAGACTCATTCCAAAGGGAAACACACTTGTTTTTGAATGGTTATTCTTAAAGGCAATGTGACTGCTTCACTGCCTTTTAATTATAATTCATGGAAAAGAAGAGTGTTTCTTGACTCCTTTTCTTATAACAGTAATTCCAACATACACTTCACTGTGAAAGAGTACTGAAAAGTCTTTGTCATAGACTGTCTACACATCTCATGCCAGGATAAGATGTAGCTGTTATGTGTGAAAAAATACAATTACATTAATCAAAACATCTAAATGCAAGAACACATACACAACCTGTATGATTTTCAACCTGGGCATCTCTTACACACCCTCTGTCTTGGAACTGTACTACCTTACTATTGTATCCCAAAGCAGTACAGAGAAAGACTTTGGTTTTTTTTGTTCCATTTACCCTGAACAGCATAATCCATGACTTCAAGATAGAAACAGGAGCAAAAGCATGTTATTCTTTTTTTTGCAAAAACCTTGGTTTCTCATCCTCTTTTGTAATCCAGGGCAAATGCGAGAACAGTCAAGATTTGGTTTTATTCTCCCCTCATCAAACTTTGTCTTCCTTCCACACCTCCTCACTAACGAGGACCTCAGGCTCATTAGAAGGGTTTGGCGCAGGAAGTGTCAGTCAAATTCTTCCATTTGCTTTGACACGGGTGATGGTGGGGTGTTTAGACGAGGCGAACATCCCTGTCATTTCCTTTTCATTTTGTGATAAGCAGGAAGGGAACTTGCAGGCCCCCGCGCTGTCTGCTTGTCCCACTCCGTGGCCACCCCAGGCACAAGCCCCGGCGGGCTGCCCCGGCCGGCCGCGCCCGGCCTGACCCCCCCGCCTCGCCCCCACACACCGGCCGGAAAGAGCGAGCGGCTTCTCTCCCGCGGCCGGACTAGGTGGGGCTCGGTTCGGACTTCCCGCTGACAACGCCGGCGGCCGCCGGGCACCGTCCCCTTCCCCGCCCGCGGCGGGGCCGAGCCGGGCGTCACCCGCCCCACCCCGCGGCCGTCCGGGCCCCACGTCGCGGCCCCGACCCGCGGGGTTACAACTTTCCGCTTCCGCTCCAACTTCTGCTCCGGGGACCGGCGGGCGGGGGGCGGCGGCGAACGGCAGGGCCGGGCCCTGGGCCCGACCGCGACGGCTGCCCCTCAGCGCCCCGCTCCCCCCACCCCCTCGGGGTCCCACCACGCCTGAGGCCGGACGAGGCGGCGGCTCCCGGTTCCACTTCCGCCATGTTCCAGGCTAGTGTCCCTTTCCTCAGAGCGCGCCGCTCCCCGCCGTCGCCGCCGCCACCCCCCTCTCGCCGCCGCCGCCGCCCCCGCCCCGCCACCTGTA
>JAYDZK010000056.1:33383962-33447787 GCA_034509185.1 Euphonia xanthogaster | reverse complement strand
CTCAGCCCCATTTTCTTCTGGAGTGTAACAGTGGCAAAAAGCTTGCCAGCTGAACCTATATAGAAACTACAATTTCCCTAAAAAACAATTAAAAACATATTATGTGTCCTGTGGTTTGGTACCAGTATCACATAAAACAGGTTCCATGTAGTTACATGGAATTTGGAAGATGGACAGATGAACCTTAGTTCTGCCCTCCCATATATGCAAAAGCATAATATGTAACCAAATTACAAAATTAGTGAAAGAATATTTTTAAATGCATCTCCAAAATGAAATTGATTTCGTTATTTGCTTACCCACACAATTCATAAACATATACATGTAGGCAAAAAAAACAAATTCACAATTTTGATACATCATTTTCCTAATGATTTTTCTGCAGTCTAATGGGTTTTCAGTGACAACATAATATTTGGGATAATGCACTGTACCTATATACATGTAAACATTTAGTTAGAATTGCTCTGGGAATCCTATTTTTGAATTTCCACCCTTCTTTGCAATGCAATGTTTGACCTTCATGATGTATTAACATAGAGGGTTTTTTTAAATTTAATACACCGATGAAATTGGGGCAGAGAACACAGATGACTGCCTCTGAGCCCTCAGGCTCCTGATTATCTCAGGATAACTGTGCCTTCCTGGAGTTGCTCAACTGCTGCATTAACAGTCTTTACTATGAAGAAAGCAGTGTTAGATAAACATCATTCAGAAGGGTATCTCTAATTGTTTGAGCCTATGGAAATAACGTGCCCCAAGCATTAGCAGTAGATAGGTGTGGTTTTCAGATCATCAAGAAATATCTTGGCTAGTATCAGCTCAGTGCTGTGTCATCCTCTTGTTTTAATTGACACTGAGTGTATCACTTGCTCATTCTAATGTATTTACAAACCTTGATTAAGTCACAGTAGTTAAATGTCAATATATTCACAGCAGCTTTATAGGCTAGGGAGTTACCTGCCCTTTTTTGTTTTCGAGTACCTCCTGCAGAGACAGTAAAAGACATTTATTTATGCCTGAGTATTGGCTAGTGCCAGCAACAGCTGCCAGCAGCTGAGGGTGGCACTAGGAAGTTGCAACACTCAGCAGAGGCATCCCGGTAGGTATCAGCACTCCCAGGCTGAGCAGCTCTTCAAAGCCACCATCCCTGTGCCTGCAGTCATTACAGCGAACAAATGCAGGGAGTGAGGAACTTGTAAGCCATTCAGAGCCACCACATGGATTCGAAACTGGTCGATAATTCCACTGGAGCTGGGACCTTGTGGTTGCCCTCTCTGCTTGTTGTTGACAAAGGAGTGTTTTGAAGATGACCTTCTTTGCCTCTTGTATCTTCAGTGTGTTTGTTCCTTTTTACACATCCACCATCTTGTCCTCCTGCATATGTCACCCCAATCTTCTCATAAATGTCCTGATATTCTCTTTGCTCAAGTGCAGAGGCTGTGCATGCTGTGTCACTATACCTGCAGTCCACAGCTCATGTAACTCCAGCACAGAAAATAGATATGTATATACCCTAGAGGAAGCTTGGTGAAATGAAAGTGTTGGGGTGCCTGGAAACTCCAACTGGAAGGTCTGTCCCACATAAATGAGGCTGCTATTCCAGTAAATTGCATCTATTTCTGTTGTGTAAAACTAGGGAAATTTGGTTTCTTGGGACCTTGCCGTCCTTCCAGATTAATTGCATCCAAATTAAATCGAAGGTGCTGATATCATACTAGCAATATCAGATGGTCCTGTTTCATCTACTGATATAAAAGTTCTGTTATATTTCTCCATGAATGACAAGTGGTCTGGTGACAGTTCCTGAACATGTTGGAATCTATCTGAATACAGTAAAAAATCAAAGTCATTCTAAAGGGGAAAGAAAAGAAAATATAGCTTGGTTGTTGATTACTACTTTCTTTTTTTGGGTAGTTTTAGCCTAACTTGTCATCAAAAATACTTAATCATTAACAATTTGGATATTGATAGAATATCTTTACCACAAGTCCTTTCTCTTGTTCCTCAAATTTTTGTTAATATGTGCTTCAAACTGTGATACTCTGTGTCAAAGTACTCATCACTGACTTGTGCATACATGTATCAAAAAATATATAAGCACACTAATATTTACTATTTCTTTATACAACTCTTTATATACATTAATATATTGTTACACAATACATTATTGTGACAACATCATACGTATACTAGCACATATCTATACCATAGGCAATTATTATACAGGGCTATGTAACAATAATAATTATAATTGTGTGTAAATTGTATGTGATGAGAAAGATCATAAAAGGATCATATCAACATTGTAGCTATTGCTAGTGGTACTTATTTACCAGAAGAAAAATTAACTAAAATAGCTGCAGTGGATTATGTGTGCCTGAAAAAGTAGTTGTCCTGGAATTGGCATACCTTACTTTAATCCAGAGAAATGTAATGAGGTACAGAAACCTCCTTGTCATTGCTAATAGCTTCCCCACAAACTGTGAGATGGATGTAGTGAACATTTATCTGCAGACAGAAGTTACTGTACTTTTTACAAAGACAACACAGAACCACAGAAAGGCGTTAACACTTCAGCTCTAACACTGTGGTTTGTGAACATTGATGGCTTCTGAAGCCTCTCCTCTTTCCAGGGCAAGCACTCACAAATCTGCTGTAAGAAGAGATAAATACTAGACTTCAATCCTAGCCTGCTTCCACTCCTCCAAATGGCTCATTCAGTAGCACTTGGCTTTACAGACATTTTATCCTGAGGCTTTTATCGCTGAAAGGAAGTGGGGACTTGATTTCCCTGTTCCCACTGCCAGCTCCCTCCCGGTTGCACATAGATCTGCTGCTACAGTAGGCTGTAGTCATGTTTCAGCAGCAAACATGAAACAGGCCATAGCTACAACAAACAGAGAAAAAAGTAATAATAATAATAATAATAACAACAGCAACAACAATAACCTCATCTGTTCTCAAGCTGACATTGATCCATGAAGTGCTACTGGTATTTTGGTTGCAAGATGATGATACATGAACTTGTTAAAATGATACCAAGTTATCCCCTATAATTATACTGATTAAAATGGGAAGGATACAGGCCATGCACTCTTGCATCATAAATACTGTCTGTGAAGTTTTAAGGTTTGAAAATCATTTGTTCTGTCTTAAAAAAAAAGTTTCTATCAGTGCAAAGTTTAGCAGTTTAATGATACCTTCATTCTATGCAACACATAGTCCTCTATTTAAACAAGTCAAGGGTCTGATCACATATTTATGACAAAGCTATAACTTTCAGAAATCAGAGTGCACAAGGAATTTATAATCACATTTTGGGAGACTCAGTTCTACAGCTCACAGCTGCCTTGAGTATCCCTTAACAACATATATTCCTAAGGCTTCCTCCCAGCTCAGATGGAGAGAAAAAGATATTAATTAAGGGTGCTGTGCCAGTTCATACCAGACTGAGATCCAACCTAATAGTTATAGCTCACAATAGAAACAAGAGTCTTGATGGAGGTCTCTAAGATACAGATGCTAATTATCCTGAACATAATTACTGGGTGCAGTGGTAGAAGATGATGAGTACCCTTTAGTCACAGGAACCTGTGGGACAAGAGTAAAATGGTGCTGGCTCGATCCTACTGGCTGGTAAAGTATGAGAATCACAGATACTCAGCAATGCTAGGGAAAAAGCCCTATATGAAAACTGCATGTACATTAACCAGCAAGTCTTTGGAGCACAGCAGGAATGTTCATATTTATACTGATAGTGAAAATGAATGCAATAAACTGGCTGTTGGACTTTAAGTACTGAAAACTTTATCTTTTTCTTCTGCCATGTGACAGTAATCTAATAGTTCTTCTGTGTTTATTCAGTCTATGTGTTCTATATTGTGCTCAGAAGGTTTTCTCTTGCAATCAGAGATGTCGATCTGCTGAGAAGATTCCTCTGGACCAGAAGATAGTTTGGCACTATGACCCATTATGGTCATCTTGACAATCATTTGCCTAAGAGTGACAGAAGCTTTCCTGAATGCCCTCAGTACATTTATAGCATTAGTGCCATATGTTCATCCCTCACTTGTAGAAAAGTTATGCTCGCTGTGAGATCAGGCTGTTGGGAGCCTTGCACCTGCTGTCCTGATAGAGATCAGAGCAGGAGTTCTCCAGGGAGGGTCAGGGAAATGTGTGAGGTGTGTGTACAGAGGCATTGCTGTGCAGTCCATCTGGCTGCCTTCCTCCATGCCCACGGAAGTGAAAAGCACAGCACTGCTTTTCAAACCCTTTGGCTTCCCAGGGCGGGACCCCAAATCCAGGCACAAGGGTGTGAGCCAGCTCGGGTAGCTCAGGCCGATCAGATCTAACAGCTGCAGTGTCAGCCCCTTCTGCCTCGCCTTGAGGTTGTGCTGCTCTGCAGCTGGGGTAGGGTTGGTAGTTTAAAAACTGCTTTAAAGCTGGCTGTTAGTGATTAGCAGGAGGGGAACCACAGAGTTCTGACTTCAGTCTCTGTCAGGTTTGCCACTAAGTAGAATTTGGCCATAACTAGAGGTTAACAATCCTTCATAATGAATGTTCATGTAAATTGGAACCTTAATTTATTAACTGATCTGCTGAAAACTTATCTCCTTCTCTGCCATGCACATTTAAAGGGTTCTGTCAAGAAATAAAAAAATCACATCTAAAATACTTTCTATTCCCCAGGGATCATACAGCACCTCCAAAGTCTGTTTTACTGTCATTCTCCCAATCTGTTTAGCAATTCTGTTGAACGGAGCTCATATCTAGGAGCAGTTCTTACAGAATGCTACATGACACCTATAGGTTCTCTTTTTGTTTTGTTTGTCTTGAACTTAGTGGTCCAGGGACATAAACAGTTTTGGCATTAAGAGTAAATGTAGTAGAAGGTGATATCAGTACAACTGCAGGAAAAATTAAAAATAAATCTGCATTGTAAGAGAAATTAAGCTGTTAATTATTTAGAATTCATCACCTGTGTGGGACAGTAGAGCTTTGTGCTTTATTAAAAGGTTAATTTTATTTTGAATTTTGTTTCCAACTTAAACCTCCCCATAGGCCTTTCAGCCTCACACTCTGCATGCAGCTCTGCCCTGCAGGCACAGTCTCAGGGAAAGCCACAATCCTTTTATAAGCAGTATATTACTGAAAGATAAGCCCATACCTTGGGCAGTATTCTTCCTAGTTTTGCTATGTGGGGGAAAACGTCAACAACTTTTCAGTATCTCCTCCATTGCAGAGGGAAGTTAGACCTGAGTCCTTGTTTCCTTCCCAGTGAGGGAGCATACCTGCTGCTTCATGCAGTAAACAGAAACACTCCCTGTACAAGACCTTCCTTTAATTTTTTACTAGGGTATCATGGGAAGGTCAGATGAAATCTGGCCCTACAGCATTTAATCTGACTCATTTTTTTTGTACAGCTTCTTTCATGTAAGCAGTACAGTAGAACACTTAGCAGAACAAAGGAGTATTTGAGAGGCCTGCTGAAGATGTTGGGTTCATTAGATTCACATAAGGCCAAATTCTGTTCTTCAGGACACACCTTTCATTAGGAGTTAGATCATGCATCTGGGGAATGGAAATTATCTTTTAATGCAGTCGTATCAAAGAGATTCCATTTGACAGTTTTCTCATTTCTTTCCACAATTAGGAATGCTAGCAAAAGCCTTAGAACAGCTTCGTTTTTTCTTTGATTTAGTCCATGTCTCAAGCTTGTTGCTTAATTTTTAAATAATTCTGTATGACCGTAGGAGACCCATGTTTCTATTGGCAACTTGCAAATGGCTAATTTTCCTCTCCTGCCTTTACTCTTCCACAGAAACCAGTTCTTCAGTTTCAAACTATTTCTTGGAAGAAGAAATGTTGCAGAACAAGAAGGAAGACATTGTTCTGGGAAGGGACCCACATGCTGTCATTCATGGCCCAAGGTCAGTCTCTGAGTCAGCTGAGCCTTCCTTGCAAAGATGATGGAGAGTGGGAAGGCTTTGTTGTGTTGCACAAGGGATATGAGAGGTTGGGAAGGTGGAATATATCAGCAGGACAAAAAGAGATGAGGCATATTTGCAGATAAAATGCCAGTAAATATGCTAACAGCACGAGGCAGTGCACCATCAGAAGAGCGCTACAACAGCGATTCTCTTGTTGGGAGATGTAAAAGAAAGGAATGCAAAAAGTGTCTAGACTCACATGCTCGCCATGAGCAACATCTTCCACTGAAGACATCTTCCACTGGAGACAAAATACTGAATAGGATGTATCATTAGTTTGACTTGGTGGGACATTTCTCATGCTTTTAATTAGGACGAGATATTTGAAATAATTACTGTTTTTCAGTGAAATTTTCATAGCACTTGGATTGTAATAACCATCAGGAGTCAAATCAAACAACCAAAAGTCATGTTTGTGCTAGTTTTTATTGCCACAGGATGTGTTTCTGTATTGTAAGTGTTTTTTTTCTCTTCATTTACAGCACATCACACAACAGCTATGGAAGCCTCAGTATTTCGGGGACAGGGGAGTGGTGCATCTAAAAGCCACAGCTTGATGGAGAAGGGAGAGTGAGAGAGCAGAAGGCAGATAATGTGCCAGATGTGGGCTCTTTCTTGTAAAATCCAAAATTTCCATTCAAATTAAAAAAAAAAAAATCTACGTTTTATTCCAGGTAGAGGGTGATCTAGTCTGACACACTGAGTTTTTCAGATTCATATCCTGTTATCAATTTGATTTACCTCACTTAATCCCTTTGGAAACTGTATCTGACCTAATTTTTTCTGCAGTGACTCTTATGGCAAGAACAAATAATAGGGGTGACCCTGTGCATTACTGCCATATCTCTTTTTCTGTAACGTGGATCAGTCTAGTTTCAATTCACATTTGTCTATGAAGAGACAAAGTCAAAGACCAGTTCAAAGCAGCTGATACATTCTCGCAAATTCACATTTGGCAGCATTCTAAATGGATAAATATTGCCAACATGTATTGATTGCTTTTCCTGCCTCAGCCAACAGACCCAAAGTTATCTGCCAAATATATATTTTTTTTTGTAAATGACACCTCATATTGCCTGATGTTGCATAAGCTATATCAATTTACTGTGAACCTCACCTGCTCTGAGTGTTGGCTCTGTAGGGGATTCTTCTTTCCTGACAACAGATTTTGTGATTTCCTCTTTAATACAAATTTAGCAGAGAAATTGTCTGCTAGTAGTGAGACTTCCAATTATGGCCATTTGCCACATTTTAGGAAGCTGTCTGTCCTTGAATTTGCTGTGACACTGCAGGGTGGAAGCATTATAAATTTCTTTTATCTCTCTTGGGCCACTGTTCCTTTTCCCGTGTGCGTGTGTGCAGTTGTGTGTGAGTGTCTGTGTGTGTCCTTGTGTGTGTGTGTAAATGATAAGGTGCCTCAAAGTCTGTTCTGTTAATGGGTCTTCTGTGTTGCTCCTGCTGCAGCCAGCAGCCAAGCTGCCCTCACTGCTTGTGGTGGGTGATGGAGAACGCCCAGAATGCAACAAGTGTCTGCTGGCTCAGCTGCCCTTTTATCCACAGCAAAAGCAGGCTGGCAGTGCAGAGGAACGTGTGCTGTGCTCCAAGGAGCAATAGTCTAGGCTGCTGGTGGTGTTGAGGGAGAGGTTCTTCTCTTGGATTCTCTTGGACAGATAAAAAAACCAAATGTTCTCCCAAGTTCCTTCTCTTTGCCAGAAACAGATCTATTTAATGAAAGAACTGTGGAGCTGGATGCTGTTGCATCACCACATATGGAAGCTGAGATAAGAAAATAATTGTTATACAGTTTTATTGTACTTATTAGAATTATAAAATAATTATGCCTCTACTATGATGAGGTCTAATAGGTCCAATATCAATGTCCTAGGCATTACAGAAACATGGCAGAGACACATCCTATTTTAAGAAAGACACAGGCAGTTTCAAGAAGATGTGGAAATCCATTATTGCTGCTTTTGACATGACATTAGTGGTTATTGTGAAGACCTGTATGAATAAACAGTCGATAATGCAATGTGAATGCCTTCCTTTAACAGCAACCACTGCAATGAAGTTTATTTTAGAATCCTTTGACTGGACTGGAAGGTATACAGTGACTTATAAATGCTTTCACTGCTGGTTCTTTTTCTGCCACGATCATTAATCAACTCAAAGTCTCATTTAGCTTACTGTTACGAGGAGGATTATGCCTCTTGTATTGCAATAGCTGCAGCTTGATAGGGAACTTCAGACCCTTCCTCCTCTCAGCAAACTCTTCCTCAGTGCCTCTGTGCAGCGACTTAATATCTCCTGGCCCAGAGAATATTACTTCCATTAGTTGGTGGTACTGAGAGTTGCCCATCTAGGAGATCAACTGGAAAAGGCTCAAACAACACCCCTTCACCTCACCCCACACTTTTTCTGTTCCCCAGACCCAAAATACGGGTCTGAACTAGGAGCAGTTTAATTCTATAATGAGATTCCTATTGATTGGTTCAGTCTCTCAAATACAAGAAATAGAATCTTCAAGTTTAAAATATTTGTGGTGCTAAATTCTTGGATTTGATTTTTATTTTATTTCTAAATGAAGGGAAACTGAGGCAGAAAGGAACAGTAGCATGAGGGACAGACGTTCAAGGCTTCAGTAGAGTGGTCTTCCCTTCATTTGTATGCAGTGGGATATGGAGGTCCTCATGTAGGACCATCCATCTTGTGATAGGATGAACAGTGCAAGCTGCTGACTAACTGTTTTGAGCAGGCTTACATGTCTGCAGTTGGAGGGCTAATGGTAAGAAATTATTACCTGCTCTTGGATCTCAATTATGCAGTCTTTTTCTCTGGTCCTCTGTGAAGCAAGAAAATTGAAACAGAAATGAAATTTATTAGCTGCTTTGTGAATGTGGTAAAATGCTGATGTCTTATTGCAAATGAGGCATTTGCTAAATAGAAATGCTTTTAAAAGAGTATAATCCTTCACTGTCCCTCCAGGACAAACAGCTGGAGAGCAGTGATTGCAGAAATCATTTAGGTCATGCAAATCAAACTCCAGCAGCAGTGTTTCATGCAGTGAGAAGGGAAAGCTAGACCATCTTATAAAGAACGCTCGTAATGATAAACATTATTAAAATAACTTAGGAGAAATTACCAAGTGAGGGTCGAGAAGGGCTAAAAAGGGGAAGCTGATTGTGGCAATGTGTTTTTAAGTGGACTAATTCCAAAGAAGTGTGTTTATCATAGTCACACATAAATGACTGAACAATAATCACACCAAAAAGATGCAAAAATCGTAGCCCTTACAAGGTCTGAGGGTAGTTTAGAAGCTTTTTATAGACAAAGCTGATTTACATCAAGTGACATAGCCTAAAATTCCCATGTAATGTTTTCATAAAAGATGACAATCAAAGCTTTCTTCTGGACTTAAATCTAAATGTCACTTGGAGGAATATCAAGTTACCCAATATTGTATGGTGTAAGCACAATGCAACGAAAGGTACTGTAGGTAATGCTGCTGTAGTGAGCTGTATTGTACAGGGTTCATCTCTGTCATTTAGACATCCTGGAGATGAATCTCCTTTACAGTGGTTCTGGCCTGCCAGTGCAGCTGAATGAAGACAGTGATTGCTTTCTTTAATGGGCTAAATAATCTGGGATATTTTTTATGTGTGGTAGTACCTGGAGGAAACATATCATCAACCAAACACACTATTTGGTTACAACAGGCTGTGCACAGACCCTTTGCAACTTGGAGAGCACTGAATCCTCAGTGCTACGGCACACCAGAGCTGGGAAGTACCTCTTTGTAGGCTAATGGTTACAAACCAGATTGAACAGCAAGCTGTCTCTTGGCAAACACTGAGAAGCATGTCTGTTCCTCCTCCTGCCTCCTTTCCAGCCACCCCTTATTTCACTTCTCAGAATTATTTCTGTTTCTATCTTCCAGAGGTTTTGGTCCTGTGGGCCCAAGGGGGGTTCTGGTGTGTGCAGCTCCCTGAAGTCAGCGGCACCAGCCTGAACTCGCACGTGCACACAACTACTGAGGCTCAGCTTCAGACTTGCCAGCTCCAAATTAGGTTTTGAGGGATGCAAATTTTTGATGAGTTACCAAAGCAGGAAGCTGGCTGGCTCTGAGGCTACCTCAGCTGCTTTCCAGCCTTCCTCACTGAAGACAGGTGTATGTAAGGGAGAAGAAAGATTTGGGAGGACAATGGTGACTGCTAGCATGAAGGGGAAGGGACAGCCAAGGCGTTGTCTTTGGTGTGGCCATGGAGCTGTAGCAGGGAAATTGAGAGACCAATTAGATCTCTACCCCACAGGAAAATGAGGAGTACACCAGTTAATTACAAGGTGTTACTGTGACAACCCATGAGGCAGCAGCCGGCTGAAAACAAAGTACGGAAATGTAAAGCTGAAACCAGGGGAGGGAAAAAAGAGAAGACAAGAAACATGGAAGAAAGGAGAAAACAAGTACAATAGGAGCAAGAGCAAATTAAAGAGTCAAAATACATTTTGAAAGGATAGGGGGAAAAAAGTAGGTAGTGAGAGGGCGCCAAGAGAGATGCATGATCAGAAATGAAGTGTCTGATAACCTGGTTAGCAAACGAGATGCCAGGATGTGGTATCTTCACAGCAAAGTCTCAGAGATGTTTTCGATTGGGTTCTTTAATCTGACTTTAACCATCTCAAAAGTTAGATGTTCAGCCTGAGGAGGTTTCCTAGGCTCTGTCAAATAGTTTGCCGGGAAAAACAAGTACCAGGGGAGGTTCAGTCGTTCTGCAGTCAGTATGGATGTGGTGGCTCCACAGATGTTTTCTTTGCTGTCAGCTATGGCTTTAATTAAATTGTAGCTCTTTTGTCTTCCTGTCTTCTCCCTCCTCTGCACTGCTGTATGACTGGTGTTGGTGAAGCTCTTGTTGAGGGACACAGTGAATTATGTTGGGAAATCAAGGAGAACTCTTATTGGTCCATGTTGTTGTTCAATCTGGTGGTCACAGAGCAGCCACACAAAGTTTCACTGAACTGCTGGGAGAATCTTGTGGAGCCACAAATGAGTGCCTGAAAGAAATGGTGAGACCTGGTTAAGGTGTCACTGCCAGTGGAAAAGCTGGCTGCTGGCTGACAATGGTGACTTGTCCACTGGAGGTGTGTCAATGGGGAGAGCTCTACTGGCTAGTCTGGCCTGGCAGCCTCACTCTCTGTGGCCTTACTCTGCAACTGGCACTTTAAGTCAATTACTCATTGCAAAAATGGTATATCTGGACTGCTATGTGTATGGCAGCAAAGTCAGCCTTGTGACAGAGGGGGCCAGGAGAGAGTGAGTGAGCTGCTCCTGAGGAGTGTTGGTTGGTTGTGGTGAACCATGGTGTTACTCACTTGGGAGGTGTTGCACACCGTGTGATTGCTGCATGGCTCTGATCAAAATCATCACATGGCATTTCATATTGCAGGAGTTCAGTTCTGTGAGTCTTCCATATTCCTCCCTGCTAATTTTCCTACTGGGCTAATAATTTTGGCAGCACTAGTACAAAGACCACCTCTGTCAGCTACCTTTCATATTTAAACACTGCTCATATATACAAATTTGCAATAACTAATTACAGAAAGGAAACTCTGATGCAGCAGCTGTCAGAGAGCAGTGAAAATTAATGGAAACTACTTCAGTAAAACAGCCTTCATTTGAAACAGCTAAAATGCCTGGTTGATTTAAGTACCTGGCCATGCTGGAGTAAGTAATCTATGCAAGGCACAGACCTTCAGCAGTCACTGGACCGCTAATGAGAAACAATTCTCTTATTATAAAATCATTATCAGTCAATAAAATGAGCTCAAACCACAAAATAGGAGCAAAGTTCAGGGATCTAAAAATTCATAGTTTAGCCCCATCAGTGAAAATGTCAGAAAATTAAAAGGAGCTCTATGTAAGTTGCCACACAGTGGAACCCAACACACAGAAACAATCCCTGAGTGCCATGGCAACTCTTATGGGCTCTTCTGAAACAAACTGCAGTTTCCAAGGTGAAAGAATGAGGCCTTAATCTTTGCTCCCAGTTCTCCATGTCCACCTTCATCCCATCAGTATGGTTCATGCAGCTGCTAATTATCTAGCAAAATGCTGGCAGGGAAGACAGAGGTCAATGCTTGGCTTGAGGAAAAAAGAGAAGAGCAATATGGTATCTAAATTATGGTTTAAAGACATACAATAAGAGAAAAATGAGCTAGCATTATGCCTACAGGTGGTCACAGTTCCCTCTGAAGGGGGCACACTGCCTCTAGACCTGTCCTGGGCTTGTGCAGAGCTGTCTCAGGAGTTACTAAGAGCAGGATGAATAATGATAATTAGTGATGGCCAGTTGACACCTGACTCTTGCTGAAGTTTACAGTGACAGTAACTAGTGATTTTTTTCAACAAAGGTTATATTAGAGGAAGAGTTTATTGCATTACACCTCTCATTTGGTTAGGATCTGCTCCTGAGGACATGGCTTGGTTTATTCAGCACCTTCCTTCCCTTCAATTTTTCTGAAAGAAAGAGATCACATTTAGGCAGGTTCAACAGCTGCATGCTGGGACTGGTCTGGTCCCAGCTTCCCCGATGGCCCATGGTCTGCCTGGCTCTGCCTCCTGCACTCATGGCTTTCTGGTCACCTGGAGATCAGGTATGATCAGGCAGGCCTTTGTGCCAAACACAGACTATTTGCAGCCACAGTAGGCATTACTGCCCTGGTTGATGATGCTGTCAGCTTCATAGTTACCTTTGTGACCTTCAGGAGAGGAGGAGGTATCAGAGCAATTCAGGCTCTAAACCAGAGTCCCAAAAAGGGAATCCTTGCAAATTTGGGAACACATCAGCAGAAAATATAGAAAATGTTTTCAAAAAGTACAAACCCATATAAAATACCAGTAAAAAGAGAGGAAATCTATGAATCTTAGATAGCTAGATGGATAGATTTGAGATACATTAATTGAGTTACTTAGGATAATAGTACTTTGCTGTACAACTCTTTTATTTGTAGATTTAAAAATTCTTCATAGAAATGAGGGAAATGTACTTTTGTTTTGCATATTAAGGGGATTGAATCATGAAGAAGCTTAATGACTAACTCATGGAGAAACACTGGGTCTTTGTCTGTCTGGGCCTAGACTGGACCTTTTTGTATGCCAAAAATTATCTCAATCTGTAGGGGTTTTTGGAACCTGATGCATATCAGAGACTACTGTAAGAAACCTTTGGGTCTCTGGTACGTTGCAAAGGCTATAGTTTCAGATGCAACATATTTAGGATGCCTCACAAATGGGCTAACCTTGTAACAGATACTTATAAACTCTGTAACTAAGCAACTAAAAAAAGAAAAAAAACCCTCTCAGGTGGTTATCAAACTTGTCTTAGGAAACCCTTGTCCTGCTGTGCAACTGAAACCAAGAGATGGTCTTGCAATGTAATTACATTTTATCTTAAATTAAATTGTCTCATAATTTATGCAGCTGTATTATCCAAGTTCACTCAGAACCATCAATCTGTATCAGAGAGCCAAAATGCTAATTTTTATAGGATTTTACCTCTTTTTATTAAATGACTCTGTTATCTAAATAGTAAAGCAATCTGGTCTAAGTACACACATTTTATTTCATTGCTTCTGACTTCTCTATTGTTAATGAATGAAAACTAAGGGAGGAAGCATAGCTCTGGGCTTTTTCTCTTCCTCTTTATGTATTCCAGTTTGTAAATCCCAAGAGTAATGTGGATTTACTGTTTTGAATATCCATGGTAATACACAGATCAGTTGTAGCGACTGCAGTCCTTGTCAGGAAGGTCCTGCAGAGGAACCTTTGCTTGCTTCCACCAGCCAAGCTAACCCCTAGTTACTACTTGCTATGCTGAGTCCTGGTGACCTTCAAGAAGTTTACATGAAACAGATGTTGTGATGCAGTGCAGTGGATGAGCTCTCACAGAAAACTCAAGAAACCCAAAGCCAGATTTCTTACAGATCTCTATAAACAAGCCACAACAAAACATATAAAGTTGAAAGGTATCCCAATTAAACCTACATATCCCAATAGTCAGAAATAATAACTATTTGGCTGTTGGAATGATGATTTTGAAGATTGTACAGAAGAGTCATATTCAAAATATAATTAAATACTCTGAACTGAACTGAAGGTGATAAAGGCCATAAATAACAGAATTATCTGATGTAGTAGATTATCAATTTTGATGATACCTATATAGCTTTAAAAAAGAAAAAAGATCACAATATAGCATAAGAAACCCCTTCAAGAATACTGTAAAGAAATGCAGCAGCTTTTACAGAGACTCGTCTGTCTCTGCAGAGAGTTGAAATACCTCCTCGGGGAACAGCAATTCCTAGGCAGAAGTGCCAGTGTGAAATGCTCAGAGCTACTGGAGCCAGGATGAAAAATCAGTCCTTTCTTTCTGGATATATCTGAAGTAATCTGTGAACAGTTCAGGAATTTATATGTCTTTCCAGAAAGAGATTAAAGATTGCCTGTTTTCTAATCATTTGTTTATGACAGCCAGGCTGTGTGGAACAACTGTTATGTGTTACATCCTGAAAAGTTTGCTATTTGCAAAACATTTTACCATTTTCCACTTCAGAAGTGTCTAAATTTAGTAATGGTGCATAACTCTGTGTCCCCAGGGGCCTGCAGTTCAAAAGTCCATCTCTGTTTTGAATGTAAGCTTACAGCAAACAGCACGCCATGATATAGCAGCTGAAGAACAACCTGTGTCTGTTCCTCAGCACAAAATCTTAACCACTCAACCCGAGGGTGCAGGAACCCATGTGGGATACTTGAGGGTGCGACAACTGAAGGCATTTTCTCTTCTGCACAGACACATGGGATGTTCTGGTTCTCTCTCTGGACAGCTGTGGCCCTATGCCTGCTTGCAGCTCCCACCTCTCTTGCCAGAAGCAGTCAGCCATGGGAACAACAGCCTCGTGGTCTCATCACCCACTCTTCCCCTGCAAAGTCCTGCTTGCTGGCCTGGTAATGTATGGAGCCATTCTGTCCCCTCTCTTGCTTATGCCCGTGCTGTTCACTGGTGCCCAAGCCTTCGAGTCCTTAGAAGGAAAGAGAAAGCAAATCTTGCCCTCCTTGAACTGCAAAAGCAGAATCTGTTAGCCACTGCAGCAAACAGCAATACACTGGAGAGACGGACTTTTGTATAGGGGAAGATACTTGGACAAAGTATCTTAGTGCAAAGTCAAAAGATGAGTCTTTGACCCTTTCATTTATTATTTTATTTCTTGATCCAGATCTTCAGAGAAACCATTTTGGAATTTATAAAGGATTTTGGACTGCTTCCAGCCACTTTCTGTTCCTAGTTAGTCCCATGCTGGGTCATATTATATTGAATGTCTGCCATCTTACTAATTTCTCTTTCTGCTTATTCTTTCAGCTCCTTTTCCTCTTCCAGGTTACTGCAAAGATTCCATGGTAAAATTCTCCCTGGTCTCCCCTTCTTCCTGTCTACTTTTGACCCAACATAATCCCATCTTTCTACACAAAATCAGGTGACATCCCTGTGGGTATCTTGGACTCCCATCTCTTTGCCAGAGCTTTCTGTCCAAATCTCAGCACCTCATTCTGTAGCAATTCCCGGACGATATCAGGTAAAACTGGGTGTGCCAGCAGAGTGCAGTGGCTATTGCCAGCTAGGCTGTGCAAAGCCAGCTCAATGCTTTAGTGTTTCCCCTGGTTCAGTCTGTAATAATATAGTACAGAATCCTAAATGCTTTAGAAAACTTTTTTTTTCCTTTTGGTCTTCTCAGCAGCATTAGTAACACCAATAGAACAATTTCCCTAGGAAAAAAATTAAAGTTATGAACTCTGGATTTAAACAAGAAGCATTTATATTAAGTTGGAAAGAGAAGGCCTTTGTTTGAACACAACAATCAAGCCTAAAGAAAAAAGAAGTATGCTTGGCCAAAATTTTCAGCTTCATTTTCTGTCAGTAAGCTAGTGGTAAAAGAATTTTTCTTGCTGAGCTTAAAGCTTGCGCTGTATTATTTTAGATATGTTCCATTACCTAATGGCACAAAGGATTTGTTTTTCTCAGTATATAATAGAATTCACGCTTCTGTTGTGAATTCCTTTGAACATTATGAGGAATGGCACAGGGAACTGTGTCCTTTGGAAAGAAGGAATGGTGGAAAACAGGAAATGCTGATTATGACAATCCATGGGAGTCTGTCTAGCCATACTGCAGCATAAATTCAGTTCAATACTTATCAAAAAGCAATATATCTGCACAGTCCTACTATGCAGCCAAGTTTAGATTACTTCTTGATAACTTTTCTAATGGATTCAACTGTGCGTGACAAAAAGCTTGCACCTGAAACCCGATTCAAGTACTTTCACTGTTAAAAAACATTCTGCTCTTAGGTTTAGTTATGGTGGTTTTATTTTGTTTCTGTAAAGGCAGAGGTACATTTGTCTGATCTTCTGAAGGGGAATCATATCTGTCTCCACCTCAAGGTCAAAGATTCATTTGTCAATTCTTGAAATATTTCCTGAAATTTCTTCTTCATATATTAAAGCCAAGAACCTTAAGTAAAAACATGGAGGAGAGAATGTTGATGTGACTCCCCCCCCCCCCACCACAAAATGCTGTAGATGAGTAAAATTAGTGTGGGTTCCAGAGTGACTAGACAGCTTAATGAAAGATGAATCCATTGGGGGCTATTAAATGCAAAATCACCATATCTGGTTCAGGAGTCCTCTGAACCACGAATTGCTGTGTGCTTGATAGATATTCTGGGAACAACATGATGCACTTGCTCTGTTCCTAATCCTTTTACTAGGAATTTACTGCTGCCCACTGCTAGAGCCTGGGCTGCGCTGATGTTGCTTGAATTGGTGTCCCTATGTTTTGAAATATTTCTGTGGATTATTTCACATTTCTTCTCAGGAAAGGTGGGAAGAAGAGAGGCATCAAATGATAACTCAGAAAGGAAGGTGAATAGAGGTCACAAAATTGTAAGAGAAGAAAGTTGTAAATATTGTCATACTTTTCCACCTCCTTCTATAACATAGTAATGATGTGGGGAAAGGCTATAAGCCACTTTTGGATACACTGTGTGTAACCTGATGAATCTTAAAAAAGTGAAGAGCTTGTTGAGAGTTCTGATCCTCTTCCAGTCCAAACAGTCTGCCTTAGAGCCAAAAGAAAACAATGTGGTCAGTCTCTCTTGCTCTCTTCACATTCCCTAGTGCTGCTAAATGGGTAATTTTAAAAGGCACATGTTATTCTAGGCTGTCATGCTTTAGTTAATCCATTTAGTAATAGAGTACCTGTCCCCTGTCTTCCAACTTTTAAATATCTCTCTTTTCTTGATCATTTTTGTGGTATCCCTGTGTGGTCATGAAAGCTGAATATTTTGGTCCCTGTTAACTCAGACCTGTTGTTTCCGCCCTTTGTCTGCTAAACCATCATTTTTTCGGTTCTCTTTCATGAGTTACGAGTTCCTCACCCTGTTGTTCCCTCATCTGGTGAAAGCAAGGACAGAAACTCTAGCCTTGTTTTCACAGAGTAGTGTGGGTTAAGACCTAAAGTCTGGGAAACACTTGAGTTAGTTGGCAGTTATTGACTGCTTACTGACATGCGGGATAAATCATATTATGATTACAGAGGCCGTTTGGATCTGACCAGGCTCAGTAGTTTGGTTAGTGTTAGTAGTAGCTTGGTCAGTTAGATAGCTATACTATATCTAAAGTAAGTTTGCCACTGAAGAAGCTCAGCCAATTTCGTACATTCTGTACACTAAACTACTTAATCCCATCAGAATGAAGCTTGCTCTGAACAGAGGCAACTTGGGTGTCCAAGCACCCCATGGCCCAATGTGGCTTTGCACAAAGCCAGCTTCAGTTTAGCAAGTCTGGCACTAAGTTTGAGGTAGTGAGTCCAGCTGGAGCTGAGCTAACTCCAGCAGAGGCCTGACTGCAACTGCACTGTGCTTCTCAGCCAGCTCTGAGCATCCCTGCAATGTGGAACATGGACAAAAGGCCCCAACTGTGTGGTCCTGAAGGAATCAGCATGCTCCAGAAGGGCATATTAGCACTAATGTGGCACCAGCCATCCTGGCTGACTTCACAGCAAACCATTCGAATGCCTTGGCACCAAGTTGCTCTGTACCATATTGCCTGCAATTTTCATTAGCTAGGTTATTTCAGGCCTTTATTCCAGTTCTTCTCTCCCGCAGCTCTGCATACTGGCAAGTTGGCCACGGCATGAAAGCAGTGATTTTGCCATAACTGTATGTATTATCAGACCCTGTAACTTTTATGGCTATTTAATGCAGTCTTTCAATTTTTGTCCACCCGTTTTGGCTAGGCAGACTGCATTTCGGGATCCTAGCCATGCAGCACAATGAAATTACTGGTTAACTCGTCCCTGTAATAAGCTGTACTTACAAGTCCTGTCTGTGGAATATGTGGAAGGGATGGGCTAGAGAGCTGGAAATAGGACTTCACTGCATACAGAGAACCACAACAACGAGCACAATGTTGGTTCTTAGACATTTCAGCTCTGTAGCATGCACACAAAATGAAAAACAGAAGTCACCAGTTTTGATAAAGATGGTTCCCACCAAAACATGCAGTGAATTATCTGTGGGGATTTTTTCCAAAAAGGAATATCGAGGCTAAACATATCTTTTCAGATAAAAGGTATAATTGTAAAGTATTACATTAAAAATAAAATCAGTGAAATGAGTAAAGAGGATTTTAAAAATTTGTCTTCCTTTATCAACTCTCAATCAGATTTGAAAAGTTTCCAGCTCTGTGTTCTTCCTTTTAGATGGTACAGTACCTTGGCAGCATTTCCTGAAGGCTTTTCATGACCTCCTACCATAATTGCTTTGAAACCTACAGCAATCTCTGTAGAGTCTTCTTAAAAGAATATTACAAAAGTTAGTAATGCAACTATTTTTTTCATAGATTTAGATTGAACATCACACTTTCTGATGTTTATGAGAGTCAGGTATCTGCTTTTTAGATCTATCATAATTTTCCTCTTTTGTCTTTTTAAAAATTATTTCTTAAAAACATAATAGGTACACCAAATTGCACAACTATATCAATATTTCAAAAGCTACCAAATCTTGCACATGCAAAAAAGGAAGCTTAACAATCTTTGCTAATCTCTAATGCAAGAGGCATCCATTATTTATGAAGGCAGCAGACAAAGGGGAACTGCTCTTGAATGGAATCCTAAATGCTAGAGAAGAGAAGCCCACAGCACAAGATCCCTGTTATAAAGCTGCGGGCCAGTCTCTCTGGAGATTAACTCTGAAAGTTAGTCTTCAGAAAATTTTATACTAAATGTATGTGAACTGGATTGATATTTGTAAAAGATGGGAAGAATGGAGATGGAATCCTGCTATCCAAGCATCATTTTGTACCAACACCAACTGAGTTACAGCAGGTCAGCACTTTCTCCCTCTCACCTCAGATTTTCTGCAATGCAAACAACCCTTAGTGGTGGGACACTACGGTGGAGGCCCTTACATGGCAGTTGGGGGAACGTGTCTGGATCCAACAGCACCGATAACTTTTCTTCCCTCTGGGTGGGTATTCACTTGTAGTAGTGTATCTGGTACTAGCCTTGATGCCTATTGATGCTTGCAAATGGCACAATGAGGCCAAATTGCAATTTCCTGCAAGCTGAGCTTAATAGATCTTTAAATACTATTTGTTTCTGCCGTGGCTGATGAAGATTTTCCGTATTGATATTCCATATTGAGTTGGAGAGGAAGCGTTTGACAAGGGTGGGATCTTTTTCTCATCCATACAGAATCCATTTTGGAGTATCCCACTTCAGAAAAGGCAGAATTAATGGCAGATTTTCATGAGATGAGCAACAAGAATGATCAATGCTCAAGAAATAATGAGGGCGCAGACTCTGAGGAAAGGCAGGTTATTTTCTGTGGAGAAATGAAGAGGGAGGAGTGACATGATGTCAGCCTTCAAATGTGGTTTTTTTCAGACACATTGAGGCCTGCCAGGGAGAGGACAGGAAATTGTCTGACCTCTGTGTACGTGTTGGATAAGACCAGAAAAAATCTGCCAAGGGGGATAATGCCCATGCATTGCACTGTTTGGACGTTAGTGAAGGTTTTTAATGGTAAGGATAATGAAGTATTGGAGCATATGTCCTAGGAAGCAGATCTCTAAGAGGAAGACAGAGGAGCATCTGTGGGAAGTGGCATAGGTATGTTCTATCCTGCTGTAGCTAAAGGATGGATTAGAGGTAGAGGACCTCCCAAGCTCCCTTCCTGCCTGCTGTTTATGAGTCTATTGCTATATATAAACATTTCCAGGAAACATATTTTAAAAAATTTTGGGACATAACTGAAACCACTCTTAGCTCTTTTTTGTGCTGAATTTTCTTCCATAATCCACACAACAAGTACAAAACACCTACAAAGCCATGAAACACCGGAATGGGGGCCCAATGTGAGGACAGCAAGAAGTACTATGCTACACTACTGAAAATGGTGGGAAACCTTTGAAAACATTTTGAGATGAGACTGGTGTCAGCCAACTCAAGAGCTCAGTTATGGATCTGAATTAGCTCTTAGTTTCCTCCTTGCAGTATTACATTCAGTAAAAATAATTAACAAAATACCAGGAAGAAAAGCACAAATGTAATAGAAAATGCTTTCATCTACCTAAGGTTTTGAAATGTTCAAACTTTTAAAGAACTGGGGAATAGTTCTTCTTAGGGAGACTGTTTTCAACATTTCCCCCTTGTCTCATTTACTAAAAAATCTCAGTGATTTGAACTTAAAAGGAATCACACAGAAATGATGGGTTTATGAACACAACAAGGAGAATGGTGTCCGACATGTTTTTTCCCTTAGAAGTATGTTCCAGTTTTCTCTTTGTGAATTTAGACATGCTAAATTCTCTATTCTTTGTTTTAACCACATACTAAAAACACTGCCTTTATACATCAACAGTAAGTATAAGCCTGATCCTTGTGCTCTGAGCAGAAGAATTCTGTATGTCAGAGCCTTACAAGGAGTTTGACTTCAGGGGAACAAGCTCTTAAAGGAAAACTACAAAGCACAGAGTGCATTTGTGCCATGTTGTGAGCTAAAGGGGAAAGGTGGGATGTACACTATATTCTGGGGGCACTTAAGAAGCCATGGGATAATTCTATAAGTAATTTTTCCTCACTTCCTCACATTCTACTCTTTTCTCCCCCTTCCCTGCTATGCTTTCTCCCAATTTTGTGATCTCCCACAGTTGCCCTGTGCAAATGCTGTATTGTTGCACTGGGGTCCACCTTCAAACAATTATTGAAAGTGAGTTTCAAATGGCCTTGAGCATTTTGGCTTGAAATTTAAAATCTATTTTGAAAAATATGAGTATATTAGCTTTACTGAAACCAACTAATGCTTTCAAATACACTGGACTTTCCTTCAGTGTTATTGTTGTTGTTTCTAATTTGCATATCTTTGTCCTTACCTTTAGATTAGAAGACCAAAAATGACACAAAGACATGAAACAACTGAAGATGTTGCTTTGTATCCTCCCTTCCAGCCCCTCCCCCCCCCGTTTATTTTTCACCTTAGGTTGATAGCTGTACATCGACTTAGTGTCTTACTTATTATTGCGTGAAAAATTCAAATTAAGGAAATCAGACAGTTGTAAATTGCTGGCATATGTAGTAGTAAATTAAAGAGCAGTCATCAACAGAAATAAAAGCCTGAAATGAATTGGAGTTCTGAGGATGCACTGAGAAACTGAAGAAAGACATCAAAGACAGCAGGAAAAAAAAATTAACAACTTAGCAAGGAAAACTGGCTTTTAAGAAAAGACATTGGATTCAGCAAAGTGGTGTACGGCTCAGAGAGGATAAAAATAATGAAGAACAACAGCAGGGACTGCAATAAAAATGGTTAGAAATGAATACACCCTGGAAAGTAGTTTGTACAGTCTTTACCAACAAAACTCATAGCAATGAAGCAATTATAAATGCTCAGGAATTGTCTGAAAATGAGATGATTTGCTATTCAATATTGTTATAATATTGCTTACATGTCAGGGAACAACTGGCCTTTTAAGAGCCAGTTATATCACGAGATTCATGAACCAGCTTCAGAGAGAAATCACAAGGAATCCCCCAGTACTTTTTAATAGTTGTCTGACAGCCTAGAGGGTCAGAATAAAAAGAGTGTAAGGCATTAGTAAAATTATTTCAGGGATTGTCTTGTAACCCTTTCTTGAGCTTTTAGTCTCATTGTCATTATGGGTTGCACATATCAATTGTGTGTTTGAGAGACTCTCATGCATCCTATATTAAAGCAAAACCCATTTCCCTGGCCGCAGATCATTTTGTTACATACTCTTCCTGGTGGGTTTGGGCTCCTCTTCAATTCTGAGAACTGTTATTGTCACCCTGATGGTGAAGAATTAGGTGGGGATTAACTCCAAAATACATGGTTCACCAGCAGCACCTATAACACCCTTGCACAAGTTTGTGAGCCTAATTCTGATCCCGCTTAGCCTAGTTTTATGCCAGGGAACTTCCAACAGAGTGATTCCTATTTTGCTGCCGTATAAGGGAGATCGGACCCAATATGACTCAGCCCATCACTTGCCAGTCTATTCTAAGCAAGACTATAATAAGAATTTCCACAAAGGAAGCTTAGTTTGCTAATATGCAAAAGAGAAAAAAGAGTAGCAAAAGAGTGCCTTTATAGACATTTGTTCCACATTTTTTTTTGGCTTTTGGACTGGATATGTCTACACAGACTATAAATATTTGCTCAAGGCAGATATGGCATACTTATGAGACACCTGTGTAAATTTTAATATACTTCATGCAGTGGTAAAGATATGACAGCACAGGCTGCACCTGGAGTACAAGTATCCTGGGCACACATAGTAGTCTCTAGTCCATGCCACCACTTTCTGCTTCACTTGCTTACCATGTTAACACTAGTCTGGATGCTGTAAAATCACTTTGTCTGAAGAGGAATGGGGCACACAGAAACCCTTCTGAAAATAATGTTTTGGTAGGAGGGGTGTAACTGTCTCGTTCTCAGGGTCACTGAAATCCAGTTGTTTCCTAATGGACCCCTAATCAGGACAAAGAATGAGTTTGTGCTTGAGGAAAGCACTCCCGGTGCACGGCTAACCTCACATTGTGCCTCTGAGAAACATTATTTTCTTACCTCAGATTTTATAGCAAAGGCAAAAGTGTTTGTAGTATCTTATTAATGGAAAAGCTTATTAACTCAGTTGGAAAGACAGGTTATAAACCAACTTCCGTGCTGGCTGCAGCTATGGGGCTATACCCAGCAAAAGCCTTAGGCATGCAGCTTACCCACACGGGGCTGGTTTGCTCAGGTGACTGTTGATATTGCATGTGTTCCACAGCAGTAGCCCTGTCACCTCTACAAGGCCATGCTATTTGCCTTGAATGCTGCTTTTAACACAAAACCACTTTGAATGTTAGAGGATGCTCTTTTACTCATGGAAGAGGTCATTCTGAAAGCAGTGTGATATCCTGTAGAATATAAATCAAGTTGTATGCAGGTATATTTTGCTCATCTGAGAAGATTATTGCAGCTATTGCCTTAAGGTGTCACTAAGGTCACCGTTCACCTTGCTCAAATTCCTTGTTGCAATGTACATCTTTTAGAAGGCCAGTAAGAAGTCAGACTATGCAAAATAAGCAGGTAAAAGAGATTTGGAGAATGCATGGAAGACTAGCAATCTACATCAATCATAAGTTTATACTTCTCTTCCTCTATTGCTTCCCTTTTTGAGCTGCAGGACCATGAGTAAAACACTGGCTTCGGTGAATAAAGAATTTTAAAAAAATTCAAATATATGGGCAGTTTTTACTGGATCTTTTTGATCAGCCATAGGAAAAATCAGCCATGATGATTTGTTAAAACTTAGAGAAGGACAGAATGCACTTCTAGCCTCAGGCTTTCTATCTGAGCCATGGGTCAGAAGAAGGGTAGTTTTATAGTGTTGCCTTTAGAGGCCTTATTCTGTCTGTGCTTCTGTGGCTTTTTGATATGATTTGTTGACAAGCAAAACATTTCAGAATTATTTCCCTCTCATTCAGCATTTACAGTCTCTGCTTTGTATTTTGGTTTAGTTCTTCTTTTGGGCCTCTTACCATAGCATCCCAGAGTCAGATTCCTGGGATGAAGGTGTAAAACTTTGTAATTTCTCCTCCAGAAGAAATTTGCAATTTCTCCTCCACTTGTAATTTCTTCTCCAGGACTTTAAGATTTGTTCCTAGAAAATAATATAGGAGTGAGAGTTTTCTCCATCTCCCTACACCCAGTGCTGTAGGATCCTCTGTGTGGTAGGTGCTCCTCAGAGCAGCACTGGCAATAACTGTCCTCCTCTTGTTGTGATGCCTCCAACAGGGATGTGATGGATGGGAGGATGTGTAGAAAGTGTGAGGCATTTGTGAAGAAGCAGTGACTCTGGAGGCTGGCAGTGAGTCTTTATTTGAAGTCACCTCCCCAGGCTGATGGTAAAGCTCTTGGTGACCTTGAATGTGATATAGGGCAGGATTAGCCAAGTTCATTGTTTACCATGTGCAGAAAGGGGTAATTGATAGTTCACCAACAGACTGCCCTGGCTCCTGGTAGACCTTAGGGGGGAAAGGCATTGCATTTACTTCTGGCTATTTCTGAGCTAAATAAAAATAAATTTGTGTCATATAACATCCTGGTATTTATATTTCAGGAGGCAGAACTTAATTTCTTAATTAACCTGAGTAAATAATTAAAATTGTCCCAAACACTTCAAGAGAAAAAGCATTAAAAAATATTTTAGTGTACGGAAATAAGACTACATTAAAAAAAAAAGGCAGCTACTTGTGCATTGCCATTTGTTGCTGTTGCTGCCTTGTCTCCCTTGTTAAGTGAAAGGAAAATTTTCCCTTCTTCTAAGTCTATCTTGTTTTATGTTTATTACATCTTGTCACCTTGTGGCACATCCAGCTAGACTTGCTAGAATTGGATGTTGATATTAATAATTACTTGTCTGAACTAAATGAAAGTGCTAATGAAGTCAAGGCCCCTCTGGGGATAAGGTCTGGGCTTCCATTGCTATGAAGGTGTAGCTGGATTTTTATGAAGAAAGCTTACATTATCTCCCCCAAAACATTCCTCTCAAGTGATAATACACCATATAATCTCCCTTAGCAAATAGTAACAAGTGCTGCAGAGAAGCAAGAGATTTGTGAACGTCGAGGAGGAAAAATCAAATTGCCTCAAACTACCCAAAGGCTATGGAGCTTAACTCAGCATGTGACTGAACTGAAGGCAGCGCTGTTTTAAATAATTGATAGTGTTGTAAATGTACATGATGTGGTACAGGGAGAGGTCAGTGCCTAACACGTAGTAAGCCCTTGCCCTGAAGGGTTTGTAGGCTGATAGTGCAAGTGCAGGAGAGCCCTGGTACCTCACCAGAGGAAGGGTCACGGCCTTTGGAACCCAGATGTCTGAAGGAGCGTGGGGCTGCCAATTCACAGATGAGGCCAGTAGCTAGAAGCAAGCAAAGAGGACCAGCCAGTAGCTAGAAACAAGTGAGGGGCGCCAGCAGCAAGTCAGATGCAGCTTGGAGGAGGCAGTCAGACAATTCAGAGCTGTGCCGTTTTAAGCAGGCTGACTAAGACACATTGGTGATTCAGCAGCAATGCTGGCATGCCAGCAGGGCTCTGGGAGCTTGTGTGAACCGAGATCAGATACTCTGAACCCAAGGTCTGGTGTGATCGGTGCAGATGGAGAATCCTGCAGCTGAGACCTCCTCAGCTCAGATGTAGGGTGGCTAAGGCAGTGGGTGGAGAGCTATGAAGATGACACTAATTATCTGAAGTATTAGGATGTAGGGAGCATTATGCCAGAGGATGGAGAAAATGTGTTGATATTTCTTACCACAATGCCCTAGGACGTGGTATGGTGTGACCTGTGTTACTTAGTCCAGAGGGAAACGGTGACACCCAGAAAGCTTTTATAAGACAATCTTAACCTTTTGGAGCTGTGAAAATGTGCCCTTCCCAGATCTCTCTTCTGCTGACTCTCACAGTGTGGGACACCTCCTGACTGTATGGAAGCCTCAGGGGGCAGGGAGAGCACTGCCAGTGAGACAGCTGGTTGCCATTACATTATTTACTCCTTACCCTGGAACATAAAAATAATAATGAAATGAATGTTACTTGAAAGGGGGAGAAAACAGCAAGCACACAAGATTTTTTTTTTTTTAGATCTGACAGGTTCAGCTCTAACACATTTGCATCTTAAACATCTGTCTATGTGTAAAGAATTTTCAAGCATTTGGATGCACACAATCAAATCCACTTCAGTGCCATACTCAACAGCTGCTATAAGCATTTTCTGATACAAATAACTCATAGTAGTTAGGTAATTTGCCAATATTTTAAGAAGAGGTGCTTTTGATAAAAAGCCCTTCTTCTTTTCCCCATTTAGCGAGATTTTTTGAGGACAGCTTTTAACACCACTTTTTAAACAGAATTCCCCATTGCTCTCCATAGAATCCCAGTTCTGAAGAGTGGTGTGGTACCACCATATGTCAGTTTCTCAAAAATGTTGTATTTAACCGAGCAACAAGAAGTCAATTTTGTGATACAGAAGAAATGTAAAGACATATGGTGAGTAGACCTGCTGGGGGAATACCAAACTTTCTGGTATACAGAACAAAAATGTCTCAGTATTTTTACTGTCTACTGCCTAGTCGGCTTCCAAGAGAGCCTGTAGAATCAAAAAGACATATGGGGCAGAATACATCTCACCCAGCTTGAGTCATCTACAATACAAAGATCTATGTCTGAACTAGGGACCTTGGCTATCTGTAATATCAACAGACAGACAGGTACTTTAAAAGGGCTTGATGTATCTCTGTTTTAGATGTCTGGGTTGGGATAAAATTATAATTTTTTTTAGAAGAAATTTTTTTAGATTTTTTTTTCTTCTCTCATTGGAATTGGCTATGCAGAAATCTTAGATCACTAATTCAGATGAAAACATCCCCAAAGTAGACATGAATGTTCGGAAGAATCCTACCTATGCATGAGATTTTTGGATTAGAGGATGCTGAAAATGTCCAGAAGTCCAAATGCATGGTATGACTTACACAGAATTGGGAAGATTCATTCTTGTGAGAAAAAAACATACCCTGATGATTGAAAATATTTCCTGAAAATTTTGATTGAAATATTATATTAAATTTTTGTTTTATCATAATTCTTTCTCTTTTAAAAAACCCCAACAACCAAGAAATAGGTGAAGTCAATGCAGCTTTAGTGTTTGGTAGAATTTGGTGCTCTGATGGAATACAGGCCCTTATGTGCTTCTCTAACACTGTGCTTTGCAATGTGAAGCCTCACTGTTTCAGGAACATTCATATTACTTCTTGAACTTTGCAAGATATCCTAATGACAAGATGAAATATAGGTAGCATGAGCTGACTTTGGGAAAGCTTGGAAAATGTATTTGCAAAGAATGTCTTTGCCAGTGTAACATTTTATGACATAAACTCAGTTGCTAAATTGGAAACCTTTCATTCTGTTAAAATAGTGTAACAATTTCTATCTTTGAGCTTTACTCTTTGGAGCACTCCCAGACAGGCACATTGTTTTGCTGCTGTTGTTCTTCTTGTGATGGTAATGGAAATCTAGCATTCTTGGTAAAGCAGAATGAAGGATTCCTCTGGAGCCAAAAATAACTAATGAGGAAGCAAGGAGGAGGTTGATAATCGCTTCCCGCCACATGGAAGTAGGACAGGCACTACTGTGGCTTAAGCTGATATCCTTTGCTTTACAAAACTGCTTAACTCTACCAGCTCCCCTCAGCCTCTCTTTTCAGGCCCACCAACTTAGATGTTACTTTTCCCAAACAGTGAGGGAACATTAGGAACTCTATGCCTCCCTCCCCATGAACAGCCATGTGTTCTGCATTCCTGAAATTGTATTTCAGCAGATCAGGGAGGAAGAGGCCACAATATTGATTTGGAAAACTGCATTACATTAATGGCAGCTATTCTTGTTTTGGTTTAATTATCAAAAGCAGTCATGAATACAGATCTGTTCTTGTATCTGTGGAAAACTGAAACTTCACTGAAAGCAAAATTAAAGCTCTGATTGCTTAGGCAGTCAATGGAATATCCATTTACAAATGCATTTCTTGTAGCAAGAGTAAGGAATTCTATAAATAAATGAAACTACAACATGTTACACTTTCAAATGGAGAATGTACCAACAAATAATAATAGCTCGGTATAAAAGTATCAGGGAGCCAAAAGCATCTGCAGCTGGAAAACAGAGGTGATGTGTAGAAGGCACCAAGGTAAGGCCCACACCTGCTAGACTTCTTTGCATAGGACTTTCCTGCTGCCCCAGCAGGATTTTGTCATGAGCTCTGTGGTTGAGGAGCCTAGATTGTCTGTGTTCCCTGAACTGCACTTTCTTGTTGGTAACTTTATATAAATGTACTATGCACTTTGGTTTTCTGCCTTCATGGGATCCCTGTGAGCATCGATAAACTCACAACACCAAGAGTGTCTGGTCTAATCATCTTACTTGGGATCAGAAGTGTGAAAGACTCTACTGTTCAAAATCAGTAGAATAGCCCATTTACAGTAACTTTACTATCCCCTTTTTAAATTCTAGGTGAAACTTCAGAGTTTTGAAGTCAGAAAAACAACCCACAGCCTATCTACCCATTGCATATACTACTATATAAATTAAACAACCATAAGGAAATGACAAAGCAGTGGCTCTTCAACATATGGGTAGAATGATTAGGTAGGAGGTTATTTTTAAATATAACCCTCTTTTATCTGTCCCTAAAGTTCCCTGTTGTTTAGAGGAATGTTTTCTGATGCTGCTGGCTTTCTTCTGAAGCTGTCTGTGCACACTTGTGGACCATCCATGTGACATTCAGAAATGTATATCCTGCCTAATTAAGTTGCCTGCTGACTATTTCTGACACGCACGATTCTTCAACATAGCGAATTCAGCAATGAAAATATAGCAAAGCAAGTAAAAATCACAGAATGAACTCTTAACCTCAAATATGAATCATTCAGATTTAATTGGGAAAAGAACACATTTAATTTTTTCCCATAGGATCAACCACAAATAAAACACAAATGTAAATATTTGTTTGAAAAATGGTGCCTCTACTAGCATCTAAGTCAAGGCCCTGCTAAATGCAGGGCAAATTTTGATTTTAGTTTGCAGCAAAATTACTGCTGAAGTCAGAAGGAATACTGCAGGTGGTAAAAAGGGCCTTTCACACTATTAAACAAATGTTGTGTGTAAGGCTGCACCCCACTGGAGAGTATGAAAGAGAACTTTAAAAATAAGAGCTTCTATAAAAAATTCAGGAAATCATCATCTGTAAGAAAGGCCCAGATAAAGTCTCTGTCAGCCTACTGGATAACGCTTCTGGAAGTGAAATATGTTTTAGAGATGGAAGTAATGATGACTCTCTCCTGGCCTGCCAACAGAGGGACAGAGATGGTGAGAACACAACTGAAAGGATGATGCTTGAACAAGCTCTAGAAGAGCCTAGAAAAAGACCTGTTCTCAGCAGAATGGTGACTTGTTTGGCAAATCCCTAAGTAAGAACATCTGTCTTTTAAAGATGTTTGGAAGTAAAGAAAGGCCTAGGGCCTTGTCCAATGCTTCTTATCAAATCAGCAAACATCTTACTTTGGGTAATGTCTCAGTTCAAGAAGTCATAAGCAGAATCAATCAGATTATTGCTTAATATTTCAGTGATGATCTCCTCAGACCATATGAGCCAGCAATAATGCAGTGCATGCTCAGAGCTCCTGTCATCCAGGTATCGAAATTGCTTTCTTACAAATGATATAAGCTTCATCAGCAGAGCATCATAATTTAAAAGATGGACATAGCAATGTGCATGTATGCTAAGAGAATGATACAATTAAACAGCCATTTAAGGACAAAACCAGGACATAGCTCAGCCTTCCTGACTCTCAGTCTTCTTTCAATATCATCTGGATAATCTTCTTCTTTATTCCTTGAAATAAATAATTCAGCTGTTTGTCAATATTGTATGGCAGTTGTTTCCAAAATTTGTGGATAAAATACTGTGCTGGATCTCCAGGAAATATGATATAAAAGCCATAGGCCTGGGGGCACTCACCTTTCTGTAAACCTTCAGTGGCATGTACTGGGTTTTCCAAGGTACTGCAGCTGAAACACAGCCGAGAGCCAGGCTTGCTTTTCCCTCTCCCCACCAGAACCCTTCCAAGCATTTTTCTAGGACAGTATTGGCACAAGTGTCCAGGTTTTACTACTGCCTTCAGCAGTGCTTTACCCAAAGGAATATTTGCTGCTGCCAGCTCAGTGGATTTTTTTTTTGCTGTGTTGTCAACACTTCATAAAGGGACTGAAGCATGGTGAAGGATCTTGCCATCACCTACTTTTGACTCATGTGTTTTCTCCTCTTGCATATTTGTAGGTTATACATTAAAGTATAGTCAGTAGGTCAAAAAACCATGAAGTGACTAAGACATTTTTAAATAGTACCTTTTGAAAGGTCTCCTGTAGTTGTTAAATATCAGTATTTAACAACTTCTGTATAGTTAAATATCAGTACTTAGACACAGAATGATGAGAGTGGGCTTCCTCTTTGAGCCTTTGTATGTACACTTCTCAGAGAGTTCATACAACCCACTGCTGTTGAACTAATGGGACAGAGCTCGTGGCAGCCAGCCTGCTGACCTACCACACTGCCCTTGCCTCCTGACGGCCATGTCACCACAATTATGGATCAGGAATTTTTTTAAAACAGGAACTGTGGTACTTTAATCTACATAATATGATTTTTAGCAGAGGACAAACACATTGTTGATATAGGTGACATTACAAATTCTCACATTGCATGTGGTTGACCCAAATAGCACAAATTCAGATTCTGACTGAAGTGTACTACACTGCATGTTTCTGGCCCATCACTACAGTTTACAATTGCTAAAAATATCCCTGCACTGCACAGATGGTAGAGATCATTTAGTCCAAAAGAGTCATGAAGAAACAAGTTTTAATGTGGCATTATTTTTTTTTTTTGCTTGTATGTTCCAATAGTCTTGAAAGGTGACTATAACAAAGAGAATTAAGACGAAAAAAGTGTTGACAATCTTTGTGTGGATGATAGTGGCATAGTCAGGACAGCTGTAAATTTTTTTAGATCTGTCTGTGCCTGAACTTTAAGAGAACTTTTTCCAGGACAGCATCCTGCCAACACATCAGCCCTGCACAGCAGCTCCTGAGAGCAAACACAGACCTTTTTGGTGTCAGGGAGAAGATTACCTCTGCTTCTGCAAGAGGGTTGAAAGCACGTGCTGAATGTGGTGTCCCTAGTGTGACATGGTGAGGTTGTCTCTTCCTTGTAATTCTAGTTCCCTCCTACTTGCACTTTCAATGGCTGTGCTTTAACCTGGACATCTGGCAAACACATGGATAATCAGACTAACAGGGTCAAATCCAGGCATCTATCTGGCCTGACTTCAGGGTTGTTTCTGGAGCTAGAAGAATGTGAAATAGTGATGACACTGACACAAGTTTTCCCTTATAAAAGACAATAGAGATAAGAATCAGAACAATTATGCAAAACTCACTAAAACTTTCAGGAATTTACAAGTAGGTACTGGTAAATATTTAAGTAGCAATTGGTAGGATTGCAAGAGCAAGTCCTTCTTTTTTAATCCAAACAAAGCAGAGAGCAAACACCAGGGGACCCTGCAAAGGTGGTTACACTGATATAAAAAACTGCAGCTGAAGCGAGAAGTGGTTGTTCAATGTTAGAAAATCCAGTGTGGCAAGGAAGATCTGTGGAAAGAAGTACCAATAAAAAAAAAGGATAAATGGTGGAATAAATTTCTCAATTTCTCAAGTTGTAGTTAAATCTTTTCAAACATCAGAGGGTACATCCAGTACCTTCTTATTGAATTGTAGGCAGAGAAAAAGCTGTTTTAGAAACATTGGAAGACACTGTGTTTATATTGCTTTTATGGAGTCCTCTTCCTCAGCAGTTATTTGTCCATCTGTTTCCATTTCAGTTTTACAGCTATTTTTGGCTCGCAGCAGGTCAAAACTAAGGGGGGCTTTTTGGTTGTTAACAGACAGTGTTTGTAATGCTCTAAGGGAGTGTCTCTGCTGGTACCTTCCCTCTGTGCCTGGCTGGGGATCAGGGAGGAGCATGGCTTATCCTCACCCTACCTAGCACCTCCTGCAGGGCTGAGGAGCCCATTTGTGTCTTGGGCTGTACCAATACCCATGGCCTCCTGCTGGCTCTTCTAACTCATGCCTGCATGCTCTCTCATATGCTGTCCCAAACACTGGAGAGAAGCTCTCCCTGAAACATCTGCATAGCTGCCTCACAATGTCTCTTCAGTTCTTTAAAACTCTCCTTTTTCCATATTATCACCATAAGTTTGCATGAGACCTACTAGACTGAGAAATATTTGGCTTTTTATTTCCTTAAACTTGTTCTCTTGTCTTCTTTTCTGCCTATTTGCTGCATCTTTTCCTACCTTTAAACTGTACGGTTTTGAGAGAGAGCTGCTTTCTCATGTGCTACTTAAAGAAGGTCTGGTACAAAGACCATCATTCCTGGTATGAACACATCTTGTTCCCTACAGATCATCTGTGGTAGTGGTCAGTATATATATATATATTTTTTTTTTTAATTTATTTAGATCTCTCCATAGAAACATCCTTATGATCAGTACCAGAGTTTTAATGAGGGCTGCTGAGGTCCTGAGAGATGAACCATGGTTTGATGTACTTGTTACACCTGGATGATGCAGGAGGCTTGTCTGTCCTGCACAGAATTCTCCCCACCACTTTCACACCTAGTTTCAGGATTAATGAATTTAGTGTCAAACCCACGTCATTCATCCCTGTGGGCAGGCCATTATCTGACAAGAAGCAGCTGAGGACTAGACCCTAAAGGGCATTTAGATTCCTAAAGCCTATTTAAGCGACCAATATACCCCAATTCCAATAGGAAGGGAGGTTTCCAAATATGAGTAGTTTTTTAAAAACTGGTACTCTCTTGTCACTCAGACATTGTACAATCAGACAGTAAATTGATGACTTGTAAAACTTTCATGTTCCTAGAAGATCACAAAATTTTCTAGCTACATTACAGCCCTTGTGCTAGAAGGGCACGCTCCCCCTTCTCGTCAGGGGTGCATTAGAAGATATCTGGGCAGAATCCAAAGCAGTGACTGCCATTGCCTCAGCAGCTCTTTTGCAATCCAGTTTTGCATTCAGAAATGCATTTGAGTCACAAAAATCAATTGTTACAGAAACTGTGGTGCCTTGTGGCAGTAAGAGTAAGAGTGGAGTAAGCAAGGTTTCCTGACTGATAAGCACTGTGGGTGCACTACCAGCAGTGAAGCAGTATTGTGGGTGAGGGTGGCTGGGAGACCAGAAGCAGAACACGATCAGTGGGGCATGGCCTCTGGGTCCTCTGCTGTTTTTTGTGGCTAGACCATGTTACTGTCAACGCCATGGCCTCTGATCTTATTGTGCACCCTCGTTTATCAGATCCTGCGTGCTAATGCAAGATACCTGTCCTTAGATCAAACAGACACAGGTGAGCAGCTTTGCTAAAAAGAAATAGCTTTGTCTGGAGCAGTTTTCTTCTGAATTATGGCAAAGTGGTGGTGAACAGCTTCAAACATTTTTAATAAGAAAAGTTGTGAATCTCTTCCCTAGTGATCCATCTATGAACACGGACATAATGGGTCTGTGAAACGAGTCAATTAAAATCTATCAGCCATATTTATTGACCTGCCTGATGAGAGCTCAGACTCTTTGGAGAGGCACAGTGCACACTGCTACAACTGTCAGCAGCACCTGCAGCTCAGCCCTGCTGAGGACAAACCTGGGGCTCAGATTTCCCAGGTGAAAACAAAGACATTCTGGATTACCAGACCTCTTGCAGAGCTGATACACTTTCTTTTTATGTGCACAAATTCACTACTGAAACCCGACCCTTGAAATGTTACTGTTTGTTAGAACCCGAAGGGCTTGCTGTTAGGTAAATACAACAAAGACATATGTACCTGAGACTGTTTGACCCCTGCTAATATTTTTCTGGATTGGGTTAATCTTTGTGAGCATAATCAGCTGCTTTTCCTCCACGATAAACCTAAAAAAAGCCACCAGCTCATGTGGAAAGGAAGGGACCTCCACCCCTGCTGAAGTCACAGTGGGGCTGGAGTGGGAATGCCCAAGGGTGTGCTGATGCAAGAGGACAGTGCAGGAGATAACCTCTCTTGTGCATCTGTGTGCCTACAAGGACTTCAGCAAGAAAGATTACAGAAATCCTGGGAAGACAGGAAAGGCATGAAGACCACAGGAAAAGCCCCAGATCCTTAAGGACAGCAGAGTAAGCAAGGTTTCCTGACTGATAAGCACTGTGGGCGCACTACCAGCCTCACTGTCCCTGCCCTGCCTCTCCAGGGACCACCCCGCTGCCCACGGGCCCCATTTTAGCCCGTGCTTTTACACTTCCATCTGAGCTGTGACGCTGGCCTACAGCCGTGCCCAGTCAGGGACCCTCTTGACCCTCAAGGACCTTTAGACTGCCTGGCCCTTGGACCCGTCTCTCTGCCACAGAGGTGCCAGTGATCTGGGTTCTTGGTGGGACCCAGCTGGCCCTGGCTGCCCTGCTGCCTGCCTGGGGTGAATTCCTGCCCATCCAGACCCCCGGTGAGACCCTGCAGGCCCTGCAGAGAGGTGCTGGCCCTGGCGGGAGCATGGGACTGCAACCCCCCAGCTGGATTGCAGCTGCGCTCAGGGAGGCATTGCTGGGGAGGATCTCTGTAAGCAGGGACCTCTTGCATCTGGAAATGTCTGCTTTTGTCAGTAATATCTCAGACAGCGCTCAGAATCCTGCATTTTACGCAATTCAGAGTAGAAAAAGCAGTGCAGAGCAGGTGGCTGTGGTGCCACTGTGGTGCTGTACGTGCATGCTGACAAGGATGTGAGAGGTGCATGTTTCAATGGGACGCCTTACTCTTTGTCTCACGATGTTCTTGCTTTGGTCTGTCCTTGCTGAAAAAATGTAGACCCCAGTTCTTCAGCCTAACACGGCTAATAGCTGGGTAACAACTCCTGCTAAAGAAGTGGCACCTGTTGCTCAGTAAGGTCTCAAACAGTATGAAACACAGGCAGAGACTAACCTTTAGGCTGGCCCCTCACCATTTCCTTTCACAGTTTGGTTAAATTAGCAAGCCAGCAGAAGCCTTACCAGCTTTTGTTCACATTCTTTTCTATTGAAGTTCATGGTGCTTTGCAAACCACTGGTAAGTTTTTGCAATACATTGTAGAAAAGGGTAGGGTTTTTTCCTTTTTTTTGACAAAGTAGCTCCTCTTTTTGTTTTTTTCTAGTTGGAAGAGATCTTTAGATTTTCATGTTCATTACTCCCACAGCTCTGAGGGTCTTCGCAGAGGGATTTGATGGTGCTGATACTTATTGGTGCAAACTGCATTGGTGTGTTGCTGTCTTATCATTACTGCTCTAAGTTTAGTAAATGAACGTTTTAAAAATCATGTTAGGAGTGTTTTTAAAAGCTGCTTGGAGCTGGGAAAAAAGAGTGTGTCAGCAGTAAGGGGAAGTGGTAGAAATGACAATGCTTGTGCCTTGCATTGCTGGGCAATTCTCAGACACAAACAAGATGGTACCAGCAGTCCCCTGAATACTTGGAGCCATAGAAGTTGAGAGAAGGGGGGACAGACAGGCAGAAGGTGAAAGAGATGGTCAGAGCTGTTCAGTCAAATCACAACAGAAAAGCAGAACGAGGATGTTGCCACTTCAGTGCTGGTGTCTAGAGCATTTCATGTCCCCTGACATGGTGGCTAGAAGCTGCTGGAGTCTCAGGTGCTGCTGGGCAATTATTGAAAATTCTTTAGTGTGCACTGTGCTGCTTTTGGCTGGATTAAGGCATTTAGACAGAGATCAGTATGGTGCATTTTGTCAGAAGGCCTCTAAATAAAAGGGTTGAAATATGTGGATACTAACTCTAGAGGAACTGGTTTCTGCAATTTCTGTCAGGGCAAATGGCCATGATTCTAAAAGAGAATTTTTCTTATTGCCTTAGGCTGTGTTTTGAAAGGTATTTAGGTGCTGAAAGATAGTTTTAAACTTCTACTAAGACTTTGAGAAGTATTGCCTGCTTCATAAAATCTTACTCAGCACTCATCTGGTTTGTTTGGTACTTAAATATCTTGGAAATCTGGCAATGGGCAGGTAATAAATTTGGAAAAATACCATTATTTTCAGTTCAGATTAAAAAATAGTAATTTTTTTACAGTATTAGGATTGGTACACTGTTGAATTGTTAATACAAATAAGTCAGGATCTCTTATGAGGTGTATGGAACTAAAAGGTAAAAATAAAAAATGGACACCTAAAAAAAAGATAATGAAGATAATGGAGAAAATGCAAAAAATCTACTTTATAAAAAGACCAAATCATGCAGCTTCAGATTATTTTCTTCAGCCCTTTTTTTTTTTTTAACCTTTTCTCTTGGGAATTATTAGACGAATGTAGAATTGTAAATTGACTGTACAGATCTTTCTACATTTGCAGAATGAGAGATCTGAAATCACTTAACCAACATTCTTCAAACTTGTAAGGACGGTTACTTGTTCAAGAAAGTTAAATATATCCTGCAATAGTGAGCAAATCAAACTGATGTGTTCTAATAATGAGTATAAGCCTCCAGTTTGGTTGGCTTTCTTTTTTATTCTTTCAAGGGTAAGAAATAGAATGGTTCTTGAATATGTAGATCAGTATAATTTAATTAGCTTTTACGACCAGGAATCCTCAGAGATAACCATAAAAATCAATTAGACTGTATTAAAATGCAGCCATCTTCCTGAAGCTTCTGTGAAACAGCCCTTACTTATTCAAGAAAATGATAAAAGTCTAGCTATCTAAATATAATATAAAGAATAGCCACACAGAAAGACATGGCTGTAGTTGTTTTTAATATAACTGACTTCTTTCTTCACTATCCCAGTGAAATGCACTGCAAGGCACACATTGAGTTATATGCTGTCCTGGCCAGCCAGTGATACAGTATGATCTTACAGTCTGTTTAAAATTGGATTTGAGGAGGACTTTAGCAAAGTGTAGTGCCTCAGGGCAAAAGCTGATTATCTGCAGGAATCAGGAAAGGACCACGTCCCAGCTGTACTCCGCCTCCCAACTCCAGATGTTATACGCACAGCTGGCTGAGCACACAGGAAGATGTGCAAATACCTAACCACACAGTCAGATGATCACATCTTCATTGCTGCCTTCTTCCCTCACCCTTGCCCCTCTGTATGGTGATCAGATCTCACCTAGGCTGAGTTCAAAGGCAGTGCTGGGGCGGCACTCAGTGACTGTCCAGCTTGGTCTGTGTCCACCCACCCTCCCACTTGGCCACAGCCGGTCTTTGCATGCTGGCTCTCTGCCTTGAGATGAAGTTGGCTCCTATGAGTTTCCAGTGCACCCCTCACTTCAGGTTTCTGCTGAAGCGGGAGCTTTTGAGGGCAGGAATCACAATTACATTTTGGTGTCTCTAATGAACATTACAGACATATGTGAGTGGCAGCATTACAGAATGTTCAACATTTAGTTTTTAAGTTTGAGCTTTTTCCTCTGAACAACATATTCCGGCCATTCCAAAGAGCTGGATTCTACTTTTAATTGTCCTGATGAAGAACACAGTGTCTTAAATATTAGTAAACATATAAATACCAGGAATAGCTTATATTATTCCAGCAGGTATGGATTACGCTAAGCAGAGGTGGGGAGGGGTCAGCAGCCCGAAGCTACTGTATCTTGCCAACCAGAGGTTTGGTCTTTAGAGAAGAAGTGGCAAAGCAGCTAGGCAGCTTCCCCATTGCTGCCACACACATCTGGCCCTGAATTCCAGCTCAGCCTTATTTATTTAAATTAGCTCATTAGGCATTTCAGGCCTCCATGCTTATCTCAAAAACAAATATTTGCTGTACAGTACGTCACACTATCCAGTATTATGTCCTCTGCATAAAGAAAGTCCTTGCAAAACACACCACAAAGATCTTGTTTTAAATCTATTGTGAGACTCTTCAGTCTGTCTTTGCCTGATTTTACAGGATTAAAGTCTCAGAATTGATGCTGCATTAGTGTGGTGTTTCTGTGGAAATGATTGCATTTCATAATTATGTGTTCAAGTTCTAAAGGAGAGAGACAAGTGTGAAGTAAACAGAACTCTTATCAAATTTGCGCCACATAAGAACAAAAGTTGTCTCAAAATCTCAAGTTCTTTTCTTTTTTTAAGGCATAAGGAAAAATATTTGTGAGTTAGCAACCATGACACTGAGCTGATATTCCCTTGCATTGACGTAGTTAATCTGTCAGCAATTCCATCAGCAAACCTATTTTTCAGACCTGTTAACTGTGGTCTGAAAATCAATTCCAGACTTAATCATGGACAAAGGGGTGCATTCCATGTTCTGCATGACAGTGATACACATATATCACTTGGAGAATAGATTCCCAGGTCTCAGACCATAAGAAATTTAATGCTTACAATATTTATGATGGAATAGCACCATTGTGCTAAAGAGTGTGGAAAAGTAGACAGAATTGGTGATTCAAATGCAAAATAGTTTGAGCATCTGTTTAAAATTCCTTGGCCTTCAGCCTTATCGTACAATCCAAGGCACGTAAAAATTGCGCTGGAATTTGCCTCTTGTCATATCTCATAGGTTAATTATTAAGCATGTTTGGTATGGTACAGTTGCTCTATAATAAAGTCTGTCATTACCTCAGCAAACAAAATTCCTTGTGCTATTGTCCTCGTAGTAGTCAATACCTGATAAGGGCCAGGGCTGCAGCTCCAGGCTGAAGCAGGGCCATGCAGCTCTCCTGTGTGAAATGGCATCACCCTGGGGCACTGCTGGCACTAACAGAGCAAACTGGCACTGCATTTTCAGCTCCTTATTGTTTTCTTCATGAAGGAACAAATCCTGCGTCCTTGTGTCCAGCTGGACAGACCAGGGGAAGAGGACAGGACAGTCATCTTTTGGAAATAGCAAATGCCAAAGCCTTTGGAGCAAGGGGCTGGAGATAAAACTGGCAGTGATATCAGGTCAGGACACCAAAATTATTGAGGTTTCTGCACTTCTGAGTGCACTCAGGGAAGCAGACAGAAGAGCAGAGCCTAGAGAACATACTGCATGAGCAGGGAAAGGACCCTTCTTCCTCTACCCCTGCTTGACCAAACCCAGTTTCTCAGGATGGGTCTGAAAAAAGAAAATCTGTCTGAGGCACATACGTGAAGCACTTCTGCACCTTTTTTTTTTAGGCTTTCCACTTGATTTTAACCAAGGACCCCCAAAGTACGATTAGTGAAACAGACAATGACAAAAATTTTAATCTCTGTAAGCCCTAGGCTTAGCACCCTTAGCAGACACAGCCTCCTTCAGTTTTACCATCACCACTAGCTTTGTGTGCCCCTACTTTTTGTTTCTAAATTTGGGTTTGCTTGCCTGTTTTCCCAGACAGGGTTTGTAAGGCACCACTTTTCCACTGATGGTTGTCGAAATGGTGCCAGCTCCTGGCCATGAGTATCAGTCACAGCCCAGCACCTCTGTGTAGGTACCCAAAAACTGAGACAAGATACATCCAAATAAATGGCTTTTCACTTCATTGGTTTTATCATTTTCTGTGCAAGTGCAAAACAGCCCTTTCAGTTAGAAAGGGAGTGAAAGAGATGTGAGGCTCAAGTACTGATGAGAGACACTGTCTGTCCACACCTTGGGCGCAGTCACAAGGTGCAACCCCCCCATGTGAATGTGCAGCCCAGCACAGGGCCAGGCAGTAACTCTAGGGCTGCACAAGGAAGTGCCACCAATCCGTAGTGACCTCAGGTCCCTGCAGCATCTCTGCCAAGGTCCTTTAGCTTCAGGGATAGCAAACCCACCTGAGCTCTGCTGTGGTGCAGCAAAGGGCTTCACTCAGGGACACGCTGAGCTCGGGCAGCATCACTGAGTTCCTTATGAAATGCAGGGTTTTCCTGGACACAAAATTGCAGGGGCTGCCTGGGAATGTCTGTGGGGTGCTTAATTTTAGTTTTGCTCCTGGGTGAGCCTGAGGAACCAGGCAGGACAGCATCCTGGGAAGGAGAGAAAGGTGGGCTGGTGCTGTGGGTACTTCTGTGGATGTGATGCTGCTCATTTATCTTCATCTGCAGTGTGTGTTACACAGCAGCCAGCAAACTGGGGCAGCTGAGGTGCAGGCAGATCCTCTCAGCTACGAGAGCAGCTCCCTCCCGTGCAGCTGGCAGCTGGGAGTGGGGACTGTGCTGGTTGAGCAGCCGGCCCTGCCTTGCAATGGGGTCCTGCTCCTGGCTCAGGTCCCTTGAGGCTTCTCCCACTCCTCCCAGCCGCCGTGGGCCCCTCAGGGCTGCTGCTGTCAGCTGCAATCAGCACCGGGCGAGCTCCCTCCCTGCTGCCTCAGCCCCTGCACCTCACTGCAGGCATGGGTTCCTAACCCCCTCTGCTGCAGGGGTGACAAATTTTGGCAGAGGGCAAGGCAGAGAGCTGGAGGGAGCTCTTACGTTGGGGCTTTATTGACAGGGATACAATATTCCCAAGGCATTCACAAACCTTATATAGGAATTCTACTGTTCTACCTCATCTCTAGTGCAAACTGTGCACAGCAATGCCATAGCTTTACAACCATATAATCCAGCAGTCTTTTCTAAAAAGACAGACTGGGGCTATTAAAAAAAAATCTAAGAAGGTAATTTCTTTTGAAGCCAACTAACTGAGCACTTTCAAACCTAACTTCATAAAAAGAGCTGTATGCTTAACCATGGGCTATCCCACCCCACAAAGCTTTTAAATGAACTGGAAATGATTTCTCTTCAATGTCTTGACCCCAGGGCTCAAAGGGGATCTGGCAGCAGCCGCATACAAAAGCCCAGGTGGGAAACATTCAATTTCCTGAGATGTTACTCCCATGGTATTAGTGAAGAGGAATTGCTTCAGATATTGTAAGTTGAGTTTTTTGAATTGTGAAGTTTTGCCAAAGTAGGGGTGAAATCAAACAAATAAGTAAGTAAATAAATATGTCTCTCCTTTATCATGTACAAGTTGGAGGGTAGTATGGATAAAAACAAAGGTCCTATAGAAAAAAGCTGATGTGAAAGCCTAGCTGAGAAGGTCCTTTAGTTTAATCACAGAATCTCTTGTCCAAACACTAAAGGTCTGTGTAAGGCCTGGCTGTGTTTGCAGGGGGAGGAGAGGGTCTAACCTGCACGGCCTGGAGTGGGAGCACACACACTGCTGCAGTCCACAGCCTGAGACACTCCCTGCCTCCTGTGCAAATACATCAGCTCTTGGGCTCATCTGTGACCTCTTGAGATATTCTGTCTTTGCCACTTGTGCTTTGCCCCTCCCTATCCTAAGAGGAAACCATGAGTTTTTCCCATTGTGAATTAAATTAATGGAAAAATAATCTAGGGGAAATTGGCTGTTCTTTGGCTGATTACCTTTAGTTATCCTACTAGCCATGTTGGGGGCTCCGCACTACTGAAAGAATGAACAGTAATCCAATTAATATGCTTAGTGTACTAGACTAGAATCTAAAGACATATTCAGCTTGCCACAGCATGCACTTTTAAATTTTTTACTCAGCAGTAACATTAAAACAGCCAGACTTTCAGCCCTGCAAACTGTGGATAATGAATTTCTTTCATCCCAAACAATTTACTCCCTGGTGTATTAAAACACTTAACCAGATCAGTTGTATTTGTACCAATGCATGCTCTTACATGTAGAGCAATGGAAAAAATGAGCAGTGTGCAGTAATGATTATTTTCTTGGTAAATGTCTTTTCCCCTTAAAATTATAGGAAAAAAGTCACATATTCTCAGTCACAAGTGAGCACTGTTTACACAACCAACATGAATAATGATAACAAGTATATTCCCTGCTGCCCTCACTCTCTTTGGATGCTATCCAGCATTGACTGAAGTCAGGGAGAGTCAGCTCTCTGTTGACTTCTCTGGAGCAAGATGGGATTTGCTGCCTGCAGTCGCCATTCCCCTCGAACAAGCATAGCTCTCAAAATGCAGTGCAGATGGAAAAGTCCCATGGAGATGGCAGAGCTCATTGTACTCAGGGTTTGTAGGTTCACCCTCTGGGTCCCAAAACAGGGTCAAAGTCAGGAGGAAGGGAAAAAAAAAAGAGTTTTAAAATAAAATTTTGCATGCTTTTTTTCCTGCCATTCTAGTTTCTGAGGCATTTAGCTATATTTGGTTGTATTTTTAGGCTCCGTTCCAAGAGCAGATTGAAGAACCAAAAACTTTGGGAAATGAAAGTTAGGATTTCCGCATGATCACTTCACTTCAAAAGCTTATGTTCAGAAAGAAATCCCCCACCCTGCCACACTTGTTAAAATACAAATGTTTCGTACAAATGCAATTTTTGAATCTGGTTTCAAGAATAAAATTCTCTACTTTTAAAATTTGATACAACAGCACAGAAATGATGTTGTAAGGAGTGCATCCTTTCATCTTGAGTGTTTTGGGGTTGAGTTCCGCGTTCTTTTGCAAACATGCATGGGATTAGGGTTCAGTTACAATGCACAAACACGATTTTTCCAAGCAACTCCCAGAAATGCAGTTAATCATTCCAGCAAAATAGAATTTAGGGACAAGCCTTCTGCCCTTAAGAGAAATGGAAAGGAGCAGGGCTTGGCCTGTGAGCGTAGGATTCATCCTGGGTGAGGGGTGATGTGGACTTGAAAAAGGCCCAGGCCGTCAGCCTTTGGCTGTAATGGCAGCTTTGCCTGAGCAAATAAGTGCTCACATGAACTTTTCATTTGTGCATCCATAAGGGAAGAGATTTGGCTTTGGCTGCCAGCCTCTTCAGTCCTTCGGGCTCTCTGGGGTGGTTCCTCTTGATTTCAAAGTGTGTCAGCTGGGGCTTTTCATGCTGTTGTAAAAACAATGTGCATTGATGAGAGTCACTCCCCACGAGGTGACCCCTGGAAAACCTGCTCAGTCAACGGCAAGAATTTTGATTCCGTTTTGGCTGGAGAGAGATTAAATCGTTCGACTCTTTCCCATCATCAGCATCCTTGTTGGGGAAACACAGCGGTCAATTTTTATTGTGGTTCAGCAGGGCTGTCCTCAGCACTGCCTATTTCCTGCTTGGCATCCACCTTTCTCACTTTGAAAGTTCATTATTGGCAATCTGCTGTGGAAGAGAATATCGAGCCTGTATGTGTTGACCACCCAGGTCTATACATTCCTATTGTCAGATCTATATACTGCTGCTGTAATAAAAGCACCGGAGAGCAGAGCCCATGATAAAGTGCTCCTAAGGAGATCGCTGAATCTTAATCTTTGCCTTACACCCTGTTTAGCACTATTTCTTCTGAAGCTGTGCAAATATCTGTGCAGCTGTATATTTTCAGCACATGCCACTGCAAAATAAATTATTCAGGATTGTTAGATTACTTATAAATGACGCCAATCAATTAACACTACAGCCGGCAGTCTTTGGGGCTTTTGTCACAGGCCGGGATGGTACAGCTCTCGACTCCACATTTCCCAGTCTGAAGGATTATGGTAATGACAGCTTATTTTTATTGAATTTTTAATTGATGAGTAGTATCTCTGGACTCACTGTGCTAACATTAAATCTAGGGAGAATTAATCTCTTGAAGGAGAACATGATAAAAGCAGAGCTGCCCTTCTGCAAACAAAAAAACCTCATTTACACGTGGCACCAAGCAACTAAGTGAGGTTGCTGCTGTCAGTTGTCAGAGTCTTTCACAATCCTTTGCAATGAAGATTTGAGCCTTTTCCTTACACAGGGCTGCACAAGCCTTTGAGGAGACCACACACTGACACGTGCCTCAGCGCTGCCCTGTAACAAGGTGAAAAAAGCAGGGTGGTTCCAGGTCATGCGAAACAAAGCGAGCAGCAGCCTCTTATTGATCCCTGGGCCGAAGATGCCATGTTTCTTTTTGCAGGCTGGAAAAGCCCTAGGTCCCCTTCTTCTCCATCACTGACATTCCCAGTGCTTCTGCTGGTGTTACCAGCAAGGCCACTGCATAGCAAGGCCTGCAACCCTCTGACACAGAAACAAACCCTAATGCTGGCTACAAAGCCACAGAGCCATGAAATAGAATATTTGCTTCCCTTTCTGGAACAAATAAACCTGGGATCCCTTCATCCTTCCAAAATACCCAGCTCCTGGGCAGACTGGGCTGGTGCATGCTCATGGTGTGGGTAAAGGGTGACCAATGCAGAGAGCTGCACCTAAACACCGGCAAAGAATAACACAGATGGTTGGTGTTTTCCATGTTGCTTTAAGGAGCAGCAAAGCTTCACGATGATGGATAAGTACTATTATCATGCATTAAACATGTGTGGTTTAAGGACAGAGAGTAGTCCAATACCAAGTTTTTCAATACAGGTTGAATATGTAATTGAACAGTTTGTTTTATAATTAAATGTTCCTAGCCCCACAAACTAAAATCAGGCTGTTCAAAAGTCCAGCTGATTTAACTTCATAAAGTCACTGAGAATAGTTAAAAAAATATACATTGTATGCTGATGTGGATTGATTCATTAAGGGTGATGGTAGAGTCTGAATTGGAAGGTGCAGTGAAGACGATGATGAATTTTAATGTGGCCAGTGGCTACTGTTCAGCAGATATGAAATTGGAAATCAATGCTAGCTATTAAATACAAATGGATGCTTTACATCTGAAGCAGTCTTCCATTCCCAACCTTTCAGTGTGCCAGGGGGATGCTGGAACGAAGGAAGGAAGGAAGCCCAGCCTTGCAAGGGCCTGCCAGGGCTGCTGCCTGTACTCTCTGTTCATAGCTGGAGTACATCTCACCCTCTGTGAAATGGATCCACAGCAAATGCTCCCAATTGCCCCCATGCTAGATATGGTGCCTCTACTGGGTCTAAATCTCAGTCTCCCTGTCTGGGAGCTGCATGACTGCATCTGAACAGAAGCTCATGCATATCTCTAGATCTCATGGTCAGAAGGAAAATCTGTGAAGGATGAGAGCATAGTGGATGCAATGATGCCTGAGCCCACAGGCACCCCAAAGACTAGCCCAAGGCAAATTAGGGTGCAAACTCTAAAAGCCAAGAGTAACAGCACTGCTGCTGGGAGGTGTTGCTGGAGGAGTATGACATCTCAGGTCATGCTACCCTGGCCCAGGAAAATGTTGTTGGATGTCCCCACGGGTGCTAGCATGGTGCCAGAAGTGGGTAGTAGGTAATCCTCTGCCTGCCAGAGAAGAAAACTCCCCTGTCAGTGCAGCTGTGTAGCAGTGGAGATGTGCATGTCCTTGGGGGAGCAGAGAAAGCCTCAGGGGACTCTGTGTTGTAGTTTGCCTAGGACATCAATTTGCTATTATCCAGCTGCGTTCCCATATAATGCAGAGACAAGGTGTTCTAGCCTCCTGTTGCCTTGCTTTCTAGCATCCTTCTTTTCAACACACACATGGACAATTTAAATAACTTGACTCTTTTGCTTTGTTATAAAATATTAAATGGAAAGACAGACACTAAAGTGTCTTCTCCCCCTCTAGGAAAGCAATGAAGAAATAAGCATGCCAATCTCATTTAAATATTTGCTGGCTCTGTTGATACTGGAACGTTGACCTAAGTCTCTGATTAAATGAGAAAACAACAAACACAGCTAGTAAACTACTGGTTTTCAAACAGTGTCTAACAAGATGAGCACAAGATGAGTATTTTAAATGTTCACCCTCCAGATCTCTCAAGCCTAATCAGTGATGTTTAACATGTCCTTTACAAAAATACTGTTTCTTTCTTCTGTGCAGGAGCAGAAGAAGGGAGAGAAGCTGTTCCTACGATAGATTGCACCTGGGCACTGGAAACAAGCACAGATTCTCCTGTGTGAGCATGCTAGCGGTGTTGGTGTAATGAGCTCTTGGGTAAGTTAGCACAACAAATGGATCTAATTCCCAGTAAAAGGCTGGGTGACATGTTCACCCAACACAGGAAAGCCAAAGAGGTAAGAAAAGGATTATGGGATGTTCCAGCCCAGAGCCTGGCTTTTAGCATCAGCCACCATGGCCTTTTGCATTAAGTCCATAGACAAGCCCCAGTCAACACAACTGATTCACAGAGCTAAGACACCAGCACTAGTAAGGAGGGACAGAAAGGCACCAGCTGCACTACCTTATTTTTTTCCTCCGTGTCAAAACTTGTCTGACTCCTTAGAAGCATCTCCTATTATGTACTATAATTTTACTACTATAATCCTACCTAGCTTGTCGTCCTTGACCTGCGCTGGCACAGCACATCTATCTCTCCCTGTATATAGCTAAGGTGCATAAATTTAGCTGGTAAGGTTGAAGTATTAGTGATTTGCAGCCATTTTGGATGACATTTTTATATTATGAGAGGCAGATTTCACTTTGATGTTCATTGGAGCTGGTGATCAAAAAGCAGGGGAGGGCAGAAGAGTTGCTAAAGCATCTCCAGGAACCCTCTATTGTGTGAATGTCTGAGATTTTTTTGTTTGTTTGTTTTAATTGATATTTGACATTTCAGCCAAGCCTGAAACCTCCAGGATTTAATTGCAATAAAATCAATACACCAGGAGTAATGAGGTGTACCTGAATTATCCTGAAATAGATATAATTGCTGTGTAACTCACCCAGCAGGTCCCAGTTTCCCCAGCCACAGTCAGTATCTCATTGTTTTCCAAGTGAAAAGATGTCAGGAGCCAGTGGGATAGAGCATAATCAGTCAGGGTGCTCTTGCCTGTTTTGCTTTTGAATGTCATGTAGCAAACAGCATTGGAGAAGAGGAAAGGGTGCTGGAAGAAGATGATGGTTAGCTGGCACCCTGAGGGTGCTTCACACTCGAGTGGTGGGGAAGATGACTGAGGAAGTGTGATGCCAGAATGAAGCATGCACTGGTGCAGAGGAATGGGAGATGTTCAGCTGGGAGCTCTGTGTAGATATTAATGGTGTTCTCATTAGAATTGAGTTTCGACTTTCACTGCAGTATAGAAAAATCCCTGCTACAGGCCAAGATGAAATGCTTCATAAATTATCAGCTGTCACAGCTGGAGTCACAGCTCTGAGCCACGGCAGTTCATGGAGATGAGGGACAATAAGGTACCTGGCCAGGGGAGCTATGAAAGCTACTGCAATTATGGAGTCTGTCCTCCTAAGGGATGCTGTGGTATGTATGTCTCTGCTCAAGAATTCTTGCTGCCACATCTCTGCTTCCTTTCTTTCTCCTGAAGAGAAACATTCCTAAGATGTGGTGAACCCAGGCTGCATGTCTTCTGCTGGCGGAGGATGCTTGACTCCACACATCCTCTGCTGGAGACCCGCTTTCAACTTATTTTACTGTACTACCTCTTGTGTTGCAGAGGTTTCCTTATACACAGAGTAACTCTGCCTTAATTGAGGGCATTCAGCTGGGATGGCAGGATATGCAGCCTGAAGGTGTGATTTGGTCTGGGTCTTCCTACTGCTGCAGCCGCTGAGCTGCAGAGGCAGCCTCCATGGCCCCCAGAGTTGTGTTAGACTGACAATGAAACTTACTTGGTTTTTGAAAGACAAATAATTTGATAATTTAGGCCTTTTAAATTTTTTTGGAAGCTCAGGGAGATGTAATGGGGATACACAGTCATCTGGACTTCTACTAAAAATAATACAAGATAAATTTGCCTAATGAGTTCAGCGTGTCTTAAATAGCCTTCCCTTGGTAGTTTTACACTGGCTCTTATCATACATCAATGCTTCTTTCAACACATGTAAATAATACACAGGGCACAATCCATGTTCCCATAGAAAGCAACTTGCATTTAGTCACAAACAGAATTAAGTGCAGCAGCAATTGCATAGATCCATTCAGGCAATCAAAAGCTGGGCCAAATTCTGCACCTTTTGCTCACAAAAATAACCTCTGCTGATTTCCTAATGTTGCTGTGATAAACCAGGATACATTTTATGAAACAACTTTATGCTGCAATATATTTCATATTAGGTCCCAATGCCAAAGGCACTTTTAAAACCTTCCATATGTCTTGCTAAAGCATAGTGGATGGGTTTCCCACACTAACAGAGAACATAACCAATCAACTAGTATATAGACTCCCTCTCCATAATCACCTAACTTAGTCATACAACATCTAACTGAAGTGCTACAATTGCAAGACTTTTTAAATAGCCTATTATTTGTCAACAAGGTGAAGATTTTAATGCAAGTACCCTGTATCCATCAGTGCAGCTTAGATGAGCAGTTTGGATCAAAATTTGAGGTGTAAATTTAAATATGCTATATGCCTCTGCATGGTGAGCTGGGCCCACTCTGAACTTTACTTAGTCTGGCCATTCCTTTGTTGCTCAAAGAAGCAGAGCAAAGTGTGCCACACTGAGGCACATGCAATGTTTACTCCTTGCAGTGGCCATCTTAATTCACAAGTGTCACTGGGCAGCATCACACAACAGCCTCCACACCACAACTTACTGCTAATTTAAACCTGAGCTTATACTGTGCTCATGCTTGCAAGCTGCACTTGCAAAAATGTGTGAAGGAAATAATTTTCAGGTAGGCCATCTTGAATACCAGTGTCCAAGGTGCAAAGGATGCCAATAACAGCATAAATCTTTGTTTCTGCCTTGAGATCTAAGTGATTAGGCTGTGATAATTTTTCCTTCTTCTCGCAGGACCATTCGTTTTTTCCACTCTGTTTTCTGTTTCTATGATGATGCCCAGGGAATCAGGAATGAACTTGTAGGGGTAATGTGTGAGGGACAGATATTTTCTGTCTGATCCTTTGCAACAGCATGGCTTCTTCCAAAGTAATTTTATCTGGACAAAGCACTATGCACAGTTTACAAGCAGAAAGGGGCTTTCAGTATGAAAGTGTGAAGCAGGAGTAGTGCATGATTATCTCCTTCACCTTGGTCTTAATCTACATCTTCAAGGTTTGATCTTGTGCACATGAAGATCGTGCTGTTGACTTCTGTGGGATCAAGTACTAGAAACATGCAGAGGGAATAATACAAGAAAGTGCTTTATAGCCAGTCTGCATGGGAGGAATTAGAAATACCAGATGCAAGTTCAGGGGGAAGAAAGATGCAGATGTTGCATTTTCTCCATTTAGAAACAGGCATACAAAAATCAATATTCTTTATACATAGTCCTGAAATATGCTGCCTAAGGTGACTTGGACACTACAGTGATGTGTGTCCTCGAAATCAGATCAATACAAACATCTGCTCCAAAGGCCTACTACCTTAGTCATAATAAGTACAACTACTGACTCCTCAGGACATGGGCAGCTCCTGCAGAAAGTAAGCACAGACATGGTCTCCAAACAAGTGTGTTTTTTGGGGATAACACTTCAGGTATAGTTTGTCTGCTAATTTACTCATTGTATGAATTCCAGCAGAGATCAGACATAATTTGGAGATGTAAGAAGTAGAAAAATATATACTCAATGCAGCAAATTTTGATGATAAATATATGCTGTATTGTTTCATTCAAATGTATACACTTGTTCTTTTTTTCCTCAAAATCTAAATTAATTATGCAGGCATATGTAATAAGTATACCAAATTAACAAGGTACCTTTACTATTACCTCCTGTTTTTTAATATGACCTTACAAAATTTTCAAATTGAAAAATTATGGGAAGCAGTGAGGCAGAATTTTCAGATCGACTGTTATACAGGCAATGGAAAATTTCTCAGGCATTCTCAAATATATTTCCATATTCAAAGGAATTCTTTCTATCTTAAAGTGAATACTGTTCCAGAACATTTGCCATTTTATGGTGCTCTTATTCATGCTCTTCCAATCACCAGCTTTTCTAGGAAACCCATGCTTAACACTCAAGGCTAGATTTGTATACCTGTAGAAATCATGGAGACTGAACCTGTAGGAGGACACACAGAGCTAAAACCTTTCTGGCCTCCTGTGTTTCAGGTGAGATGAACTAATACAGATATTCTCATCTTTCTATGCCAATGAAAGAAAAGTTTGCCAGAAATTCACATACTCAACACAATAGTCAGAGAGAAATAGAAGAGGAATTTCATAGCTCACCCCCAATCCCAATTGGGAGCACACAGACCCCAATTATTTCTATAGTACTGCATTGACAGGCTCACACCAGCAAACTCCAGGCTTCAGTAGGCAATGTCTGTTTAAGGGAGACCATTTTCTTATAAAATATGTTTTTAGATTTTTTTTTGAGGAGCACTATTTAAATGAGGCATGATGCCATCTAATACTACACCTAATACACCAGCAAGATGGTATAATTTGAAAGGAGTATCTGTTACTTTAAAGTCATTTTGCTCCCAGGAACTAAGGCAAATTGCATTTGTTTTTCTAAAATGGTTACCCTTAATGAGCCTGCAAGGAATCTATTTCTGAGGGGCAGATTTGAGTGCAGCACTATTATTCCTAGCAAATTAGTCATATTGCATCACCAACACAAAACAATGAGAATTAAAAGCCAGGGCCATAATTTGCTCTCACGCATACTGGTTTAACTCCACTGGGTCTGATTTTCGGGCACACCCGAGCTGAGCAGAGATGTCTCAGAAAAGCCAGTTATAGCCCGAAGGCTGCTCTCCTCTCCTGAGGAGTCAGTGTCCCACTGGACTGGATGACAGATGGGATGGGAGCACCACAGGCTCGGCCATCTCCCTCCCCGCCTTCCCTCTTCTGATGCACCAAGGGGTACGTGGCAGCTTGGTGCTGGGTGAGAGCTCCCCAGAGAGAGGGCAGTCAGGTCAGGAGACGGGCTGTTTCCCACCTTCCTTTGTCCTGTGGGGCTGATGCAAAGCATTCAAATATTGAATCAGATGGAATCACTTCCCCTTTCCTGGCACAGAACAATTGCAGAAGCCCATCGTTTCTTCTGCCTGTTGAAAAGTAAGAAAGAAATGAGTATATTGTGGTAGAGTTTGGAGACAGATGCCTTTCTTCTCTGTTCAAATACTACAGTGGTCTGTGTCCTGACTGACCTTTGCTGTTAAAGTTAGAATACATTTTAAAAAATGTTAAAGTATTAACATTTTTAAAACGTATTTTTTAATTAAAATGGGCTGGAACAAATTTCCATTCTTGGTCCTGGATTAAGCACTTTCATTCACACTGTGCTCTCACTGACGTTTCCACCAAAACATTTAACAAAGTGTGGAGCTACTTCAGATTTCCACGCAGAGAATTAAGATCAAGACCTATCCTTGACATTTGAGCCCTCCCCCAGTATAGAACAGGAGTTTTGATACTAATCCATTTTTAAAACTAAAATCGCATTTCATTTTTACTATCAAAAACCCCTCGCCTGTGCTCTTTTTAGTAACTCTGCACCTTCATGCTTGTGAATGCACTGTGGAGAGAAAAAGTGAAACTAGTAACTAAAATAGCAGGAACATGATCTACCAAGCATCATCGTCTGAGCAGTTCCTTCCCCCACATGGCAGCTTGTTCTCAAGTATTAAATCACATTGTGTAGGCTGCCTTACAAAGGAGCACCTGAGGAAAGCAGCTGTAGTACACAAGGGCCACTTACATCCCTACGTGTGTACTCGTAACCGTGACGGATGAGGGTGAGAAAGCTACGTGGGCAGGGAAGTAATTGGGAGTAATCACAAAACAGACTTGCATAAGTGCAATGATGCATACAAGTAGTCTTTGGAGATTAAAGATATTTGGGTTGGGAGAGGAGCTTTAATTGGAACTGACCTTGTAAAACATGCTGCCTTATGCTCAGGCTTATAATCATGGGTGGGCCAGCTGATCTATTTAAAAATGCCTGGTTCACATTAACCACCCAGGTTTTAGAGACAGTTTTCAGATGCTTGGTGGTATCACAGTGAACGAATTACAGTGTTTGAATACTGATCCAGCGCACTCGCAGTTAATGGAAATGAGTACAGATGTTTGGTGTAGCACCTTCGACAGCATTATCATGCAATGTTTTGACCTAAGAAAACACTTTCCTTCAGGAATATAAAATACTAATGATCCTGCTGCTTCTTCTAGGACAGCAGATTTCCAGTTGCTGATGTCTAGATAGATTTTTAGCTGTAACAGACAAAAGATCCAATAAGCCCAGCAATTGTCCTATGAAGATTTGGTCAAAATGAGTTCCTTTCATAGTAACACAGAACCAAATGTAATACGACCAACACTAACAAACATGCCATTTTGCTCAGGAAAGCTGAGCAGGAAAGAAATGCTGGGTTGGAGCATGTGAAGGGTGGGGCTGGAAAGGGGAAAAGCAGATTTTTATGAGGAAGTCCAGGGCTGCACTTTCCAGGGTCTGGACGCAACGAGTGCTTCTCTCTTTTGATCTCAAAAATAGCACACACCAATTGTCTGTGAAACAGTGCAAATTCCCACCCCTCTTTAGAAAGGAAGAGTGTGAATACTGCAGAGTTTTGATGGTGTATCCCTGATGTGAACTGGCTTTTTGGTTGTATTTATTTTGCAAATACTGAGTCACAGTAACTCACCCTGTAGGTACTGTTTCAAGGTCTGCTCCCTGGGCTGTTTCCTGCATCAGCTGTGCCCCTGTCACTGCCGTGGGACCAGGGGAGCTGGGTGTCTCACAGAGGCTGGGTACTTCCAATGGGAAATAGGGTGAGACCAAGCTCTGCTCCACAGACAGGAATAGGATGGTGAAACATGTGCTTGAGCTGAAATCCTGCTATACAAGCTAAGGCCCTTGAGCAAGCTCCTGCCCTGTGCAAGCTTCAAGCTTCAGGGTTTCTAAGTGTCCGCAACAAATCTGTTGCTAAATAGCATATAATTGACAACTGCATGTAAATTGTAGTACTTCTTGGGCAAGGGACTTGCAGTGTGAGAATACACAAAATACCTTAGAAATGTTTGAGAATTGATGACTGAAGCTTGTACTACTGAAAACTCAGGTTTTAGCAAAATGAATGTTTTTCTCAGAAACAGTTTGCTTTCCTCTATGTTATACATAAAAGTGTACTTCCCCCCTTTCTTACCTCACTGGCCAAAATTGAGAAATCTGTTTTCTGCCAAAAAAATCAGGTTTCCTGTAAGGAACTCTTTCTTACCCTCGCAGTTTCTGACTGGCTTCATGCGCATAACCTCCTGACTGTAATGTTTGGGTGTAGCATCACACTTCCAGGAAACCAAACCAAATTCACATTTGACACAAATGACTCAGGAACTTAGAAAAACATATTAAAGTATGCTGTCTGTGTAAGAAATGGGAATTGTTAAACCTACTTTTAAAGGAACAGTCTCTGATCTTCTGTCTTCCTGCAGCCCCAGACTTCCTTAAAATCTTTTGACGTGCCTCAATTTTTTTTTTGCAATCTTCTGTTGCTAACCTCTGTGCAGGCTTTCAAGTGGATGCTGTCCAGAAATCCTATTACAATAAATTTACTGTATTAAAAAAATCTGAGGGGGAAATAAGATATGGTCATATTATTAAGTCTGACTGCTCACCATTGCCAGCTTTTCATCCAGCCCTTTGTTTATTGTCATCTTATCTTGCACTTAATCTCATTTAAAGCATAGGTGCTTTAGTACAAGGGCTTTAATTTTCTTTATTTTGAGTGCCTTCTGCATATATGATACACATTTAAAGCAGATATTCTCTCTCTTTAAAGTGCCTTCTACATCTATAATGCAGAAATAAATTGTTACAGAAGCTTAATCAAGACTTGCAAACCAAACCAAAATGTTTCTGTGGCTCTTAGTCTCCTTTGTTGTAAATAGCAAGGTCAGATTTTCTGTATTTTAGGAGAGATCAATTACCATATTTACCTAGAAATGCTGCTTAAAGGAATGGATTAGATACTGGCAAATCTGAATAGGAAATCAGCAGAATACCAGAGTGCATATCCCTAAAGAAATCTTGAAGATCGCTTGTTTTAGCTGGAGTTATCTTGGGATCTGTAATACCTAATTGGAGAGCAATAGTTTGGAGTTTTCCAGGTTGACAGTCTGCCCAGAGGCCATCATGAGAGCAGCTCTCTCCCCAGAGCTGCAGTGCAGGGTCAGTGCTGACCTGGGGGCAAAGCACTGCTGAGATGCTTTAAACCTTGGGGCCTAAACACAAGGCGGCTCTGAGTGAGCTGTGCGGCCACAGCCAGAGGGAATGGGACCACGATGGCAGCCAGCTAACCTTATTTTTATGATGTGCTCCCAGCTGTCCACATCACTGCAGCTCCAAGTGGGAAAAAAAAAGTGCTTTAAATACTTCAAATGCTGCAGAAGTAGAGAAAACCCCCTTACTTATTAGCAATGGATTTTCATTTTGCTTGGGGGGAGGAGGCAACACTGAGGTTCAGTTCCAAACACATCCTCCTTCTCCCATTATTCAGAAGACTGTTGTGCAAGCCAGAACGAAGTGGGCTCTCCAGACGGGTCCTGTGCTGATGGCTAGCGTGGTGGTGGGGCGGTGGTAGTTTTCCACTGCCTGGATGGCAGCTGTTCAGCAAAGCACTAATGTTTAGCATTTTTTGAGACGTTTTCTGCTGCATCAGGTTCCTGCCACCTAGTGGTGACACTCCCACCGCGTGGAGTCCCTTCGGCAACGCAGACAGCGGTTTTCACACCTTCTCATGAAAACAAAACAAAAAAAATAAATCAGAGCATACTTTCTAAAGCACCATGTCCTAGGTTATTAATCAGTACACTGTATCCTCCGGTAGTTTTATCTTTCATCTCCAAACCACACATCAGCCTTAGAAGACTGCAGATGACTTCGGTGAAAGAAAATGCCAAAGGCATGCGTTAACATCTGTAAATTTGCCTGCCCACTCCAGCTGGCTCTGCTTGGGTCTTGAAGCCAGAGGCAATGCAGTAATAAAACACAAGAATAGAGAAGCACTTAGAGGAGAAATCGGGTAGTTTTCACTCATTGCCATTCCTTCATCTGCCCAAGTCATCATACAGTTGTCAACAGTCCATTGTTGGACTAGGCATTCTAGGCACTGCCCAGAAGCCCTAGAAGGTGTATCTGAAAAAATAAGTGTTTCTAAGTAGCTTTATTTAACTGATCTTGTCTTTCACCTTGATTTATGATTATTGTCTTAACTGAGAATAAATAGACGTAGCGATCAGTCGTCAGCAAACCTGCAGTAAATTTTAAATTAAAATTCTCTTAAATTAAAATTTATCTTTGTTAAATGACATTTTCAGCCTTGCTTAAGCAAAGTACTTTTGAAGATTTGTCATCTTTTTGGTTAGACAATTTAATTCAGGGAAAAAAAAAAAAATACGGCGTCTATCCACATTGCAGTGTTGGAGTTGTACCAGGAATGAGTCTGGAGCAGCAGATTTATTGACCAAAACACAACAGAAATAGTTGCTGACTTCAATCTTTCTGAACTGATTCAGCCACAGGACAGACTAGTGGAAATTTTCTAGTATTGTGCATTCATGTATGGTTTAATGGATTCAGGCCAATACTGAAAAGAAAGTCAGCATGCAAGTTTTCAGAGAAACTGTCATGCCATAAAATCTGCATTCTTCCCACCCAGGGATCAAAGATTTGACTTGCCCTGGTGAGGAGGTAGGAAGAAATCTGAAACTCTGAATTGCTTTACTTCCTAGGAACACAGAAAAATGTGGTGCTTCTGCCACTATTTTCTGGAAACTGTTAGATTAGCTTAAAAATAAGAGTGGGATCACCTATGAGTTCTTCTGATAAGAAATGTTGATAAAAGCTCTTGCTAATATGTAACCTTTACTCTGGAAGCTTGGTAGATGATCCTGCTATCTGTGTGATGTGTGGGCCCTGGTCTTGTTTTCAGCCATGCATCCTTCTTCCAATAAGCCTTTCTGCCACTGGGATTACCCAAAGGGCCCAGGAAGAAAAGAAAACTTCGGAGTGTAGCAGAAATGACAGTATGCCAATAAAGGCGTTTAGGGATTTAATCGGTGCTCCTTAAATAATCCAATTCAAAATACAGTGGCCTAAGAGATGAGCCATGCATCTCAAGGAATGTAAGAAATGGGTTAGAAAAGTGTCATTTGTTAAAGATTAAATATTTTATAGACAGAAAAAATGTGATAAATATGGCTTCTTTAAGTTTTTAATATGATGCTTTCAGTGTTCAGTGAGCATCGAGGGTGGAGCAAATGCAGATGTAAATGAGGAGGAAAATCACCTGTAAGAGCTGCTACATTAGAATTACATTTTAAAGCTGAAGTCAGGATAGATGCAGCATGTTATGATAGAAGCCAATGTGACATCTTCTTTAACAGCAAATTGTTTATTTGAGGATGACTATGTCTGGGAAGGAGCAGAGGGGAAAAAAATCAAACATTAAATGTCAAATAACTTTTCTAAGTTTGAAAAAGCAACAACTTCACAGAGGCTGCCAGCATGACCCACACTTAAAGGAGAGACTGAAAAATGAAGAAAACCCCCCAAAATACCATTCTATAACCTATGAATAACATATCAGCTGTGATATAGCAGTCAAGCTGGATTGAGTTTTTGGATCCTGTTGGTAGCGTTCAATTTACATGCCAAATGATTCTCAGACATCCTCCTGGTATTATTTTTACAAAGTTTAATTTCTGATAAGACCAGAGCAGACTGAAACTCTTCTGGTTTTAGTTTTTTTTTATTTTATTTTTTAAGTAAAATATTTGGAAAATTCGATACTTTTCAATTGGAAAATTTAGATTTGTTTGTCATCAGGTGATTGCATATGGAATATTTAATGTCCAGATGTTTTCAACCAGAGAAAATGCTCTGTGGGAAGTTAATGCCACACTGGAGGCAAATTTTCTCCAAATATAAGGTGGGATATAGTTTTCTGCTTGCCTTAGTGGCCCCAGAAGTTCTGCAAACAGGTGTTAATTAGTCACAGTCTGTCTTTACCATGCTGCTACACTGGACACTGTGTAGTCAGAGAGATTCACTCATTAAAAAAAAAAATTGTAAAACTAGGACCACTGGGATATTCTGAAAATGTTAACTCTACTTTTTTGTATATGCAAATACAAACCCAGATGGAAACTTGCAGCATAAGTTTCTTTTCTTCAAAAGAAAGATGTTTTTCCTGCACATTTCTATTTTTAAATGGATATTTGCAAACCTACCTACTACTAACATGGCTTCTCTGCTGAGGCTTTACTTCCTGACATGGATGAAGGACTGTTTTGTCTGCTAAGAGAATTTCAACTTGGCTATGATAGTAGAACTGGTGGAAGTAACCTGCCTGAAGTAACCTTTAAAAAAATTAAGTACCATGACTGTTGGTTTTAATTCACTATGACACTGCTCTTTGGGTTAATGCTTTCACTGTCCTTCTGTTCAGAACAAGATAATTATTCTCCTTTTCTTGAGGTCCTCAGGAATGTTGGTCCTTACATCAACAGAACTCTCAGGATATGACAGTTACAACTTCATCTCTTCACCTGATATTGTCACTGAGGGTTAGATTCTGACAGTTCATTGCGACTGATGATGGTGACACCCAGCACATCTGCAGGTGGAGATCTTTTATCACAAAACCTTTTGCTGCCATTCCAGATTAAAAAACAACAAAGTCTATTCAGATTTTGCCAGAACTGACAACTGATGGCTCTCATGACATCAAATCACTACTCACATGGCCAAGCTCAAGCCACTGACTAGAAAACAAAAGATTATAAGACATACTCCTTTTCAGAACTCTTAGCAAAGATGATCAGCCAATGGCCCTATATTTAGATTTGGTCTGTGGAAAGAAAAGGGATGCCTTCAGCAGACTGTATCTCTGAGTTTGCTCCATTGATTTCACTGGAAGCCACTTAGGAGAAGAAAATTTCAGCATTTTCTTCCCACGTACTGTCACAGAAAGAGAAACCCTAATGAAATTATCTTTGGAAGTGTGCCATACCAAGTCAGGTATTTTGAAATGAATTCAAAGTATCATATTTAATGGCAGACATTTTCTGGAAGCTGTTAAGTACACAAAGCTCTGGTTTATCTGAAGTTGAAAAGTCATCCAAGACAAAATTGATTGAAACTTAAATTTTGGGTACAGAGACTAAGCTGCTGCGATAAGGACCAGATTGCTGGTTGGGTGGCATTTTCCTTTTCAAGTGGTATTGGAAACTTTAGATTTTGACACAGATTGAAAGAAAATACTAGAAACCATCTTATTTGTGCAGGCCAGCTGTAAAAACTGTGCCCATCTTATAAAGGCCTGAGAAGATCCCACCACCGGGAGGTCTGGCTGCCAGGGCTTGGGAATGATGCAGAGTCAGTGCAGCCAAGGCAGAGGTCCCCAAGCAATGTCATGGGGAGGCTACAGCTGGGACCCAGCCCTGTCCTGGGGGAGCTGCTGCTAGAGTCTTTATCTGAGAGACAGTGCTGCTGCCTGGCACAAGCCACCCCATGTGGAGATTTTCCTTTAGCTGGGAATGTGTGGGGTAAGGATCAACTGCACAGGTCTTGCATTCGGAAAATCTCATTAACAAGTCCCCAGAGAGCAACAGGGACCACCGGGCCTCTCCCTGGGACCACCAGGGGTAGGGCCAGGCTCAGCCTGCAGCTCCAACCTGCATCCCCTGCAGCCAACACAAAGACTGATGCTGTCTTCAGCCAGAGATAAATAAGTAAGGCCCTCCAGGAACACTCTCAGCTTGCTCAGTTTCCTTGGTGAATATTACCTGGAGGAAATAATTTTTTGAAGAAACTCGAGATATGTGTGTCACAGTTACACAGCATGTGTGTCACAGTGTGTCATATCTGCTGTAGAAAGGACTTCAGGATTTTTGATGACTGCTGTTTACACAAGACATTATTTGAATGGTGTCCCTGGGGGGCTGCAGATGGGGAAGGAGGTTGAAAAGAGCTGTGGTGGTAAATATTAGATTTCTTTGTGCTCATGTGTATGTCAGACAGAAGTGAAACTCAGACAATTAAGAAATTTCAGCTTTAGTAAGGACATGCTGATAAGATCATTCACATTTGATTTGTGTGGCACTGGATCACCTACCAGGCAGGAGCACATGATGGCACTTCTGGTGAATTATCCAGAGTTTCTTTATACTGGCTTTATATTGTCTGGGGGCAACTGGTGTGGTATGGATAGAATAGACTCAAAACCAATAAAAACTGGAATACTTTTTAAGCACATTCAAATCACGTGCCTGCAGCACTTGGTGCCATAAGGCTGCAGCGTTGTGATGCAGTATTCAGTGCCCTAAAATATTTCTGTGTATTACCAAACACAAGTCCAACTGTAAAGCTGATCTGCAGTAACTAAAGGCTTATAAAGAATGTTCAGAAGCTCTTGTCCTTGTGAACAGCCACAACCACGTGTCAGAACCAGGTACACAGGCAAACAGATTTCTTGCAATACCTAAATACAGGTAGGAAATGTGTACACCAGCTGATGTGTGTGTGTGCCTAGGGCAGACAAAGACCAGGAGAACAAGACTTTTATTCTGTCCTACAGGGCTGCTGCAATAGACTTCTGCCTGTCCACCTCCTGAAGGGTGCTGCCAAGAGCAGCAGGGAAGAGGGATAACTGCTCACATCCTGATTCCAAAAGAACATAAAGAACAATCTCCTTTGGACAGTGTGGCAAATTTACTTAATGAGTCTTCCCTTCCAAATGGCTGAGTCAGCATCAAGGAAGTGTGATTTCTTACTGATGTATGCATGTAGCATTAATAGTGCTATAACAGATTACTGTTACAAATGGAATGCAGAACAAAGTAAGAAATGAAAAATGCCAAAGATTTCACTTAAAGTTCAGGATGTCTCTTACCAAAGGTTTTCTTAATACAACATGGAGAATTCTATCTGTCTAACAGTGACTATTAGCTTCTTTGCCTTCCCTTTTGAAGTTGAGCTGCATTACCTTGCCAATCCAGTTAAGCCTGCCCACCAAAGCCATGGTACTGTACTTGTGGCCCATCTCTTGTTTCCATTGTTACAGTGCACTTACCAATGCATCAGATCATCCCGGGATAATACTCACACATCTTGTGTACAGGAGTTACTCCCTGAGGGGCTGTCAGAACAGATTATTTATGCCAGCATTGCACAATTTTGCTACTGCAGTGCACAAATCTTATGCACCTTTAAAAACAGAAAGTAGATTATTTTTACAGTATGAACAGTCACGTCGACTGGTAATGACTGGGTGCACAGAGCTGCACACATATCACAAAGCAATGCCCTGTGCTCCCTACAGAAACAGAGATTAGCGTTGTTTTTACCTACAAAGTGGGTGCAAGCTCCTTTGCTGAAGGATGAGCAGCTGTGGCTTCTCTGTGCTCTTCAGGCAAACATTAGATAAAAATGACACATGCTCTCCTACTTTCTTTTATCTTCTAATGTAAAAAATGAAGTTGGCCATGGTTGCCCTTGCATCATCTACACACATTTGAGCTACTCTGTTCTGCTTTTGAACCAGAATTCTACACTTTTTAAAACTACCTCATGCTTTTGCTAAAAACAAAAAACCCAACCCTCATGATTAGCAGATATCAAACCATAGTTAGAAATCTCATTATTCTCACTTTAAAGAGGGAGGAATCAAGGGCTAAGGATGTTGATTTCCAAAATGGTCTGATCTAAGACACTTTACATCCACAATCACCCTGGGTTGCCATGGAGGTTGTCAGCCCTTGGTTATGGAAAGCCCTGCTATATGTGTCTGGCCCTGGGGGTTAAAGATGAAGTTCTCAAAGGCAGCCATCGCTTTTGATAGTGTCTTGACCTAACAACATACAATGCACAAATAAGTAGATGATAGGTTGAGAGCTGGATCTGTCTATCCATATTTCATGTTTATGACCTCTTTTACAGCTATAAAGAAGAACTATATAAGCTTTTTTGCTGTTCAGAATTAAATTGTACTTGAGAGACAGACTACTTTAAGATGATAAGAGTTAATGCTTTTGCCAAGCTCAGGGAAATGAAGTCAGGATATCTTCAAATCCAGACTCCTGTAAGCAACAAAACACTGCCCTTTTAATGATTGCTGGATCAGCTCTGTCACTTGAAAAAAGGGATTGAAATGAGCTCTAAAATGAAAGTAGTTCTAACACTGCAGTTTCTAAATGGGTTGTAAAATAAGCTGGGACAAGTTTGCACAAGAAACATTTGCTCTTAAGAGTAAAACCATGGGACCTGAGCCAGGCCAGCTGTGCTACCACTCCTCCTTTTCTCCTGTACCAGTGAGTGCCAGAAGCTACAGACTCTGGAGGTAGAAAACACGTTTAATTGCTCCTGTTTGATTCCCTTGAGGCTGACACATGGAGTGGAGCTGTCAGGCTTCACAGCAAGCTGCGTCTAGCCTTCTTTGGCTGCAGGGAGGGCTGCTGATACATCATGCTCTGAGTTTTGGCAAGAGACATCACCAGTGTTAAAACAAAAGGAAGAGACTTCAGGTTACCAGCTCCCTAAGGGAGGATTGCCTGCGGTACGTGAGCTTACAAGCAGCGAGAGAAACGGGTCATGGGAAGGTCCCTATTTAGTTAGATGTAATAATTAGCTGTTCACAGGCTGAAGTGAAAGTTGCTCAAGTCTTGAAGTCAAGACTCAAGAGTATAGGTGTCAAGAGATAAAAAACGTCAAAGATTAGGTCTGGACATATAGCAAAACGTGGTGAAGCTGACGGGAAAACAATCATGGGTCACAAATTACTCATTTGGAATTATACGCATAAAGAAAATCAAAAGAATTTTCGTACGTGGTTTACCAAAAGAAATTGCCTCTTTTGATTAATTTGAAGAACAAAACCAAGATAATTTAAATGTGGAGTAAAAATCAGCATGGCAAATTAAAATACTTAAATTTGCTCTATAGGAAATAAAGGATGAAGATGGTCAACCTCTCAAGGGTTACAGAAATGTGAAGCGACTTGAACTCAAAACTACTTAGATGTGTAATGTAGCACAAGCTTTAAATGCTTATTTCTTTAAACAACAGGATCCAATAAATTATACAGACCAGTTACTGAGGGATACACACTTACATCAGTCCCTGCAAGTTTATGTTCCAGAAAACTGAAAACAATCTTTTCCTGCTTTTCCAGACTGTGAGTTTGTGAATGCAGCGCAACTTTTTCTACACACAGATCCATGTTTTCATCATTAATTTCTCTTATATGGAAACACTGTTACTGGCCTAAGCATCTTAGCATTCTTACATCATATTGCCTTACATCATATCACCTGTATGTTCAGTAATATGGTTACATTGAACCTGAAGTGGCTGGTATACATCAGCAGTGATAAAAAACATGAGGTAAAGACACTAGTAGCTCAATGGTTGACATATTTATTGAAGTGCTTCCCCCACATAAGCTATTCCTATCTCATAGCTATAAGGAGAAGATCTAAAATGCAATTTCAGTCAGTGCATAAAGAGGCATTGTGTTTTATCTTAAAAAAATAAAAAGAGACACGAAGAAATACAAAAATCTGCATATCAGGATGGCGTGGTGTCCTACTGTGTTTCTATACTAAAGAATCAAATCCATCTCCAAATTCAGACGGCCCCAAACCATCTATAAAAGCATTGTTGTAGTTTGGTAATTGAAAAACACCCTAAAAACATATGGAAATTATGTTTGGCCTGGTTTCCATACATATCAAAGAGGAAAGATTCCTGGCAAACCTGGAATATGTATTTTGAACATTCTATTTCTGCCAGCTGGCTTTTCAGATTCTGTAGCAAGTTTGCACATTACTTTAGAAAATGTACTGAACTAGACCTGATTGAAAATCACGAAATAAATCACTGTAATAACAAATCAAACAACTTTATATGGTGGACCTAGCGGTTTCAAGTGTAATCGGCAAATAAATTATACTAAAACTGTTGTCTTGATCTTGAAATTCATGAAGAAAGATGTGTGAAACTTGAGAACACTATCAATGCAGCACCTTTCTTCTGCTCCCCCGCTGCTGTTCACATCGCAGAAGAACATTTTACTTTGCTCGCAAGCGTTTCATTACAGATCGGTGCTCTCCCCTGCCTCACATCGACAGCAACAAATTGGTGCTCACCAGTTATACAGGGTCCCAGCGGACCTAAACTCTGCTTGAGTTGAGTGAGTCTGGCACTGGCATCGCTCCTGCGCCTGGGAGAGGCAGCGGGACAAAGCCCTCGCTCAAGAACAGAACAGTTCTTTTCCCAGAACCGGCGCTGGGAACAGGGAACACGGGGACGGTCGGCAGCCAGGGGCAACAGGGAGCGTAAACACATCGCCCGGGCCGTTCTTGGGCGGTACGTCCATCTCTGCACTTTTCTTTTACCACCCTCTCCGTTCTTTTGAACGTGATACAGTCCAAACCAGTCAGGATGGTGATTAGCAGGGGGAAGGCAGTCAGAAAAGCGACCCCCGAGGGAGGATCTCAACGAGAAGGTGGATTAGGATCTCCTGACCGGGTGGCGAAGGCGGACCGGCAGCTGACACGCCATCGCAGAGGCTCCAGAAGGGTAAGAAACTTGGTTTTTTTTTTCCTTTCTCGAAACGCTCTTTTTGTAGCAGCATAAAGCTGCATGCGTGGACACGTGATTTTTTTTTTGCAATCAGGCGCCCAGGATCCCGCAGGCCTTGCGATGCATTAACACCGGGTGCCTCCCCGTTGCGCTTCCCCAAACACACAGCGCCGGCCGCACAGCACCGTTACCGGGCCAGTCTTTTAACGTGGACAACGCGGCGGCAACAGCCCCCGGCAGCACCGCTGCGAGCGGCGGCGCCTGCCGACATGGCCCGCGGGCCCGGCCCGGT
>JAYDZK010000056.1:33342306-33383889 GCA_034509185.1 Euphonia xanthogaster | reverse complement strand
AGCGGAGGCGGGCCGGGCCGGCGGCGGGGCTCGGGCCCCGGCAGTGCCGTGGCCGCGGCTGCGCCATGCCCGTGCGGTTCAGGGTGAGCCGAACGGGAGCGGTGCCCGGCGGGCCGGACACGGCCCCGGGCGCAGGTGGCGGCAGGAGCGGGGCTGCGGCCGGTCCTGGGGTAGCGGGGAAGGGAAGGCCCCTGCGCTGCGGCGCCGGCCGGTAAAGACAGGAGTTCTGTCGTGCGGGTGACAGGCCAGGCCGTGTTTCTTCTTGAAACCATTCACCTGAAGACATAAGATTTTTTTTTTTAAATTTTACGTTATTTTTTGGTGCATGAAATGCTTCCACGTTTTCTCAGCAGTACTTTTTGTTCTCCGACGGGGGTGGGTTCGGAAGATGCAGTGCAACCTGCTGGCGTAGCTCATCCTGCAGCAACGTGTTGGGGATTTTCCTTCCTTCGGAGATGTTACCGGCGGGAGCAATGAAGCAGGATGTGCACCGGTGGCTTGACAGACTCCTCTCTCTTTGCTGTAGGGATTGAGTGAATACAAGAGAAACTTCAAATGGAGAAGCCCAGAGTTCTGTAGCCCGTCCCAACAGCAGAAATCCTTGTGGGCAGGACTTCGGTCGGATCAGTTTGGTAAGTGCCCCTGGAAACTGCCCCCTTGGTTGCGGCCAAGGCCCGGAAGGCTTCGCTGTAATGAGTGCATGGCCACAGTGAACTGGTGGTGTTTACAGTTTGTGCACTTCGTAATTAAATTAAAGGTATAGTCTTGTTCATAATTTAGAAAGAATGTGATTTTGAACTCCATATTCTTTATGGCTACACTGAAGCTTTATTTTCAGCTAGTGCTGTTTATATAAACCTTGGAAAAAAAAAGTAGTTTCTGACATGCAGCATAAACTAAGACCCAAACGTGAAACACAGGTGCAGTGTTAACTCATATAGGGAGTGTCGAGGGTGGGATTGCTTTATTTGTGATGTATGGGAATAGTAAATAAAATCTTATTTTTAAGTGGAGGCTAACTTGGGGCAAAGTTCAATAGAGTAAAATTGTTATGAACCTAACAGGTACAGCTAACTGAAAGTGAAGGTCAGCCACTACAGCTAAAACCTTGTGATACTGTAGTGTAGGATTTAAGGATTGTAGACATTATTATGACAAGGAAGTGTGGGAATAGAAAGTAGGAGGAAAATAAAATAGCAGTTGGATTGAATGACCTGTAAGGAGCTGAGGAAGAGGAGTAAGCTGAAGAGTGATGACAACTACAATGCTCTGAAAAAGAGTAGTAAAAAATAGTAATTATTGTAGTGGCGCAAGGCAGAGTGAAAAAAAAAATGGTGCAGTTCACTGCAACTGCACTATGCAGTCTGTGTAATTACAGTACAATGCATTCATTCTTACAATAATAAGTGTTCTAAATTATGGCCTTGTAATTAAGAGCTGACTGCTGGCAATAGGGTTAACCGTGTTCTTTTCACTGGCTGTGTTAGTTTTCTTGTTGTTCAGCTCCCGAAATCAATTTGCACAGGATTGTCCTGTGGATATTTTTGCTTTACAGGATTTAATCCAACGTGGTTCTAGAGCACCATATTCCTGTCTGTTCAGTGGAAAGGAAAGTCATTTGCAGATAGGAAAGAACTCAGAATTTCACAGCCATGCCCGTAATTCATATTCTGTCACTGCTCCAAGCTTTCTAGTAATCACTTGTGTGATTTCAGTTGATTGTTATTATAGAGCGGTATTATGTCTTCAGTGAATGTTTCTCTTAAATCTAGTATGGCTTTTTCTCAGGAATTACGAAAGAACCAAAATTCATTTCCAAGAGAAGGGTACCATACCATAGTCCTCAGATTTCAAAGTCCCTTGAGTGGCCAGCAGATTGTGATTTGAATGACCAGCTGAAGACTGAAGCTGCAGAGTTGCACACTGACGACAACAATGATAATGGGAATCAGGAAAAACTTGAAACACCAGAAGGACCCCGACTCCCTCCTAAAGTTCAGTCACATGTGGTAGATTCTGGTGGTGAAATAGCTCTTGCCCTTGCAGAGAACAACATGAAGAAATCACCCTCAGAAGCTCCACCAAATCAAAATGAAGCATTTTCATCTCCGAAAAAGGAATCAGAAAAAATGGGTAATGGGGTAAGGGAATATGATTTTTTTTAATTGACCAGTCTAAAAATTACTGACAGTAATTTCATACCCATGCTCAGACTCTCTTGTCAAACTGTTTTTTTCTTTCCTTGGTTTTGTATTTTGATACTCTTGTAGCTTCTTTGTTGGGAGAATAGTAAGTTTCTTAATTCAATAGAATTTGTTCTTCATTTGCATCTTTGGAGTGTGTCATCACTGCTGATTTCAATTCAACAAGGATTTAGCCTATAATATGTAGATTTTTGGGGTAGCTGACTATAATGAGAAAATGTACTTTGCATTCATTTTGTCCTTGAAACCAAAACCCAAACCATTGTTTTGAAAGTGTATTGAAAGATGTTTAAGTTGCAAAATATTTCAGGAAAGGGAACAATCATTGTATTTTTTTCTTTTTTTTTTTTTTTTTTTCCATTGTAAGTTTCACAGAGCCCTTCGGAGGAAAGCAGATATAAATATCCCCAGAAATTCTGAATATCAAAGCCAGTTTGTCTGGAGGAGTCTTCATGAAAAGTCACCAATACTTGCAGCTGAACAGGTAACACTGTAGAATCCAAAAAGCAAATTAATACTTTCTCTTATGTATCAGCAAAGTTTTCCTTTCAAAAAGATTTCCTTTTTTTTTGCTCTTTTGGTGGAGGAACAACAAACTTGAATGTTGTTACTTTTTTTTTTTCTCTTTATGCAAAAGTGTAGCATAATTATATTTGTTTCCATGTGATTCTTTATTGTGGTCAGGCCTAAGTATTTGTTCTCCTTAGGCCTTATGTTTTGCTCTTTCTAGCAGGGTCCTGTTCTTCTGTTTGCATTAATTTACCTGTTTTGCCCCAGTTTCTTATTTTCAGTCTCCATCTCTGTGCACATACACTTCTAAGCCCTAAAGTGTGTCTCTCTAGTGTTTTATTCTTTCATGAGAGCAGCTTATATTTAAAAGTGGAGTTTTCTGATTTTAAGATGCTCTTGTGACATTTTAATACATCTCATGAGCTTTTGGGCTTTGTAGGGTTGAAAATGCTGCTTTTTCTGGTGAGACCACAAGGAGTAACTGAGTGTGAGACTGTGTTGTCAATTAACGGCTACTGGGATCAGGACTTAGGAGACTCAGTCTCGTGGTCATTCTACAGTGTAAAGCTGGCACTTCTGCATTTGTCTTCTCTTTCTTCAGCAACATCTTACAGAGGCAATAAATGTTGATGACTAAGATAATCACTATCCTGTCTTTTTCGGTTGGAGTACCAAGCAGGTGGACTTACTGCAGGATATGTTTCCCAGCAGCCCCTTATCCAATGAAAACTCACTGAAATACATGATAGTAGTATAGAGAAGCCAAAGGACTTTTTGAGAAAGAGGCAGTTTTCAGAAAGTCACCTTATGGAAAAAATCAAAGAGAATTCCATTTGATTCTGTGTGCAATCAGTTTGATAATTTCATTATTAATGCTCGTGAGCACTGTACTTTTTTCAGAAGAAAGACTTTTTTCACAGCTTACACAGAAGAGGAAGCAGTGAGAATTAGTCTGTAGGCACTATACATCTGTGGATAAGTAGAACTTAGGGAAAATTTAATGCTAAAAATTATACATTATTAGCAAGTTTTTATTGTTCACTGTTGATATGACTGAAAATATGCCTCAATACTGACAGTCCCTTTCCCTTGAAGAGATTCTGTGAAAATACCAAAGTTATCCAAGTTAGGTTATAAATCAGACCTAAATTCTTGTAGCAAATGTATGGAAAATGTATGCTTCTCACATATGGCATGGTCTTGAAATTTGGAACCCCATGACTGCATATGAGGCAAATTCTCTACCTGATTTATAATACTATGTTAGTTGAAAAGGAGTGGATTTTAATTTGCTCAAGATCTAAGCATCCAGCTCTAAAACTCAGAGCAGTTTTTTGTTACTTATGGACAGGACATGTACTAAGGACTCATATGGAAGTTTTATGCCGTGCCTTTAAAAAACCATGATCCTACATACAGCTCTGAAGGTGAACAGAAAAGAAAATAAACAGATAAACAAAACCTCTGATAGTAAATTTCAGTAAGAACAGTGTTTGATCACAGGTTTAACTGTGTCTGACTTGGTCACTTTTAAATGTGTTTAAATTTCTCTTTAATTTCTCCTAGAAGTTCAATAGTCTACACATGCTATATTTTTACAGATGACTGTCTCTCTGCTCATATGTGAGTGTATTTGTGTGATTAAGTTAACAGATTTTGAAAATTTAGCCTTAAGGTAAACAAGTCACACTTTTTTCTTGGTTCTGTTTTCTTCCTCCCACGCAGCTGATTTGCAACACAAAGAAATCCACACCTCCAGTTAAACCTCCTGCCATTACTTCTGAAACTACATATGAGAGAAATTCCAAGGGGTCTCCTCCTGTTAAGAGTCTGCAAGAGAGAGATGGTTCAGAAGAGAAAGAATTTCTGGTGTGTTAACAAGTAAATACTTCCCAGAAAGAAAAGCTTTAATAGTAGTTCTGCAGTTTTGATCTATTCTGTATGGGGGTGGGTTTAGGTTGAAATTTTTTATTGTTGCTAGTGATGCTGGACTCAGTAGTGGTTTTGCTGTATGAGACCAAAAAGAATTCTGTATAGCTCTGCTCTTTGGGGGCTCTGTAGAGCATTTTTTTCAGTTTCTGAGTTTTGAAGTGATTTTATTTTTTTGTTGTTGTTCCAAATTGACACTTTATTTTTAGTAGTTAGGATAGGTTAGCTATCTAAATCTCTGATTTATACTCTGATTGGTACTAGTGTTGTATCTTGGTGTGCAGTAGGGCTAGATGGGAGGTCTGGAACTTTTGAATGTCATAAATCAGAGATAGTGAATTTTCTCCCCACAGTGGCAAGCAGTATCTCTGTATTCTTTCCGTGTCACCTGACTTTGCTTCCACTGGGCATACATCTTCCTTTTTTTGCCTTTCTGAGTCAGATCCCTTGTGACCTGTTCCAAAAAGCTGTCATTCTGGCTTTTTAGGAATCTTCTTGCTTGGGTTGTACCAGCTGTGTGATGTTCCCAGTTAATCTGAGTCTCCTCACCACCCATCTCTGTTGCTGACAGAACAGAAAGGGTCATTGTGAGACAAGGTGTTCATTAGGACCACTGCTGCTCTAAAGGTGTGCTTAGCATGCAGTGCCTTGGCTTAAACTAAGCCATTGGTACTTCTGAGGGGATTGTTGACTTGGAGGTTTTATCATTTGAAACTCAGATCTGCCCAGTTCTTTAAATCGCATCTGGGGATGAGAAATTTTATGTCCCCTTTTCCCTCTTGGTAGATATGAAAAAAGCTTGAAAAGCCTGAGGCTTTCAGGAAGCATTTCTCTGGTTTTAATACTGGAACTTCAGGTCATTTTTCGAGAACAGCTAATAAATGAAGTAAGAGGAGTCATGAGAAGGGAATTTTTGTGAAAATGCCTAGAAACTTGTTGTTTATACCAATACCTTGTCTCTGATGAATATCTTGAAAAGGTTTTGGGGGATTTTGGTGGGCTCCTAAATTTTTTTTATAATAGAATTTGAACAATATCTGTGAAGATCTCTAGCGTAATCTGAAGTCATGCATTGCATTTCTGAAAGAATGAAATAATCAGGAAAAAAAAATCTTCGGTGTAAAACCCAAGCAAATAAATCGAAACATTTATAAAACAAAATAAATATTTTAAAGTTTACCTTTTAGACTCAGGTTAGGATGTGTAGATACTGTATTATTTTATTTCTGTGTTTCATGTTGAATTAATTCTGTAAAGTGGTCAAAATGGATCATCTAGCTAGCAGAATGTTGCACTTAATCATAACTTTGGCATTTTGCTAGTTTATTTTTGTGTTAAAAAAGAATGTGGTATTCTTATTTGTATTAAATATTGAAAACAGCTAACAAAAATTAACTGTTTGCAAGTGCTTGGTGTCAAAAGAAATACGAGGGTTTTCAGATTGTTAGCTAATGTGGTATTCTTAAAATTATCTTTGCCTTAGAGTAAGAGGGAAGAACCGTTTCAAAAACCAGCAGAAGATGCAACAAAACAAGGGAAATCAGAACAGAAACATCCTAAACAAAATAATAAGCAACATATCAGTCCAAAGCCCCTCACTTTACATACAAGTCGTGGGTATGTATAAAATAGGAAAACCTAGACTAGTGAGTAGGTGTACAGTGGCCCAGTATTTAGGATGATGGACTATGGACCTTTAACCACACCATACTGCAATTGCAGGGCCAAATGCTCCTTGCAGCACTGAGATTGAGCTGCTTGTGGGTACATCTAAACCTGATGTTAATTTCCATCCTCTTCTCTGGGCAGCAAAGTGGAAGCTTTGTAACCACTCCTGTTCAGTTGAACCTTGTGATGCAGTAACAGTAGTAGTAATGAATACAACATGAGTGAAATAGAATCACTGCAGTGCTGCTGCTAAACTGGTGCCTTGGAAGTCATAGTAACCTTTCAAACTACTTTATCTACTGTGCCCGCTCCACACCTTAAAACTGTGGTGATTGTACTTGATGTCTGCTTATTCTGGTCTGTAAAGCCTTGTGTTGCCCGAGTTACAAAGGCAAACACACATGGCACAGGAAAGAAATCTGTCCTGTTTAGAGTAATCTGGCAAGCATGGAAATGAAGTGAAATTGTGTGTTATTGAGTGCTATCAGAGTTTCTTTTTATTTTTGCCACAGGGCCTACATTGCAAGAATTGAACTTGTATTTCCATTTCATACGCATCTGAGATATGTCAAGAGCAATAAAAGCCAAGAAGTAGGCTTTAAAATGCATAGATTATTCCATCTCTCCTGTGTTTGTGCTTAATGTATGCCCCAGCAACTGCTTTCATTCTTTGTGGCAGTGTTAAGGCATTAAATTGAAGATGGGAGGGGGGAGACTTACCTGCCTAAACGCTGGTGGATATTGGAATTTGATTACGAAATGATCACCCAAAATTCTATGAAATAAAGTTGGTTTATGGAAAAGTGAGTGGATATAGTATATCTAAAACCTTTAACTACTTGGTTTTCACTCTCTTTGCAGTAGATTGTAGTCAATTTTGCAGTGAGTAATGGGCAAAAAATTCTTGATCATTTGCTGGGGCTCTTTTCATCTGAAGGCAAATTTCTGCCTCTTATGCCTTCAGTGTAGTAGCACAAGACAAAATTCTCTTAAAATTTTCTCTCTCACTGGGCAAATAGCTGTAAAAACGTGCAAGTTCTCAATATGCAGACAGGATTGTAACTTGTGCACAAGCTGTGTTGCAATGCATGGCCTGCTTTTGCAGAAGAATGACTGGGATCCAGGTTCAGCAGTATTGTGGTTTTTGTGCTAATCCATTGGTTTGGCAACCAAAAGTGAAGGATTTCTGTTAGTTTTAAAGAAAAACTGACATATTGAGAGAAGTTTTGAATATAGAGGGGTTTTCAGCCTTCATATTTTCGTTTTTACAAGGTTCATTTTATTCTCTGACTTTAGGCTTTTATGACCTAGTTCTGAAGAAGGATTGAAAAATAGGACTTTTCCACCCTGTGCTGAATGTATAAAAATTAAGTTGGTAATGTTCTGAAGCATGATTAAATCCAAAAATATCTTCAGATTTAAGCTGATACATCCACAGTGCAGTGCTTAAGGACTCAAAGTACTGCTAACTGTCTGCTATAGGTTACATGATGTTAATTTTTCTGTGTTTGTATGTGTGTGGCAGAAGGGAAAAATGAATCCATCTTTTCAAGTACTGAGGCCTTTTGAAGATCAAAGCCAGTAGGACATAGATGAATTATACTGACCAGTGTTCTGGCAGTCAGATGTTTCTAGCCCCAGCAGCTCACCCCACCCATATGCACAGAGCCTTTAAAATGGAGTTCATAGAAGGAAATGTCTCAGACACATTAATGCCAAACCATGCATTTTTACTTAAATGAACCTTCATCAGTGACTTAAATCAAGGTCCCACACTTTGTGTTGAAGTAATTGAGGCTGATGTGTGTATTATGTTCTGGCTGTCAGGGCAAAAGCTTCTGGTGGAGGTGTTGCAAGGAAAAAAACAGTAGGAGTAAGTACTTGAAGGACTGCCAACTGTGAATGAGTATTTTTCACAGCTTTCCTAGTTGTGTTGGTTTGAGTTCTTGTTTTTGCATGTGGTTTTTGTGTCTCACTGGCATTTAGGTGCAAGTATGTTTATGCTTGTTGAATAACTTTAAAAGTGCTCTTAAAGAATATTTTGGTTATCAAACTTTACTCTTTTTTTTTTTTTTCTCCTCATTGTTGATTTCATAGGAAGATGAACACTGAATATAGGTCAAAATTTTTGTCTCCAGCACAGTATTTCTACAAAGATGGAGTTTGGTCTCGTATGAAGAGTAAAGCTCACAACCAGGTGAGTATTCTTAGAAAATCTGAAGCCCAAGTCTGCTTTGTAGTTTGATTTTTAGATGCAAAAACTTTGAATTGAGTTATTTCTAAGATACAGCTTTGCGATTGTAGTGCTAATGACTCAAGCTCCCAAAGGTGAGTGTACAAAGACAATTAGATTCTGACGAGTCAATATGATACATAGGAAAAAAAAACGAGATTATGAGACTAAAAAAATTTATTAATGTGATCTCCAAAGTGAGGGAGAAGTTTTATTTCCCATACAATCAGGATCATTCAGAACAGAGTCTCTTGTGACAGGTAATGTTATTCTTGATGTTCAGCCCAGTTGTAATAAGCAGAAGTGTTCAAAATACAGGGCTGAATGGTAGGAGATTCCAAGGGAATAAAACCAAAAAGGACAACATATGTATCAGCCTAGGTTGGCTTTTTAATCAGACTCAGTTCGGTAGCTTACCATGCATGAATCCATTCAAAGCAGTCCACTGAGTTCTGTCATACACAACATAAAATAGAGAATTTTTCTTGCAAGTTTCAGTCTGTATTTTTTTGTAATTTATTCAGAAACTGCATCCATATTATAATGTATATGGAGTCATTTGACAGATCTGTGAAAATGCTGCGTAGCTTGAAGACCACAACATTTCTTAGCATTATTTAGTGTGATTCCTGAGTTAGTTAAGGAAATCAAATCCATTAATAGTGTGCTAAGAAACTGCTAGAGCTAGCTCTGCAACTCTGATTTCACTGAATTGACGTAGTCTTCTCCCTGATAGAGAAGATAGAGAAGATAGAGGAGCCTTTGTGAGCTGATAGAGGGAGCCTTTGGAGGGCACTTGTGTGGCAAATACTTGGAAATGTGAATTTCCTCATCACTTTGGACCATGGTGATGGGAAGGTAGAACAAGTGCTTCTAGGGTGCTGGGCTTTGAGAATATAGGTTCTCTTTGAAAATAAGGTTCTCTGAGAATTTCAGGAGTAGTCTGGTAGCTTTCAGTTCTGTGTTTTCTTGATAGATTTAATCTAGCAAGTAATTTTCCTTTTAGCAAAAAGAATTTCAGAATACATACAGAATCCACAATGAGAAATAGATCTCAGTATTTAAAGTATATTAAAGTATGAGATGATTCATAATCTGAGTTTGTCTATGCATGCATGAGACAATCCATTCTTTGTAAACAGTCTCAAGAGGATGTTAGAGGACTGAAAAGAAGCAGTATTTTAATTTTTATATGCATTAGATTTACTGTAATTAAGATTGTACAACATTATGAACTATTACATTGCAGCCTAAGTGGTATACTGAATGTTTCTGTAGAATATTATGTCATTTTTCTGGCATATAATACTTTAATTTGTTGATACTGCTTCATGAAACATTCAAACCAATAAAGAGCAGTGCTCAGCTTCAAGAGCAATTGAGTGGTAGGCAACTAAAGGGTGAACCTTAGGATATGGTGTGTTTGTGGCACAGTCAGCTGGGGGGAGTCACTGCAGTACAGTTAAGGGAAAGAATGAGGAGACTGCAAGTGGAGAATGGATGTTCAACTTTACATGTGGCATTTAATTAGAGTGTATGAAAAATCAAGGATTTCTCACACTGTTAAGATATATTTGGAGTGCATCAGACTTTTTCACAGAGGTTTTCTTACAGAAAAGGGATTTGCAGGAAACTAGAAGGAAGTTACTTGGCATGTGGGTGACTTTCTGTCCAAAGCAGGCTTTCTGAAGTTCTGAGTCCAAACAGGCAAATGCCATTATGGAATCCTGGTGTGACCTGAGCCATAGTGATTACTTGTAGGCTACTTCTCTGCAATTTATTATTAAGGGTGCTTTTCAGCAGTTGACCAGAAAAAAGTCTTTTCTAATTATGCTTTTGAAAAATTAATGTGGGCAATTCGTAGTTGCAGTTGGACTCTCTAGGGCCTGTGTCCTGCTGAGTTAATGCTGCCTGCCGAGTTGCTGAAGGAGATGGTTGTCCTTTGTACTTCTTCACAATTCACAGGAGACTTAGTATTCTTCCTCCCCCTGCGGTACCCTGTTGCTCTGGATTTACATTCCTTCTGTTCTGGCTATCATAATTAATTTTTTATTCTTCTAGTTCAAGTGAGTAATCCAGTAAATCGCTTGCACATCAAACTTCAAATTCTTTGTAAATGGCAAGCATATCTTTTTAATGGGCTATTCTTTGGAAGTTTAGTGGGTCAAATTGTGAGATGTTAGCTGGATATCCATCTGCTGCATCCAGTTACTTTTAGTGGGATTAGCTGAGTTTAGCCCACTAACTGTTCCTTGCAGGAGGAAAGATGTGAAATCTATCATGAAGGAAGAATAAAAAAGAAAAGCTATGAAAATGTGGTAGAGGAAATGTCAGTATTACTTTCCTGCTCTTTGACAAATACTTATTTCCTGTGGATCATTTTTTAGTAAGTCAGAATTCACACGATATCACAAAATTGTTTTTAATAATTTAAACATAAACTTCTTGGTTTTGCTTTTTCTCCCTGCACTTTAATTGTGTTTGGGTGAAGGACACAAGACAGCAAGTGTTTAAATGGTCTTAACTGTAAAAATGATAGTGTATAATGTTTGAAGAGGGGGGTTATCACTTTTACTGTTTTGGAGTAAAACTGACCCCTGAACAGTTTTGTATCTCATTCTTGCAGTTACTGATAGCCTAGAAGGAATCATTTTGATGCTATGTCTTGCATACAATTGCACCCAGAGTTCTTGTATTAATCTTAACTTTTCACTAATGTTTATTTAGCTAGAGACAATTGTAGTGTTGGCAGCATACAAACTCAGTACTGCACATACACATAGATCTGTTGATTTGAATTTATCATAAGTTAGTGGGGAATGTATTTTTGAGTGTTGATATTTAGAAATCTAAATTAATTTCCTCAAGCTTGGCAAAAAACTGGTGGAATGCCAGTGCAGCCTGTATTTGTTAGAGAGCTTTTTATTGACTCTCAGGGAGGCAGCATAGAGCTATGTTGACAGGTTTTTAGTACTTAGCTTCTTACTTAGACTGAAGTAAAGTTATAAAGGTGATAATAGCAATATCACTCTTGAGTGTTGAGAGGAAAAATCAGAAATTTAAAAATAACCCTGTATTCTTCTCTTTAGGCATCTCAAAACACCCTAAATTCCATGTGGTATATGGAGGTTGGTTGCATCCAAGTTCCTCTTTCAGTCTTTGGAGCACTGTGTCTGAGCGCTGATGGAAAAACTAGAATCCAGCACTAAGCTCATTCATAGTTACTGCATAAATTTTTGTGCTCATGGAATGAATAATTGCCAATTTCGCTTTGGCTTCATGGCTTAAACATGCTTACTGAATATATTATATTTGCTTTCCTCTTCTAACATGTACTGTGGCATGCAATGCAGTGTTTGTGCTGTGGCTGGCCCTGTATTATGTATTATAACTTGCTTTTCTCTTCTAGCTGCCAGTAGCTAATGCAGATATTTATAGTAGCTTAATAGCAAAGTTTAAACAGCTGTGAAACTTACAAAACCTCGATGTGTAGGTGAGAGAGCTTCGAGAAAGAGCAAAGGCTTACAGGCAGCGAGTAGAGGGAACACACTTCTCCCGATACCATTTCAATCAGATCCTGTCGGATAATAACAGTCTTTGGGATGTGTCCTCAACTTCCAGTTCAGAAGAAGGAATCAGCAACAACATCAGACCACTAGATCTTGCTGGGTAAGGTTGTCATTCTTGCCTGTTACTCTGCAGTTTGAAACTGAGCAAAATGCTGAATATAGGCTTGTATGGAAGTAGTTGTTTTTTGAGCACTTCTCATAATCTAATTTGCTGTTTAAATTGAAAATACAGCCCTATTTTACACTGCATTTTTGGAAATGGTAATATAGAAAGAGTCTTCTTAAATCTAGTTTGAAAATGGGATGTGCTTAAGCATCAGATAAAAGTGCAGTGGCAATTTAACCATTCATCGTGTCAACTGTACTAGTTTTTAATGTCTGAGCTGTTCTTCTTGCAAAGAACTGAACTGGATGAATACATTCTGTATAGACACATGTATATTGTGCAAATCAGAGGTACAAAATGCTGTGTTCTTTCTTACCTAGTGTTTCTGAAAAAGAGGCTGCAGCAAGCCCTGAAGTGCTACAGCAACCTGACTCCAGAGAACAAGCTCATCAGGACAGCACAAAGAAAGACATGTCAGATGCTTTAACTGTTCCAGTCAAAAGACGTTTAGTTTGGGATAAACAAGAAGATACTGAAGAAAGGGAAGATCAACAATCAACAGAAGAGAAAGAGGAAGAAAAATCTGGTGAACAGGCTGCAGTCATGGCCCAGCAATTAGAAGAAAACAATAAGGATGCTAAAGAAGATAAGAAAACGGAAGGGTAAAACGGAATGTTTTTTTCATGTGTATATATGTATATATATATGTATATACACGTTTGTAGGTTAAATCGTTTTTGTATTTAAGAAAGTGTAAATTGGTGTGGTAATACTTCTGTTTTGAACAGTATGATAAGGAATGAGAAGGTTTAAGACACTGAGCTGGTTGACAGAAATGGACCTATGATTAAAAATTCTGGATTTCTAACTTGCAAGACAGAAGTTTCTAGACTCATGAATGATTTTAATATTTTTCTCCAAAACTATGAAATATGTAGTATGGGCCTCTTAGAACAGACTGTTCATTACACAGCAGCCAAGTTTAGTGAAAATTAAAGCTCACGATTTGCTTCAAGTTGACAGTGTAAAATTTGACAGGACAGGATACATGCTAATATTGTACTTAGGCATCTGTTTTTCTTAAAACATTTCATGGACAAAGATAAGGACTTTGGAGAAAAAAATAACTGATATCCAGTAATCACTGGTGGTTATGTTACTAAACACGGGTGGGAAAAATGTGGAGGGGCATATACAAATATTGGGAGATCAGCTCAGTATGTGCATAGTACAGTATTTGACATTTGAGAGATCCAAATTGTATCTAGTTTCAGAAGTCTCTGGATTTTTACTGTGCAAGTTTTGCCTACCTTTTTTTTTGTAGAACAATATTTTAGTTTGATAGACATATAATTCTGAATAGCTTTGACCCTGGTAGCCATGTCAGCTACACATTGTCTCCATTTGGAGTAATACCATGTATTCAAACAAAAAAAAATTGAGATCTTAGGCTCAAACAGATATTAAATGCAGGCTTTCAAAACCATCATCTAGAAACCTTTCTAAGTTTCTATTTAATTCTAGAGATAGTCTAGTTCATAGATGTCTGTGTTTGGCATTGTCAGTTTTCTGTCATCTTGCAGTGGGGTTCTGTGTGTTCTGGGATGTGCACTCAGCCATGCAGAGCAGCTTAATGCTTGCATGTTACACCTTCTTGAGACCTGGAAATGAGGAATTTTTTTGCCTAGATGTGTCGATCATGTACTGATAGAATCAGGTTTCTCCACATTGTGGATATGCTGCTCCTTTTGAAATGCACCTGGAAGCAGAGGACTGAAGTGGTAGTGCTGATGTATATTATATATACATATATAATGTATGATATATATATTTACATTATATTATGATGTGTATTTAATAACCTAAGGGCTCTAGCAGGTACAGAAATTTGGGATATTTGGCTTCAGTTACACCACATTGACTGAAGAATGTCAAACCCATTCTCCCACCTCTAAGGCAGCAACCATGTTCAAAGTTTTGCAGCCCTGCTGTTGAGCCTCTGTATTGTGCAGCAGTATGCTCAGGGTTTTTCAGGGCAAAGGGAGCCTGGATTTATAGCTTGAAACTGTTGAAAATCCAGAAATTGAGGCTTAAGGGCTGGTATCCAGGACTCCCCTTGGCAAGCAAATGTTTTAGCTACAGACTGTTGGGGTGTTAAGGCCTTCACTGGCTTGTCTTGGGCTTCATTGTAGGAATGGATTGGAAACAAAGCTCGAGTGCAAGACTCCTGAGTCTTTCCTTAGCTAATCCTTTAATCATTTCTCATTTTTTTCAGTGAGAATGCCTTAGTATTGAACACTTCTGCAGCTGTGTCAGATTCTTCTGTATCCTCAAGGAGAGGCAGCAGCAAGCACCCTACTCTGAAGCTGAGAGCTCTTGCAGGAACCCCGAGGGCTCATCATAATCACACTACCCCAGCTGTTGGTAAAAACACTTGTAAATGCAAAGCAGTATTTTAAGAACTAAAGAAAAAAAATACATAATTGAATTAATTTATTAGGTTATTTCATGTAATAAGGCATTTTTTCACCTTTTCCAATACAATAGGAGGTACTGTTCTAGCATCTGCTCCTAAGTTCAAGTCTTCATCTTCACCTCAGAGAAAGCAAAACTTAGCAACAAACCCTACAAAAAAAGAGTCCTTCCAGGTGAGCCAGAAAACAGACTTGCTATGATGAATTTTAGGAATGCTCTTTTAAAGTAATAGTTAATAATTTCTTTAACAAATCTTTTTCTTTAGTTGTTAGTTGCTGTCTTAAAATTGTCAGTATCTGTGACTAAAAAGGGTATGTCTGAATACTTAGATTTTTTTGGGGTGTCAAACAAAGGAGTTGAGACTACTGGAGTGAGATTAGATGTGTTTCATTTTGGCCTCTTTGGCTAAATGCACAGGATCCATTTACAGAAAAATAAAAAGGTGGCCAGTAGAAATTCCCTTTAATGTTACTGTAGCCATTGACATGGGGCACAACTCCAGATTGCTTGAGTTGGAAGAAATTCAAGAGGGAGAGGTTGGGTGCTTATTTAAAAGATAGGTTAGTGTGCCATAATAGTTTCACTTTTCCTTTACTTTTGTGCTGCTTTTACTTTACTTGCAGCTTTGGTAGTTACTAAAAGAAAAATAGAAACATTTAGGAGTTGTTATGCTCAAAATGTTGGTAGTTTTTTGTCAAGTTGTGCTTGTGCTGTGTTGTACAAAGAGAGCTACCGTTTGACTGCATGCATCCTCTGTAGTAAGTTCTGTAATAGAAGCAGACACAATTGCATGAGTTGGTTATGTTCTTGTAAAATCTAAGAAAAAAATCACAGTTTTAGAAAATAAGCTGTTGGTTTGACCTGATTAGATTACTTTCAGTCTATGTTAAATACTTTTTATTAGGAACAGATTTTCTTTACACTCACAAGCTTGGAATACTTTTTCTTTCAGTACTTGCATGACAAGTGTTAAAATGTGAAGTCAACATTTGCTGCATATGTGAGGGTCTGTACTTGGAGGCTGTATATGAGGTGTTATGGTTTTGTGCTTTTCTTGATCCTTCCTTTTTTTCTTTCTGTTATGTTTGTAGCCTGATGTGAAAATGGAAGCCACTTCACTCTTTAACTCTGCACCTGCTGGGCTGGGAACTGTGGATCTTCTGCCACTTAGGCAGGATCAGTGGCCTCCTAACAGGGTTGCTGATGAGCAAGTTCCTCTTGCTTCAGTCCATCAAGAGCAGTCAAAGTCAGCAAAAAGCTGCTCTGTGCCTTGCTGGAGTCCCTCTCATCGTATTCAAGGGACTCTTAAGGATCCAGAATTCCAGCATAATGGTGGGTTTTGTTTATTAAGTTTGTGTTAGAGTGATGCAGGATGTAAATGACTACTGTGCAGTGCTTAGGCCAAGAGGTGCTGAGCTTACAGTATCTACAAAGAATGTGCTATTTAAAACCAAGAGCTTTTAAACTATATGATTGGTTAGTCTTGCTGAGGAAATGAGCACAACATCCACCCTAGTTTCAGATTGTGCTGATATCACTGTATTACTGTGATCAGTTTGTTGTCTGATTTTGCTTTATTAATTTCAATAAATACTACTCATGAGAATAATTTGGTTTAGCATGAACAGCTCTAAATTTTAATATTTAAGCTGCAGCTGGATGGTGTGACGCTTCCAGCTGCAATTGCTAACTGTAGTGTGTAAGTGGGACCATAGTGATGTAGTATTATTTTGAAAGAGTTGTGGATTTCTGAGAGATAAGCTGCTTAACATTATTTCTGCAGGATAAAGAAACTAGAAAACTGTCTCTAGAAGGTTTATTGGATATTGGGGAAATATCCCAATATCCCTCTTGGCTGAGGAGGGATTTGTACTGAAGCATTTCAGAAGTTTTTAACAATGTTTAAGGGTAGTGGGGATGTAAATTTGATAAAGAAAAGACTCCTTGTCCCCTTAGTCTCCATTCCAGTAAGATTTTCCATAGCTGCTTCGGGTCCCACAATTCTTGGTCCTTTGATTACAGTGATTAGCTAAAAAGTAGTATTTCCATTCTAGAACAGAACAGGCAGCTGTCAGGTTAAGCAGGAAGGTGAAATGCAGAGAATTTCCTCAGAAAGGTTAGAATTTGTGCTGGTTTCTAGTTCTGCACCTTGAGTGCAGTTCATTAAGTGACTTGTAGCATGTACCAAAGAACGGTGTCTTGAGAAGAATGCAGTGGAGCAGGATTATTTTGCCTCATCTTAGGGTAAAGGAGTCTGGTAGAATTTTCATATATGCTATTTATAAGACTCTTGGTTTGGAAATAATTTTACAACATTTTTAGATGTTCTAAAATTAAATATTGTCCTTGGTCTATTTTGAAATTATTCAGAACTGTGCCTTTTGACTTTTTGTCGTAGGGAATCTTGGCAATCCAAAAGTGAGAACTTTCCAATTGCCTCTGCGGGAAAGAAACCGTAGTGATGAAGGTATTTCTTGTCCCAAAGTATTATTGTAAATCGTGTATGTAGCCTAAATAAATCGTAACTTTTGCATGAACGTGAGATGTTTCTGAATGCAGTAAGTAATACTGGTTTATGTGTTTGCCTGAATAGCTACGGCGTATTTTTATCAAAATAATTTGAGCATGTTCAACCTAGTAATCTGAAGTAGGAATATGAAGGTTTAGGGTAATATGAATAAACCATTAAATGTGGCTGAAAATTAACAGGCCATTGTGGCTCTCGATATGGCTGCTGTAGGTTGGTTATTTCCATACTTTAAATTGTTTCCTGCTTATACATTTTTAAGCCTTTGTGTTGATAGCAACCAAAGAAAACTGCAACACGGCCCAAATTGCAGCTGGAGAAACTTTGGTTGCAACTTTAAAGGTACTACAAACTTCAGGATGAAGGTTTTCCATCTGAGACTTTAGCCTCAGACGTGCAACATAAAATGATCCCTCTGACTTTAATTTTCCCACCTGTCCTCTGCTCAGTGTGTAAGGGGTGCTTATGGCATGGTGCTATTCTGATTGCTGTTTTGGGCTTTTTTTTAATGTTTATTTTAAAGTTAATCTATGAGAGCAGCCATTGCACAGCTGCATCTTCTTGGCCTTTTTGTGGGCAGATGCAAATAAACTCTTTCAGTAGCATGAGTCAACCAAAGGCACCATATCTGCCATACACTTTTTCTTAGTGTGGTGTCTGAGGTTGAGCCTTGTGTGGTGCTGTGCTGGTTGCAATCACCTGTGTTTGATTCAGCTCAGACTATGGCAGAGCAGGTTTATATCTGAATCTGATTGCAGTTTATTTATAGTTCTACCACCAAAAGTTTATTTTTGTACCCCTTGGCGCTTCTTTGCTCCTTGGGTTTTAACCAAGGTTCAGGCTGATTCTCTGTTTTACTCATTGCAGTTGGCTGCAAAATATGTGGGTGGTGCAGATGGCTCAGCCAAGCTTCTGTGCAACTGCATAAAACATGCAAAATCCTGTAGTACTCTGCAGCTTGCTGCACACAGATTGCTGCCCACAGATTAAATGCTGTAGCTGCTGTTTCTTTTTTACTTTTCCATGTGAGCTGAATGGTGATGTATGAACTTGCAGAAACAGGTGAAATGTGCCAGCTCCCAGATACTTTGGATGCCCATATTTGTTCAGGTACAAACCTGGGAGTTATTCCAATGACATGTCGGTTTGCAGAAGTACAGTTGGCAGTTTTCTCATACATGGGAATGTAGTTGTTGTACATAGTGTGTGATCCTGTTACAGGCTGTTAGGTTCACTGTATTTTAAGAATTTAGAAACTCTGCTGAAAAGTTAATTCAAACTGACAGAATATTGGTGCTGTTTGGATTGAGTTGAGGAATTTTTTTCGGGATTTTTTTTTTTTTTGTTGATGAGGGGTCTGGTAGCTAGTGATCCAGTTCTTTCTAATACATTGCAGGAGAATGTGTGTAATGAAGGTCATTTTTCATAGAGAGCATCTTGACAGACCTGTAGCAGCATTTTAATAATGCTGTTGAAGAATTACAGTGTGCTTTCTCAGGCAAGCAACATCAAGACTGATCAGTTTTAGGAGTTTTACTGTGTGTGAAACGGACCCTGTATTCAAAAGGAGGACCCTTCAAGAGTATATGTCTGAAGCCTGCTTCTTATTGTCTTTGTGGTGAACTTCTGTTTTCTTCAGAAGACACATTCCTTTTAGCAGCTTTTGGCACACTAGCTGGATTTGGCACAGAAGGGCTCTTCTTGGCAAGATGGGTTCTGATATTTTAGTCATATTATTCTAAGGTTGTCTGCTTTGCTTGAAGCAGTGGATTGCTTTCAAGAATATGTCGTTTCCAGAGTCTGATCCAAATAGATTTCAGTGGCAGAGGAACAATTCCTGAGGTCTTCTGACACAGGAGATTAAAGACCAAGGTGGCTTGGAGAATTGGGCAATTCCCAGGTGAACACAGGGGTCTTGTTCTGGAGTTTCTCAAGAGGTGGGCATGTAACTCTCCTAAACTTACCTGACATACTAGAGGCTTCCTTGTGAGGCTCTTCTCCAGCATGTCAGTTGCCAAATAATTGAATTGAAGCATATTGTGGTACTATTTTAGCATCCATTGTGAAAGAGGGCATAAAAAATACTAAAAAAATGTCAGCTGTGTTTGAATATGTATGTTTAATCTTCCTGTTTACTTTTTCCCTTCTTGCTTTCCCTGCAGATGACAGGCTGTCTCAGATTTCTGCTCGCTCGGCAGCATCTAGTTCTCTTGCCTCTCAGATCCTGGAACGAGCTCAGAAGAGGAAGGATTTCTGGGGCAAGGCATAGTCCCTCCTTCCTGTTGTATAGAAACTATTCTGTAAAATGATGTATTTTGTATAGCTTGTAGTGTACATTTTAAAAAAAATTCTGATTGTAGGTTTCACACAGCATCATTTCACTTACCATTGATATGGCCCAAGTTTTAGGACTTGCCATCCCAATTGAAAATTAACTATTTAAACTGATGGTATTGAAAATTAATATTCTTTATATCTGAGAGTTAGGTCTTAATTCACTATGTTACAACAGCCTTGTGAGGCTTTTTTTTACAGTGCCATGCCACCTTTTGACACTGAGATAATTATTTTTTTATGGAACCTGTGTGTGACTTTTCAAGGTATTCTGCTGCAGTCGTGCAGTGTGACCTGGAACAGTATTCAGGGGCAACACCATGATTCACCAAATATCTCAGTTGCTTTATTTTATCAAGTTATCTTAAGGGCAGCTGTGGTATATGTGTTTATGTTAGCGCATGAATTGTCAGCATAACACAGTGCTGTAGCAAAGAGTTACTTTTACTACTTACTGCTTTTAACCTTTTACCAAAAAATTCTAATTTCTTAATGACAATAACATAGAGGAGTGTTGTTAACTGTAGAACAAACAGGAGTTTAAGAAAAGCAAAGTATTATGGTTTATTCCTTGTCCACAGGTTTTTGGCCAGGATGACTGTCAGAGTTCAGAGTGTACAGTATTGTAGTTTGTCAGCTATACTAATATGAATGCCTGTCTTGTAGACTGAGGTCCATGTTAGTGTTAATTTCAGCTTCTCTAGAAAAAGCAAATTCAGCCACCTTAACCGGTGGTGTTCCCCAGTTCCACTTCAAACTCAGGTATGTAGGACTAGTGATCTCTTTAAGTAAACTCAAAAGAATGGTTTTTGTCCTTGACTTTTATATTTTAATTAACTCTTATCTTAGTTTCCTGTTTTGGGGAGACTGATAGCATTATGATTGTTACAGTGAAAAGTGTCTGTGACATGCTGACAGCTCATTTTATCTTTCCAAGTGATGTAGACAAGTTAAAATGAAGTAGAGGAAATAGGTGACTAGCAAGCAGTTTAGTTCTCTGTGTGGCTTCAGGTTTTAATACTACTTGATTTGAAAATTTTGTACAAGAACAATTTGAAATTTGTACACACTTGATTGCATTTTGATTTTGTATGTAATTATGTATGCACATTACTGAAAATAAAAACGGTTGTTTGCTTTGTTTCTGTTTAAGTTCTGCTGGATATTTTGGCAGAGTGTATTACATTGGCATTTCTCTGTTCTCTGTTTCACCTGTTCAGCTTGAATATCTGTAGACTTAAGAAAGACAAGATGTTACCTCAGAGCTGATCTTCAGAGTAGTTTATTGAAGCTAGATATGTTGACACTAGAAATCACAACTGACTACAGGTATTTTAAATGGTGACTCGAAGCAGATGGGTGCTGCACATGCTGGAAAGGCTGCAATGCCCCAGGGGTCAGTCCTCAACAAATGATTTAAAGAGTGAGTGAAATAGTGCTGTCCAGTACCGATGATGTTGGAAAAGGATGTTCGCTTTTCCAGAAATTGTATGTTGCAGTAGCTTCCTACCAGTGGACTTGTTTGAAACAAATCAAAGTATTTTACTTTATGTCAAGGGCTTCTGGGATTGTTCTGTGGTGTGCACTTAATGTGTAATTGGTCATATAATTGGTCATAAAATATAACATAATTGGTCATAAAATTTATATTATAATTGGTCAGAAAATTTCTACTGAAGGGAAAAATGTGCAATAGCGTTGATGAAAATTTCCATTTTTCCTCTAAAATGATAGTTTTATAGTGGAAAACTTAATGGCTAAAAGGGGAAATATTTTTTGTTCAGGATGGTATGTTACTGTGGTGTGGGTGCATTGATTTTGCAGTACCTATCTACATTATTCACATCAACATGTTCTTGTTTTCCTGGCTGAGAGCTCTCATCATCCGTTATTTCTCTGTGATACCTGTTAATTGACTTTTATGAACTGTGCCTTCTTTCTTTGTTTTTCTATGTTTGCCTAGTTTTCCTGGCTGGCTGACAGCTCTGTCAGGAGTTTTTGTGCAGGTCTGATTTTGAGGCCTGTAAGTCATAGATACTATAACACCGTATGTGCCAGTTTTGCTTACAGCGTTGTCTGAACTGGTACAGGTGAGTCTGGTACGTCTGAGGTAGCTCGTAGTTTGTTAGATGTGTGCAGTATGGTGCATGTGTATTGATTTCTGCCAGAAGAGAATAGCTATGGTAAAGGGGAGACACATTTTTGTTGCGTAGGGGTACACACCAATTTAGATGTTAGAATGAAAGTTCATGGTGTCTCACACATCACTGGACATTATTTCCCATCTAAACAACTTCTAGTATGTGCCTGAAATGTTCTAATTGAATTACTTTTGGATAGAAGTTTTCCAAGGGAAGTGTAGACAAAATACCTGGTTTTGAGTTCTGCTAGTGCAAAGCTTCTAAAGTGTGTTCTGTGGTCTTCAAAGCAGATGTAAAATTCTTTATGCCTCTTTCTGCTATTGTTTATCTTGTTCAAGAGGAATTTTGTTTTTTCTAAATATTTCAGACCAGCCTTCAAACATATTTCCTGTTGTGCTTTCAAGCAAGGTGATCGTAGAAAAAATGTCCAAAAGTGCACCCTTTATTAATAATTGCAAGTGTGTGCTGTGCACTGAATGTGTATTGTTTTCTGTCAAGGAAACTTTAGAAAAATAAGGAGGAAGGCAGTTTTCAATAGGAGATACATCTCAGGAATAAACAACCTTGTGAGCTTGTCAACTCAAGGTCAAGATTTACAAAACAGCACAATTACTGACCCAGTCAGTAAGTCTGAATGTCTTCAGCTGCTGTTCCCGACTTGTCACCAGCTGGGCAAAGGAGGTGAAGGAAGACCTCATTGCAGTCTGCAACTTCCTTATGAGGGGAAGAGGAGGGGCAGACACTGATCCCTTCCTCTGTGGTGCCCAGTGACAGGACCCGAGGGAATGGCCTAAGGATGTGTCAGGGGAGGTTTAGGTTGGATATTATAAAAAGGTTCTTCACCCAGAGGGTGGTTGGGCACTGGAACAGGCTCCCCAGGGCAGCGGTCAGAGCCCCAAACCTGTCTGAGTTCAAGAAGCATTTGCACAATGCTCTCAGGCATATGGAGTGACTCTTGGGGATGGTACTGTGCAGGGCCAGGAGCTGGACTTGGTGGTCCTTGTGGGTCCCTTCCAACTAAGCTTACTCTCTGAGTCTCTAACTAGTTTTGCAAATGCAGTCTGAATTAGGTCACAAAGCCACTCAGTAAGTAGTCATCTAGTGGTACTTTAATCACTATGAGTATGTTGTGTAGGGTTTTTTCAGCCTTTTTGGATAAATACATCCACATCTACTAAATTGCTGATGGATTCCTATGTGGTGAGTAACAACATTCTGAAAACAGGTTTGGCTTCACCAATGTCAGGTAGCTGGAGTTCTCCTCTGCAGCCAAGGGCCACAGCCCAAAACCCAGTGTATGTTGCAGTAAGGTGAAAGGAAATGAAATTATTTACCAGCCACCAGCTTGCTTCTTCACTCAAAAATTCTTGGAGCCCAGGTACTAATACATTCTCCTTATCTGAATTCTGGTGTCATTGCTCTCTGGCAGATAACAGTGGAAGTAAAAGGGATTTCCAAATCCATAATACTCAATGGGCAAATCTGAAGTACTTGAAGATGGTGTAGGAAGCACAGCTTCTTTGACCCATTTACTCTGTGCTTATTTGCATGATGCCATATTGATTCATTCCATCTTCCTGTTCTGCAAGGCTGAGCTGACACCTAACGTTCTGGTGTCACAGCAATTCTTAACCATGTAGTAAAATTTGTTAGCAAAGAGCCCCATCACTATTTGATGCAAGGAGAAGTTTTACTGTGACCTTGTTGACCAATTTTTACTGAAGCCTGAAGAAAAATTATTTCTTTACCTAGATGCACAAAATTGTGTGATAAAGAAAACAAGCTAAACAATTATTTTAATTGTCAGTGGCCTAAAATTAATGACCTGATTCTAGCAATTATTCAGACCTTTGCAGACCAGAGCCTGGGGAAGAGAGAATAGCGTGGTGGAGCTGTAGTTAACTTTTAGGTGTGCAGTCGATGCTTTGGTTTTCTGTGCACTGGAACCCAGTGGGAAAGTGTTAATCACAATAGCAGTCATCACACCAAAAGCAAAACCTGAAGAGCAATCAGTGGATGGTAGGTAAGAAGAGAACTCCAGTTTGATGGAAATCCAAGTTTTGGTTTGCTTTTCGATTCAATTTTTCTATTGTGTTGAAGGACATCTGGAGTTCCATGTAGAAATGTGAATGAAGTTTATAAATATATTAGTATTTCCTGTAGTTCATCTGTGTGGGATGTAAGCTGACCTTGTGAGGTTTCTCTTTCACAGGCTCTGTCCTAGAGAAGCTCGTGGAGTGACCGAGGAAGCCTGAACGTGGCATGTCAAACATGCTATGCCTGGGAAACTGAAGGATGGTGCTTGGTGTTCCTGTGTGGTGTCGTGTTAGGGTGGAGGACTGAGAACTGCACGAGCTTGGTGTGAAGACTGACTGTCCTTCGGGAAAGCAAGGCCTGGTTTACAAACAGCTTTCATAGCTTCTGTTGGATCGCTTGTTGCATTTGTGGGGCTCTGTTAAAAGTGTAAGAGCAAGAGCACTCATTTACCAAGAGCTTGCTCTTTGCAGGGAGAGTTGAGTGGTACAGCCAGGGCAGCAGATCCTGCTTAGTGTTGGTGGTTCTTCAGTGGAGGGCGCAAAGAGCAACTCAAGCTTCTTACTCCCCACTTTCTTCAGAGGTCATGATCATGTTTTTTAGTAAAGCATGTCTGCTTTGTAAATGTGACTGCCATTTTATTTATGCCAGGTAACCTTATGGCAAGGTAACTAAGGTAAACCCGTGAAGGTTTCAAGTTTTTCCTTTTAACTGTGTTTAAATCTGATATACTCATATACTCTCTGTGTATGCATACATATGTGTGTGTGTGTGCTGGAACAGAGGTATTTTTTTCCATGGTATCTAATATGCGGATCTGTTTTGAAATTGTGCTGAAGATAATGTTGATAATACAGAGATGTTTTCTTTATTGCTGGGCACAGGATCAAGATCTTTTCTGCTCTTCACCCTTCTCCATTAACATGTAAGCTGGGGTGCACAAGAATTTGGGAGGGGACACAGCCAGGACAGCTGACACCAATTGACCAAGGGCATATCCCACATCATGTGGAGTCACGCTCAGCATATAAAGCTGGGGAAGAGGGAGGAAGTGGGGAGACATTCTGAGTGATGGTGTTTTTCTTCCCAAGTAAACATTATGCAAAAAAAAACAACCTGCTGAGGCTCAGCTCAGCTAGATTGGGCCTGCGAGCACCCAGAGTGGTGCTCTCATGAGGAATGCTTGTTTGTGTTTCCAGGGGGAAGCTGGCTCCAGCCTGTTTGTGTATTTTAGCTTACACGACACATGGCTAAAAACAGATAACAGGAAAACACAATCATAATTCCTATGCTGTAGCTATTTTTTCTGGCCCCATAAATCTCACATTCTTGACAATGATTCTACTCCAAGGGGAAACTCATTGACTCACAGGACTCTCTTGGGGGATCATCAATAGCGGAACCCTGGTCTGGGGAAGGGCTGGACAGGGGCTGTCGGCTTCCTGGGGATGGACAAAAGTTGGAAAGCTGCTGTGACATGAGAGCTGTCACCTTCTCTAATGGCTCTGTTATAGTGAATAACTGAGCTGCTAGGGGCTCAGCTCAGAGTCTCAGGGGAAGTACTGGTATATGGGCAGTGTCTGGGCACAAGTACTTCACCTTACATAGCATTACTTCCCTTCAAAATGGCTTCGTATAATTAATCTGTTACATGATAAAACTGCTAGTACTTGGTCAACCAAGGTGCTGGGGCTATTTCTTAACCTGAGTAGCTGTTTTTTTCAAACTGGATTTTGAATTATAAGCCAGTTTGCAAAATTCTGTTCCCATTTAGAGTGGTTTTCTTTGAGCTACGGTATGTCATTAATTCCACTTCATCATGTTACTGAGTCATGGCTGTGCAACCACACCACACATTAACAGGAAGCTCAAAAGTTTCAGTTCACCTGATGAGACTGTTTGCTAGACATAGTTGGACACATGTAGGTCATTATATAAAGTGATAGTCTTACAATATGTATGTGACTTTACATGCTGAATTAAGAGTTGCTATCTGGTGGAAGGGTTAATAGTGGTGCCTTTGGGGCTGTGTGCACTGACATGGTCTCAATTCTCTTTTTTCCCTCTGTGTGAACTGAGTGTTGACTGCTGTTGATAAGTCTTCTTTATGTTTTACTGATGTTGGCAGGAGTTTTCTGAAGCAGCAAGACCACTGGACTAGGATCTATTGCAGTTACATTGCCACAGGGTTTTTTATTGTTGTTTTTGTATTAATTAGTTAATCATTTAGGGACTGTTGTAGTTACTACCTCAGTGGTCCTGTTAATAATGTGGTATTAACATATTAAGAACACTGCTACCAGCAATATAGTGTTGTCTCAACTTATCTCTAGGTTGCTTTCTCTTGTATCTCCACTATATGAATGTTTTTGAGAATAAAGTTATTTAAAACAGAAGGCTGTTTTTGTGTGTTTGTTTGTTTTGGTTGGTTTTTGGTTTGGTTTGCTTTGTTTTGTGTGTGTATGGCTGTGGTTTTTATTTTGTTGGTTTTGGTTTTTGTTTTTTTCCCCCCAGAATGTAATTTAAAATTGAGGTAATGACTTCCCTTCCTCTTGGATGTTTTATAATATGAAATACCAGCTATATGATATAGCATCTTATACTTAGGAGACCCAAAAATTATGTAACAAAACCAAATGAAGGTCAGAGACAAAGATCTTTGATGAAAGATCAGATATAAAAGCCAAAGTGTTACTGTTAGAGGAAATGTGTTACTCTGTGTTACAAGGGTGCTACAGCCAGGGAAGGTAGGAAACTGCACATCCTCAGCAAAAACCCTGAGTCAGCAGTGCCTGTGCTGAGAACTGTCTCCAGTCTTTTTCAATCACCTAATATTCCCAGGCTAAGCAATTTTATTGATGCTATTCATTCTTCTTCCAAAGGACTTACAATTTCTTCCATAACACTAAACCTACTAAAAAAGAAAGAAAAAAACAAAATCCAAAACAAAATCAAGCAAAAATATAGCAGTCGAATGCTACGTGTCCTCTCCCAATGTCTGTATTGGTACCATTTCCTCTGTAGAAATTGAATCCCTGCTGCCATTCCTAATGGTTGTGCCCAGAAGACATTTGCCTGTGTACTAGGTTTCCATAAGGAATGGCTAGATTACAGGAAAGCTTATTTTCAAGTTTTGTAGGGAAGAATTTATTTCCATTACTGTGGTTTTCATTGCTGGGCAGAGAGCTGACTAAGATAAGTTTACTGGAGCTGGAGCTGAAACAGTTTTATAGTCTACTTTAATCTTTGGAAGTTTGAAAGTCTGGACAAAAGCAGAGAAGAACTGAGATAAAATGGACATGGCAGCTGAGTGCTTCACAATTGAGCTGAAGCAAAATGAGGGGATGAGTATGACCTGAAACCTGAGACTGAGTGCTCAGTTTTAGGTGTTACACAGCCTATGGCCCATTGACACAAGGGTTTAAGGGGGGAGAATCTCATTGCCAAATAAAAGCACAGTACAGAGGCTCCCTTTTTCACATGCCCACTCTTGACAGTATTTAGCCCAGTGGCCAGTCCTGCCATTTCCAATAGTGCAGTATAATCCTGCCTGGTTGAAAATGGGAACTCCTGCATGCTGGTATGTTGCTGCTGATACACAAAGCAGCTGAACATCAAAGTACAGTGTTGGTTGCTCACCTGTGACCTCATTCAAAGTCAGAAGGAAGTGTCTGTGGCTTTAGAAGCAGATGTGATGCAGAGTTCCAGTCCTCCCCAAAAAATCTTCTGTCTTCAAAATGGGTCAACAAGTCATTGTCGAGAATATTTACCACTATGGTTTCTTAATGAATTATGGAAATTCCATCTAATTAGGCTTCAAAAGTTTATGGGTTAGTTAAATTATGGGATAGACACTTAACTCTTGGGGCAGTACCAGCGAGAAAAAGTGACCTGTGAACAATTTCAAAATAATTTCCTTAATTAATTATACTTGAAAAAAATACAGAGAGTACTTTATAGAAGATTAAAGGTCTCTGGTAGGTTTTAATTAAAATGAAAGCAGAGGACATATATTTTCTTGTAAGAGTTTCATATTTTAAACAGTGTTACTAGCCTTAAATATTAAAAATACCATCAAACCTATTAAAAATCATGAAATAAGAAAGGGAAAATACTTTCCCCTCATTTTTCAGATGCCTTTTGTCCAGTTTACTCTTTCTCCTCCAAGCAAGACCCTCCAGTGATGGTTTCATCCAGAGTATCACATTTTAAATGAAAGGCAGCTTTCCTTCCCGTGATCTCTCCTGCTGTGCAGTTCAGGGTAGCCCATTTGAGAAGGGGAATCTAACCAAGCAATTTCCCTGAGGCTCACCCTAAGTGATGGTTTAAGACCTTGTTTTTGAAAAGTCTTGAAAAGTATTTCCTTCTCGAACAAGAATAAAAATAAACCCTTCCTCAAATGTAGCAGAAAACACAGAGCTGAAGTCTCTTCTGGACTTCATCGAGGGGCTGGAGTAAGATCGTGGAGCACTAGCCCAGGTTTTCAGCCCCATCTTTCCGTGGGATGTATCGCTGGGTGTGCATCTCCCATCCAGGGTGTGGTGAGCCAGTGAAAAGAGGTGGTAACTGTGACTAGTTCAATGCAATCTCATAACAGAAACACAAGACCCTGGGAAGGGGAGGAATATTTCCACTTCCAAAGAAATCCCATTGATGTGTTACAAGGAATTACTGAAGCCATGACTGTGGCTACACCATAGCTCTGTGGCACCAGTAGTCCTGGGAAGAGGCCAGGAATGATCTGATGAACATCAGATGGGAAATATAAAGTCTGCTCTGTTAGTGTCCAGTAACATCTTGGCTGTTTGCTTTTGGGCCTGGACCATACTCAGAGTAAGCTAGAGGGATGAAAGATAGCTGTAACTCACAGCTGCTAACAAAAAGGTAAACAATGCAAAAGCTTTAGGAATGTCATAAAACCAGAATTTGCAAAACATTAATTAATGAACTTGAAATATGCATTTCAGCATCTCACTGTCTGGAAAACAGCAAGGTAAACTAACAACTGAAACAGCCTCAGAAGGAGGACATGATGGCAAAACCAAAAAGTAGCATGGCTGAGGTGGGTAACAATACAGATGGGAGGCTAACAAGGTTTTCTATGAAAATAGGTATGCCCCAGTGTATGGTTTCAAATAAAAGAGCAGGAAGACAGAAGAGATCCTGTAATTACTGCATAGGAAGGGGCAGAAGAAGGATTCAGCATCTAATTCCTCATTAATCTGCCTGATTTTGTTTTAATATCCATCAGGACAAGGAATGAGGTGTGGTCCTCACACTGGTTTGAGCTATGGGCATGGCACAGCACCTGCTTAGGTCATGCACCCTTTCCATAGGATTGGAGCCACAAAAAGAGGTCAGGCAAGCTGGATCTGTGTCTGATGAGTGAGTGACCAAAGGGGTGGAGAGGTAACATATGCCAGAAGGACAAGAGGACAGGGGATCTCTGTGCCTGTCCACAGCTCCTGTTGTGGGTAAGGGACTTCAGTTCTGATGGATGAGCTGGTGGAGAAACCTCAGTTAGAAGCAGACTTTGGTTATCAGACTGTGTTTAACATCTGGGGAGGAGTTAATGGCAATGCATTTCAGGGAGGGTCAATACTTCAAAGCAGCCTATCCATCAGGATTCTCCCACTTTGGTCTTTAACATCTGTCCTTCGGTTATGTAAAACTCAGCCTTTCATCTTCTCATTAATCTGTACCCCCACTGGAACTATTAGCTTGAAATATAAGTGGAAAAATGTTTAGAAATATATTCTTGAATAGCCTTGTGGTACCTTTGGGTGTGAACTAGGCTGTTGACATCCTTGGTCTAGACTCAGTTTCTGCTACCTGCTGCAGTCAAGATGCTGTTGGAGGCTGGTCATGGGAATGGGTACCTGGGAGGGGCATGGAAAAGGAGGTGGTGTTGATGGCTCCAGGACTCAGCTTCAAGGGCACAGATCTGTGCAGTGCTGATGTAGCAGGTATCTAAAGGCAACTGAGGCAGGACTGAGACATGGAGGGATAAATTCTTGCTGCAGAGGCATCAGAGGAGGCAAAAGAATAAACCTCATTCCACTCAGCTTTTAACTGCTTCCTTTCAGGTGTAAGAAAAAAATCCGGGCATTTCAGACCATGAGGTTAGGTCGATAATGGCTCTTGTCCTGAGAACCTGAGTCACAAAGAATGGAGCCCAGCCAGATGGATGCCCACCCTCAGAGCTCAGATATCCACTCAGAGGCAGAGCTGAAGCCTTGGTTTTCCAGATCTCTTTTCTCCTGTTTGTCACCTGTGTACCTTGTGGGTATTAGAAAACCAGGAGGTTACATTTGTACCAGTTCTGTGTTCTCATGCATTACTGTCTACAAAGGGGTTGAAAATTACTGTCTAAAGAGTGCAGTGTCCCGTTTGGAGCACTGCATGGCATTTCAGACTGAAGGTGCAGCACTGCCTGTGTGTTAGCAGAAGAGCCTTAGGAACATGGAAATCACCTGGATTGATACATGACCACAGCTCTGGTCATTATACCTGATTACAGCCTTAAATACGGATGATATTTTTGAAAAGGGAATTTGGAAATCAGGCATGTGATAAATGCAGTGTTGGTCCTACACAGTTTCTGATCTCTCACGGAGGATTGCACAGTGATGTGCAGATGGCCAGTGACTCCAGTGGGCCTCTGTGTGGGGAAGGGGATTTTCAGGGTAGGAGCCACAGGTGGTCAGTGCTTTGGTTCTGATACAGTCTCTGATCACTTGTGTGCACCAGTCAGCAGCAGTGAAACCAGTGTTGTACCACAGAAGATTTGATGGTTTTCTGCCATCAAATTGTCAATCAAGTGAGTGCATAAAATTAGGACAGGAGGCACAAACCTATACAATTCTCAAATATTTTTATGCAAAAAGAAGTCAGGATTCCTACCATGGTAAAAGCCCCTGCTTTGCCCCACATGAATATTTGGGTTTTTTATAGGAAAAGAAAGATTATGATGGTCTTGAAGTTGTATTTGTGGGTTTTGAAGTGGTTAGGTAGTTCTCAGAAGAGGATACTGGAAAGTAAGAGACTTGCTGATGTCATTTTTATTTCACCACCAGTACCCCAAAAAAAAAAAAAAAATGCTGAGAGAGATGTTGGTGGCCCTATATAAGGTGCAGCTCACCTCCTGCAGAGCACATCAAGAATCACAGCAAGGTAAGGCTTGCAGCCCTTGTGCTGCTCTCCCTTTGCCTGACCCGCTCTCCTCGGTGCTAACACTGCCTTGTCTCCTGCCATCAGTGCTGAGCCCTGGTCTGCAGCCCGTGGCACGGACGGTTCCAGACTCTGAGCCATGGCCTCCCTGCACGCCTTGGCCAACGGCTTCCCAGGATGGATTTTCTTCTGCTGCTGCTGCTGTCTCCCTCTTCTTCTCACCAGCTCTCTGCCTCTGAAAGGGGCTTCCAGTGCCCATCACGCCTGCAGGCTCAGGAAGATCAGCTTCCAGCAGCCCTACATCAGGAATCGCACCTACACCCTGGCCAAAACGGTACAGTCATCTGTGTGTTCTTCATGGTGGGATCTGAGCACCTACTCCTCTGAGCTGCTGTGACTTCTAGCCTTTGGCATTCCTCCCTCTCTCCCCTGCCTTTCTTCAGTGAAAAAAAAACAACAAAAAAAGTGGATTTGCAGTTAAGGCAGAGTTTGGGTGTGTGGAGCAGGTCTATTGCCTGCTGGCTCTGTAGCCAGGGGAAGCTGCTGCCTCTCCTCCTGCTGCTCCCCAAGGGAAAGGCAGCCCCTGGAACAGCACAGCTGCTTCTTGTCAAGCAGCTGCTGCCAAAGTGGGTAAATTGTGAAATACGACATTAAATTTCTCGGTTTGCTCAGGCCATTTGGAGCTGGGCCTGTCCATTACTCCAGTCACAGCCAAGCAGATGCTCAGGTGTCCTGCAGTGCTCTGCTAGGGCAGGTTTCCTGGCTGCTTTTGCCATGGGTGGGTCTCCCTGGGTGCACACCACCGAGCACCTCCCTGCAGCACTGTGGGCCACTGTGAGGTCGGCCACCTGCAGTATCTGGTTTAGTCACCATAACCACGACGACTTCTGACTTTTAAGTGGGGGATACGAGTTCAGACCTCAGCTTATTTATTTTCCTGTGATAATGACCTTGAATCTCACCCAGCTGAGGAGAGAAACAGACACGATGTCCAAGCTTATTTATCTGTAACAGACTGTGGTGTCCATTCCCTCATTTCACCTGTACTTTCATTGCTGATGAAAACTTCTGGGTTTGTCACTAATTTTTAAGTAAGGTTCCCATCACCACCTGGCTTTTCCTTTTTCCTCTCAGGCCAGTGCCTCAGACAAGGACACGGACAACAGATTGATTGGGCAGCAGCTCTTTGTTAACATCAGGGTAAGCCTTACATGAGGAGTCTGCTCTTTGCATCCCTCTGCAGCACTTAGTGATCTCTTGCCTTGATTTAACATGACCTCTTACTTTCATACGTAGGAAAACAACCGCTGCTACATGATGAAGAGGGTTGTGGAGCTCGTAGTAAAAGATGTTCTCCTCACTGAGGTCAAGAACCAGTACCCTTATGTTGAGGAGGTGGCACAGTTCTTGGCATCCCTGACCTCAGAGCTGAGCAGCTGTGTGAGTAACACTGGGTTTCTTTCCCTCCGACTCTCATTGCTGCTCCTAAATCTCAGAATGCTACAAGCAGTGGCAAAAGGCAGTGATATGAAAGGAAACCTCAGATCAAAGATATGAAAGTCAGAGTTAATAGAAAGGTGTGAAAATGAAAAAAATAGTACATCGTTGCATGTAGCTGCCAATCTTATGTCTGGATGTTTCCTTTCTTTTAGCAATTCTCAGGAAAGAGAGAACACATTGAAAAGAACCTGGAACAAATGAAGAACAAAATGGAACAGGTACATTTCCCCCAAACATTTAGAAGGAGCAGTTTCAAACCCCAGTCCTTTAGCTGGATTAAGGCTGACCTAATTATGAAACAAACTCAAGATTATTTAGGACGTGAAGCCTACAAGGACATTAAATAGGAGGTTAAAGGTGTTTCCCCTTCTAGCCCTCCCTCACTTGTCCTGTTAGCTCTCTGCACATGTTATGGTAATTTAAACCCTAAAAAATTAGGTTTCAGGAAACTTATATGCTAGTCTAGATTTGAACAAACTAGTTTATATCTTATGATATAATGACACTAATAGAACTGTGTAAGAGAATTAGGAAAATAAATTATTGATTCATTTTCTGTGACAATTCTAATTTCAATTTTCAAAAAAACCCCACTAGTTGCTAAGATTTGCACTCTGCTCTTTTATAGCTGGGAGAAAATGGAAAGACTAAAGCCATTGGAGAGCTGGATTTACTGTTTGATTACATGGAAAATGTTTGTACTGATGCCCCAAAGAAGGGAGGGAACAAGAAGAAAAATTGAAAAAATTCTGGATCGGGCTTGAAGAGATGTCTCTGCAGATCTCTTGCAATAACTCAGACTGATTAGCCACCCCTATGTCCGTTCCCCCCAGATGCAGTATATTTTTCACTTGTGTCAAAACTAGAAAACTAAGTGTGCAGAGACAGGATGCATATTGCTGCCTTTCTTTGAAAATGAAAACTCCGGGACTTTGCCTCTTGATTGCAGCACAGGGCATTAGTTATTTACAAAAGCACTGTTCTGTCCTCCTCGTCTCCACGGGAGTGAGGCAATCATTTCTGTCTTTTGTACACTGAAATTTGACACCTATGAATCAGCTTTGTTTAAGGCAGTGATGTTTTGATGTGATGTTTTAGCCAGGATGTTTTGAGTCTCCTTGTTGGAAATCTCTCTTGCATATGTTGCCCCCTTCTGACCTTTGCCTGAAAAGTTGGTATTTCAGACTATTTCAGAAGAAATTTTTGTCATTTGTATTTAATGGTAACTTATTTTAATGTAATAATTATAAAATACTTTTATTTATATAGATTAATTGAAAAATATTCAAGGAAATGTATTTATGAAGCTTTACCAGAAATTAACACTGCTGTGTGATATTTATATGCAGATTGAACGTTTTATAAATGCTTGCACTTTAATTTATTATAATAAATATTTTGGTCCTCAAATATTGCCATTTGCAGAGCTTTTTGTATTTTCTTCAAACACGAGGGAGATGACACACATTGCACCTGTGGAGCTGCTGGACTAGTGGCTGTATTCTTGTGCCCAGAAAGGATGCAAGCTCTGCCTGGGGCTATGCTTCTTCCCCATACGCCTGCAATTCTGACTTCTCACAGGCCAGGGCTTAGTGGGGGGCATGTCAGTCAGCCTTTCCTGTAGGGGATGGTGGGAAAAATAGCATCACTCCTGGAAGTCATTGGTTTGGTTCACTGGCTCTGCCTCGGTACACGCAGAGACAAGTTCCCCCCTTGAGCAGCTGCTGTTGAAAAGTCCCAAACTGTCCCTGTGGGCCAGATGATGTGGAGACAAACAGGCAGCAGCTGCTAATGAAAACTCAGAGCTCTGCACTCCCGCTGCCCATCCACAGCTCACTGAGCACAAATGGTGTTCTGCAGCATCAGGCATCTGAGAGTGCTTCAGAAGAGAATGTTTGGTGCCTATTCTCAGCACAAACTCCAAGGCAGAAAAAAACCCCCAAGTCCCTGAAGCACTGTTTAATCTGTCATTATCGTGTCATGTCCTTCAGCAATGCCTCCCGGAAAGACGAGAGTTGCTCTGGTGTAGCCAGGGGTATCAGTGACTGGACCAAGGCGAAAGGGGTGAAAAGCATCCAAATAATCAGAAATCTGTAATAGCACATTCCAGCAACTACTGAAGTCTTCTTAAAGGAGGCCTTACCTTTTATTCATCAGGGCAACAAGTATCATGTCCACATTTTAAAAATGTTGCTTCTGAGCCAGAGCAAATTAAAGATGGATTTAAAAGCATCCATCCATACCTGTTTTTAACACAGTTTATGTGAACTGAAATCACAACACTTTCTTGTGGGAAATCACATATTAGACTGCATATGATCCATTTGGGTGATGGATGCCTGTTACCTGTCAAACTAGACTTGTTCAACATGGTTTACTTTTCCCCACACTTTCATTTGCATATCACAAGACATGATTTATATGCCTGTTCACAGTCAAGGCAGAAGTGGCCCATTAATGACAGGCAGCCAGGATCTGGTACTGCATGACAGTTTCAGGGATTTAACCTTTATTATATATTCAGTTGGATATATATTTCCTTTCTTCTGGGATAAGGAATGATGTTGTCAAGAGCTATTGGCCAGCATCCTTTCTCTTATCACTCAAACTTGTGACAACTGACAGCAAAGGAAGGGAGTTTAAACACCAAATGAAGAGTTCACTTCACTTCACTGACCTTTGACATACAGTCTTTCCTTGATCTACATCTGTCTCCCTTTACAGTCAGTGGAGGATAAGAGGAATTACACAGGTGTCATTTCCCCAGTCTGCATTAGAAGCTTATAAAGGTTGTGGCTTTGGGCAGGATAACACAACTTTACCCTAAAAGTACCTGGTTTTGTTCCTTAATGATAAATGAAGACCAGACCATGAGCCACATACATGCTGTTTCTTGTTGATAAAATTGCTTCAAAAATGGATAAACAACTTATTTCCTTCTTTTAGTTCCTCTAGGTCTCTTCTATGCTGTTCTTAGTGAGCTGCCCTACACAGAAATGTCAAATCAGTCTCAAGTTTTCCACACTGGGGCTAAACTCAGATTAAAATCTGTTTGTCCACAAAAGCATAAAAATGAAGTTGACCAATTATTAACTTCTCCAACCCTAAAACCACCAGTTGGAAGACTCTTCCACAGAAACCTCAAGCTGGAGCCGTGGAAATGCCACACAGCAAAATTTGTAGAATTTCCTTCTCAGGTTTTCTTTCAGGGTATGTGTGACTTGAGGATGTGTGAGGGATGGTGGTGATGGTCAGTTTTGAACAAAGGAAGTAGAAGTTGGAGTAGGTTTCCCTTAAACAGGAGAAAATGTCTGGGACAAAAAATTACTGACCAAAAGAAAATAAAAATGTAGTTTAGGTCAGGCAAGCTGGGTTTTAATTCAGTTAATAGTTCCACCTCAAAAATGAAATGTTTTGTTCTGATATTTTCTATATAGTTAGTGTTTTAGTTTTATGTGCATTTCTTTCAAAGGTTGAAAAGAGATTTGAAAGCAAAATGAGCTGTTTCATTTTGAGTTGGACAAGTGCTTTGGGTTTATACAAAATGAATTATTTTGGCTTAATTTTCTGTGTGGGCCACCAAAGAGAAACTCCATTATTCACACAATTCTAATTCCTGTTGCCCTATTTTCATTTCCATTTTCTGCCTCCAAGTCACAGACTGCAGTTCCCAGAGATCCTCAATTAGCAACCTTAGGGAAAGCACCTGCTCCACACTGAGGACACCTCCACTACAGGGGCTGCAGGACCTCTTCCTGGGCAAAAATTCACAGACCACTCTACTGTCAAGTTTGCATTTCATTGACTCTTCCTCCCCTTCTCTTACATTAGGTGACCAGAATAGGCACTTTTTTACCCTACACAGATAATTGTAAAACATTTATAAAACTGCCTCTGAAATGTCATTTTGTGAAGAGAAAAGAACCCAAAGCATGAACAGAAGTTTCCACATCCTGCTGAGTAAGTATTGGTGACAGTTTAAGAAACGTGTCTTAAATACATTGTCTGGAGTGTTACTCATTTAAGATATTTAGATATTCAATGTGTGAATAAATACTCCCCAAATGACCTAGAATAATACAGTGTTGATATTTCCAATTTGCTGCTGGAAGTATATTCTAGGCCTTGCAGAATGCTGAAGCTATCCTGTTCATAAATCAGTGGTATGTGATTGTGTCAGTTTGTGCTTTGAAGCACACTTAGCTACACACTTAGCTGCTCTGAAGGAGGACTGCAGTGAATAGTGGTAAATGCCTGACAAACTTTTCAGTCAAGGTAATGACCACAGAAAGAAGGAAAAACCTACAGTGCAGTTCTGTGGGACCCTGGGTATTATTGGCAGGCCACTAACTCCCCCCCACCAAAAAAAAGTTACGTAGAATAACATATTTAAGATGGAAAGTATGCAACCTCTCCGGGGATCCGGACCAGGATTCTATTTCTAACAAACATTCAAGAATGTTAGAAAGTCAGATTTGGGTGAGGTAGCTAAATACAGACTATGCTAAGGCTGGTGGCACTTCTGGGCTCCATATGATTCATAGCATGCATCCATTTGTGACACCTTTTTCATGGTTAAGACAAAGCTGCAGACATTATCAGATTAACTGTATGAACTTCACACTAACAAGAGAGTTAAACAGCAATGCAAGTGAAAAGATTTCTTCTCAAGTCTAGGAAATCACTCTCTCTGTTAACCTTTACATTACAAATCCCTGGCAAATACACATATATAAATTTCTGTAGTTTAATTTGGAATTCAATGATAAATGGTTTGAAAAGAAAAGATTCCTACATCTTTCCTTCCCTAAGGAGAAATTAAAGTAAAAATTATATTGAGAAGAACCATTTATCCTCAGCAAACTACCTCATGGGGACCCAAATGTAAATATTTTTCCAGTACGAAGGATTAAAGCACAGCATTAAATATTTCCAGGATCTGGCCATTTTTCTTATCCAAGTTTGATTAAAAAAAAAAATAGGGCTATCTTCTAAACTAAAAATATTTTTTCTTCAGCTATGGGCAGCATGGATAAAAATATTTTGAAAAACAGCAGACTCATGAATATGTATTTAACTAGCTTACTTGAAACTGTTATATGGTTGCTTCTTCAAGAACCAGTAAGGCTTTTCTCCTGGAAATTGTAGGCCTAGTTTCAAAGGACTGAATGCAAAGCGATGCTGTTTTCCAAAAAATGCAAAATTGTACCAATTTAAAGTTCTCTTTATTCTACAGTTTTTTGCAAAAGAAAGATTTCTGACTCCTACTGCACATTTAAAGAATAGTGATGATGTTCCTTAAGAACTGAAAAGAATGGGGCAATCATGCATCTGTGGTAAAGTCTAAAAGCTGTGCAATCATGAAGATTGACTTTCTGATTAGGCCTTGTGATGTAAGAGCTCTCCAATGGATCAGTTCATCCTGTATCTGGTCCTGCTCCACAGAAGGTAGAAAGTAAACTCCTATCGACTTCAAAGTGTGTAAGATCAGACTTGTCATTTGTGTATTTATAGGGTTAATTATATTGCAAAAAAAAAAAAAAAAGTTTCGACACAGATAATGGAAGTAATGATTTGGACTGTTCTCATAAAAGGCTTTTTCATGAAAATCCAGTGTATTAACACTTGTTTGAGAAGCAGAGGCTCCAAAATAAAGTTTAGATGCTGCTTGTCTTTGCAGTGACCTTGTATTTATTGTTGGTCTAAAAATACCTTGTCTTACTTCTTACCAAAAAACATCTGTAAAGTTTCTGGTTTGACCAGCTTTTCTCCTTCAGTAGTCATCCTTCATAATGTGAGTCCTGACAGTGTTGAATAGGGGAAGAAATTCCTGATTCTCCCTTTTTCTTATGTTGTCACCCGATAAATAAATGGTGTGACTAAGATTTAAAGTAGATATTACCAGATTTGGGGGTGTTATCGACTCTGGGGCTTATTTTTACTTTGACAGCTCAAAAAGAAAGTGTGCTTGTTTGTCGAGGACAGCATTTGGCAAAAAACATGATTGGTTTTAACGTGAACGTCAACACTGTATTCATCTCTCCTCTATGTAATAGAGGTTCAGTTCAGTTTAGGAAAGCATCTTGGCTTGATGGGAACCATGTGTGGCTCAGAAAATGCAGGACAGTTACTTGCATATGAGATATCTGGCTTAACTTGGCATGTGAGCTTGCAGCCTCCAAAACAGGGAGCTGCTCAGTGTTGTCATTGTTGCCCTCATTTAATATCTGCCAATGATTCACTTCTTACTTGAAACAAATCAGTGACCAAGACTCTGATCCTACAAACTGCTAAAACACCACATATTCTCCTCATTTTGATAGTAACCTTATATGAGTCATCTGCCCTAGCTTTGGTGGCAGAAAGCCAGCTAGCAAAGCTGAGCTGCTGCCCACGGGCATGCCCGTCCCTGCCCCATCAGCAGCAGGGCTGGCAGGCAGGGAGAGCCCGGTGCCTCGCTCAGCGCCTGCCATGGGCTCGGACTCAGCACCCAGCCCTGGGGCTGTGGCTGCGCCGCGCAGATTCCGGCCATGGACTTCAGGGTGGCGTGGTGCTCACGGGTCAAGCCGAGGGCAAGTGAAAGAACCAGAATCAAGAAGCCTTTTCTGTGTCATTTTACTTTGGAAACGTTTTAGCAGTAAGCGCGTAACTGCACTAGATTTCAGTTTTCAGTTCCTAACTGTTTTCCATTGGTACTTGCAGATATGGACTTCACTTTCTGTTGGCAGGGGAGGTAGATATGTGAGGCTTCTCTGAAAATAGGAAGACAGGAGCAACTCATTTTTTTTTCCTACACTGCTGAAGAGTGAACCAGAGAATTTCTTAGACCAGCAGTATGAAGTTTTGGTTGGCAGGCTTAGGCTTATGCTGCAACCTCACTATCAGAACTGAGATAAGAGAGATTGATAAATTACCTCCTGTTCCTTGCCATATAAATAGCAAATAAATAAAATGTCATGATGCTGTGAAAATAAAATGTTTGCTTTCCCAAAGTGACAGATTAATAAAAATAAACTTATGTATGTTCAGAGGTTTGGGCAAACATTTCAGACCTAGAATACTTTGAAGGGCTTCCCTCAGAGTTTTGAATTGTGTTGTCTGAAGATCAAGGCAACAAATGTGGTTTTTATGGAGCTGTTGAGCTGAACAAAGTAAAATTTGGTACAAAAATGCCTTTTTTCAAGAAAAAAGAATTTGCATGTGTAAAAATTTGCTTTCAGATAATCGAACCTAAACCTGGAAACATGAGGAAACCTTTCACAACCCACGTGTATTTGGAACTGATAAAAGCTTCTTCACAAATGGGTACAAGTACTGAAAATTTGTAGAGATGGGAAAAAAGTAATTAAAATCAAGGCTGCCATGTGATTTTTCCAGCCCACGCAGTGAGCTATAGAATCAATCTCTTTTTGGTGATCTAAGTAATACAAATAATCAGAAAAAAATATTGCAAAGGATTTTTTTTGGTTTTATTCTTTGTAGCAAATAGTAGCTTTGAAGATTTTATTAAGTTTGAAAGGTCTTTTTAATTGGTTTTTTGAAATGTTTTTCTGCTTTTCTACATAAGAGTGATTTTCTTCTGGAAACTGAAAAAATTGGTAAGCCCAGCACTGATATTAAATTGTAAAAAAAAAAAAAACAAAACGAAAAGGTGTCCATTCATTGTTCTCTGCAAACCATAGCTTAAAAAGTTAAAAGTAGCTATTTTCATATGCAGAACACGAAGAACTTAGGAATTCATTTTGTTTCACTCCTACAAGTGTATTGTATGATTTAAACTTTTGTCACAGTTACAATATGAACTGGATGTATGGGAGTTTGCAAAGTCAGTGCTGAGGTCTGTAACTGTAACTTTGCATGTAAGGATTCTCTAAAAGCTCTTCCAAATCTACAAATATTAAGAGATGAAATGTTTCTGTTTTGCTCAAGAAACTCTTAAAGAAGGTATCCATTAAAACATTTCTGTAATTTAAAGTGTTGTGCATGTGTTTACATGTTGTGCTACACACTAAGTAAAAACTAGACCCCGTAAATAGACTAAAGAGTGAAACTCCAAACCAATTTGGAATTTGATATAACCAGTACTCAACTTGTTTCTTAGGTTTCTAAAATAAATTTCCTTAGTTTCTAAATTAAAGTTTTTCTGTTGTTTTAATTGGAAAAATCATCAAAAGTTTCCTGATCTAAAGTGAAAATTTCAATGGATATTTTGACATCCGTGGCATTTTTCTTTCTTTTTTTCTAGTTATATTTTGTGATATTTTACTTTTCTATAACTTTTAGGAGTGTTTACAATGCAATCTCTATTTTATAAATCCTGCCAAAAGAAGCTCTTCTTTTACAGCACCATCAGGTACTTCTCGAATGACCTGTGCCATGGGATTTTACATGCTTTGGAACTTCTCATAAATAAATAATTATTTGGCTTCTATATATTTTCTAGCAAAAAGTGCCAGATGTGACCTTATCTGATAATTAAATAAGTAAAATTCCCCCCAAAAGTGCCTCTACTGACGAGGCTCATTGAAAGCAGCACTTCACAAAGAGGGAAGATGCACAGTGGGAAGTGGAAAGTCTGAAGCCATGAAGGTGCTGGGGAGATGGTTCCCTGGCAGCAGCCACTGACTGAAGGAAACAAGGATGCTCCTGAAGGAAAGACAGCAGAGGGAAGCACATTCATTGCCACTGGGTTTAAGTTCACTGGAGGGAGAGCAGCACTCTCAAACAGAAAAACCCTCAGAGAAATCCCTTTGTTGCTTGCTGCACTATTGCTTCTCCAGCTTTTGTTCTCTGCTCCTGCACTGGGGAGCCAGGGTGGCAGATGTCCTGTGGGAGACTCCAACAGAGACCAACAGTGGCCAGGATTTTGGAACAAATCTCACTTGTGTGGGAGCTGACCTGAGAGATGACATGGCAAGTTTTTTACATTTTCCTATGCAGGAGATTTTCTTTGCTGTTCAAAATAGCCTGGCTAAAGCTAGGATTCAGCTTTCAGTAAACAGAAAAACTTTAGCTGCAAACCAAACGGATGACTTCACTTCTTTACTGAAGTGCAAATATTCTCACTGCAAGCAATATTTCCTACATAGGTTTTATTTTTTTTTTTTTTTGATGAAGGACTATTCTTGCAAAAAAAAAAAAAAAAAAAAAAAAAAAAAAAAAAAAAAAAAGTGATTTTTCACA
>JAYDZK010000056.1:33317108-33342206 GCA_034509185.1 Euphonia xanthogaster | reverse complement strand
CTTGCAAAAAAAAAAAAAAAAGAAAAAAAAAAGAAAAAAAAGAAAGTGATTTTTCATATTGTGGTTCAATTTATTGCCTGGCATTAGCACAGCTATATCAGCTGAGAGATTCAATGCCAGTCTTCCAGCCCAGCTCCCAGGTGGTGTAACACATAGAGCTGCATGGGCAGGCTGTGCTAGCATTGCCAAGATACTCAGGAATGTCCTGGGTTAAGAGAACAGAGAGAAAAAAGAATCTTTAAAAAATTTTGAAAAAAGAAGCAAGAATGAAGGTTAAAAAAGATCACGGGGAGAGAGAAAACTGAAAAAATGGTGCACAAAGTAGAAGGAGGTCAAGCTTTCCAGGATAAGAGCTGTGCCACGCAAACTGACACACTTCTACCAACCTAGCAGCTGTGAACATCCTCCTCCCCCAGAACCAGACCCAGGTTTCCATGAGGTTGGCTTTTTCCTTTTGTAATTTTAGTACAACCTTTTATTAATGCCATGATGACGTTACAAGAGAAAGCAGGTCACAGACTTTTGAACACTCCTGTATGTCACAAGAGAAAACAAGGAGTGTGGATCAGCCACGTCCCTACATGGGAAGGCTGAGCTGTTATTGCCGAGCACATCTGTACACCCTGCAGAAATACTGCTGTGCAGGGATTTCCTAGTGTGAGTTTTGTGGTGGCAAACAAATGTTTTCTAAAGAGTTTGGGGATTGAATCATTGTTGATAAATGAGATCTCTTGACTGGTTGCTGGTAACAATGCTCAAACATTTTTCATATCTCTTTCTTTCATAATCTCTATTCTCAAATGCAAGACTACGTGCATGTGACTAGTAAAGGTTATATACATAAAGGTTTTATATAAAATTCAACTCCTTGTCCAACCAGAAAGTGATTACTAATTTTTAACTGCATAACTGGACATTTGAGGTGTATCTTGACTCTTACTCAGATAGCACTGAGCATTCTTCTGAAGCAGTTGGCCATAAAAACTGCTACTGCTTAGAAAACTATTTTTTCATTTGTTGTCTATTTCTGTGCACAAATGCAAAATTTTAGTTCTAGTACCTTGGTGGTTTTAAAATGGACGCTGAGTATACTCTAATGTGTCTCTGAAAAGAATGAATGTACTGAACCTTCCAATCAGATTTCTGAAGTAAAACTAGCTTGGCAGATAATTGTCAGCCATCTGCCACCAAACTGAAGCACCGAAGCAGGCTGGTAGCACAGGAAGATCCACCACTTGAACCAGCCCTGAGAACGACGAAGGTCTGACAGCATGCTTTATAGCAGTTTACATTTGATGCTTACTCAGAAGTTGTTATACATAAAGTGCAAAGGAGTGCAAATGCAAGGAAAATGTAATCATGTTTGGGGATTTTTTATTTTGTTTTGGGTTGATTTGGTTTAGCTTGTCTTCTTCATCTGGGTTTGAGTCTGATTTCTGCTTTACTTAATACCTTAAAATTTTTATGAGGCTTGTGTAAGGCATAGAGTGAAAAACTTCTGAGAGAATTGGATTTGTGGACCTGGTGGTGAAGTGCCACAGAATAATTAAGGGACTGAAGCATCTTTTGTCCGAGGAGAGGCAGAGAGACTTGGGACTGTTCAGCTTGGGGAAGAGTCAAGGAGATCTCACCAATGCGTACAAATGCCTGAAAAGAGGAAGCAAAAAAGAGAGCCAGGCTCTTCTCAGTGTGCCCAGTGACAGGATAAGAAGCAATAGGAAAAAATTAAAATCCCTGAAATTCCACCTGAACGTAAGACAGTTTTCTACTGTGACCAAAAATTTTCACAGGTTGACCAGAGAGGTTGTGAAGTCTCATCTTCAGGGATATTCAAACCCTGAAAACCTGACTAAACACAGTCCCAGACAAGCAGCTGTAGGTGGCCCTTCTTGAGCAGGAGTGTTGGACAAGATGACTTCCCGAGGTCACTTCTGACCTAAATCTTCATTGCTCATTGGCAAAGGCAGTTGAAGGGCACCATGAAAAGCAGGTGAACAAATGTAGGGATTCTGTGTGTAAGGATGAGAAAAGCACCAGGCTGACATCCAGTCCTAGACATTCAGTGATTTTCATTTTCTTTGCACTGTTCTTATTTCATTTATGCAGGTTTATTTTTCCTAACCAGAGCAGTGTGTGTATACTGTGTAAGCTGTAGCTGCTGGTACCATCTCTCTGCGCTGTTCTGTTGTTCCCCTGATGATTATGAATACTGAGGCTACTGGTAGTGGATCACTGGGTGCCTGTGTGCTGAGTTTGCGTGGGTAATGTAGGTATCCTTGTCTGAAAAATGGCTCATAATAGTTCTGTACTTGTACAGAACTTGTACAAAATCTATAGCAGCTCCAAGGGTTCCTATTATACTGATAGAAGGTCACAAGAAGCCGTTTAACTCTGGTGGGTTATTGGGGCTTACCTATGGGTTCATTACAACCATTTTTAGAAAATTGCAGGCTCAGTGTTGAATGCTAGAAGCTTCTCTTCTCCAAACTACTCTCTCCAAGGGAGGTACTAAGGTATCTCAATTTTTTATGTTCTAACAGTAGCGTTGTCACCCTCAGTTTTGTAAAATATCTCTAAACCTCTTTGTTGTTTATCAAATCATGTTCCTGAGGACAAGTAGAGGATAGTCCTAAGAGAAAGCATAACATTAGCAGCAGTTAAGCAAATATGAGTAATGTTCATAGGAAGTACATGACATTTAATTCTAGTTATACTAACAGGAAATGAAATAAACAGAAATTGTGAAAAGTGAGAAGATTCCTAAGTAAGAAACTAGACAAGGCTTTTTGTGGATGGAGATCAAAAAGCCATTTACGCTGCAAAACAACCAGTGCATATGATTGTTACCTTAAATGGACTAACAGAATTTTGCAGCAGTGCTTTCTGTATGTGCTTGTTCTCCACAGATCAAGAGAATTTGATGTTAATAATATCTAATAAGCTCATGTAGATCAAGACAATTCTGTGGCTCACCATAAGGCAGGGAAGAAAGGATCTTCATCAGGCTGTTGTTTTCATGCGCTCACATGGAGCATAGGTCATACACAGCTTGCTTTGAAACTTAGTCCTTACACAGGGTAAATGAGGCAAGATTTTCTTATCTAATAAGCTGACTACTCTGGTGGTTTTTCTTACACTTTTTTCTTAGTTATTTTCTTTCTTGTTCATTCCCATGGTCATAAGCTTTATAAATTCTGTGTAGATGTAACACATGAACTTGGGTTATCAGAATTGTATTGTTCCTGAAGTATTTGCTGATAGTGTACATCCAACTTTCCATTAGAGAGAGAGCCTATTCCCTCCGGGGCAGGGTCCTTGAACTTCTCTGGTTTCCAGGCTACTCATGGAAGCCAACATGCTTTGTGGTCTGCTCTGTTGTCCTCAGACTATCTCTGGATACATCAGTTCCACTGCTCATACAAAGCTTTGCAGGTATTTTCTGACTTGATTGCTAAAAGGACTGGTCCCTGAATTTGTTTTTTCTTCTGCTTCTTATAATTTAAAAATACTGAGTAATACTGGTTCTTCGGTATTCTACATTATTTATACCATAGTTATGGTATAAATGAGTGCCGAAGTGGCAGGAAAATACAGTGTACAAAGTGCTACACAAGACCTGGAAAGAAAAGACCATCTTTGTTCTGAATAAGTAACAAATAAAAAAGTTGAAGAATATTGGCTATTTTTTGATTAGAAATCAAATCATCATATCAAAAATTGTGGAAGTGTAATTGATTTTATAGGATTGGTTATTAAATGGTAGCCCCCATTCTTTTATGAAAGGAGTGACAGGAAAGCCCTATTTTATTTTAATTTCTTTTTTAAGGTATGGCTACCTTGCACTTGCATCTACCTGCATCCTTTTACACCACCCAGTTGAAAAGTTAGCCGATTCAGTAAGACATTTACTGATTCACACCCAGAGGTGTCTAGAGCCAAATGAAAAGGTGTCACTCACAGCCCTGTAGGTACGGTGATAGAAGTTCACAGAAGAGACAAAATGAAACTTGTGGGCTCAAGGGTTTTCCAGCAACATTAGAAGTTTCAGAGATGTTGAAAATTATTGATTTTCTTATAAAAAGCCACTGCAGACTGGCTCCATGACCCATTTATTCCATTTGGAGGAAAACTGTTGACCAAGGAGTACCACACCAAAGGCAGTTTTGCATTCTGACTATATTGCTTTCACCCAAGTTCCTCTTCTAGGAACAAACTAGCAATAAGAGGCTAATCTGCTGTCCACATGTCATGTGTGCTGAGGTTCAGTGCACCTCATCTGGCAAGCCTGACCAGCATTTAGAGTGTTTAAATAGAGACCACAGTTCACATGAGCACTAAAATGCACATCAAGCCTCAGGCCATCATCATCTCCACTTTCCAAAGTCTAAGATCTCCTCCCCTTGTTGGCTGTTTTTGTCCCTGGACCCCATTGGCACTTCAGCGCCGGTTGAGCGACTGTGGTGTGTAGGTGGTCCTGTGGAAAATTGCATTTCCCAGAGCTGTTTGGGGGTGGGATGCTTGAAGAACCCTGCTTGGCCTGTAGGCTGCATGCATGTTTGTCTGTGTAAACGGTCAGTGGAATTGAGGCTGGAGTGAATTAATCACCCAGCTTGTCTCACCTTTCTTCCTCCCAGAGATGACACATGTCCTGGGCACAGGCACGCTTGTGGCACCATAGAGGCACAAACATCTCTGCTGCTGTATCTAACAGATCATGGTCACTGTGAGCCATTTCAGCTGCAGTTTAAACCACTTTCTCTCATCTGTTTAAAGTTTTCTATGTTGCTTTTGAAACATTAAACAAGTCAAATGCCTGTCCTTTGTGAATATTTCAAGGGCTTCCTTTTACATCCAAAAAAAATGGTACCAAGGAAATTTTGCTCTTGACCAAAACCTGCTTTCTTCATCTTCTTGCACACACCTCAGCCAGTTGTCTCACTCAGGATCTTGACATTCGACTTAAAACCATCCTTGGCTTAACAGCCTCACATGGCTGGTGTTACTTCGTGATTTCCAAGTCTATCCTTGGAGTGATGTTCTTGCCTGTTTGGAGTGGAGCCTAAGAAACCTGCAGCATTTGGTTGTGTTGGAAACAGGCCAAAGACTGCCCAATCTCTGACCACCTTTGTGGAAGAGTAATCATCTGATTATACTAGTTTACTTTTACCACCTCTGTGATGGATATGCTGTGGTCTTGCACATTATTTCCCAGTGCCCACGACTCTCGGTGGGCTTTTAAATTGACTGGATAGCCAAGGATGTCCTGGTCCTTCCACAGAGGCCTCCCTGGAGCCCCCTCTTTCACACTAAGGAGTCTACTGCTCCTACTGGGGCAAAGTCTGCCCTGGAAAAAGACTACAGAATTTAAAATAGGCAGCAAACACCTGATAGATGCCATACCCTGGAAAAAATACCCATCTCAAAAACTGGACAGGGAAGTTCTAAACTCCATGCAGTCCAGCTTCCTTATAGATAACAGATTTTCTAATCCTTTTCAGGGTAAATTAGGAAAGTTTTTTTTCCCTTTCTGGGCCATTACCTTTCAGAAAAGTGCTGCCATAAGGTTTTGTGGAAAAATTAAAAAACCTCAAAACATATTTGGCATGTTGCGAAACTCAACTAACGCTCAACTACCTTTTCCTCACTTGACCACCACTTAAGTGAAAGAAGACTTCTCATATGATAGGGAAATTCTTCTTTCTTGGAAACCTTGACCCTGTTGCCAGTAAATATGGAGATATCGTGTAGAAAAACGTCACAGATGATTGTGGTCAAATTTGTTGAAAGTGGAGCAAGACGTATAAAAAAGCACAGCAAAAATACCGATCAGCCACTACATGAGCAATAGGTTATCTATGTGAGCATCTCGGGGAAGAAGCTACTTTGAGGGTTCACAAAATTAGGTTAACCTCTGTCATCTAACCAGTCTGGCTGCATCAGACATGCTGCTGTGACTGTAGAGGCTCAGAGATTTGGGAGCGAAGATGAAAGGATGTTCTATTTTCAGATCTGGGCATTTTTTATTTCTGCTTTGTCTTTTTGCTGTGGAAGGCAAAAAGTCACCTACAGGAAAACACACCTGCAGAAAAGGACTCCTCTCCCAGGTGACAGAGAACCTGTATGTCAAGGCAACTAGTTTAAAATCATCTGTTCCTGTAAGTTGATCCCACTAATTGAAAAAGTTTATTTCATTTATAGATGCTTCTTTATTTGTTTAATTACTGAACTTCTGGAAACTTTAATAAGTTGAATGATCTCTACAGTCCTGAGAGACAGGGTAATGCAGCTTCTTCTTTTTGCAAAGATGGGGAAAAATGATGCATAGAAGATGCATGAAGAGGCTGGATGAGGTTTCCATGAAAGAAATTTGCAGCTAGGCTAGTGTTGGAATACAGATTTACTGAGTCCTCACCCTACAACTGAAGAAGAGATGAAGATTAATATTATTGTTACTAAGTTTTGTACAAACTAGACTTGAAACTGTCTCCCTTCCTCTACTCGGTTTAATTAATACTATCTCATTGTATTTTACAGAAGGATCTCATCAAGACCACGAGACTGCTTAAAAAGACTACAAAAATGCTGTTTATGGTAAGACTTATACTGCTGGTTTTCCATTTTCTTACTTTGACTTTCCTTTGGTCAATAGAAACAGGAATATGTGATCAAAAGAAATAACAACTGATTGATGCAAAAATCACTTGTGTTTAATTGGGAAAGACATTTATGAAAGCCACATGCTTAATGGAGTCCTCTGCTTAAAGGAAGAGTGTTATTTCTGTCAAGAGAAAGGGATATTCCCCTGGGACATGAAGGGACAGCTGACCATGGTGTGGGGAGAAAGAGGTGGATTTGGAAAGCCTTCCTGGAGGCACTTCTTTGTAGGCAGCTGAAGTCATGCTGTGCCAGGGAAGATGGGGTGAGGGTGTTTTTTGGTCAGGGAGGAGTGTGCTTGTTGTAGCACTCCTCCTGTGAGCCCTGGCTGCATGTGAGGCTCCCAGGAATGCTTTCAGGCACCAGCTCCCACAGGAGGGCCAGAGCCACTGTCCCGCAGCTGAGGCACCTTCTGCTGAGGCTGTGCAGTACCATGGATAGCCCGGGGATGCTGCAGGGAGTTGAGACACCCAAGGAGCTGCTTTGAGCTTAGCCCTCTGCAGGTGCACTGGAAGAGGGTCATCAGAGTTCCCAGTGCAACTCAGCACGGGAGTGAGAAACAAACCTTGGGGTGTCTAATTGTAAGTGACTGTAAGCGTGTGGGACATTTTAGTTTTCTTCATGCAGAGATCTAGTCAGCAAGACCAACCGAGTTGGTTTATCCTTAAGAATACACCTATGGGCCTTTGATGTCCCTTGGATTTCACCAATTACCTTGGGAGTGAAGGCTCCTCACTCGTCTGTGGGACCTACACACAGATATCCACATTTGAGTGGTGTCATCTGCAGCTGCATTAGCCTCCTGACAGGAATCTCTCACCTGGCACTTCATTCCTCTGCCTGAAAATAGGCATATAGTCATTTGAAATACCTTTAGGTGTCCAAGAGAGCACACAGGTCAGGCAGATACAACCCAGAGCTGACAGGATGACTGGTCTTTTCTGGAGCAGCAGCTGGGGATGGGCCGGATACCCTACAGCATATCAAATGGCCTGGGACAGTGATGTGGAGGAGTGGAAAAATGACACACACAAGACTCCTACAACTTGACCAAGATGGTCTCACTTAACTCTCCAATTTTTCCATTTACTCTTTGTGTGTGTTAAGTACCTTTGTTGCTGTCACTTCTGTTCATGATTGGTTTTACCAATACTCCTGTGCCTGCCAGCACAGCACCCTCCTGCCTTTCCTTCAGAAACCACAGAGGCAGATTGAGCTGTTTAAAACAAAAGGAAGCAGGTCAATTAGATACTAAAATTCATTTAAATGGTTTTATTGATTGCACACTTTCTAAACATGCATGTTTTATGAGGCTGAAATTTTTACCTCATAAAAGTTGACTTTTGGGGTGTTCATTTGGCAAATCATTACTTGATTTGTTTTCAGACAAACTGCAGTGTTCGAGATCAGCTCCTCTCCTTCTATGTGAAAAATGTCTTCAGTCGTCTTGAGGTAGGAAGTGACAAGTTGTACTTTATTAGTGCCTTCCAGGTCCTGCAAGCAAACATGGATGCCTGTGTGAGTATATTCCTGAGACCTAAGCTAACTTTGTCCATCTCAAAAGTTAGGGAAGGGCTCCATGTCAGTTTTTCAGCAGACGGAGAGGCAGAGGGTGATTTGGTGTCATGGTGTGACCCACACAACAGGGGACCCAACTTCTTGAGGGTTTGTCCACTGGGCCCAGGGAAGTTTAACACCATTCATTCCCTCCCAGAGTGATCTTGTGGGGAGTGTGCAAGGTGGTGGAGATCCCATGGAGCCAAGCCACTTCCCTACTGATGATGTCCCCTTGTGCTGCCCTCTCATCACTAAATCTGCAAAGAAACAGGGTGGTCACAGGGAGGAATGTGGCTCCTCAAGTTTCTGTGATGTTACAGTGGTAATGCTTTCCTTCTTCAACAACTTACCCTCTGCTGGTGCGTAATCTTCACTCACATGTCATATCTGCTCCTCCATACTGAATTTTGAAGCAACTGGTGGTGTCTCATAAGTGAGCAGGGACCACAGTTATGAAGCACGTGGGAGCAGTTCCTATGTATTAGCTGTGCTCACGGTCAGAGCAGGTTGTCAGAGTGATGCTGCCCACTGACAAAATGTCTCCAGGTGCCCCAGAGAAGAGGCACTTTTACCAGCTCTGCCTAAGTAACGACAGGACAGCAGTTAGAGCACACTTTTGTCTGTGCAAATACACTTACTAACATACCAGGTAGATGCTAAGATGATGCCATCACTTGTTGGTAATTTCTCACATAATTTTTAAGGGTAAAAAAATACTGACTGGGTGTCTCTTAAAACTAGGTATCCTATGGATATCCTTTTTCTTCCCCTAAACCTGAAGTCCTCACAAATAACAGTGTCCCAGAAAGTGGAACCTGACCTAGGGTGAAATATAGCCATGGATATCCAGGCAAATGGCTATAGTGATTTTAAAAACTGAGAGAAGGATGGCAAGTCAATTCATTAATGAATTAAATTAATTGAAACTTTGGCTAATCTGAATGGCATGGCAGAATGAAAGAAAAGGACAGTGGTTCTACATGCACAAAAACATTTGCAATGCAAAATCAAACAGCTTCAGAGATCTCTTTGCAGAGTTATAGGTCAGAACTGAACTGGGATATTTGCATAATGCAAAAAGATTCAAATCTTAATGGGAGAAAACTTCACCAGCTTTCAGGTTCTGTATTTCAAACCATGCTAAACTGTTGTGATTTACAGCCATTATTCACAGCAGTCTGTTGTGATCATACTGCTGTGAATATTTGTGACTGTCAAAATTCCAGATAATGCTGGGAATTCCAGGTAATTCCAGAATATGACAATATCATTTCAGATGGTATAATATGCTTTATAGAGATTACATTTTTGTCTGGAGAAACAATGACATTCTATACAAATGCCAGTACACACTGAGGAGTTTAGACTGTCAACTGTGACTGAATTCAGAATATCCAGTGACTGTAGCCTGCTAGATAGCTTAGTAATACATTCGTTTCTGTGCTATGTGGGGACAAAATGCTGCAGGTTTCTCAGAGCTCCTGCACTCTTTTTCATAATTAGTGCCCGTGTTTTACCCAACACAAGTCTAAATGTAACAACTTACCTTTTTGGGTCATAAAATGTGCTGGTAAGAGAGATAAGACTGTTCCTGCTAGTAGAAAAACAACAGCTCTTTGAAAAATGATGGCTCACCATGATTTTCTAGGAGACACCTCATTTCTGGAAACTAATATTTTTTGAAATGTCTGTATTAATTCAAACTCAACAGTACAAAGCCATGTGAAAGAATAACAAAAATGATGGAGTGAAAGCAATGGATCCTTTGCTAAAAGTAAACTTGAGATTTTTTCATATATTACTGCTCAATAAATGAACACTCATTCATCCATGTACACAGCTCTTTAGTTCTTATTACCTAGTTGAGCTATAAGATGTTTATCGGAAGGGATTTCCTCCATGACAACATATTATGCAATTAATTTTCGACAACATATGGTGCAATTAATTTTTTACCTTTCAAGAATAAAGCTCTCTATACAACAAAGGGAAAGAGTGACACCTTTATAGACATATTAATCTTATATTCTTTCACAAATTCAGACCAGCTAGAGGCATGTGTGCTACCTAGAAATCCTAACAATATTTGCCTCCCAACCACTTCCAAAGACTTTATACTACAATGTTACGATTCTCACCCTGCCAGTTCTTGGCTTTGTCCAAACAAGGAAGCATTAATATTTTTTCAATTATATAGAGGCCCAAGTTCAGTTTTTTAGAAATATGTAAGTTTGAAAATCTCTAAACTGATTTTCTGCTGTAAAGTCAGACTTTTAAATTTAGACTATGACTGCGAGGTAAAGGGAACAGATATTTTTCCTTGGATACTTGGAGGTCCCACCTGCAGCACCACTGACCTCATTACTTGCTTGAGTGCCCTGGCCAGCACTGCTGAGATCAGTGTGAAGTTGCTTCTGAGGTCGGACTTATGTTCCTACAGTAGTAGTGCATTGCAGAACTGTTTTCTCATATTTGAATGGAGTGCAGGCACTGCAGTGCCTTTAATATTTCTCTATCATTTTAGGCAGAGCTTGTAGACCTCAAGCTGAGGTAATGTTTTCAATACTCTGACTTGTTGGCTAGCTCATTTAGTTACTTGCAGTATATGCGGGAAGATAAGAGTTTGTAATGTGCATCACCACTAAAGCCAACATACTCATTTAAAGCCAGTTCTGCTATCAAATGATATTTTGTGGAAATCTGTATCATACAAGATGGGGATCATAAAAAAAAAAAAAGAAAGAAAAAAGCTCCAGGTTAGAAAGAACTGCCCTGGTTGGAAGATTTTTTAAAATTTACTTTTATTTACATCTCTTTTAATGTCTTTTTAAAGATTTGCTTTTTTTTCCCCACTTTCATCATGTGAGGTGGCTTTGGGAAGCACAAAAGGTAACCTGCAAATGTTTGTGCTCCTTTTTAAAGTACTGCATATGAGATAGAAAAGAACTAGCCATTCATTTCAGAGGAGTTATTTCCTTTCATGTGTTGAGATGAGGACCTTTGCCTTTTTTCTTCTCAAACATGTTGTCCTTGTTTGTAGATTGAAAAGCATCAATTTTTTCCTTTTTATTTTCTCTGAAAGAAGGTATTTTTGATAGTCCAGATAGCTGAGGATCAGCAAGCCACGTTGCTCAGAAAGCTCAGTCTGGCAACTCTAAAAAAAACATTTTGAACAGTTTTGGGTAGTCACTGCTGAGTGGCCAGAGATAGGTGGTGAGGAGACAACTGTGCCCTCCAGACTGTAATTAATCAGACAGTGGAGAAATGGGCAGGGAAACAGAGAAAAACATAAATTAACTTTATAAACATATTTGGAGGGCTTGCAGAAATGCACAAATTTGCTCCCTGTACTTTGCAATGGTCTTTGGCCCTTAGCCTTGCCTTCTCTCAGGTTCAGAGGTTCTGAGGGTTCAGAGCTAAAGGACCTTGAATCTTAGAGCTAGGATACAATGTGCAAAAGCTGTAACTGCAACTTATGTGAAAATTCCTGGGATAAATAGAAAGCATTTAATAAGAAAACTTAGAGGTACTCATAGTACCAATTTTGGGTGTTGTGAACTCAACTTGGCAGGAAGCACACAGGTAAAACAACACATTTGAAGTATTGGGAGATGCTGAAATGATGCTGAGTTCATGCATTTTACTGGTAGCCCTACAGTGCCACACTGTGGGCTGGACTCTTCCTCATCACTGTGTCTTTATGTCAGCATCTTTGGGCTTTTTTCATCCTTCAGCTTCCGTGTGCTCCATCCACAAGGTTAACTTCTGCAGTCAAAAAGTTAAAGAGAATGTTTCTCAAGGTAAGAGCAGGAGGTGCTGGCTCCCCACTGCATCGTTGTGGGCTGTAGCTAGTTTCTTTTCTAATGCCTTTATCTTCTCAACAGCTTGGAGATCAGGGAATCTACAAGGCCATCCATGAACTGGACATTCTCCTTCCCTGGATTCAGGCCTACATACAAACCATGATATGAAGAATGAGGAGGTGACAGACAGTGTGCTGCTTCTGTGAGAAGAACAGATCAAGACCCAAAAGGCCTGAAAATGAACTGAGAGCCGGATGATCGATGTGTCTGGCAGTAACTCCCTCCCATGGAAAGAGACCCTCTGTAACACAAGTGGCATAAAGAGGGCTTTTCAAAAGCTTTCCTGGTTAACCTGGCACAGCAGCTTTGCCTGTTTTGCCCCTGGAGCAGTTAGAGCACGCTGCTGTGCTTCCCATCCCGCCTGCCTGCCCGCTGCCTCGCGGGCAGCCCCCAAAGGCGCCGCACCGGCAGGACGTGGGATCTGCTGCCCTGCACATCACACACAACGTCCCACGTGCTGTGGGCATGATCCTGCTGTGGCTTGTGCCACCCTGTGTGAATACAGTTCAAAGCAACGAGGATCCCTTTGGAAAATCCAACCCCTAAGCTATATTTCCTTTGGGGCTTGTGGTTGTAGATATATAACAGTACACACAAGCCATTCTACATATAAATAAGAAAAATAATTATATACTGCTTATCTTTATTATTAATTTAAGGTAATAATTGATCCCTAATTAAAAATACACAATTAATGTAAAAGCTTTTTATTGGACTCATGCATGAGCTTTAGATGTCACATGTTCTACATGAGATCAGACACTCAGAAAACACAGTAAATGGATTGCTTTCACTAGGATTGTAAAATGATTTGTGAGGAGTTTGTGGAAGTTGATGGTAGTGGTTTCCAAAATGTCTTTCATATACTACAGAATGAAGGTGGAATTCTAGTTTTCTCACAGTTTTAAAGATTTACCAAGAGAAAATATCTAGGAGATGAACATATTCCCAGTCTGTATGTTGGCAGTTCCATGGGGCTGAGATTCTGCAAATCTACAAATCTCATAGTTCTACTATGCCAGGAGCAATTGAAACCATTAGTGCGATGACACTGATGAGCCAGCGCCAGTTCCTCTTCTGGCAAATGTCTAACACAAGGGAGTTGCTATGAAAAATACATTTATTTTCAGTTGAAGACAAAATGGTTAATTAGAGGGACAGTGGAAAATTTGATGTCATAGTCTTTTTTGTACATGTATTTTAACTTTTAATTAACACAATGCCCCTTTTCATGGATTTTTGCACACCCATTAATTTTTGAAATTCAAGTTTGCTTTCAGTTTCAGTGTTTTTTGTCCGAACTCTGGCGTATGGAATAGAAAATCAGCCATGGGCATGGCCTCTCCAGCCCTCATCAGACATAACTGTCTAGTGCTTGCTGCTGGTAGGGAGCAGTAGCCGGGATCTGGAGCCCTGTGGAAGTTGGAGGGACTGCTGCTTCTCTGCCTCAGAAGGGAGCCAGTGACACCTGCAAAGAGAAAAACTGCCACCTTTCGTTGGGAAGATCTGTGGGCAATGGTTTCAGGTGATTCAGGTTGCCAAAGACTTGTCTCGTGGAAATTTTGCACATCCAGTCAGTGATGACGCAAGAAGCGACACAGGACCTTTAGAAAGGGCAAGTAACTCCTTTCCTGCCACACCTCATTCCTGGGGTCCGCCCTGCAGTGGGCATGGGCAGCCAGCAGACCTCTCACAGCAAGGTTTGAAGTCAGGCTGCAGCAAAGCCCAGCCTCTGTTCATCTGACAAGGAAATCAAGCTATTTTGTGGCCTAAAAGCTTAGGATTTGTGTATTTCAGCCCTCATTTTCCATATGGCTTGGGACAGTTTGCAGATTCTTAGTTGCCTTGTCATAAAATGAAAGTACTTCTGGGAATGATGCATCCTCTCATACAGTAATGAAAATCACATTTGGAAACCAATTAAACACTCCTGGATGAAAGCCAAAATACAGCATCTGCAAAATAAAGGACATTACCTAAGGCAAAAGTGTTGTGGTGATACATGCCAAACACAGGCTACCTAACAACAAATATTGCTTTGATTCTTCACAGAAACACAGCAAAACAGTTAGTATTAAATATATTCAACTGTCAATTGAAAGTAATAAGTATGGACAAAGGCTTGTTGCCTTTTAAAACCGGACAAGTGAAGGACTGCATTTTAATTTTACAGATGAGACTCTAGGTGTCACTCTTAGAAAGCAAGACTCATGTTAGTCTCAGTTAACTGCTGACTTCAGCTGGAGAAAGTGTTAGAGCATATTTCATAAGTAGTTTTCTTGAGTGGAAACTGAGATAGATATGCAGTTGGCTTAGAAAGACTGAATTATTTAAATTCAATTGCCACAAATATAGAATTGAAATAAAAAATGCAGGGTAAAAAAGGTGGGCATATAGCAACAAACTGATTGATTATTAATTCAGTCTCTAGTTTTATTATAGAATTCTTGTGTGACTATAGACAAGTTCCTTTATTAAGGTACTTTTCTTCTTTGACAAATGGAAAAACTGTCTATCAATTATTTGTTCAAGTTAATTTAGTGTGCAGAAATCCTCAGAAGGAAATTATTTCCCATGCAGTGTTAATTGATGTCACTGTTGCTTAGCGTGGCTTTTATCACAGTGTTTTGGTCTTTTTGAAGCAGTGACTCTTACTACATGGAAAATAAAAAGGTATTTTATGACTGTTACTGCAAAAGCAAGAATGAAAAATAAGTGGCTGTGCATTAAAATTGTCACTAGATCGAAACTTCTTGAAAAACACTGATCTAGTGGAAAGTAGCAGCTGCCCATGCAGTTTTTGTGTTATGTAAATAGTACAGCAACAGTCAGAGAAGACAATTTCCATCACATACAAGATCATGTACAATTTTCTGGTTTCCCTGAAGTGTTTTTTTTTTCTCTGAAATGCAAAATCTTCAGAGCAGAGGTTTTCACTTAATAAATAATTTCTGCTGTAGGCCCAACCATCTACAGCAAATTCCTAATCTCAGCTGCAGCCCTGGTGCTATAATATAGTCATAGAATCATGGAATCATAACATCACAGGTTCAGGTTGGAAAAGATCATTCAGATCATCCAGTCCAGCCATTAACCCAGCACTGACAAGTCCGCCACAAAACCGTGTCCCCAGGTGCCACATCCACAGGTCTTTTACCTACCCCCAGGCATGGCGACTCAACCACTTCCCTGGGCAGCCTGTTCCAGTGCTTGAAAACCTTTCTTGGTTGCAACTTGACAGTGCTTTCAGAGAAGAATATTTCCTAATCTCCAGTCTACACAAGTCCTGGCAAATGCTGGGACAGTGTCCTTTGGAGAGCATTAGAAGGATTAGAAGATTAGATTAGAAGACTGTTTCCTGAAACATGGAACTAAGAATGCTATTAGGACAATGATGCAACTTGTGTTGGATTTGGCTATTTGGTCACAGTTTCTTTGAGCCCACAACATACACTGATTTCTAGGGACTGTAACAGCAGACTCTTCGCTGCAAAGATGTGTGGCCAAAGGTGAAATGCTTGAACTTTTGGCCTAGTAATTAATGAGATGCTCCCCAAATAGCCACCAGTTGCCAGTGAGCCCAGACACTCAAGTCAAGTCATCCTCCCCTCAGGAGCTGTGGGGCTGCCAAGAGATGGGGTGGCTGGGCAGGCAGTGCCGTACGGGAATGGGACGGATACAGCAGATCCTCTTCAAATGCAGCGGTCACATTACAGCTACTCCCATCTTTAGCCAGCCTTCTTCAAGTTGCAAATAGTGACTGCCCTGGGGCTACCCCCTCCTAAATACTGCCAGGAGCTGCTGAGCTGTGGAGAATGGTCTCACCTCACATCTGTTTTCATTGAAAAATCAGTGTTTAGGTTGACATTCCTATTCTGTTGGCTTTAGTGGAAGAGTGATTTGGAAATGTAAAGGCAGCCAGTAGGTTTATTGCTCTAAAGGAGCACTGATTGCCAGAGGGAAAAGGGAGCCCCAGGAATGCCATCAATTGAGGGTGTAGATTATAATGGAATAAAGTGAAATATGTCAGAAGAAAGTTTGAATTGCAAAATGTCACGGATAATTTTTTTTTCAGTTCTTTGGATGGAGGGGGTTGATTAAAGGCATCAATGATCATAAAGCCACAGGGTCCGCAGGGTAAATAAGGCTGTCATGGGACTCTGGAGGCTTCTGGCCCAACCTCCTGTGCAAAGCAGGGCACACCAGGAGAGCAAACCAGGCTGCTCAGGGCTTTATCCAGCTGGATCTTGAAAAATCTCTGATAGGAGCGATGGGCGGCTGACTTTGAAGGGCCATTGCATAATTTCTACATGGGTAAAGTATTACAGAGCGGAATGGAGCCACAGCTGAAGAAGATTTCCATAGCTGAAGTGCAACCTATAACAACTGCCTGGTGACAAAATGTTTGTGTGAGGTGAATGACAAATTGCAGGCAAGTGTTGAGTCCTGTGAGAGGGAAGGGTTGAATGAATTTTGAAACAGAATTAAGACAGATGAGAAGTCACAGATGTTTCACTTCTGGTAAATTATTTCTGAAAGTTGTAGGCCCCTCTCAATTTATACAGAGGTTTTTGGTCCAAAGCCTTGGGGATGGAAACCAGCCCACTCCTGACCTGGGTTCTGCCTCCTTTCCTTGCAGCATGGGCACTGCCAGGGAAGTTTCTGACGTGTGGCCCATAAAAAGTTCGTGCTGATCTCCCTGCTCCTTGGCCATTGACTCTGGATATCCCCAGAGTGCCCTACCTTCTCATGCCAGGTTATGATGACCTTTTTAGAGTTTTGTTGGCTTCTGGTAGGTGCTCTGCCTCAGTAAACTGGCAAAGAGCAGAAGAACATGTTATGCTAGGATATTAAAGTAATATCAGCCATCTCGTTACCATTCCCTGATTTTTGAATTGTCAGAGATAGAAACCTGAGAAAACACAAATTTAATTCTGTTTAGCGGAAGAGGGTGTATAGATGTAAACGCAACCTGAGGAGGAAGGGTGTAGAAGAGGAGTGATGATGGGTGAACAGAGGAGCCTGGGGTGTTTGGGTCTTGTCCGTATGTCTCAGCACATTGCTGTATTTTGCACACTAAAAAAAATCTACTTAAAGAAAGCAGGATGTAAAGTTTCTAGCAGCTGGAGTTGCAGAGAAAAGAATGAAACTTAAACAGAAATTATGAATGAGGTTATATATAGATTTTAAGGTGCATGTAGATATTGTAGATACTAAGATACTGAGGTGTGAACAGGTTTGGTTTTGCTTTTCAAACAGGCCTTTAATCAATTATGTTTCTTCATTTAATAAAATCTTATTTTTCTTCTATTTAAGACCTCAAAAAGACTTTCACACTCTTGACATAAAGATAGATTTGGGGTTAATGATGTACATCACTTGTTAATATTAACCAATGGATGCTTTTCCTTCCACTTTCTGCCATTGCTGCTTATTCAAGTTGTTTTGGCTGTGCTTTCAAATGAGCTGATGAGAAGGAAGTAACTTCCTTGAAGTAGTCATGGTGCAGGGGGGCTTTTGTTTGATTTTTTCTTCTAAAGATACAATGAGCAGTCGTTAACAGCAGAATACACGCTGCTGGTTTTGTTGCTGTAAGTGAAGCCTGCAGCCATGTTGATCATTGGTAAAGCATCATCCATTATTTTCTGATTTTTCCCTCCCCGCATGAAAGACAAAGTGGTTTGTGCCAGCTCAGCTCATTTTCCCTCACCATGAGTGAAGAACCCGCTGACGTCTCCTAGGCAGACTTTGTCATGTCAGTCTAAATGTTTTCTCTGTTCCTGTATAGTGATTAAGGAATAACCAATAGCAATTTCCAAGTGATTAAGAAAGCTTGCAGAGATAAACCACAGATGCCTTAAATTAGTCACTTGATAAAGCTATTTACAAGTGAGCCTCTTAGATGCGAGGAAAAACCTTTTTTGTGAATGAGAAACCACAGGCTGTGAGTGGAAAAGACAGCTTGTTTTTCTTTCCACAGCAGGGGAAAGAGTGCTTCACGTACAGCGATACCCGCGAGGGTCACGGTCGCGAATCCCGAGATGGAGCGCAACTGCAGTGCAGAAGGAAAAATTGAAACTTTGGAGAAAATTGCAGGGTTGCAGATGGATACAAAAATGGGTTGCAGCGTCAGATTGCAATTTGACTGCAAGTTGAGTCAGTGGCTTGGCAACTTTGAGATCAGCAAACTGAACTTGCATGACCTGTGCTCCTAAAAAATGCCTGCTGATACCAAAGGGTGATTGTGGCAAATATCTGACTGATATGGACTGCACAAAGCTGATAGATAAATTCAGCACAATCTAATTTCATCTGAAGCAAGATCCTGGTGCTTACTCCTCTATATAGAGAAAAGACAAGTGACTCTTTGAGGAGGTTTTATAGAAGGAAGGGAAGAGGCCATACTAATCCAGTGGCAACTCTATCAAAGAGTACTTCCCCAGCCTAAACTCCAGAATCAGGGTTTCTCTCATGAGTGTAGAAAGATTTAAGAGTTGTTACAAACTCTGTGTGTTGCAGTATGGCAAAAAGAGTGAATGTATGTGCTCAACTCGTCTATGCATGAGGACTACTGAGAGGAAGCAGAAAGATATCTTTTTTGTATGTGGTTTCACTATTGATTTTCTGAGTCTGCTCTGCTTTTCCTTTCTTTGAAACTTTGGGATATTGCAAAAGATTTAAAGAAAAGTTATATGAAAATTTGCCCTCTGGTACAAGACATTAAAGATATCAGTTCAATCCCATAAATGAGAGGGAAGATAAAAAGATCAGCCAGTCGCAATTCATCTACAGAAATTACTTCATAAGAAATTCCATGTTTCCTCAGTTAGATGGAAGAAAGCATGGCAAAGTTGTACTCTTCAGCGCTAAATCCTGGAAATTCAGTCAGGCTGGAACTAGGAATAAGACTGATACTGGCCAGGCTAACTGGTATAAATGATCACTTTTAAGACTGTAAATGGAATCTCTAAGTATCTCATAATTTACATCCTCCAGATACTGAGGACAGGAGTGAAATGAGTTCCTCTGAAATGTTTAACCTATGAACCCATCTCTGTTTCTTTTTTAGAAAGGCTGTTGCAGAGTTTCACATTCTGATTGCCAGAAGTCTTTCATTTTCTGGCCCGAGTTTACTCACGTACAGTTTATAGACATTTTGTCTAGTGTCAGTTTATTCTGTCAGCCTAGATGACTAACTGAATTTGCTGTTTTGCTGTAATGTAGTTCAAATAACAGCTGGGCCCTCTCAGCTTTTGTTTTTCCAAGGCTGAACAATACCAACTTTTCTAGTCTTCTTTTATAAAATAGGAGCTTTCTGTTGGTTTTCTGGACCATTTCTAGTTTGAACTAATCTATATATCACAGGGTTAACCCACAAATGTGTATTGGCATTGCTCCCCTCAGTCTTCTGGAAACACCTCGCCCAGTTAACCTTCACAGTGTTCATTTCCATCACAGCATTGCCTTGATGGCTCCTGTGATGAGGAATGGCATCATGGAGTCATTCTCCTCCTCCAACCTTCTTTTGTGAGTGCCCCTGTAGGTTAGTTATTTAAGATCCAGTCAAGTATTGAATACTTGAAAGTGGGTTCTACCATTTCTTTGGACAACTCACTCTGACATTTAATGTTTCTCATGCTGAAACAATTGGAGCCTGTTGCACAGCATCCTTTTACCATGCCCTGTGTGAAAAGAGTACCTCCACCTTCTTTGGAACTGCCTTTTGGGTAGTGGAAAAGTGCAATCAGATACCCCTGAACCTTGTCTTGTGGCTGAACAAATCAAATTCCTTCTGTTTTTCCTCATAAGTAGAGATCTTCAACCCTCTCATCACATTGGAGGCCACTGGCAGAATATTCTCACATTTGTCAGCATCTCTCTTGAGTTGGGGGATCGAAGTTGGTTGCACTGTAGTGGGTGTGGACTGAGAAGTGCCGAGCAGAATGGGAGAGAGAATGTCCTGTGACCTGCTGGCTGCGGTTCTGCTGGTGCCGCCCAGGACACCGTTTGCTTCTGCAGCTGCAAAGGTGAAATCCGCTTCCATTCAGCCATCCACCAGCTCTTCCAGGTCCTCAACAGCAGACTTACAGTCCTGTCTGTCTTACTTTTTCGTTAACTTTTGAGACAGATTCGAAATAATTTTGCACTTATGACTTGCAGAAACCCCAGTGTTATCCAGAGAATGAACATCTACTGTAATAATTTCTTTTGCAGTAGTACTAACCCTCTGTCAGAAAGACGCACATCCATCCTAAATCTGTGAATATCAGCAAAGCATAACCTTCTGATCTGTGATGGCTGAAAAAACACATTGAATTAATTCCTTCAATTAAGCAACACTCACTTCATTATCATTGACTCCTAGACACACATTTCCCACAAACTTCTTTGGGAGCAGAGGAGGATGCATCCCACCACAGACTCTTTTAAGTGCAATTCAAGCTGCAGTGCCATAAATTGGAGGGATTTTTAGTGTGTTTCCATGTGTACCTATATATATGACTTCTTTCAAATATTTAATTGCTTCTTCCACATATATTTATTGCTATACACTTCTCTGTCTACTCGTATCTGATCATTCTGGTTCAGGGTCTAGTACAAAGAAGATTTTAATTTCATGCTTCCCATTGCTTAGACCATTTCTCTTCAGTGCTTAACCATTTCAGGTAAGATCAGAAATTGTTGCAAGGTAACTTATGTCTTCAGTAGCAAAAGTAGCAGTACTGTAGGAGCAGATTAGTAGGTTACAAAAATTGGTGTTGAGGACCCAAATTTCACACTGTGCTTGTGACGAGCTTATTTTGAACTGACTCTAACCTGGTCCTGTGGCCTGAGCTCCTGTTTACAGTCGGATAACATCAGGAGAATTTCTGAAAACACTTTCCAGTTTTATTTTATCTGAAAGGAACTAAATTTTGCTAGCTCCCAGAGTGCTCCTAAATGCAGCCAAAGTGAAGTGAGTGGTGATCCGGAGATTGTTTGTACGTTCTCATATGTAGAACAACTGGCACACAAGCACAGAAGATCTCACTGGTATGTCATTTTGCCTTATATGAGCAGAAAAAACATGCAAGTCAGCCTAAAACATCTTTGGGCTTTTTTTTTGGCAGCTGTTGAATCAGAATTGATGGTTTTCCAGAAGAAAATTCTCTTATGGAGAGGGCAGAGCAGTTCAAGTGTGCTGATGGAAACCAGAGGTGGTGTGCCTGAATTCTGAGCTCTCTGCAATCAATACCCAACTTGCCTGTGTACTTTTGCAAAGCTGTGAAAGGACTGTTGTACTTTGCTTGTGCACACAGAGGCAGAGGTAGAACACCACAGTTAAAGTCTAGAGTATCACAGCTCCTCTGCTACTGATATCTACACTAGCTAGATTAAAATTAACCCACCCTTGCTGTTGTGGCAATATGCTACAGTTTCCCCTTCAGTTTTGCTGCATAGGTATGCACAGAATAGGCTGGTGAGGCAAAACAGAGGTACTGAAAACAGTAAAGTGAGAGCCCAGAGCCCTGTACATATTATTACAAAACAGAACAATCAATTTAAGTGGCAGGAGAAGGTTCCTTTCACTACTCTTTTTTGTAAGTTTTGGAAGTTTTTCATAATTGCCATATAGACTTTCCTCAATATTAATAGGGATACTAATTAATACTTTCCTAAATTAAGAATTCTTGCATAAGTGATGAAATTAATATTCTTTCACAACAACTAAAGAGCAGTGCTAGGAAAGGTATTTCCCTCCTTATGGTAACAAACTCACATAGACAATTTAAAATACCAACACGTGGTCCAACATTAGTAGACCAATCTTCTTGTTGCTTAGCTGTCAAATTCAGTGAAGGCTGAAGAAGTTAAATTAGCTGTGAGGCTTTTGAATCTCTCAAAATCAGAAGAAACTGCTGATTGCTCAAAAGTTACTGACAAGGAAGGAACCGACAGCTAAAAAATGCATAAGTTTCATTTCCTTAGGAAAAGATTAACAAGTCAACCTGCCACATTTTGACTACTTAAAAGTATGTTTCTTAAAACTGTATTTTGTTCTTCTTGAAAAGAGCATTTTTGTTGCAGTTTGTGGGGAAAGAAAGAGCAATATTTGTTTATTTTATTGTATTTTTAAAACTTGGTTTTATTTCAGTTTGGGGTCAGAAACTTAATAATCTCTTTAAAAAAGCAACAGATTTCAGTTTCTTGTGTTTTGTTTTTTTTTTCCAAAAGTATTTATTACTAACTAATTCAATCTTTTCATTTCCTAAAGAGGACTAGAACATGTTCATTCAAAGCACTTCATAGCTGTTAGTTCAGGCCTCTGAAAAAGGAAGATGAGCAACTTTAAAGAGAAGTGCACCTACTCTCGACTCACAGCAGCTCTTCTATAGGCAGCCTTACTTCCTGTGGAGATGAAGAGGAAATGTACTTAGGGTGTGAAGCATCTTCTTCATTTTTTAACTACTGAAAAGCAAAGGTCTTGAATATTTCTCCTTTCACCTTAAATTCTGAACCTAATTGAAAAATCATTGCAAGTAAACGCCTCTCAAGAAGTCCAGTTCTAAGTAAAATGTTATCTGTGGATAAATTTCTTGTAAGGCTGTCTTTGTGGCATTCTCATATGTGTCCTGGAGGCTGGACAGAAACAGGTAGGACCAAATCTGTGTACTGATTTGCTTTTTCTCTGTAAGTAAAGATGACTGGCTTGCTTAGTCACACAATTATGAATGGCACTAAAGAGATTGTCAGGTGTGGGGAATCCCCACCAAACTGTCTCCTGGATTGTTTCAGAGGAAAAGATTGCAGCACATAGTAGATTTCTTCTAAGAAACGTCCTGTGGATGTTTCCGAATGATTATGACAGAAAATGTCCACTCTCTAGGCTGGTTTGAAACAATGGATATTTTCTTACTGATGTTTGAAACAGATCATTGACTTAGCTTCCAATGTGTGCCCACACCTACACTCTTGCGTTTCCATGTACTTACGTAATAATTAACAATTATAAATTGTGTAAGCAATAACAAGGAAATGATCAGATTTTTTCCCCAAATGCTGACATTTCAACTTAAAATATTCGATAAGAAATCAAAGCAGGGTTGCTTTCACTACTGTGTACTTCCAAATTTAAGTGTATTAATTACTAACAGTAAATATGTCTGTAAGATAAAGCACTTACACTGTGGAAGCAAATTGCAACTGTACAATGAAAACTCAAATGGACTTGAATTCCTCATTCAAAATTAGATCAAAAAGCTCCAATGCAAATAAAAGTGAGCGGTAGAGAAAATTAGTGTAAGGAGAAGAAAAAAAGAAACCCAACATGTGGAGAAATTTCTATAATGAGAGGTAGACGAGCAGGATTGGCTCACTGACAGGTTGACAGCCTGAAAAGTCCCATTTTGATATAGTATTAAGAATGTATGAAAAGTAATAGGTTGTTATCAATCTGCAATGAATTTTCACTTGAGTCCGTGCTATTTTGTGAGGTTTCAAGCTGGTCTCTGATGAGGTTAATGGAGATCCCTGAATGGAGTGATCTAGCACATACAGAAACCAACAGCTGGTTCAAGACTAGCATCCTTTGGTCTTCTCTCTTGAAAAATGACATAGTCCTTCTGAAAAGGAGCCTTGGGCTATTATCACAGACACTTTGATGAACAAGTTCTGGTCGCTTTTTTGCTTCTTTTGAAGGTGAATCTGATCCTATGAAAATGAAACTGAATAACGGACAGAAAATAGAAAAGGTCTCTGTATGGAGAGTTGAAGTATAGAGAAAAACATGCATTCATTTACTGGGAATTGGTGAAATATACTGTGATCAAAAGACGATATTCTTTCTCTCAGTACCGTACAGCAACAGTAGATGTATGCATATATATGTACAGGAAATATCAGAAAGTCAGAACCACAGAACACAATCAGGACAAATTACAGTGGAATTGTTTTCTCCATGAATTTGCTCTCTCAAAGCAAACTAAAATATCACCTTGAAACTAATGGAAGTACTTGTGGAAAGTGTTATCATAATATTAGCATGCTGGTCTTACGAACAGCAGGGCTATTAGAGCATCACAGAATCACAGATAGAATACCCCAAGCTGGAAGGAGCAGAAGAATTAAAAAACCTTGGAAAATCACTTTGGGGAGAACTATTTTAATAAAATATATCTTTATTTTGTAGAATGCTTCGCATCCACTGAGGCCCAAAGTGCCTTATCTGAAGTCAGTATGTTGCACTGTTAGAATGGGATAGATACCATTGCCTGCCTAACATTAAAAATCAATAATATGAATGTTGTCGGTGCTAGTGTCTAAAAAGTGTAGGCAAAAGTATTTTAAAAATATTAGGAAAAAGCTTTGAAACAATTGTCTTTAAATTATATGTTTTCCTATTTCCTTTATTTTGCTTTTAGAAGTTCATGTTTTCTGTCCTTTCCCTGCAACCATACTGATTAAAAAGTGATTGGAAAAAAAACCCCAACTCCAAAACTCTAAAATATATCCCAAGATTCATGAAATCATATAAAACAGGAAGCTGGTGCTTTAAAGTGGAAACAAATACTGTAATATACATGATAAAATGCTCATAATGGGAAGTACCTCCAAAGGATATTATGGTGCTGAAAACAGAAAACTTTCAAATGTTTTATTCCTCTTGGAAGAATGAAAAAGAAGATTTTATGAAGAAAAACCTGCGGACACTCCATGGTAGTAGCACAGGAGGTTTTACACAAGCCACCATTTAGACTGCTGCTGTGACAACAGTTTTGCTGCTTTTCCATTGATATGGACTGAAACTAAAATTGAATAAGATTTAGAATTTTCTTCTATTTTGCAGGCAATAGATTTCAATCAGAATTTGGAAATGTGGAAAAATTCCAGACAGTAGGAATACAGAGTAAATATGCACACCACGTTTGTCCATCACTATTTGCTACATTGCCACAATTTTTCCAGATTTTAATACAAGCAAAAGAGTACTTTGGAATTTCACCTGACTTTCTCATGTTTAGCTCTCATGGGTACCTTATAGTTT
>JAYDZK010000056.1:33286905-33303878 GCA_034509185.1 Euphonia xanthogaster | reverse complement strand
CCCATCCCATCCCATCCCATCCCATCCCGTCCCGTCCCGTCCCGTCCCGTCCCGTCCCGTCCCGTCCCGTCCCGTCCCATCCCATGCCTTTTTTGTATGGTATATAATTGTATACAAATTAGGTGAATCACTTTTAACATGAAAACCTGTCATCTCTTCTCTGACATTCACAGGAGTCCTTGATCTCCTTTTCTATGTCATTCCTCACAATATCCCAGTGAGGAGGGCACTTCCAGCTAAGCTAAATGTAAGGGTGAAATGAATTTCAATGGCTACCGTAGATATTTCTATGGAAATACAAAGCAGAAGCTCTGAACATTTTTGACTGAAGGCCAGTGCAATTTCTTCCACCTACAGGATCTGACAGTGTTAATACATGTGCATGCTTGGGTGTGAAAAGATATAATCTACTACTTCGTAGTTAAAATTAGAAAGAGAAAAAGTCAAAAGGAAAGACCATTGTCTGAAGAATCTCACTTAGTTTTATGCATCGCTTCCGTAGCACATTAGTTCTGTCCTTGCACTCTATTCCTGCATACTACTAGCCCTGATTTTAATCTGCCATTTTATCACCTTGTCACTCTGCATTTTGTAGTCCTTCAATAGTTTTCTGGAGCTGGACCCCCACTCTGTGTCCTGCATAACTTAGTACATCAGCAAACTCAGTTATGAATATTGCTAGCTTACTATTTCACCAAACTTAACTGTGAATATGAATGATGAAGTTAACATGAATAACCTAGCACATCAGCAAGCCTAATTCTCAACTCCTATTTCTCAAACTGCTGATGGCTTCATTTTAAATCATGGTATTATTAAGGTTGGAAAAGACCTCTAAGACCATAGAGTCCAGCTGTTAAGGCAACACCGTTGTGTTCACCCCTAAACCGTGTCCCCAGGTGTCACATCCACACACCTTTGGAACACTTACAGAGGTGGTGATCCCAGCACTTCCTTGTGCAGCCTATTCCAATGCATGACCAATGGCACAGGCCCCAAGCAAGCCCTCTCATGGCTGATCGCACTTGACTGCAAAAACCATTCACTGATTCCTGCTCTTTTTCCTATATTCTAACCATTTACATTTTGATATAAGGAGTTTCTTATCATGTAATAGCTCAACTTCTTTGGTAGCTTTACAGTGAGACTCATCAGCTCAAAGAAGCTTGAAGACAGCTTTTGAAGCTCAAAGACACGGTTGTATTTTGTCTCCCCCTTGTCTGTATTCCCTGACTCTTCATTAAACTCGACTATAAACAGTAAGTGTGGTATATCATGTTACAAATGTCACAATATTGACTATTTCCTTTTGCACCACATTTATCCATGGGCCCACTCTGTCTTAGTACTGTGCAGTAAGGATGTCAATTTTACTGGTTTGCAGTTTTCATCAATTCCGTTGAGGCCTTTTGGAAAATTAATATCAAAGAAGTCAACTTTGTGCATGCCTGGTGTAGGGGCAGACTCAAGAGTGGGTTGGATCCTGTACACCCCAAAACCTGTAGTTTAGTTGTTCTACCCTTGAGTCCTGCAGGACTCCCAGGTGAGGACTGTCTGCTCAAATCTGTCCTTGCCATTATCTTCCTCCACTAATCTAGGAGTGACCATGGGATTTTTTTTTTTTTTGTAAGTGGGAAGTAGAAAGAATAAAAAAGTCTAAAAAGGTCTGGAGGTGCAAAAATCCAAACTTGTCAGACGGGTGTGGGATTTTCAGCCCAAAAATAGCTAATGATACAAAACCTCTCACGTCTTTGTTATCTTGTGTGGGCAGAGTGATAACAACAACTTCTGCAATTCATGGGATATATGTAGGCTGCTGAAATAGGTGAGGATGTCACTTACTTAAGAAGGCACAATGGCCTTGCAACAGCAAAAATGTTACTTCTGGGTGTCATATCTAGCTGTTGGTCCTCATGCAAGATAGCAAAATAAGGCCATCTGTTTTCCAGCTTCCTCTTTCCTTCTTTTATTTCCACAGTTCCCTCTCACAGTGAGCAGAGACTTCCTGCAAGCTATAAAGAAGGTGTATGCAAAAAAATCTACCTGCAGAAAAGAATAGTTCCTTGATGCATAGCAAAACCAGCTGCAGCTGTATGGTGGTCACATTATCCAGAGGGGAACAAGAATTGAAGAGGGCTCCATTCCCCACGTCACGAAGTGGGGAGGAACCTCCGGCACCACTCTGTGCTCACTGCTCTCACAGGCAAACGTCATTCGTGAGATTCTCCCCTATGCCACTGGTCAAAGATGACCTTCACCTTGTAAAACAGAAAGCAAACCAGTCAGGTAAATTTGGTGCCTAAATCAACCCTGGGTTGTGAGTTTAACAAATGACACTCTGTATTTCTTCACAGATTGGATCAATGTTATCAAAAAGATGCAATAAAATATATCTCCATGCAAAACATTTCTGCAGAAAAGTATTCTTGAAAAACGTGTCATCATATACAATGAGCCCAAAGACAATGACACCGAAGGAAAGTCATTTCACAATTGATGATTTTTTTTTATCCTAAGGTTGTTAATGTCACCAGAGGTAAGGAAATTCCCCCCTGAGAGTCACCCTTCTGATAGGTTCCTGAAGGACAAATGTTGCTAACTGGCAACCGTCCCTCTGGGGCATGCACAACTGTCCTCATTCCACTTTCATGTCTTTCTGCATTATCATCGGGCGTCCTCCTCCACAGATTTCTGGCTGCATCCTTAAAAACTGAAGACATCAATGATTTATGATCTTATAAGGACAAATTTAGACATCACACTTCCACTGCATCTTTAGAAGGATTATTAAACAGAAACACTATGCAAATAATGCTGCTCTAGCAATTAAAATGTATCCTCAGGAATTTATAAGGTATTTTATCCCCACTCGAGCTACATGATTGCACTATTTCAAGGAACCATGATGATAAATTGAGTTTGAGATACTTAGCTACATTGAAAATCTGGCTATCCAGATAAACAAATGCTAGAGAACTCCCTCTTACTCAACTTACTGCAATAACCATGTACGGTTCTTTACTGCCTCTAGTGAAAAGCCAGTGGTATGCTGCTCACTCGTGGTATATAATTCCTTGTGCAGTTGGTGCTGCTTGAGGTTTCTGATTCAGGTTGACTGATATAAAAATTGATAAAAGTCAATGGAAAGATTCTTTTTGGTTTTAAAGTAATTGAAATTGGGAAACTGGATTCTGGATACCAGTATAAGGGTTTTTTTTTAAAAAAAAACCCCTCATAACTAAAGTGGGATGCCCAAACAAATGGCTCTAATAGATGAAAAAGTATAGAAGAGGTTGATAGTTTAAAATAGATCCTGCCTTTTGATGAATTTGTATCAAAGCCAATCAGCAATATTCACATTATTTGCTGAGAATATTCCTATTTTCCCTAAATGGTCTCAAAATTCCTCACATTTGGACCTGGAATATACAGTCTTGAGAATGATGAAGAATGTGAGTGGCTTGACATCATCAGAAACCCACAGCACAGCATGGGCTCTATTTAATTTGGATTGTCTTTTGCTTCCTGAATCTTGCTTCTCTTTTGGCCACTCCAGACACTCAGGCAACACCTTTTACTCAACGATGGAAAGATTTTATTACTCACTGTCAAGCTAAACAATTTTGGTTTTGATTGAAAATAAATATGCCAAAGTCCTTTCCCTTACTTAGGACAGTAGAAAAATGTTTGGGATACAGTGGCTGCCAATTTATGGAAAGGCCATAATTCATTGATAAATGACAAAATTATCAAGTTACATAAAATACCACAAAGTTATTAATTTAAAATGCATACAGTACCCTTCAGAGATTCCTAGAAAATACTTAAAATGCTGTAAACTGTCCTATGTCATTCTCATGCTTGTTCTCTTAGTTTGTTCATTAACAGAGCAGTTTAATAACAATTATCTGCGAACAAACAAATTGTTATGATTTTTCAGCTGACACAAGCAATGAGACCAAAAGTCCAGCTGCTGAAATTCATGTTACCTACCTAGTAACTTTTTTTTTTTTTTTCCATAGACTTTGAAAAAATCATTTGCTTCTTAGATGGTGAAAAATTTGATGTGGTTTTCAGATGGTGTTTATCACAAGTGGCTAGTGACATGGATACAAGTGGAAAAAACTATTCACTCTAAAACCTTGAGCTGGTCTTAGTAAGCTAGCTCTTCATTTCAGAAAGTTCTTATGAATTCTAAAATTATGTGTAAACCAACCACACAAATGCAATATGAACACACTGTAGGGAAAGAATAGCAATTAGAAAAAGAAATTTTCATGCATTTGTGCCTGAATCGAAAATAAGCTAAACAGAGATGGACGAAATAAGTGTCTTTTAATCTGCACAGAGAAAAACAAAGTCTCAGATGAAAAGTAGTAGTACTACTTCAGCTAGGTAGTTTCTGTTCAGTGACAGAAGTTGTTTCTCAACAAGCCTTTCACCTGACAAACAAAACAAACCCTGAACCTACATCTGCACATTTTACAGAAATGGTGTTTGACTCTCTGTGGAACCCACCTACTGAAAGCTCTGTCTCAAACCAAAGGTGCTCTTTGAGGGTATGAGAAGCACTGTCTGGCCTTACTGACTAAAGCTAAGGAATAGCTGCACTGCTTCCACAATTTTTAATAGCCCTAGGCACTCTTTTAATCCACAGAGCACACATTTCACATACTTTTAACTTTGTTAGATCAATTTATAGGTTTGCAATTTTGCTAGGCCATTTTCTACTCCATACTACTGATAAACTTTCTGAAATGGTGAGTAAATGACTGACAATGCAGAACAGAACTTTCAAGAGGACATATTTAATATGGGATAGACTTCTTTTTGTTTTATTTGTCAGGATGACCTATCCTGACAAATAAAACAAAAAGAACTTCCCTCTGGGTGGGACAGAATAGGAAACACATCTGCCCTGACCCTCTTCCCACATGGATAGTTCTGCTCCTCCTGGTGCCTGTGTTTCCTTGTATCTTCTCTAATCTTAAATTCAGAGTATACAATCTACAGCTGAGCATTTGCTCAGTGATTCATATAGGTAAATGAACAAGGATTTGGACTTAATCTTCTTCCTCAGCCCCTGTTTCTGGTTCAAATTTCCATTGCTTTGCTATGTTTTCCTTCTAACCAGTCACTTTTCTCTCTGGTCACCTGTGGTTCATTTTCTCTCACTCCCAGGAAAATTCCCTGATTTTTTTTACCCTGCTTGGCCCTTCCCAGAGCCCAGCCTTCCTGAATCTGTGAATAGGGTCAAAACTCATCCTTCCTATGGACCCCTTTTCAGGGCTTACCTCTTCCCATGTGATGTGACCCAGATAATGCTGGCTGAACACAAAGGAAATCTCTGTCAGATGAATGTATGTGTGTTTGTATTTATACAAACATGAATATATATTAATACCTGTCTATATTCAGAGAAGTCCAAACCACCATTTCTCCACCTTCAGCCCCCTAATATCTTAAGAGAACATCATTCAGCCACATACTTTAGACATTTCTAAAAATAATTGTTTGACTTCATTATCATTCTTCTAATCGTCTCTCTTTTCTTTATTCTTTTTTATCAAAGCTAGTTGCACCCTGGGTTTATGAAATTTATTAGCACCTTGTGCTATTATTGGCAGCTAATTCAGTTGAGCTGATATTGTAATGCTCTGCCCCTATCATCTTTTGTGGTTTATTTGGAGAGACTCTTACGAACATAAGATATAATGAGTCTATCATTAAGTGTGGGAGTTTTACCTCTTATCTGGCTATTTCTTACCTGTAGCTAATTGGTTCACAGGAAAGTCTGTGGGTTTTATTCCTTTTTACTGTTATTGTTTTCTTCCTGGTAGTTATTCTCAGTTTGTCTGCATTTGAGCTAGAAAAAAATCTCCTATGCAATGCCTCTTCAGCCACAAGAGTATGCGAAGACATGTATAACAAATTTAGCATCAAAGCAGATTCTGCTCTTCTGACATCAGAATAGCACTGTCACTGTTTTTCACCTCCAAGAAGGAGTGAAAGGGGATAGATGGTCTTGAGTTTAAAAATATCTGACTGAGGGTTAGCTCAAGAAGAAAGATTAATTTCTTGTTCACTGTCATCCTACTTTGCCACCCCAAAGTACTGGCACACAAAATTTTATCTTACTGAGAGGTGCATACACTCATGTAACTTGCCCCAAACCTAACTATTCTGCAACAGGATTTATTCATTTGTACTTAGCAGCTGGACTACACACTTGAGTTAAACTAATAAACAAAATTGTTGAAAAGGAAATACTAGCTTTCATGTGCTTGAGAAGGCTGTAGTGAGGAGAAGGACTGCAACAAAATTCAGGAGAAAAGGTTCCAGGCAGTACCACCATCTGATAGTCTGTTTTGTCATCACCACATCTGTCTCAGATTGCCAGACGGAAGCCAAATTTTCTTTCCTGCAGTTGCACAATTTTAAGAATTACTGAGCTGTGTGGGATGAAATTCACCTCTGGGCTGAATGGCAAAGCACTTGCCAGGAACACCTCATGCAGTTCAGCTCCAGCCCCCGCCTGCCATCTGCTCGCACAGCTGGCTAAACCAGCAGAAAACCAAACCATAGGCCTTGTAAAATGGAGGGTGACTGCTACACAGCTCCCAGCAAGCAGGGCTCAAAGCAGCCCTGGATCCCCTGCATGTGTCTAATGCATAGCGTTACATACCTGCTCTCAATGGACCCCTTGCAAGCAGAGATGGTCTAGCCAACTGTATAAATTTTGGGGTGAACAAACCTTTATTAAGAAAAGGAATGAATCCTACTGTGATCTTACTCAGCTGTGGTCAAAGCTAAGCAGTGAGCACAGTTTGCAGCAAAAGAACAAAGACTTCAAATGCAACACATTAAAGTATCACTGGAACAATCTTGCTTGGGTGCTCTTTGGTGTAGCTGTCTGTAGAAACAAAGGCACTATATTAGTCACACTGCCATTAATCAAGTCGTCTGGCTGACTCATAACAGCAAAGTGATAATAGAGTAGTTCAAAATATGGACAACAAAACACAGTTTATGGCTACTTTTCCACAATAGTAAAGAAAACAGGGAAAGGAGTGGCTATTGTCAAGTCGAGGGTGGTTATTAGTATTACAAGGACATAGAGAGAAGTTGTATCACCAAACAACTGATAATGCTTTACAAGAAAAAAATCATGGCTCACATCCTTCAAAAATCAGATTTTGAAACAATGCATTAAAATATCACCCCTATAAATTAAAAATTGCTCGGAGATATCCATATTGCAGATGCAGGAAGGCAGGGCAATGGAACGTCATGGAAACGGTTTTCTCACCTAAAGAAGGAGAAGGCAAACGTAGCTGGAGTTAAATGGGTTTAGGTTTACAGTGTCTGTGAAACACTGGAAACAGCTCCTCAAGCCTTCCTCTCCTAGTTCCACCAGTTTTCCAAGGCAGATAACATTTTTCTGTACATGAAAACCTACACTCACTGATTTAGCCATGTTTGATATCTTACACTAATAAAGCAATTCAGTGTGTAATTTCATTAATTCTGTATTTTCTAGGCTTCTTTACTCATTTGCCATTAGGCTGGAACAGTGATGACGTGTGTGACTTAAGGTGGGAACGACTCATATTGACATTCTTCAGTAATGGTCCCTGCAATGTTGGGGATACCATCCCATTGAGCCTATTTGCTGAGCAAACGGGATTCCCAAGAGACAACAACCTGGACTGCAGTGGCTGTGGGAATAATGAAATTACTTTTTGCAGAATTTTCAAATTTGCTAATTTACATAGTATAAATTCTAAATTTTGTGCCAGAGCTTACCTGGGAAGGCTCATTTACTTTTGTTTAAGGTGGAGTTTGGAATTTCCCAGCTGGAGGTCTGTGTCACAATGTTTCATTGGAGGATGAAAATAAGAAGGGAGTCTTTTTCTTACTTTCCTTCATTCCAAGTTGCCTATACATTAGGGTTAGACATTTATTATTACACTCAAATTCCTCTTGAGACAAACAGTAAGGTAGATATATTAAAGTGAAGGCAACAAGGCCGTGAGACCACGTACAAGAGAAGCTCATAGCTACAGCAAGAAGGTTGCAGCTTGGGAGCTTGTATTTCATCTGTCCACTTTCCTGCTAATGCAAAAGTTGCAGAAAACCAGCCCAGATTCACTAAATTAGTTATTTCTGTTGGCTAAAAAATGTCCACTTCTTTTTGGATTCCTGAGGCAAATGGCCTGGCCTCATGTTCTCCACTTTTAGACACAGAACTTCCCAGCTAGTATTTTAGTATTTTGCCTCAGCTCTATGCTCTTCAGAAACATGAGCAGGGTGTGCCATGTGAGGCTAACCAATTTTCCCATTGCAGACTCTACAGCTCTGAGAGGGGTGTTTCTGCTGCAAAAAATGCCCAGTGAAACCACAGGCTGCTTCTGAGTCTTGTGTATACAGTAGGCTGTGGGCTTAAAGCCACTCCCAGGCCAGTGCTGACTTCATAGTATGAGCACAACTGCCCCAAGTAAGTGCATAACTCTTTATCCAGAGAGTTTCTACCACAAAAGTCAAGAAAATATATATATACTGGTAGGTCCAGCAGGTCTCACCAATTTGTGTACACAGATTTGTTTCATCAGCTTTTGACCGAAATATGGCACCACAGAGTTTAGCAGATCAATTTGAAGCAGGCATGTGATCCTATAAGACTTTTATCCCAAAAGTAAAACCAGAATTTACTGATAATTTATACCAAGCCAGCAGATGTGTAGGTGAGTGAGGAATCTCTTGTCCACTTTGCCATAGTGCTGGAGACTGAACACCATCAAGTTCTAAAACAACCTTGATTTTTCACAAAAATTATGTATGGCTATGATACAGTTCAATGTGTGAAGCAGCAGAAAAATGTCCTTGGGATAGAAGACATCTCTACAGCATTCAGAAGGTGAGAGGGAAGGTAAAGAGCCATGCCAATGCATAGAGGTAGATTTTGGCACAAAGGAGAAAGGAAATCTGCTGAGTGATGCAGTGGGGATGGGAACCTCCTTTATGTGGCACAGAGAGAATGCTTAGATTGACATATCTTGGGCCAATACAAACAAGATGACTACATTGCTGAAAGCCAGAAAAAGGGTGTTGAAGCAGAAGAAGAATGAAAATGAATAGACACCTGACTGTTAATTTTTAAGACTGCAGATTAAAACAGTGTTGTGTTTGGTAGCTGTGTACTTGTATATTCTGTAGAATTTACAAGACTTGGTGACAACTGCGGCGTGACAACTAGACACATTGACCAAAAGAGATACCTGACTTGCAGGCCTGAGGAAAGGTCAGTAGCCTGGATCCAGGAGGAAGCAGGATTCTGTTTGACTCTACTGAATTGAAGCTGGTGTTGTCATTCAGAGAAACCACAGGGACAAGTCATGAGGGTGAAGAAGATCCTCAGCCTAAAGAGATACAGATAGGGCAAGAGAAGTGTTAGAAAAGTCAAGATATTGACCAAAATGCCAGTTAACTGTTGAATGAGTTTGGGATACTAACTATGAGTCTGATCAGGGAGAAGTCTGGTAAGACTGAGAACATTTACTCCAGTGGAGTACAAGAAACAAAAGATATTTTTATCATTTGGAAAGGTGGACGCTTTCAAGCCTGTGGTTTTATATGCAGGTAGGATCATCTCTTTCCATGGTTTTTCATGATGAGCTGAGGCCAGGCTTATCAACCCTCACTGAATGTAACTCATATGGCATGAAAAAACATGAAAAGTATGACTAAAGACATATCAGATAAAGAGAGTGTAAGAATGGATTAAAAGTGTCAGCTGAAGGGAATGAAAACGAAAGCTAAATCAGGAAGGATAAAGTCATTGAATTTCAGAACAGTGAAATCAGATTTCACACTTGTTAATTCCAGATAAGGGTCAGTCTAAAACTGCACATTTAGCCCAAGGCACAAGGACCCTGCTAGATCTTGGATTGACTTCTTCTAAATTGTAGCTCTACATGCAAACTGTAGAGCTGTTCTTTCCAATTTAACACCAAATACTAAATTATATTTAGTGGGAGTTTTTGGTGTGGTATAAAAGCATTTTGTGTTTCTTTGAGACTTGGTAAAGTGAAATGCAAATCACTCGTGCACCAGCCTTCACGAAGTTCTTTTTACATTTCTGTACCAAGTGTTGGAGAAGAGACCACTGAATTCTTCCTATCAACTGTTCTATGGCCTCCAGAAGCTTTGGGGACCAATGGACAGCTATCTCTTCTGCTTACAGACCATCCTGCCTTCACTCCTTTAGTAGTGAAGCACCTTCACCTGCTGAGGCCAGACCTCCCTGCTGGGCTGTCGTGTACAGTATGACCTTCTGAGAGTACTCTTACCTAGTTTATGTTCCCAATGAATTTGGGGAGATGTCTCCTCCCTCCTCCCAAATCAAAATAAAAGTCTTCTCTTCAAGTTAGTTATACACTGAGACGAAACACCTTTTGATGAGGAAAACAAAGAGCCTGCAGCTGAGGCACACCTTGGGGGGGATCTATCATTGCCCAAGCAGGTTACAGCTTTGAACAGTTCTCGTCCATTACTTCTACTGGAACAAAGCACAATCAGGAATTTTGAAACTGCATCCAAGAATCTCCTGCTTGCAGAGTCTGATATGAGTCTGGGCTATCCATACATGCCCATATGTGCATGGATATTCAAATGATGACTTTGTGGATTTAGTCCAACAGCTATGCTATATAAGGCTCCTACCATAAAAATCTCTTTGTTGCGTACAGTTTCTGTGACACTGCTGTGAAGAAATCCACTTTCTTGGAAAGCTTTTTCCCCTTTGCGTGAGGAGGGCAGATGCTGTGGGAGCTGCACTGCCAGATCTGTGTGAATAAATTAAAAATACTATGGCACCAATTAACACCATGCCTTTCCATAAATCCCTTCATGAATCTGTTTCATGTAACATACAACCATAGCAACACGCAGCCATAAATTCCTGGCTTATCAGGAGTCAAGCAAGTGAAACTGCTTCTTCTATGGTTTTCCATATAGTCAGTATGCAGAAAAAGGCTATGAAAAGGAACACACTCCAGGTCATCTGGAGGGGAAAGGCTTGCAGTGCCACACATCAAGGAAGAAGTCTGCTGGGCTGTCTCACAGCCTCCTCATCCTGCCACAGCTGCTCACCATATGCTGCCCTTGATGGCAAAGAGCCCTTTGATGACTGATCTAACCCAGGCCAGGGGACACTGAGATGTCATACATAATAGCTGGGAACTTGTGGAAGATGATGGAGTCATTTGTCATTGAACAAATCCCAAATGTACTCCCATACTAGTCATTGTGAGGAAAATTAACTCTACTTCAGCCAAAACCAGCATGTGTGGTCACAGCCTCTACACTAGCCCCAACAAGGATGTGGAAGCCCCACCACATTCCAGGCCCTGGCACACATCTGGGGAGAGGGTGGCATGGTGTGAGTGCAATGGCTATACACCACTCAGCTCTGCATACCTAGTCCACCCCTCATTGCCTCAGGCTGTGTGTGGGATGTGTAAACAGATTGAAAAGGTCATGTTGGAAAGATATCTAAAACATGAGCAAGTACACCCAAGAACAAAGCATTTTTTCTTTATCTTCACTACTGTCAGCTGGTTCAAAGTGTTGCCAGTGCCTTTGCTGCACAACCTTTTGCTATCCTAGCCCATAACACGAGGCCATTTGAAGAAAACATGCAGTGTTCCCTGGTACCTCTGCACTGCAGGAGCAATTTCCTCCAAACAAAAGCAATTTGTTCAGCAGAGATGTGGGACTGTATAGCACCATGCATCTTGTTTCTATACTGACTTCTGCAATTCCACAGAAAGCTCACACATGTGATCATTGAATCATCACATACCACACAGTTTGGCACGAAGAACCACTCAGAACTGAATGGCAAGCCCTCAAATCTCCTTACATCAGCCAGCCTGGGCACAAACTGAGTCCAAGCCATTTGGATTCAGCCTTTGAGAAGGGGAAAGTGCTCAGCCTGTCTGGTGGCTGCAAGGTTCAGTAACTTCTGACTCCATCCTGGATGGGCACAACTCCTGATTAGGAAAGATCAGCTTGAGGAAAGCTTGTCAGCTGAGGAAAAAAAAATTGTTTGTGTTTGCAGTCAATGGAGAACAAAAAGTTGAACAAACTGAATTCTCCTCTCTTCTGGATGGTGAACACACGGACATAGGAAAGAATTTTACATAGGAATAACCAGCAAATATGGATTCTACTACTTCTGATCACCTTCCTTTTTCTCTTTGAAAGGAGGAAACCCATAATTTTCATCACCAACATTACTCATTGCATGTATCTCAGTCAGAAATCTCCAGTCACAGCTGAAGCCCTACAGAATAAAGTTTCAGCTACGTATAATATTTAATACTTATTGATACTTTATACTACATATTACTAATGGCACCAATCACTTCAGTTTAACTCAAATAAAGCAAACCCCATTGGCCTTGGAGACTATGCCTTCACACATTAATGTGAGACTGCAAGTAAGAAATGATGATGTTCTTGTTCTTATGCACAGCTTAGAACACTACAGAGTAAAACAGACCTTTTGCAAGCTCCTTCAGAATTGACTGTTCACTAGAAACATTCCCACCCATAAGCCTGTGCAGAGTATCAAGCCCATAAGCCTGTGCAGAGTTTATTGTGGCAGAGGACAATGTCTGCAAATATCTTGTAAATAATTTTTTGCTGTATGATTTTTTCACTCCTGTCACGAGTTGTGGTAGGACAGCAGTCAGTCCAGATACTGTTATTAAAAAAAAACAAACAAAAAAATAAAATAAAATAATATTTCTCATTTGTCAGACTGTGTTTACTTAGTTTCATTTTATATTTCTAGCCCACAGAAGGCTTACAGGAAATTTCAGCTGGTAAAATGTAAATTTACCGTAATTGTGTAGTAGTACCAGATGCAGCTGACCACAAGTTATGTGCTTTAGAAAAAAAAGCGTTTGCACTAACAGGGTAATAAATGACAGGAAACAAAATTGCCTGATGCTAGCACAGGTTTTTGAGCCTGTGAGTCTCAGAAAAAAATGTGTGCCGTAGCTCCGAAGGATGCCATGCACTCTGCTGAAATTCCCACAAGGAGGAAGACATATGGTAGAAAAAGTTAAAACTGCAGAGAAAAATTAAGCTTTTGTTTTGTTACCCTATAGCACGCCTCTCTTAGGGCTGGTGGGACTACTGGCACAGAGAGCTAAAAGTTCAACCAGGGGCATTCCTTCTTTCCGGTAGGGCAAAGAGGTGTTTTTCCGTGTGAGGCCTCATAGAAAAACCACAAGCTGAGCTCTTAGAGCTAAAAAAGCTCTATTTTCTAACTTCAGACTCAGACACCAACACTGGGTGCAAGTATTACAGAGAGCTCCTCCTTGCTCTTTGGGAGAAGCTTAGGCTTCTTGTCCCTGAAGCTGAAGATCTCACTGCTCTGCTGTGGAAACGCTGCCAGTGCTATAGCTGGCTGGTGTCCTCCTTCAGGTGGCAGAGGACAAGCAGCACTGCTGAGTCATCACAGTGTCATTCTGCTTTCATGAATCCCTCTTTCAGCCTTAATCACACTGCCCTTGGCCTCTCTGATGGCTCTTTGTGCTGTTTTTTCCCCTCCTCACATAATCTTCTGTGTTTAAAGCTATCTGTCTTCATACACCAAATCACCTATTACTCATCCTTAAAACTCACAAGTTTGCTTACTTCAGCAGTCTTGGCTTCAAGACCTCAATGAAAAACACTTAAGGATTTCATGATAACAATATTTATGAAGGCAAATATTATTAATTTAGTTTGCAGTGCAAAAAAACCCAACAAACCCACACCCCACAAATGCCCATCTAAGTTACTCCCAAATTAAATTGATAATAGATGTCACAAGACTGACCTAAGCAACTGCATTTGGGGACCAGCCTGTCCCTGCCTTCCCACATCCATTTTTGAAGGGACAGGAATTTGTGTGGCTAAGTGCAACAGGAGACAACCAGGGAATTCAGTCACTGTCCTGCAGGATATAAGCCCCTTCAAATGATTTTCAAACTAATCACAGAGGGAAGGAGTGTGAAAGGTTTCATCTGAGGTTCTTGGTCAGGCAGATCACCGGATCCAACTGGATGACACCAGCAAGCATGGATATGAGGGGTTCGGGGATGAACTACTGCGAAGTTTTCAGCCAAAGGCAACCACAAGGTGCCAGCAGCTGCCTCATGCAGCCCCACTGCAGACTATGAGAATCTAAACTCTGAGAAAATCCCAGTAGTCTGTTTTGGTTACTTGTAAGGTACCAGCAATTCATCCCATCACCTTCTGGAAAACCGGATTTCTTAACAGTCATATCCTCACCTTTCCAGGTGGCATCCAGTTCACCTGCTTACCAAATCTTTTGAAGCATCGGAGCATTTTTCCACTGGCTTTGTGGGAAACATAGCTATGATAAGGAGGAACGACAGCAGGCCTGACCGTGGCAAGACATGAAGACGAATGACACGATGGATTTAAGGAGTTGACATCGGATCAGCTGAGGCAGAACAAGGTGCATATGACAGATGAGACATTAGGGCCTGCAGGAGCTCAGAACACACCAGACAAAGTGCAAGGGTAGGTGACACTTTTTCTAGCTTGATAAGACTGCTTAATTTTAAGTTCCTCCTCAGGAAAACATACCAAAAAATTGTATAAAGGTGAGACTAACTACAGCTACCACCTGATCACAGGAACAGGCTTTGCCGGCCAAAGGGGATGAGAAATGCTAAGGGTGACATTTTTTCCTCCTTTGAAAGTGAGCTCAGCATTCATGTCTCCTAAATACCTGAAAATATCAAAATATAAATATATAAAATCCCCATAATGTAAAAGATAAAAAAACTCTCCAAACCCTTTTGAGACAGCTCATATACACATAGAGAATTGGAATGCAATTGCTTTGCTTTTGACCATTTTTCAAATGAGCAACTGAGCTTATTCCTTGCTCTTTACTAGTATGTGGTAGTGCATTGTACCATGTAATATAATGTGTATATACACATAATAGTTACACTTCATTGGAGCAAAGTAGTTCAGTTGCTAATGAGGAATAATTTTTCAAGCACAGGAGGAAACTTCCTGTGTTCTTTGGCTTCTTTGGATTGGCAAGTGAACCACAGAAGGAAAACCTCATCCAGTATCCTCAAGTAGACTTTCAAGTTACAATACAGGAACTTGTTTGTCAAAAAGAGAAAAAAAAAACGAAGACATTGACTCCAGTAACCTCTGTGTATGTGCAAGTGTATGTGCTAATTAACCACAAAAAGGCATCTACCACAGCTACTTAGGATTGCTGAACGTTATCTAAAAGTTTGATATCTCTGTTAAATGTACCAGGGACCAATCCAGTAGCTCCAGATTTCAGTGAATAGCATTCCCTTTACTTCTGTAAACTTTGAATCACGGTCAGAGTGAAGATGCAACAGGGACTTTAAGGCAGCAAAATGGAAAAGAAATGGACTCCTTATGTTTAAATGTAAAAGTTTTGTTATTTGTGTCACAGACATAGGATATCATAAACTCCATGCCTAGACTCAGAAATTGCTTCTCTCCGCCCAAGTAAAGCAGTACCTTTTTGGGCTATGTGTTATTTTCATGTTAGAGTATCATTTTATGAGAGAAGTATCTATTGTAGTGAACCAAATGTAAATAAAATCTTAACAGCACAAACCCTGCCAGACAAATAAAGACTTCAAGTGTATTTCTCAGATTATTGCCAGTGTTTCATAGTACTTTTTCAATAATTTCCCATAATGCCTTCCTTGCAGAGAAATGTGTAAAGTATGCAAACGCCACTTTTGTCAGGCACTCAGCTCCTTCAGCCTCCTTTAAACCCGATTTAAAACTCCTCAGCTGATTTTGCAGCATGCAAAACCACAACAGACTAATAGGAAATTGTCTAAAAGTCATTGTGGATGACTATAGGCTCAATCAACTCTTGCATAAGCCAGGCAATTTCAACAGGAAAGGTAAGCATTTGAAGCCTACCTTTTTTTAGAGAAAGGTGTGAAAATTCTTGCAGAGAGTAAAATAGGTTCATAGTTCATCCCTGAAAGAGGAAGTGTTTGGCTGCCTTATTCAAGGAACCTAAAAGTGTGGCTGATTTTACTGCCAATTCTTTCAAGGTGAACCACAATAACATTCCACAGACTTTTGACCATTCTTTACCAGATGTTAAATCTTGAGCACCTTACACATGGAATTTCCTTTAACAGACATACTTGAGAAAATAAAAACTTCTCATTCAGATGCTGCAGTTTGATTTGCCAGGTTTCATAACATTTTACAGGACATGGTAGGGGCTATTACCTCTGTCTTTAGCAGGAGAATTGGAAAGAGAAAAGTATAAAATAATTGGCAAAAGGCATAGAGGAAAATACAGAAGAGGTCATGAGGCATGCTGATGTTACCACCATCAAAACAAATACTGATAGTGTTTTTATCAGCCTTCTTCAGTTTTTTCCCTCATTCACATTTCTATATTAATGAAAACCAGACTCTCTACCAGAATAGCAAAAGAAAATTAATTACCCAGGATGCAGATGTGTAATACCATTAAAAATTCTTCTTCATATTATTTTTAATAAACTCAATTTCAAATTAGGTGAAGAACCTTCCATGCAGAAAATCTATTGAGTCCCATCCCCTTGCCATGGACAGGGACATATTTCACTAGATCAGGTTGCTCAAACCTCTATCCAATCTGGTCTTGGGCACTTTCAGGGATGGAGTACCCATGACTGGCTGGGCAACCTGTTCCAGTGCCTCACCAAATTCATAGCAAAGAATTTTTTCCTAATAATTAATATAAGTCTGCTATTTTTTCAGTTTGAAGCCATTAGGCCTTGTCCTGTCACGACAGGCCTCTGTAACAAGCCTCTCTCCATCTTTCTTGTGGGCTCCCTTCAGGTACTGGAAGGCCACAATTAGGTCACCCCAAAACC
>JAYDZK010000056.1:33242879-33283269 GCA_034509185.1 Euphonia xanthogaster | reverse complement strand
GAAGCCCAGTGGTTTCTTTGTTTGCCCCCCCCCCCCCCCCCGCCCCGCCTTGGAGGCACCTAGCTCAGCCTGTTATTTTGTCATTTACTTATTGCACCATGATTAAATTATTTTAAGGAGCTGGATGTCTGAGACTTGGCTATGGGAAACCAGTGGTCAAGCTGGTAAGGGCGCCTGGTGTGGCTGTGTGAGGGTAGGGGAGGAGGTGTGGCTGCAGAGGGGCTCTTGTCCCACTCAGGTGGTGCGAGAGTGGCTGCCAGAGTGGCCTATGAATCGTTTGACAGGGAAGTTTCCCTAGTATGGAGAGTGACAAATATTTCTTAAATACTTCTATTTGATGTAGAAGTTCTTAAATCTTTTGAAAATGGTGGACTAATTTGTGGGTGAGGTATAACCTGGACATGGAAAATAAGTTTGGACTAGGAAGAAGATAAATGGTAAACCTTCTTGGTGTTTATTGGTAGAACTAGTGGGTGGATAGAGGTTAGAAATCATGTCTGTCAGTAAGTAGTATTTAGGTAGTGAAGATACCAAACCCATGGCAAACTCAACTGTGAGCTGTTGAAAGCAAGTGGCAGACGTGCTTTCCCATATGACTCAAACTCATTATTACCCATATGACTCAAATCATTATTACCTGATTCTGAATAAGAGGAAAAGGAGATTATTTGGTTGATATTTCTCCCTTTTTCATCAAAACCCCCTGCTGAGTTACGAGCTGGTCTGTGCAGCTCTCCCCTCTCATTGATCCTGTGGGGCAGGGCTAGGGGCTTGGGTAGCCACAGCCCCACACCACATGATAGGCAAACACAAGATCTGAGGAAGGAGGGAGGCACCAGGGGACTGACCAGAAGCCTCCCTGGGGGGCCCCAAGCAGTGAGATGATGTGCTGGATGAGTAACCATCCCCTTATCCCCTGATCTCAGCATGGCTGGCTCTGGCCCAGCTCCTTCTGGCCCAGTGCAAAGCTGATGCCAGGAACAGCCATTAACATCCCCTTCCTTGTCCCTGACACAATCCATCCTGACAGAGCCCAGCACTGCTTCCAGTTCTTTTATTTTCTGCTGCAGCACTGAGACCATCTGACACACTCATGAAAATAAACTAAAAAATCCTCAAAACTCCTCTGTAAAGTTAAAAATTAATTAATCAGAACAGAAAGCCAAGCAAGCACAGGACAATAGTAACCAAATAGAAGTACTAGAAAAACACTTTTCAGAGCTGCCTGTGCCACTGTCCCCAAAAAAGAATCCAGCCCTGGTTGGCTGCAGCAGAACTGGTAACAAGGGTCTTATGTTGGAGTTGGCTCCATTTTCTTAGTAGTAAAAAAACTACAAATAGTTTTATGAGTAATAGTCATCACTTATCATGAGATTTGGAGTGTCCAGCACGATGTAAATCTGAGGAGCAGTTCATCAGAGACAGGACCAGCCTTGAGCCAAGAGCACTGGAAAAGGAGCTGCTTGCATTGTCTGACTGGAGGGCAGCACAACCTACAGGGGTCCTCGCTCTGTGTCTGTGAATGAGGGGCAGCATAGAAGCAGTGGGTGGCAGGGAAGTCAGCAGACTTCTAGTGGACATCTCACAGATCCTGTTGTAATCTCCTCTGTGTTCTGCAAATTTGCAGAAGCTGAATAACTTCAAATAATTTTAACTTCAAAATTTGAAGCACTTCTGCCAAAACTGCTTGTTTCTGTTTGTCTATTTCCAAAAAACTCATCTGGGAGAACTTTTATTCTTGAACTATGTCCTATCTTGGAAGATCTGGAAACAAGTGTACAGGAAAAATCCTGCTGCTATCATTTGAGCTGCAACCAGGAGAAATCTGCTTAACTGGTCTGTGAAGATGGTGCATCTGCAGTCCTGCCACCTGCAAGAGCTCTGAGAAGATGCATGTATGGCTGGCTTAGCGCTGGAAGGACCAAGAGCTTGCAGAATGCTTGGTGGGGAGAAAGGCTCATCAGAGCTTTTATCTACTAAAATGGAAGTCTCCTAGAGGGAGCACTTTCTTGACCATTTGTAAACCACAGTTTCTTGAAGTGTTTATGCCATGTCTATAGTTTTTCTAGCTCTCGGGGAAGCAGGAGTGAGGAATCATGCCACATAATGCACTCAGTAGTAGAGCTCTTTTGACAGAGAAGCACAAAAGCTCTCAGAAAGGTTTTGTTAACACTGACAGAGCCAGGGCTTTTTTCCTCTCTAACATTTCTTTGGAAGTGATGAAATAGTTTTTGGTGAACTAAGAAAAAATAATCACCCTGGATTGTACTCCTAGCATGAAATACTCAAGAATCTAACAGGGTTATATACCATTAAAAAAAATCTTCCACTGGGGAGAGTCCAGCCAAGTCAGCCATGCAAACATTAGATAGTATGACCTGCTCTGCCTTAAGCATAGCACATTTTTTGCACATGTTATTCCTCCATTTTTAAAGTAAAAATTTAAAGAGAGTTTATTCATATTACTTTACTGGGAGTTGGAACTTCATGGCAACCAACCTGTTTGCAATTCAAACTGATTTTTTACTTTAAATAGAAAGAAAATAAGGATGGAAGAGGTAGGGGGGGAATTCAGGTTTAAACTACTTGTCTGAGTAATTTATAGTTTTAAGATGCTTCAGCTCTGTTGCAACGTGGATAAGAAATAACTTTAATGAATAAAGGACAAATGACAAAATGAATACAAATATTACAATATAAAATATAGTACCATAACGGGCTATAAATATGATGTTGGCTTCCCATCTTTGACATGGAGCCCTGTGATAGCCTTTTTCTGGTGAGGCAACTGGGAAAAGACTATTGTAGTTCCCCAAGTAGGATGAAAACACTCTGGAAATTGGTTACTGATATCAGAAAGTACTTATCTCTGCCTGGAGATAAGTGCAGTGCAAATGATGGTCTCTCTACAGCAAGAACTATGGCTGCATATAACTGGAAATGTTGACTGAACTGAAAGATTTATTCAAGTCAAACCCCTCCATACCTTAATAAAACCAGAGATAAGTTGCTTTCTTGGAAATCTGCAATATTGTTCTTCAGTGTAAAACTTTTCAGAAATGTTGAGGAATGTTTTCTATATCCCAACAAGCTGTAAATGAGGCTTTGTTTCTAGGGTGAGCTTCAGTCATCTCCCTGACCACTATGAAATAGCTAGAGGGTATGAGCAGAAGCTGGCTTAAAAAGTCCAGGCTATTTCCTCTGCCCAGAATTTAATCTTGTTTCATTCAGGATATAAATACTAAATTTTTTTGGTCAAAAGTTAAAGTTTGGTGTTTTATAGATTGCTTTAAAACCATTTTTGCATATTCTTCAGTATTTCATTCTGGTACAGGGTGAGTTTACCATCAAGAACAGTACTGCTAAAATGTTTGATGAAGCAACATGTGCTGTCACTTATCTAAAGAAATGTGGTGTTCATGCATATTAATTCCAAAATAGAAGTGCTCACATAAACCAAAATACTGCCAATCCTGGAGCACTTTTGTCTGATTAAAAATGTGTGGCTAATTCCCCCTGGGTGAAATGCTGTTTAGAGCTGAGATTGATGCTGAATGAAATACAGAAATTACAGCACAGTATGGAAGCAAAATGTTGGATTTGCTGTTAAGCAAATTTTATGCAACATTTTTAGCTTCAAAATCTTGCTAACATTCTTCTCTCTTTAATATAAAACATCTTTCAGAGGTGACCTTTTGCTGCAGCAAATGCTCGCCAGCTGAAATCAGCTTTCAGCTAACTAAAACCTAAATATTGATTTTCCATCCAGCCATTGAGAAAAATACATTGGGGGGTTCTTAGACATTCATCTGGACAGATACGAGAGTGGGATTCATTATACTGTGTTTTAGGAGATTAAAAGATTGCTAATGTTCAAAATCTTCTTGAAATTTCTATCTTGAAAAGCAAGACTAAAGACTAGAGACCTCCAACCCCATCTTCTAGTGGGAGAAGAATTTCTGTACCAGACTTTGTGGAGTGTGGCAGACTCAAACCAGTAGTCCTTACAACCCCTCTACTCTGCAGTGAGGCATCTGAGGGTTCTGTGCCACCAGATCCTTTGAATTTATCCTTGTCTCTCTCCCCATCCCAGCATGTGCAACCACCCCATGACACAAACAGTCCTGTGTAGATTGAACCAGTCAGGTAATTGGACTACATGATTGTTGCAGGTCCCTTTCAACATTTTAACTTGGCAGTTAAGCAGTCTTGCCATAGATATGTGTGGTGTTTGTACATACATATGCACATATATATACACGCACCTGCAGGAAGAGCCACATGTACAAACATCACAGTACACTAAGCATATTTCTAAAAGAAATTTAACACAGCCACAAAATTCCTAGCCCAGCTATTTCTGTGGTTTTTTAGCAAGGATGAGGTGACTCCATCCTACCCTCACTCTGCCTCTACCCCTGTGGCTGCCAGCTCACTTGCTGGGTAGTGATTTTAGAGCTGGCTTTCAAAGTGGCACTAAACCCTTAACAGGTGTCCTCTGGGTGGATGTAAATTGGAAGGAACTAAAGGAAAGCAAGCACTGGAGGGAGTAATTTTTTTTCTCAATTTGGGGTGGTGGGTGAGTGAGCCGTTTTTGGGGAGCACCATGACCCAGAGATGTGGAGAGGAGAAGGAGGTGGTTGTGGGGGCAGAGAGGAAGAATAGGCTGTTCAGTTTGGGCCCTGTAGTGAGGAGGGAGTGGATGCCTTCTATGTTCTCCCATAACAGGAGAAGCTTGAGGTGTTTCATGTCCTGAAAGGGTGTCAAGATCTGTAATAGGAACTCATTTTCTTAAGGTTTGTCCCATTTGAATTACACCAGTTGTTGAGTGCTCCAGTCCTGTTTGACATGTTTATTAATGATCCAGACATGGGGATTGAGTGTAACTTCAGTAAATTTGCGGATGACATTAGGTTTGGTGGGGCTGTTGATCTGCTGGAGAGTAGGTAGGTTCTGCAAAGAGACCTGGACAGACTCCATCAATGGGCTGAGCACGACTCCATGAGGCTCAATAAGGCCAAGTGCCAGATCCTGCCCTTGGGTCACAACAACCCCCTGTAGCACTGCTTGAGAGCTGTTAAACCCAAAGGGACTTGGGGGTGCTGGCTGACAGCTGGCTCAGTACGAGCCAACAGTGTGCTTGGGTGGCCAAGAAGGCCAATGGCCTCTTGGCCGGGATCAAGAATAGTGTGGCCGGCAAGACTAGGGCAGTGATCATTCCCCTGTACTCAACACTGCTGAGGCCACACCTCAAGTGCTGTGTTTGTTCTGGGCCCCTCACCTAAAAAAGGACAATGAGGTTCTGGAGCATGTCCAGCAAAGGGCAGCAATGCTCTCAAAGGGTCTGGAAAACATGCCTTGTGAGGAATGGCTGATGGAGCAGGGTTCATTTAGTCTCAGGAACAGGAGGCTCAGAGGGACCTCATTGCTCTCTACAACTCCCTGAAAGGAGGTGGGGGTTGGTCTCTTCTGCCATGCCTGCAGTGGGAGGACCAGAGGAAATGGCCTTAAACTGTGACAGGGGAGATTCAGGTTAGACATCAGGAAAAATTTTTCACTGTTTGAGTGGTCAGGCACTGGAATAGGCTGCCCAGGGGTCACCACCCCTGAAGGTGTTTCAAGGGGTGTCTGGATCTGGCTCTGGATGATGTTTAGTGGTTTAGGGGTTACAGTGGTAGTGCAGGGTGGATTGCTGGCCCTGTTGATCTTAAAGGTCTCTTCCAGCCTTGATGCTTCTATGATTCTACACATCCAGAAGCTCTGTACAACAAAGCCACAACTGCAGAGTTACCATCTTTACACTTCTGCAAAACATTATTCTCTTGCAACAAATAAAATTTCTATTTGAGCATCTGAAAACTATATGAAAATTTTAAAATAGCAGTCTAGTTAAATGCACCTAGTAGGGATTAAAAAGAAAGCTAGAACATGCACAGATACAGACATCCTACAAACATCCTAGTGTTTAGGTTTGTTAATCGACCTTAAGAAATGGAGAGGACAGGAAAAGAAGTGGTGCATATCACTGGGAAGTTAATTGATTACAAACTAGAGTTTATTTAATATGACAAAAGACAGCTATTCTCATGGGGTTATTCAGACATGTATATGGTTCCACACCTTCCAAAACCTGCTGATCACAAACACACCTCACCCTCCGTTCTTTCAGTAGACACACAGGAGAGTGTCTTTTGTGTTGTGATTAGAATTAAACTTCCAGAAATGAGTAAGCAATACTTTTGATCTAATACCAAGCATGTATTTTGTGGCAGTCTTATCTCACTTAGGAGATTCTTATCTTGAAACTGCATTTGGATTTCACCTTAAAAGAGCTTTACTCTTAAGCTTTATTAGTGTACTGCAGACTTACAGAAAAGTTTCTCATTCCACCCACACACAAAGTGGGGTTTCAAATTGCATTCGCTATGGTAGATAAGAGATTTGACATTCTTGCTTCTAGTGGCAGGATCTCTGTTTAGTAAGTGTGGAAAGGGAAAATGCAACCAGTGCTAAGAAGACTCACTGGTTCGATGGAGGGTACAGAGTTAGTCTACAGTTATAAAAGAGTAACTCTAGGGAAGGAACTCACAAAGTGTTCTAATTAGATGATTCAGAATTGATATGTGAAGGCATTTAGAGAAAGTGGTGAATACGAGGCAGTAAACAGCAACTTTAAATTTCCAGAGAAGGCGTCTGATGTGCTTGAAAGAGTCTTGCCATTTCTTCTTGCCCTTATTTGGGTAGGCCTGACCATGAGCAAAAAGAAGCAGACCTTTAATATTTTTTGGAAAATCTCCCCGATCCTTCAAAGATTTTAGGAGGGGGATGGAAAGGGAGAAGACCTGAAGAGGGTCTTACTCTCTGGGGGAGCAAGTCTTATCACCACAAAACCAATTCTCTGAGATTCATCATCTTATTGAATGTCTTCATAGAGCTAACACTTAAACTTCCATAAAATTGGACCAGAACCCCATGATGGAGCTTAAATGTCAAAGCAAGTTTAATTCATAAGAATTACCTCATAAAGTCACATCAGACTATCATGAGAATGATGAGTTGGGCCTGGATGCTTGATCCTTAGCTACATGCTTACAAATATTATATACCCCTTAGGACCCCATTGTTTTTTATAAGATATGTTTAGGACTTCCTGGTAAACATTGGTTTTGTTTTTTTGAAAGCACTTAAAATTGCTATAATTTCAAGTTTACTATTATATAAAGTCAGAAAAAGTCAATTATTTTGAAATGTCTGCTGAGTAGGGAATTTTTCTTCTCATTGTGTGGCAACAAGTCCCATCAATAGCTCACTTTTTCCAGCACATTTTCCCTGTTCGAGTGTTAAGTGACATGAGATTCTGGGCATACAATTGCCACTTGTGGCTTACTAACTTTTGAAAAAAAAAATATTTTATCAACTCTGACTTCAAAAATCAGTCCTGCAGTGTGGTAGAAAGCTCTACAAGAACTCAGCGAACATGTAGCTTAGCATCCAGCTAATCCATTTAGTTGATCAGAGCAGTTGTGCTTTGAGAACATTATTAAATATGAGATTGCTCCAAATGAAATAATAAAAAACCAGGAGAACTCTGCAGACAAGCAGGATTTGCTGCCATCCTAACAGTAGCAAGTTGTTGAGACAATGTCCACAGGTAAATGGATCGAGGGACCAGTAATTTTTTTTAAAATGCACTGGTCAAATATTCACAAAAGGTTCCAGTGTCTGCCATAGCTGTGCCAACACATATGCTTTTCACCCTTTCTACTACTCAGAAATGGAAATCCCAGGAGGAAAACATCTGAGTGATCATAACAGCCCTGTCAGGCAGTGGACCCAGCGTTGTTCATATGCTTACCCAGTTATTCTCACTTATTTTTCCCAAATTGATGCCTTACCTGCATTATGTGGCCCTCTTGCCTACAACGTCTGCAATGATCTGTGTTTGAAACAAGGGTCCTGTGACTGAAAGAAAGAAATAGTGCAGCTGTTATGAAATCTGGCCTTCCACTGGTAATCAGTGCAGAGACACGGAGAGCTGATCAGTAGTTAACAGTAGTCAACTGGTGTTGCTGGTTCAGAAATATCCCAATGTCCTTCCACACTCTTCCTCAGAGCCAAGACTCAATTTTCACATCACTGCTTCGGGGGAAAGAGCTCATGAAGAGACTCATGTAGTACTCCTGTTAATAAAGACCGCCAAAACACCCTGTTGCTGCTTACAATTTCTAATCATTGCCAGCATGGCAACAGGTGTGGAGCCATTGTTAGTTAACACCTGACCCACACTGGTAATGGTCAAAAGATGCTGGGTTTTCATTTTAGGGTTGTGTTTTGTGACCAGTAATAGCTAGATCCCACGGTGGAAGTCACTTGCATGCATTGGCATGTGTTCCTAAAGGACTTCATTAACTAAAGGTGTAAGCTAAAGCTGTACATAAGCATAAATTTAAATTTGACTTAAATAATATAAAGATCTAAATCACCACTTTCTTTCACCAGCTGCAGTAGGTGGGAAAGGAGAATTTACCCATGAAGAATGAAACTATGCTCAAATGCTACCTACTTTATCGAGATATTCCCTTTCTTGATATGAGTGACATATAAATAACACATTCTGGTTAAAATGCTGTATTAAACTACCTGCATTTTCAGCACTGCTACTTTTAAGGAAATACAATACACGTTTAAGTGGCTTCATCTATTGTATTACTTTGAGACTCAGACCACAGAAATGATTGTTTTATAGTGTTTTTTTAAGCAATGTAATTTCTTAGTAACCAATTTTCAAATGTTGAAGCACAACCCACGTTTCATTAAACTAGGTCAAGTATTATTTTTTTAGAAACAAATAACCACACTTCACCAAACCATGTCCTGTGTAAGTACAGTATCTCTCTCTTCCGTCTGTCTCAGGGTTTTATCCTCCATATGACCATATCTGAATATTTTCAGATTAAAAATATATAGCAATAGCAAATGCTCGGACACGCAACACCTGGCATCTCTGCAATTTCAATTTAGGAAATGGGTGCCTGTGTGTGCAGAGGGGTATCAACTTTAAAAAAAAATTAATTGCAACCCCTCCACCTCAGCATTTTTGGGTGTTTTGTTGTTTGTTTCCTTTTTGAAAACTAATCTCTTGATGTAAGTTTTAAAATTATGTCATACCCTTTATCTAAAGTGATACAGACGTGTTTCATTAAATTTGTTCTACAAGTTTTTTATCCAAAATGCTTCTTTCATAACTTTCAGGCACTTTAGACAGAGTTTCTGTGCTCTGCTGAGGAGCAGAGCAACACAGCTGTTGTGGTGGCACCTGCACTCTAATTCAGTCTTTGAGAAAGATGTGGCTTGACCTGATTATCACTTGGAAATTAGGGCTGCGTCATTCAGGTAGCCCTCAGTGATCAGTGGGAATCAGTGAAGAGACTTTTCCCAGGGTCTCATGAGGAGCTCTAAAGCAGGGAGGACACCACAAGCCACATTTTGTGTTCCGGGATTGTTGGAGCTCTAGCTGAATCCAACAACAAAATTGGTCTGGTTCTCAGGCAGGAAGAAAGACAAGGTTGCATTTTGGAATTCAGATGAAAGGTATCTTTTCACTACAGTCGTCACCTTGTCCTTTGCGTCAGAATCCTGGTTTTAATACTACTTCATAAAAAATGGAAAACTACTGATGGAAAAAGTCCAAATTTAGATCATGCTCTTCATCTCATGTTTTTGTGAACAGCATGGTATCACCACTCATTAGAGCACTTTTGTAAATTAGATGACTATTCAAGCAAAAGAAGTAGGTGCTCACCTGGATGATTATTAGTAAATTCAGAAGAAAATAAAAAATTCAAAAGAACAACACACTAGCTTAACTTTTAGTCAATGTATAATTCAATCATCAACTGCCAGGCTGCCAAGACTGAATGCTTAGTAATACAATTGGAGAACTTTCCTTGCCAGAGAGATGTGGTGGCTTGACCCCAGCTGGATGCCAGTGCAAAGATGTTCTGTCATGTCCCTACTCAGCTGGATAGGGGAGAAAAGATATAACAAAAGGTTCATAAATTAGGAATCATAGAGTCATCAAGGCTGGAAGAGACCTTTAAGATCATCAGGGCCAGCAATCCACCCAGCACTACATTGTCACCCCTAAACCACTAAACCATCACCCAGCTCCACATCCAGACACCCCCTGAGACACCTTCAGGGGTGATGACTCCACCACCTTCCTGCATAGCCTGTTCTAATCCCTGACAATTCAGGCAGTGAGAACTTATCTTCTGGTATCTAACCTGAATCTCCCCTGTCACAGTTTAAGGCCATTTCCTCTGGCCCTCTCATTGCAGGCACAGCCACAGCAGAAGAAACCACCCCCACCTGCTTTCAGGGAGTTGAGGTCCCTCTGAGCCTCCTGTTCTTGAGACTGCACAAACACAGCTCCATCAGCCATTCCTCATAAGACATGTTTTCTACACCTGCCCAAAGGCTGAGACATCTATAATCACCAGTCATTTTCAGAGATGTTCTTATGGTTTCTAAACAGGGAAAGGATTGTCTACTCCATGGTGCCAGGATGTTCCTGTGGTATACAGATATCACATATCTGGCTGCTCTGCCCGTGAGGGCTGGTCAGGCATTTCGATTGTGCTGCCATAGAAGAGTTTTCCAAATCCCATGGCATGGTTTGGAGACAGCCCTGCTCAATGCAGCATCAAAGTGTGTGAGGACATGATTCACCACATAAAGCAGTGTCGGCTTTCCACAGCATAGAGGAGCTCATGCTGAATCCACAGTGAATCTGCAATGAAATGACAATGTTCTACATTGGAGAGCAACCGACTGGAGTGATTCTATAAGAGGGGAAATTTGTATTCTCTTATGGATACTTAACTACTAATTGTACAGGAATCTAAGGACCTAAGAGTAGATGCGTGACCGGACAAAAAATAGCTGCAATGAAAAATAACAGATTCTACCACAGAAGACTGAAACTTATATATTCAAAGGCTGTAAAGCAAGATAAACCACTGGTCTGTCTCTCTTGACTTTCTTCTGTCTAAGAAAGCCTTTAATGGTCCTGTTTTTCCCCCTGACAAGTTTCTTACTAATCTTTGTAGAGTCACTTCTCAATTTCACTCTGAAAATCTAAGCAGATTTTGTATTCTGATTCTCTTCCTCAAAGATGTTTGCTTGATATTTTGAGTATTTGTCATGATTCTTTTCACCTTACCAATGCCAAAATTGCAGTCACCATATGAATTGTTATCAACCCCTCATCTGGAAGTAAAACCACTTCCTTTCATTTTCTTAATAATTTTACATTTAGAAAATCTGAGAACTGTCATTTGATTTTCTCTCCATATTATCTCACTAGAAATTTATGCTGAACTTTCACTCTGAGGACTTGGTTGGCTTTAGTTATCCCTTTCCAACAATCAGTCATTTTTCTGGTCTGAATTAAGGTCTGAATTCCTTAATTTAGATGTAAAACTTTACACTGACTGTATTAAAATGTAGCAGCCTTAAATAAGCCTCCATTATTAAAACCAGCTCTATTCATGGCTGCCTGGATTATTTAGTCTAAATACAAGCCTGGGCGTAGGACTGCTTTAGCATCTCCTTTAGAAGAACATTCCTTGCGGACAATCATATTTGAAGTCAGCTCCCTCTCCACTCAGTGAGATTTACTAGCATATTATTGAGCTATTTTAAAAAGTTTAAATAGAAAGTGATACTAAGTAAAAAACTTTGGTTTGCTTAATAGGAGCTGTTCTCCATAAACTGACAGGAATTTATCACATTCTCATTTTTAAGGCTATGTTTGTTAACTCCCTTATAAGGTTTTCAATTATTTTGCTGAGGAAAAGTTACCAGCCAGTTACCTCATATGTCCATCTCTGTTTTTTGTTTTTTTTTTTTTTCAGTATTAGCACAATATTGACACTTTACTGCTGTCCAATTGTAATTCACTAGAGTATTACAATATTTCTCAAAAAATGTTGTCAGTGGCACAGAGGTTTGTTCAGACAACTGCTTTTTGCTCCCATGGGTATTTATGGTCTGGAAAATGCTTCATCATATTCGTATAGTCAAGTGCACCATCTCTTTCCTATTGAAATATGTCAGAAATATTTGCTGAGATTTCCTTCTCTTTCTAATTTCTAAACACTTTACTATTCCATCAACTACGTTGCCTGATTTCATATTAATATTTATCTCTTTTTTGTGCTATAGATGTCTCTCTAGCTTCCCTTATTCTCTAAATTTTACTAGTTTTAGTTTTTATTGGCTGCTACCTGGTTTCCTTTCTCTGTCTGACAAATATATATATATATTAATGCTCCTCAGAGAAGCATTAGTCAGTGCTGAGCCTGTAAATACCTGGAAATGTTTTGAGATATGATTTAGATGTGAATGGCATTATCAGGAATGCCACTTTTAAAACAGGGTGCAGTAAAAATGGCTTTAGCCCAGTGGAAACCATGGGGAGATTTTAGCTGGCTACACTGCAGGATGCAGCTGACACAGGCTGCTGTTTCCCGAAAGAGGACAATGTTACCCATCAGCCAGAAGCTGGCAGCACTGCATGGTCCCGTGGCACACAGAGTCACCTTTTAAGTCTTGATGCTAAACCTCACTGTATTATATAGAGTAAGAGAGCAGCCTCTGAATGGGTGAAGAGATATGAGTTGGCCTCTGACATTTCACTTACACAACCTTCTTTAGCACAGACACTGTCTTTCTTAGGAAAGCCTTTAGATCTGCTCTTGGGTTTGTATCTCTGTTTTCCCGTGGCTAAACACGCAGGGAATTGGTGCATTTATTGCAAGTCTATGGATTTTTCACGCTGGACTAAGCACATCACTTGGTACTGTACCTATCCAGTTTCACAGACAAATACAGAAAAGCTCCAAAATACAAGATGAGAGGGCTCTAATTGAATCCTGCACAGCTGCAGGCTCTCAGGTGCCAGAGGTGCTGGCAGTGGCACTGGGTGCATGCCTTGAGATGGTGCCCTCTGTGTGAGTGTGAGAGAAGCAGTGGCAAGTTTTCACAGTAGCTCCCACCTAGAGCATGGAGTTCTTGACGATGGAAGTTTGCTGCTCCTAGGCAAGTAAAGGTAACTGTCTGTATCAGGGTTGTTTGACCTTTAAACAGATGCTGGCAAAGTTACTCCACAGTTTTCTGTAGTTCCTTGAAAACCTGCTCTTCTCTCCCCAAAAACACTGTATGTATTTCCTTGCACAAGAAGAGATGTGACTTCTGAGCAGACGCCACTCAGATGGCTCACAAGTCACCTGAAATATAAAGAGACAAAAGACGATGTCTATCTCTGGGAAAATCTAACTCATGTTACACATTTTAAACTTAGTTAAGAAAGTGCTCAAAGGGACAGAGGTGCAAAATTCAATTTTGATGTAACACAATTAATTGTATTATACATCTCCATTTCTTTCTTAGTTACCATCATGAATACACCTGATGTGAGAATGGTTGTTTGCTAGTGATATGATACATGAGCAAAATAAGAGATGGTTCACCAAGCAACATCACTGTCTGCCTGGGTGCTGACCAGGGGCTCCTGTGCCACCCAGATTCCTTCATTTTTAGTGTACAACAAACTTCACAAGGCATGGTTTGATATTGGATGCTAAGACTTTTCTGACTTTTCTTTTTTCTTTAGCACTGACAGCAGAACTTTTGGAAATTTTTAAAAGAAAGGGATTAGCCTCCTGTGAAACACGGATTATTTCCTGTCTTGTTAATATGCACTGCCCTCTTGTGATAAAATATATTTTTGGTGTTCTCTCAATGTTCTGTTCTCATTTTCAGTTTTTGTAGTTTCCTGTTTTTTATTTTTATTTTTCTGGTTTGGACTCCTCCTCCAGTCCCCAGAGCTTTCTTTGAGGCTTTTTTCCTATGGCAGAAATAATTTATTGTAACATTAGAAGGAGGAAAGGAAAACAACATAAAGCTGGATCAAAATATTCTTAGCCAATATTTCACTCTTTCATTTAAATTAACTACACTCTTTAATGTAATTTAACTACACAATTAATATCTTCCCAGGATATTTTACTGAACACACAAGAATCAGACAGATATGTAGGGTGCAAATACTGTAGTGAAAAATGTAGACTGGAAAGGATGATGAAAATACATAGCAGTTAATTGCAAAGGCAGTCTTGGAAGAAAGAGGTCCAGTGTGCAGAGGTGTTCTCAATTGCATTATCACCATCCTAACAACCTGAAGAAATGGCGAGGGAGAGCTACTTACTGCTGCAAACCTGATCTCAAAAACTAAATAGAAGGAAAGGTCGCTTCCCAAAGCTAAGCAGGCAGGCAAAGCCACCTACTTGAATACGGTGGATGAAAGGCCATCACTGCCTGGGAAGGGAGGGAGGAGGCAAAACCCTTCAGAAGCAGGAGAAAAGACAGCATGACATGCTACCCCTGGAGCCAAGGGGATGGCACAGAGGAAAGCCCAAAGAGACGCCTTTCAGTTAAGTGCTGGTTGGAAAAAGATGCCTCCTCCTGTGTTTTGGACAATGCACATCAAAGATACCCAACCATAATCCTCCTGTCCTCTGTAAGGAAACAACGCACAAGGACTGTGAATGATTCCTACCTGCTTACTGTGCTGTCTTAGACACACAGCTACAAATGAATTTGTAGAATTAGCTACCAGATCAGTGGGAAATCTTCCTACACAGCTCCACAGAGGAATGGAAAAAAATAGTATGTGGTACTGTGATTAAAGACACTATGTGTGATGTGCTGAAGAGAGAAGAAGGGACAGGCTTTGAGAGCATAGATCTGACAGAAAACCCAAACCCTGGCCTTTTCTAATATCTGATTGATGGACTTTGCAACCTTTAAGTATTTCTGGGATTCCTTTAATGCAAAAACTTCTTTTATATGAGAACTGCCCCTAATCTGATTCAAGACACAAGCTCAATTTTCATTCAGTACTGCAAATCACAAGACACCAGAACTTGCCAAAAAACCCCTGATTCTTTACTTTACAATGGCAAAGCAGAGAATATTTTTCCTTAACTTGTTTTCATATGAACAAGTAACGTTAACCAAAACATCTAAGAACACAGATCCCAAGGCAAGCATCACACCCAGGAAAATAATAGCTAAACTGTAACAGTAATTCTATGAGGGGAAGTATCAGGTTATCACAAATGGACATCCAGCTGGCTGCCTTCAAGAATAAGCAAAGAATCCTGCGAAAATCTCCATATCTCCATGCTTGGAGACCGTGTGCTTGGCTGCTTAGTTTAACCCAACTTCAAAGCTAGGTGGGTGTATCTGTCAGGCTCATGGCCTTAGATGCTGAAGGGCTCAAAATACATTGGTGAGTGTCACGGAGTATGGAAAGGAGCAGCAACCTTATGCATTTCAGTGCTGTCTATTCCTGATGTATTCAGCAATCAGCCTGCTGGGCTACAGGCTGGGAAGGGGAGCATGAACCTGTGGGAAAATGGCTGTGCACAACACTGCACTTCAACTCCAGGAGCACCTGGAGTTAGCTGACCCCACTCAGTCAGTATTTTTCTCATCAGGTTTTCTTTTCATTGAGGCATTTCTCCTGCCTCTTTTCTGCATTTCTTGGACAAGATCCTTTCAAGGAATTTGCAGGATTCACTGTTTGGAAACTTCTTATCATAAGTGCTGAGAAAAATGTGGAAGAGACCTACACAGCACGGACTTGAGGATATCATACCCCGTAGTCTGCATATTTCCATCCCTCCTACTAGCTGCTACCTTAGGGCTTGTTCAGGACCAGAGCATTCTAACTGTGCTGAGGAATGTACTTAAGATGAGCCTGGGAGATCTGCTATGTGCTTGGCCCCTTGAATCTCTGACATTTTGGGACTTGATGTCCTTGTAGATATGAACACAGATCTAGGTTAATGACCTAAGGTGGGAAGAACTAAAGAACATAAGAGAAAGAGGCAGCCAACACCCCTTGAGCTATAAAGACCTGACAGTGAGTAAATGACAAATGTTGTGGAGTTTCACTCCAATAAAACATTCAAGAAATACTTGAACTGTGTGTGAACTTTGTACTTTTGAATCTGTAGAACTGCACCAGAATGGTCATGAGAAAAATCTTGCTCCAGAAATTCCTGTTACTTCCTGCTATCATCAGTGTAGGTAGTCTTTCTGCGGTATTTTGGCACATCAGCATTTTACTGTGAAGTGAATGACTCCTGCTTTTGCTCCAAATCCTCAGCAAAGCTGAACTGAAGAAAGATGAAAATAGCTAGTTTTCCTTCCTAATTTTCATGGCATGTTGTAAAATAAAACACTCAAACTGGTGAAAGCTCAAAATCTCATTCCTGTGAGGTTCTCTAAATGGGAGAAAAACAAGACATAAGCAAGAATTTCTCATTCAGGAAGACACACATCTGGTCAGCTGGCCACCAGCAACATCATCAGTGCAAGGAGCAGAGGAAGCAGGCACACCTCTCCCAGCTTGCTCAGTTTTTGGACTGCCACTGGCCTTGTCTCGCCTGCTGCCTTCCAAACTCACTGCAAGAGGAGCAGATTTGGCTGGCAGCCAAATCTCTGTGCTGGGCACCTGAACAGTGGGGCTGGCTTTCCCACAGACCCTGGGGTGTTCCATGTTCCCCTGCCCACAGACAGTGCCGCACACAGCAAGCTGCTTCCTGCCCCCAAAGCCTGGGCAGGACATGCTGTCATGGGGAAGAGAGCTTGGGTGAGGTTGGCCATGCCACCTCAGAAACTGCCCCAGGGTGTGCAGTGGAGCAGGCAGTGCTTCTATTTTAATTTCTCTGACAGCTTGTAAAACAAAGCTGCATATTTGGACAGAAATAAATTCAGGAGAAAATTCCCAGTTAGCCCCATCAGAGGCTGCTTGTGATGTGAATGCAGCCTGGAAACATAGAAGTAGGTCCAGGCATTTCCCTTAACACACCTGGTAGCTTTTTTCAGTGCCAATATTAGCACTGCCTTGGTATTCCTACAATCAGCAAAGAGTTCGTGACTGATGAAAAGGGAAAATACCATATCCTTCTCTAGAGTGAGCTAGGAAACACTAATTTCTTCCCCATTAATTCTTGATGGCTTTGTAGGAAAGTGTGTCTCTTAAGAGCTCAGCTGAGTTCATTGTTCTGAGCAGACCTGCAGTGAGGCAGGGCTGCCTAGTGCCAAGCACAGACCTGCCCCAATTACCCTGGCAGATGTCACCTCACAAGAGGAGCTGGGCAGTGATTATGGCCCTGCAAAGGGCACAGGTGCTTTTGTGGGTCAGTTAGAAATTCACAAAGCACAGTTAAATAAGTGAGGCAGCAGGGTTGAGTAAATGAGAATCTCATGACAAAATCACCCAGTCACTTGGCAGCTCAGTGAATAAAAATAATGAAAAGTCCTCGTCCAAAAGCACAGAAAGAACATCCTGGCTTCAATTCAAGTTTTGGTTTTTCTAGTTTCCAGAAACACTCCAGCTAAAACATTTGGACGGACATCTGGAAGTTGGGGGAGCTGGTGACTCTTTGCTGCTCTTTGCTGGTTTTGCTGGCGGGGCACAAGCCCTACAACCCTGGGCACCTGCTTGTGTGCATTGGTGCCAGCCTTGGTGCTCTGAAAGGGCAGCTCACATTCATTCCAATATCTGAACTCAGTCCTCTCTTAAATCCCACCTTCACCGAGCCATGACACATGCCTGGGGCTGCGTATGGTGGGGTGGGGTGGGCTGCTGGCCTCCAGGGGCTGCTCCCACCTGTGTCCCAGTGTGCTGGATCTTGCTCCCCCATCAGTGCTGGGTCCTTTTATAGAGCTCTTCCACTTGACATTTACCTGCTGCTTTTGTGGTCTGTGCTTTCTCTTCCCTCTAGCAAAAGGCAACAGATCTACCACACATGAGAGCATCACATCTGTTCAAGTGTCCTCATTTTCCTCCACAAACACTCTTTTCCTTCCCTGCTTTCTCTGGAGCAGACACCCAGAGCAGTGGTGCCTTTGAAGCACAGCAGGGATTGCCATTAGGCAGCAGGCCATGTCTGCTCAGCTGCCATGTGCAGCTCAGGTATTGCCTGAACATCAGCCTGCGGGCAGCTTCAGCCAAACGTGCAGGCAGGGGCTGGCTCTGGAATTTTGCCTGATGCAGGGCAGGCAGATCAGATGCCAGTGCTGTGTCCAGGGGTCAGTTGTGCCTGTTGGGAATGCCAGTGTCCTCCCAGGCTACTGTGCCATGCCGTGGGGGAGTGGGTGACAGTTGGCATCCTTGTGCCGCGGAGGGTGACAGGGAGGCAGCAGTGTGGTGGTGGCTCCCCTGCCCTGCTTGCTGTCATGTGACTGGTGACTTCTCACACCCCCTCAGCCTGCTGCTTTCCTCCAGGCTGCACAAAATGTTGGGTTTGACCCGCACAGGCTCCCTGTGCCACCCACTGGCACACGGACAGAGTGCGTGTCATGGGGTGAGTCACTGCATGGAGTTTCTAGCAAAACTTTTTTTGTGGTTGGGTGTATGATGAGACTAACACAGCCCTGGGGTTTTTCTGATGGAGTCCCCTCCCTGAATTTCTGGGCAGAGGGATGCACATATTTCCCACCACACCCTCCTCTCTGGCCACCTCTGCCCTCCCTCGTCACAGGCTCCACGGTATTTACATTGGCCTTTCCTCCAGCCCCAGGGCACAGAGAGTGAAGAATATTTCTTGAGACAGCCTTTCCATTGCACGCTGCAGTGTGCCCTCTGGAGACATATGATCTTCTCTGAAGCATTTTTCTTCTCCCGTGACGAGAAGAGGTGCAGTGACGTGTGGGGTTGCTCACGCCTCTCCGTCATCTTTCCATTTTTTTAACATTGCATGTGTTTCCTGGGCTTGTTGGCATTTTCCTATGAGTAAGCTGTTACCACACACACCCAACATGTTTTCTGCTTGTGCCCAGAGTGGAAAAGGGGCACTGACACATAACACATGGGTACAGAGGCAGGAAGATGTGAGAGATTTTTTCTAAAAGCTGTGGTGAATGAACTTGTGAACTTTGTATGCCCAAAGCAGGAGGATAAAACTGAGAAACCCCTGCTGGCCCCAGTTCACTCTTACCAGTACTGCACCACATTGATTCTCAATTCCTATAAATACCTGTGTCAAATTATGAGCTGAGCTTACCCCATCACTACCTGTTATCTTCTACTTGTTAACCACTTCTAATGTCACATGTTTTTTACACAGTAAAAAGCCATGAGCAATCTTTTTTAAAAATAGATGCCCACAGTCAATCTAGGAGCATGTGTTGAGGACACTGTACAGCTTTTAGTGTCCACTTTCACACGGACATAGTTTCCACTGTGATGACCTCTTTTCTGCTTGTTCTGATAGAAATCTATGGACTTCAATAAGAATAAACTAGCACTATTAAGAAAAAGTGAAATGAACAGAGCTGCTTTACTGTCAACTCTATTTACATATTTTATTGAAACCTGCAGAGTTAAAAATTCTCCCCTAATACATTGGGGGAAAAAAAATACATACCTTTCAAATACAAAGAGTAACAATCTGTGAGCACCCATACCATTATTTCAAATAAGAAAAAGAATTCAAACAAAACCCAACAGCAACAACAAGCTGGTTAAATAAATAGATAATTTTATGCACTAGCAGGTGCTCTTACCAAGCAGTGATGATGATCCAAAGGTAGCTCAGTTGCTGTCAAGGGTTGCCATCATATGTGCAATCAGCAAAAATTTCCATGAAAAACCCTATCCAAGACCAGATTTGGCTGGCCCCAGGCACTGTCAGAGGCACACAGATTACCTGCTAAGCAAAAAACTGGCAGGTTCCAGCAGGAGCCAGTGAGCCTGGCTTTTGCAGCCTTATGCATTGGGCAGATTCTCTCCTAAGTGCTGCAGTGGAGGTCTTCCACGCTCTGTAAATGTCAGGGTGTCTCATGGTTCTTCAGTTCTGGACAAAAACACCAATAATCATAAATCAGGATCGAAATGGGTTTCCATTAACTTTTAATTGAGGCCGTGTAACAGCAAAAAATATTTTAGGGAAAGTGGTACAGTCTCCTGACGAGACTACATATGAAAGTCATCAAAGACTGCACTGCTACACCTTCATTCACATGCTGCTACAGGCTTGTTGCCCCTCAAGTCTGTGGGAAGAAAAAGGAAAACATCAGAACAGAATGACTTAGAGGCACAATATAATAATTTACATTCTATTTAAACTTGAATTTTGGCCAGAAAGAAGCCATCAAAGTGAGGCTTCTGTAATGGGTTTGCAAACAATGACTATATCAATCATTTCTTAGATCACGAATAAAACATGGCCTATAAATCAGATAGGTGTGTGATGAATCCTTGAGGAAACAGGATTATCTTAAGTGGCTATATTTAGGTTAAGAGAGCATAAGCAAGATTTGTCTTTAGTCTTCTTAAACTTTATTATGTTACCTCTATATATCTCGACAACTTTCTCTGTCCAGATACACCCAATGCAAGAATGTGTAATGGGAGAAATGACAGCTTAAGGGCCCACCTGGAGAACATCTTGCTTGTGGAAGTGGCCATCAGCAAGAATACAAAGTAGAGTAAAAAAACAGGGGAAGAACAGGGGTGTTTTGCACCCTTGATGTCCACAGGCTTCTGTTGTGGCTGTTGCTTTTCCGGACTGAAGAAGCTCTGAGGCTTCAGCTCTCCATCAGGGGAAGCTACTCCTTATCTTTGTAGACGATGCTTTCAGTCATCCTTTTTATTTTTCTTTCTGGTGTGAGATGACATAACCAGAGCTGCAAAAAGATTTTGAGGTACACATACACCGTGGACTCATTCACACGTTAAATGATGAGCTCCTTTTATGCTCTGCACTTTCTTAACAACTCCTACCATTTAGTTTGTTTTTTAACAGCTTCAGAGTGTTGACAGATATTTTTAGAGAACTTTCCACAGCGATGACAAAGCTACTTTCCTGAGCAGTAGCATGGAAGGCCTGTCATTTCATACATCTTTTTTTTTTGTCCTAAGCATGTTGTTCAGTGCTTATCAGCCTTTTTTATTGCTTATCAGCTTTTTCATTTATTGCCCTGTCACTCAACACCACAAAGTAGTTTTGCAAGTCTCCAAAATCAGCTTCAGGTTTAAGTGTCCTGGATAATTTAGTGTCATCTGCAATTTTTGTCACCCACTCCCCCACTCTGTCCTGATCAGTACACATTTCAGAAATGATGTAGTAAATATCTGTAGGGTCCCACAGACAGGAACATTTCCCAATGGTCTTTTCATTAGGAAAAATAACCACTCTACCTCCTGCCCCCAGTTTCTGAAGTTCTAGGAGGCCAATTTTTTAGCCCTGGGTCTGGGTTTTGAGGGCAGTGTCTGGGTTGCCTTTATTGCACGGCATGACCCAGCTCATAGGGGTTCCTGCCAGCATGGTGAAATAGCTAACTTTGATTTTTCAGGCAGCTCAAAAGGCCCAGGTTCTGTTTGAATTGGGCACAGTGAGTGTGACTGCAGACACGTGCCTTTGAAAAGCCAGGCTGCCTGCTGCACAGCTGCCCCAAGGCTGGAAGCTCCCTCAGGCTCCATCACGGAGACGCACGCACGCACGCACGTGCCCGTGTTGGTGCGAGCAGGGTGCAGAGTCACTGATTGGATTTCATACAGAGGTCTTGAGCACTGGAAAAATACCTGATCTGTAGTGTCAGGCTGCTTGTTTAGCAGCAGATTTGCCTGAGTCAGCACAGCAGGCTTGAGTCTTTCATGCACAGCTAAGCAGTTTCTCCTGGTTTCAAATCAATTCCGCTCACCTTCAATAGGAACTGGTGATTTCTATCATTTGTTCTCAGGGCCATGGAGAAGTTGTAGGCTTTTTCTTTTTCCTTTTCTTCCGTTTGATTCAGTGTTAGTCTGTTCCTCAGGAAGATGGCTATAAAAATGAGGACTTGCATTTTGAGTTAGTAGCACTTCTGTTTGCCTTTCATTTTGTAAAAAAAAGACTTTCTTTGCAAAACATGGGGAAAAACTGTATAAAAAAAACAGGAAGTGCCTTCAGACTGCTCACCAAAGCATCACCAGGCAGCGAGGAACCAAGGATGAGACCTTTTCTATCCATTCAAGGCTTTTCCTAACACTGTATGTCCAATCTGGTTTTGGTAATCGGGCCAGTTGTGGATTTAGTGCCCTGTTAGCACACTGGGGCAGAGCACAGCACATCCTGCTGGGCTGTGTCCTGCTGGCGGTCCACAGGTGACTGCAAGGTCTCCCTGCAGGCAGGGAGCTGAGGACACAAGTGTGTGCTGCTAATTCGAGGCTGTGAGAGCTTTGTGGACACATTTAGTCTGGGCTGGATGTGAGGCAGCCCTCCCATGGCATCCTGGAAGTAAAGCAGGGTGCTCTTGGACGGGGCTGGACAGTGGTTAGTGCTGGGTGGTAGCTCCTGGGCTCACTGCATTTTACCCCCTCGCTCAGTGTGTGCACAGATGCCTTGTCTGTAACAATGCCCTTTGTGCCTCATTTGGTGAGGTGTTTTCACCTCCTCTGACTTCAGAGCTGAGCACCTCTGGAAAAACAAATCATGCATAATATTTATTATTATTATCACAGATGATGTAAAATGTGCTTTTACTTCATCATGCGGAAAACTTCACTCCTTATCTCCATCTTTTCTCACTGACTTGTCCTGACCACCATACCCTGAGAGAAGAACTTGTGTACCCCTGGGAGTACACAGACAGCTCTTGCTCCACACAGCTCCACAGGGAGAGCATCTCATAGAGCACAGGTCTGCTACACTTTCTTTAGGGGAAAAAAATACTGTTGCTGGAGATCCCCTTTATCTTTTGTTTAATACTTTCATTTTGACAAAGGAATTGGGAATGATCTATGCAGCCACTGGCAGATAAGTTGAAGCATGAGCTGAAACATTAGCTGAGATGAGGTTCCACTGATAGGCAACTGAAAATAAGCATCCTGACAGATGGTGCCAATTGATTTAACTGCAGCTGCGGTGCTTAACAGGGTAGAAAATGCAAGTAAAAATCTAATGGGAGGCCTGCCCTAGTTAAATCAGCCTCTTATTTCACTTACCAGTAGTAATCACTGTTAATAAATTGCAATTAAACCAACAGTGGAAAGAATTATGTTTTGTTAAGCTTTCCGAGCAAAGCTGTGGGCCTTAAAAAAATTAAGCATGTATACATAAAAATAAGTGCACACACATATATCTATACACCTAGAATATATATACTGATATGTAATAGATATCAGTATGTTGTATATTTAACATACATATAGCATCTACCATGCATATCTTATACTGCCATTATTGTATTATCCATATGCATTGGTGTATAGAGATAGATTTAATTTATATTGATTTAAATGTACATAAAAGTCTATAAAAATGCAAGAGAAAGAAACATTGCTATTTCAAACCACGTGGATGGAAAGAACAGAGAGGATGGTGGAGGAAAGGAGAAAAGGTGGGAAAAGGCTAGACAGAGCTGAGGTGAAAGCCTGGCATACATCCTTGCAACTTCTCTTCAGCCTCTGGAAATGATAACATGAAGCTGTTTTCCTCTCTATGCTTCCCTGCTGACGCCCTCTTTCTGTTGAAGTGTGAGTTCAGATCTTTCGGATCAGACTCAAGGTCCCTATTGGAGGTTTCCAAGGTTTCATGTGCTGCAGCAGTCCTTCCAATGTCAGACACTGCCCCTCCAAGCTGCTATTCTGTCCTGCTCACAACTGTGCTGTGATGCATCCTTGAAGGTTGTAGATGGATCATGATCAGCAGGTGCTGTGAAATTGAGTTATCTTCAGTGTGATGCCACAAAGGGACAGGGTTTTTACCCCCTTGTGCCACAGTGCCAGTGCTGGGTCTCCACTGCCCTCCTGGGCACAAGCCAAGAGAGCACAGAGCCATTGGCTCTTCAGCAGCCACTGTGTCTCTGTCATGCAGTCCCAGGCACAGAGACCTCCAACAGCACAGGACTCCATCGCTTTGCTTTACACTGGGATGCATCTTGCCTTGATGATCCCACTACAGACCATCTTATGGCAGTTTCATGTAGGTTAGCAAGTTCACACGTGGAGCTGTTTGAAAGCCTGATTCATGTATCCACAATTCATTTGAGAATGTTCTTTGCTGGAAGGTTATATGTTAGCAGCTCTCTAAAATTAGCCCAACTTGGCCAGCCACTGATTCACTCTTAATATCAAGCTCTTAGGTTAGAGGAACTAAGAATATTTTTTCTTTCAGGCAGCTTTGCCCCGCTACACACACAGCAATTTTTCTATTTGAGCCTGTGGTCATGCAAGAAAGATTTCTGATTTCCTGTGAAAGTCATATTAATAGAGTAAACTGGGGGGAAAACCACCTTCTTGCCATGTCATTGGCTTAAACTAGCAAGATTCATAAAAGAACAGAGCAGAAAACCCACACGTGATTGCTCTGGCTTATGGCATTTCCATAGGAGTGCTGCAAGAGGTGATCTGAAAAGCAAGAAATGAGAGCAGAGCCTGGCTCCCATGTGTTTCTGCAAGGAGCACACTGGTCTCCCATGAACAGCAATCCAGTGCCCCTGCTTTGGGTTTTCAGGGGCAAAGCTCCCCAGACACATAATGTCAGGAGGCTGCAATGGAAGTCTAGGGCAAAAATGATTGTTGTTATTAATTGATGGATTTCTATGCCACCCAAAAGGAATCTAATCTTTGTGCTCCCAAGCAGGTGTATTTCAGGGATGAGCCATCACCTGCAGCATAGCATAAGTTTGCTTTAATCTACACCCACCATGGCTATCACTTAAAAAAGGAACCTATTTCAAAAGAATAAAAGATAGGAATTTCCATCCGCCTCACTTTGCAGTGTGCTTTTGCCTTTAGAAATTCATCACCTGCTGGACAGTCACTTCCCTCTGTGGTGAGAGAACATGGGGTACTGATGAGGTGTCATGACCTAAATGTAAGCCTAGAGAATGTGACCACAGGGTCATAGGATTTCACAGTACTCAAGAACATGGAGGCCTTTTCCTCCTAATCTTTCTACTTAGTTACAGATTACCACAAGTACCACAAAAATCACCAATAGGCCTCTGATTAATAAAGAAAATATGAATGAATATATATATATATTTATATATGTCTCAAGCTATTATGTATTACTAGCATCAATCAATTACAGTCTCAATCAATGGTATCAATCAATGATGGCATGAATTAGTAGTGTAGTACAATCAATAACAAGCACAACCAAGTAGTGCTGTATTCTTACCTATTACCACAACTTGTCACTCGAAAACAATGAGTTTATATACTGATATATGTAACATCAGTAGGAAGAAAATTAGATTTCAGAAGGAAATCTCAAAAGAGGAGGGACAAATCAATCAGAGGTGGGGACTACACACCCAGATATCCCCAAAAGAAGGGATAACAGACTGAACTGAAAGCATAACAGAGATACTTCCTGGGGTCAGCCAGGGGTCAGCAAGACATCTGTGGGGACAGCCCAAGATCCTGTAGAAAGTTTGTGTGGGGTTCTACCAGAAAGCCTGATGTGACACCGGACCTCAGTTTTGGGTAAAATAAACACATTTTTTAAATAACATAAGGACCTAAGAGGGCATAGGACATCCTACTTCATGCAGTCAATAAATGCTGTTAATGTCTGGTTTCACCTGTAACAGCCAATACATTATGATGTTTTCTGCTCTTTCAGAGCAATTTTGTTTTCCCAGACTGTTTTTATCAGGTGATAAGTTGGATTTACCCTCATTTTTTCTGTTTATTTACAATATTTCAGGATCTCTTCAGTTTCTAGGCACCCTGGCTGCACTTTTCAAAGATACTTGTACCTTACAAGCCCCATCCTTAGAGGGGATCCCATTCTTCAGCAGTGCCAGACTGGCTGTCCTTTCTCTGTCAGTACTTTTCAGCAGATGATTTCTTCTCTTCAGTAATTTCCCCCTTCTAACCAGGCCACCTTTATGACTGATCACATTACAGGGCTGGACTGGGAGAAGACTGAAATGCTTAACAGGCTGTGAGGTACCTTCCAAGCAAGCTGTAGGTGGGATAAGAAATACCCTGAGCCATTTCACACCAGCAGCAGAACTGGCGAAGCTTGGTGGCCAGCATCGCTCTCCCTGATACCCAGCTCCTCTCTAGTGGGCTTCTCTTCTCTTCCAAGCTTCAAAAAGGTCCTGCCCTCCCTTCAAATAAAATTGACCATGAGTGCTAAAATTACTCTGAGAACAAAAATGAGAAACTGACCGATGGGATAGATGTAAGCTTTGTTTCCCTAGGAAAGTGAACTTAGGAATAGCGCAGGAGCTATGCCTGACGTGCTAAATGGTGGAAAACAGTCTTTAATTTTAAAATTACAGTGATGTCAAAAATACAGCACTCTGTAACTGAGGCTTCCCTAAATTTCAACATGCCACATCACCATTTTGTTCTGTGTTTTTTGCTCATGACTGTAATTGTTTCTGGTGGAATGTAGTGAGCTCTGTCTGCTGCAAGAAGCCAAAAGAGAGAAGAACTTGGGGCTCTGGGCATAGAGTTTTACCCTCCATTCCTGGGTCCATTACAGGCTTATCTTATCAGAGAGGTTACTTATCTACACAGAGAGGTTACTGATCCTCTCTGTGTCCTCTCTGTGCTTCTCTGAGCTCAAAATTGTCACCAGACCTGATGCTTAGTTCAAATAAACCACATTTCTCCATAAGAGATTTGTGTAAGGACCAGGACAGGCTCTATGTACACAACCTGAATGGGGAGCATGGGAATGTGTTGTTTTCTCAGCTCACCAGCAAATGCAGCCAGGCTTTGTGTGAGAAGATCATAACTGACTTTTGGATACAGATTAGGAAGAAAATAGCTCGTTTAAAAGAAGGGGACATCAGGAACGAAGAGTTGGTAAGGGACATCCTAGGCAAAATGCACCCAAGTGACCCTTAGGCAATGCAAGTTGTACACATCTCTGATCTGAGGAGCTGAAGATTAGCCTACAGAGATGGTCAACTTATGTTTAGTCAATAAATAATGGCGATGATAAATAATTTTTTGTCATTAATTCCATAAAAAAAGTCTTCTCTGTCTGCAGACTGGTATGCTGGCACATCTTAAGCAACCATGGTGCTTTCCTCAAACAGCTGGAGGAAATGAGCTGGGTTTTCTTGTCCTTGTCTTTACCCCAAACCATTTCACACCTTCTCAAACATGTCTGCCCAGAGCTGCTGAGGGTGAGCAAGAGGCCATCGCTCACACAGGGCAGACTGCAGTAGCACTCACTGGCCCAGGTTTGGGCAAAATCTATGGTGAATGCAAGCATCTGAAAATTGCCTGTGGGCTAGGAAGCCCAAATTATGGGGAGAAACCCACACTTTGCATGTGAACAGGATGAACTGGACATGGAGGTCCATGAGTCTGAACCCCTAAGGCACTCAGGCTGTTCTTCTCACGGTCACCCCAGTGCTGCAGTAGCACAGGGCAGGGGGCCGTGAAGTCAGAGTTTGCAGAATGCTCAGCATCTTATTTGAGATTTCTCCCCGTGGCTGGCTCTGTTTAATGTGCACAGAGGCAAATTTGCCTGTGTTCAGGCAAATTTTGGGGATCGCACGTGCTGGGGAACAGCTGATTTATAGTAACTGGACATGGTAGCTCTCAAAGGAAAGCATATCTCTCCTCTGAGTATGTGCTATGGATTTCTGTAAATTAAAAAGCAGCACCTGTCTTGAAGACCACCACGTCTCCTACAACCAGCACTAAAGAAAACTGCATCCAACAGAGCCCATCTCCACACTGGTACCTGTGCTGGTTTTAAGGTAACGTTTTATGTTTTGGAGTGTTCAGGCTTGGGCTGTCAGATGTGAAGCACTTATCAAAATTTTACGGTGCTCTTGGTAGGGCTTTCAAAACAGTGATGCACAGAAAAGCTTAGAAATATTTAGAGAATGACTTGGAGTGATTTTATGGGGTTTCCAGTTCCTAAAAATATTTGTACAGGTTTGCTATAAATGACTTGGGGGGATTTACTCTGACAACTTCCAGTGAGATTTATTCTTTGCAAAGGGCAGACCAAAAAATTTCCCACAAAAACATTATTTTTGAAGGTAAACTGGAACTTTACTTAAATAAAATCTTCCAAAAAATACACCTTTTCTTTGAACATTGCTGTTTTTCCTTGAAACAGTGATGCTAGAAAGCCCCCAAATTTTCAGCAGTTTTTGGTGAGGAAGAGTTGTTACCAGCTGCTAAAAAAACAAATAGCTTTTAAACATTTTGAATTGAGTTTTCATCAAAAGGCAATGTTTCCGATAGAAAATTCTAATTAAAGTGATGCTCATTTTTTGTCATACACATCTGCAGAAACTCTCTTTTTCCTATATGTCACAGTCTCTATACTCCCCAGCTGGGAGACTCTGTTAGAAAACCCCAGCCAGTGCTTTGCAGACACCCAGCCTTTGCACAGGATTATTCAAGGTGAAGCCTGGCACAGACCTGACTGTGGTGTTTGTGTGAGTCAGCAGCCTCACAAAATGACACCTGTGACTTCAACAATCTACCTCATCTCCTGGAAGGCTATTCTGCTAAATGGAGTTTTTATCAGGGTTATCCTACCCCTCTGGTCAACTCCAAGCCAAGGACTTCAGCCCTGGTACATTCAATAGTCAGGCATCTCTACTTGTGTCATTTCTGCTTCAATCACTTAATAAAATTAGGAATAATCAATTAATGCATATAAACAGCCACAGAAATGAACCTCTGCAAATATACAGCACACCATTTCCTTTCATTTCTTTATTATAGCTTATTGCAATTTGCATGCATTTTGTCTCCATAAATTAATTTGATATTACCATGTCATGTGTTGCTCATATTTAACAACAATGCATCCATTGCCAGGTAGCTGTGTCCAGCTCAGGAGACTTCCAAATTGCTGCCATAAATTAGCCGTATGATAAAATGTATTTTGCAGCTTACAAGGTGGAGATATTTCCCCAGGCATTTGTTGGCATGAGTCGTGTTTCTCATGGAAAAGCACAGTATACAGGAAATAATGAAGAAATGAGGATCCAATTAATATTGAATTTTTAAAAGTGCCACTGCTAATGTTAATACAAACAGCATCATTAGGGTCTGGTAGGATCAAAAGGAGACCTGCCTCCTGGAAACACTCCCAACTCCAGGACTGTTATGGAGTTAATAGTGTATAATAGAATCTGTTCATGCTCCTAGATTAGTCTCTCAAAGACAATTAATCAAAATACAATAAGCTTTTCTTCCCAAAATAGAAATGTATACACAGTTAATACGACAGTTGTATCACTGAAATTTCACAGGAGTTTTCTTCTTGTATTTTGCTGAAGTTAGAGGTCGAGACCTGGGACATAAGGCCTGGGACAGGCAAATTTATGAAGTGTGAAAGGCTACTTGAAGGAAAAAACCAGAAATCCTCTTTTATATGAACTTAAAACCAATACAACCATTCAGTAAAAATACCAATACTTACAGGGACTGCATTTATTTGTACACTTTTTATCCTTTGGAATGTGTTTGACAAATGCAGTAAACATGCAGGGCTGTCTTCTGCCATCATTCAAACAGTGTAATCTCATTGACTTTATTGGCACTGTCTCAATATCATTGAGGGCAGAGTTTGCACCATTCAGGAATCTCATTTTTGAAGATAATTGGAAGCATCTCTGAATAGAAGAAAAGGGTTTTTTTCACTGGAATCTTTTTTTGATACAAAAGTATTACTTCATAATCTGTAGCTGGTTTTGCTATTACTTCCTTTCTTATGCAAAGCAAATTTATAGGCACTTTTTATTAAAAGGAACCACAATGGAGTCACTTTTATAGAAAGAAATAATAGATATTTCTTTCAGTGCTGACTCAGAGACTGTATCACCCCATTGATAGTTAACTTACACAGATTTGATAGAGTTTTACCTCACCCTCTCTTAAAAGATCAGGTGAATATAAATCACTTATTTGATCACATTTACTCATAATCATGCTTGATTCATTTAACTGGAATGGACACCAAAGGCAGGAGTCAGGCTGTGGGATGGTGCAGCATGGCTGTGCCTCCCTCCCTGGTGTGCAATTCCATCCTCCTCAGGGTCCCTGCATGGTGGCAGTGCCAGACGTGTGGCTTGGAGCTGGAAGCAAGTGCTGCTTCGTGTCCCACAGGCAGCTCCATTTCCTGGCATTGCCTCCTCCACCTTGTGTTGCTCTCAATCATGATCTTCTGTGGGGGACGCCTTGAAAGCCTGAAATTTGCTTTTTGATTTTGTACTGAAAATGAATGTTTAAATGTCAGGAACGCCTTTGGACTGAAAATCATAGATTCTGGCTCTCTGTGGCAGAGAAGTTGGACTATGAACATAAATGGGCCATGTGCCAGTTTCTGCACTGACGCACATGCCAATAAATTATATGACTGGAGCATGCTTTTGCAGATGATTTTACATTTAGTTATAGTCCCAGAAGCTCATGTTCATTGTCTGAGGGCTTTGGGACATAAAGAGAGGACTATAATATAGGGTTTGATCCTGCCAAATTTTCAAGTATGCCTTCTCCTTTTCAAAGGTGCTGCCTTTCCACAGGCTTAACATTTTTTTACTGCTGGTTCTCTGATGACAGGAAGTCTTACTGCCTCTGAATACCTGTCACTGCCATGCAAAGCCATTGGCCATGCAGTTAAATCTGCCCTCTGCCTTTTCTTACCCTGCAGGGAAGCACAATGGGAGAGACTTGGAGACAGTACAAAATTGTAGTTGAGGCATTTGCTTCTTATTATATTTGCCCTTCCTAGGAACACAAGTGGCAGCTTGCCACAAATTAGGTGTGCTCAATAATTCAGCCCCTGAGTCAGAGCTCTGATGGATAATGGCTGGATGTCACATGTCACTGCTGGGTCTCCCCAGTCTATCACCAGCCACTGTGACCATCAATCACCGTGTTCTACTTACCTGCCTACCTCCACTGACAAGCTTGCATTAAACTGATGGTTAATTTCCTGTCAGTAGGTCCTCCATGACCTGGGTTCTGCAGAGATGTGCCATTCAGCTCTTCTTAGGCAAGAGCTGACCAAAGGCAAGATAGGAGTGTTGGGTCAAACTTTCTCAGTTACAGAAAACGCTACTTCCTTGTAAGCTGAGAAACTTGGCCAAAACTTAACAAAGCTTTGTTGTTTTGATGATAGATAAAGCTGTTGTGTTCTCTGAAAATATCACTATGTTTGTAAGAGTCAGACTTAGTCTCCAGTGGTCTTCAAAATCCATATCACCCAAGTCACAGCACTTCCTAAATCAGGATTCCCACTCTGGGAAAAGAGATTTTTCAGATCATGAAATTAAAAGTAACTGGCTTAAGAATTATACAAGTTTTTGTTGTCTTAAACCTCCTGCTTTTGTTGTGCATGGTTTCTCATTTTATTTCTTTAGGAAGAGAGACTACATCCTACAAAGTTAAAGAGGGAAGATGCACAGTCAAGTGTATCCTCAAACTCTTTTATAAATAAGCATGGTGGTGGTGGTGGGATGACTTTGAGTGCTAAGGGTGCCAGGCTCTGCTGCCTGGATGTTCAATATCCAGCTTCCATCAGTGGCACTTTCTTCCTAGGATCAGCAAGATCCCTGTGAGTTTGCTTGCTAACAACTTGTGTGCTACAGTGGATACTTTCTGACTCCCAAGCCTGGTATATCTCATACTCGAATATCCTGAAGAGATTATTTTGGATTGTCTGCCCAAAACCACCACTGGGAAACTGCTTGACAAAGGTCAGTTTTAGACATTCCCAAAACCAAAGGATGACAATGTTAAGCCACTCTGAGTCACACAGACCTATTTCAAGAACCTATATTGATGTTGTGTGTGGTAATTTCTTCAGTGCATACTTTTATTTTAATCTCTCATAGGCTTTATGGAATGGAAGTTGAACAGGTGTCCTAAGAAGACTCACACATTTGGCTGTTAGTTGGACTAGCTGGAAATGTGAATTCTATCTTGTAAAATATTTTGAGATGCTAACAGTTATTTTAGTCACACTGATGATCAAAAGGCTGTTAAAATTTTTCAGAAAAAAAATCAGGGAAAAGAGAGAAAGTGTTTATTAAGGCAGTGATGCATTTACTCACCTGGCAAGGGGAATCAAACTCAAGTGATGCTCAGTCTTGTGCATTAAGATTATCAGTCTCATTATCAGTCTCTTTCTCCATCTAATCAGAAATATAACTCTGAACCTCAAGATGTTACTAACAAAAGTTAGTAAAGCTACTGCTATATTTCCTTTAATAGTTTTGGTTTCAATGAAACAGCATTTTTTGGTGCAAAATATTTAATTGAAAGATTCCCATCCAGCTCCTGTGTTTATATCCTCTTCAAGCATTACAGGCTTCTGGGCAGTCAATTGGATGAAAATGATGCTAGCAATCATTTTATTTTGTCTTTGAGTTTATTCAAGTTACAAAACCCAGTTACATATGACAGTAATAATATATTTTATATATTTGGTCTAATTCTGAACAACAAGCCATAGCTTGGTTGTTTATATAGGGTTTTTTTTAAAAAAAACTTGCTTCATCTGGACTGTTAGTGAGCAAAAATCTACTTTGCTCTCCTTTTTCTGCATTTTAAAACAATGAAAACAAAACCAAACAGAAAATACTCTGAGAAGCACTGTGATGAAAGAAAATAGAAGAAGGTGCTGTTAATGCAGGGTATTTGTGTGTGACAGTGGAGGAGGAATTCCTGCCTATATTGCTTCATGTAGAGAGTACAAGTGCCAGGTGCCGTGACTCACATGGGTGCCACATCTGCCTGGACATTTTGGTGTGCCACCAGGCACTGCCTGGCTCAGCAGCACACAGGGAGGAGTGACACTGCCCCACAGCATCCCCCTTCCCAGTGCTCGCCTCCTGCACTGGCACTGGGGGTCACTGGTACCAGCATGGGCTGTGGGTGCCGAGACTTGCTCGCTTCAGCCATCTGCAGGGACTTGGGCTTGCTGGCACTGCTGGCTCATGAGCCACAGTGCTCTTATTGCCTGAGAAAACACAGGAGGCGCTGGCAGCACATCCTTGGAAGCATCTTTGCATGTGGCTTTTAATAAGACTGTCCGGAAAGAAGGAGCTGTCTTGGTGAGGCTGCATGCTGGCTGGAAAGAAAATGGAGATTTGATGGTTGTCCATTGATCCATCACTTTTATAAATGAGCTGAGAAGATGGTAACTTGACTCAAACTCACCAATCCCATTCATGTTTACACCCACTCCTGGTGCTAGAGTTTTACCCAGCATTTAGGTGAAACCTTTCAGGAACGCAATTATTCAACGTCTTCCTTACTCTAGACTGACCATCTCCTTATATTCTTGAACTTATATTTTTCTTCTAAAATATTCTGACTGTAGCACCTTTTTCCTAATATTTCATTGAATGAAACAATGTGACTAAGTAGAGTGAGAGGAGAGCCCAAGAATTATTTCTTCTGACAAGCCCTGAGCAGATCCTCCTACTGTAGTTTCTTCTTTGTCTTGGGAAATTCCCCTTTGGGGGGAATGCTGGGTGTAGACATTTTCAGAAAATGCTGTCAGCACAACTCCTGCAGAGCTGCAGGAGGAAGGGAGGGGACCGGGGGAGTGTGGTAGGGGCCCAAGCATTTTTGGTAAAACAGTCAAAGCATAGATTTGCAGTATCAGCGGTGAGATGATTGTCAACTACAGGAGAAATGTTTCCATTTCCTACCACAGGTCACAACACTTCATAGCATCATCAATATGAACACCACTAAAGACCAGATCAGCCCAACATGCAACGCTAGTCTGGGGTCACCTACAACAAACCCCACCCACCTGGACCAGCAGGAAGGCCCAGAACTCAATGGGCAAGATTCTTGAACAGAACAAAAGAGGAAAACTTCCCTATTGAGCAGAAAGGATGCAGGGACAAAAATGCTGAGCTGCAGGCTGAGAGCGGTGCTGTGGGGGATGTTTCTCTCACCACACTCCAGTATGAGGAGGTGCAGCAAAGCCTTCTTGTGAAGACTGGCTGTGTTACCTGCCACACAGCTGCCTTATGTAAGATTCAGCTCAGACTGGAGTGCCTGCACTGAAGTGTTTGCTCAGAGATGTCAACACCCGAGTTCAAAGGGCGATTCAGTTGCCTCCTCGGAGACTTCTCATGTTGCTTGAGATGCTAGAGGAAATCTGAGACACCTGCAAGAAGGTGGCAGATGCAACACAGGACCTCCCAGTACAGCACATCGAGACCTGAAATAACACCCTGAAGCATCCAGTTTGGCACTCAGCAACTGGGCCATGTCCAAGGTTATTTAACTTCCCAATACAGTCAAGGGATTCTAGGAAATAATTTGGTTTGCCAAGAACCAGACTCCTAATGTCATGGCCAGGCTGACTGTACTGATAAGATTTCCATTACGGGGACCATAGATACCCAGCTGACATGAAGATGACTAAATGTAGATATTCTGGTCTTCCAGTCCTCAGTCAAGAAAATAAAAATAAAAAATCAGTGCATGTCAAAAGCACACTGCCACCTCAAGCTAAGCTCTTGCTAGTAGTCTGCCCACAGCATCAAGGCCAAAAATGTCCTTACATTAACTACAGCTGCTGTTGATTCCATTGTGCCTCAACAGGCAGGTTGCTACCAGGGTATTTAAAAGTCAAATCAAAGGATAATCAAGGGAAATTAACTTTCTGCAAGCAACAGACCTGGGCTGGTCTTCTTGAATGGGCTGAACTAGTCTTTTTTCAGTATGCCCCAAGCACTGCATGAGAAGTTGGATAAAAGAGATCAATTTTGAGTGGCTGTAGATGTCCTCCAGCAGGACCAGGTTCCAGTGAGCCATCTGAGTGTGTCACAAAGGGGCTCGGTACTGGTCCTAATCCATTCTTGTGCTGATTGAAGAAGCACCTTGTTGATGGTCTGGGACCCCATCCATGCCTTGTTGTCCCAAGCGCATCTCACCCCAGATGTGTTTTGTGCACACCAACCCTATCACCAAGGTATTTTCTGAAGGATTACTCCCTCCTCTTAGCCTAGGGCTTCTGAATATGATGACTTCCTTCCACCTTAGAAACTAGATTGTATCCTACTGATACCCTCATTTTTGCTCAGCTACTTCTCAGCTTTTCTCCTCTACATGCTTGCCCAGGAGCTGCAGTCTGAACCAGCATAGTGTTTTTAAAAAGAGTGTCTGTTTCAGAAGTAGAATAGAGGATGATGGAGTACAAGCTGTTCCAGGAAGCACAGGCTTGGTTTGAATCTGCAATGGCAAAAAGCTAGTGCCCTGCGAAGTAATAAAACGGTATTTTAAAGAAACTCATCTTGGCAGGGCTGTAAGCTGATTTATGAAGGCAGGTGTCAAGTGACTGTGAAACTGCTGGAGCCATGGCAAAGCATATTTTATTGTTGCTTTTGTGTTTTTGTATCTTTTTCTAAAAATCCCCAAAGCAGTCTAAGCAGAAGTACTGTGCTAATAGGGAGTTTAAATGGATTTGAAGGAGTTCAGGATTTCTGTGTAGTTCCCAGGCGTGACAAGCCAGAAAACTTGCCAGTTTTATATACTGACTCTGAAAGCCGGTATAAAGTTCAGCAAACACTGAATGTGCTCAGCAAAGGAGATGAAAAATCCATTGTTAAGCAGCTGCTGCACCTGCTGCAGTGATATGTTTTTCTTATAATGTTCTTATGTTGGCTGGGCCTGTGACTTATGCACATGAAGAGGGGTCATAGTGCCTCTTTCTAAGTGTTTGCATGGGGTGATGGAGGTTTCTGTGATTCAGGCAGTGAAAACTGACTGTGTTACATTTCCAAGCGATGTCTGAGCCTCCTTTGCCAAGCTGAAAACAATTCTGCAAAGAGTAGGGCAACACAGCAACCAGTCTTAATGTCAGCAATGCCACCTTGTTTATTTATCCCAGATGGAGGCTGTTTACAACATTTCATGCTACTCTAACACACATGCTTCCCTATAGGGGTTCTGCATGTGTTGGGCATAAATATGATGCTCTCACCACAGATTCTGCATTCCATGGCTGTGTTGTTTACAGCCACATCTGTGCCCTTCTCTGGCCAGGCCAGATGTGTGAGCCAGTTGCAGACAAGTAAAGCTGCTGTTAGTGCACACTGGGGCTGTTCCCTGTGGGGCTGTGCCATGCCAAGGGGGGCATCCAGTCCTGTGCTGGCAGCAGAGATGCTCTGGCTGGGCTTGTATGTAACCTTGGGTAGAAAGGAATCTGGTCACATGTGCTGTCCTTCATTTACAGATCCCAGTTTCAAATTCCCCATGAACCAGCATGAGAAAAATCAAATCTAAGGTGTATTTTGAGAATGGGGAGCCCCTGGAGGGGAGCTCTGTAAGCAGCTGACAGTCACCTGCCTTTGTCCTGCTCCCTTGGAGTGCAGAGAGGTCTGCCAGGAAACTGCCCAGTGCAGCTCAGCCTGCCTGCTAGCTGAGAGGGAATGAAGGGGGGGGATGTGGGGTGAGCTGAGCTGACTTGCTGCAGGAGGACATTTCTGGCCTTGCTGCTGTCCTGCTGTGCAGTTACAGGCTCTACCCACACCGTGTTGGGAAGCAAAACTGGCAACTTGTGACTTTGCAGGAGTATTTCGTAAAGAGGGCTGTTGCTCCTGCCTTAGCAAAACTCATCCTGCCATTCCACTGGTCCTTCCAAAAACACATCTGTAAGACAAAGGTATCAGCTATATAAGCTGCTGGACTACTTGCAAAATAAAAAAGCTCTACTTTTTCTTCAGCTCAAGCATAAGCTTTTCCTGCAACCTCTCCCTGCCCTACAAACCATCAGACACTCCGCATTTTTTCATCAGGTCTGCAGCCTGTTTTTTAGACCTACAAGATCAGCATCACTGGCATGAATATTCAGAAATAAACTAGGCAGGTGTTTGGGTTATGACAATCTCAGCTGCAAAATTTCTGGCCCTGTGGCAGTGGAATGGTCTTAATCCTCAAATCCTCAGTGTATTCTGATTGCAGCATTAAATGTGCTCTTTTTTCTTTATTCAATGGAGCCTTTTTCAAAGGAATGACTCCATAATAAATAATAAATATATAAATTTAAATATTGCGTGCATGCCTGAAAACCACAGCACAGAGCACTGAGAGGAAATATTCTGGGTTGGAAAATCTTTTGCTGCACGAGTCAGCTATCCAGATAATGGATCCTTAGAAGTATGTAGGACAAATAGCTCTATGAACCATCTGGGACTCACTCAGCAGTGGGAAAAAGACTGTTAGGCTTGCAAGATCAGCACGCGAGAGTGATTGCTGATCAGTCACTGCTGCTTTGCAGAGAAAACAAAGGCTTTGGCATTTAAGCCATTAATAGTTTTTACCTAGTCCAAGTGTTGCAAGATGCATTAATTTCCCCAGACCATAAATTCAAAATTTGTTAGACACTTTTGTAGATTGTGGTTTTATAATAGGCTTAATTTTCATTCACGTGTTCCCATGTTTTTCATGTGCCAGTGTTAAGTTCTGTGAAGTGCCTGGCTGAGCCACATCTGGTTTGAAAACTAACCACATATAAAACACAGCAAAACTCCTTTTCATATCATAATTTCCTGACTCAACTCATCCCACAGCTAAAGGGACACTGCTGCAGGAGCAAAAGGGCACAAGGGGCTGGCATTAGGTTTTTTGGTGTCAGCATCCACTAAGGCCATTTTATGCTGATTGTGGGAGCTTAATCTAGTTGGGCTGGGTGCTTTTCTTCAATTTCATATAACAGTGGAATGAAAGAATAGTTAAAAACAACAGTTATGATTTTAATCAATTACCAATGTGTTATTTCAGTCTAAATCTAGTTTGTGATTGCTTCTAACAGGGAAAAAAATGCCTATTACTTCCAGAGAAAAAACAAAGATGACAAAGAACAATAAAATAGTTAATGATTTCACAATCAGGCAGGTGAGATTTTGTAAATTGCCCCCATAAGGTTGAAATTTTCAATTACAGACTGATATATTTAACAATGGCTAACTAGGTGTCTAAAGGCACAGCTCCTCGCAGAGCCTCTTGTGTCCCATGCTAATTTGGCTCAATCTGAGAATCAGACCACAGGCATTAATGTTTGGAAACACTTAAAAAAACTTGCCTCTGGCAAACCGGGAATGGAATTCAGCTCCAAATAAAGGAACCTGCTTGTGGGTGTATGTAGGAGTCTGTCTGAGTACTGTGTGTCCAGGCTGTGTTCCCACCTAGCAGAGATGAATGGTTTGGTTGGAATGGTTGGAAGGAGTTATCATCTGGAATACCCAGGGTGCAGTGACCTCCCAACAGGACCAGTGGCTCTGACAGAGGACCTTCAGGATCAGTGCCCTCTACCATGGAGGGACTAGGCTTTATACAGCAGAACTAGAAACCTCTGCTCATATATCTAAATCTTTCCACTGGCACAAAGTCAGCCTGGTTCAGCTGGCTGCCCACCAGAAGCAGGTTCAGCTGCCCATACACAAGTTCCTTGGGCTACTCAAGGCACTTTCTAGCACCCAGGACACTGCATGAGGTGGGATTTCACATGGTGCTGAATGCCTGTTTTGTGGCAGTAAAGGCAGCTCCCAGAACTGGTTTTCCCTCCATTCTGTGATGAGAACATTGCCATGCTAGACCGGATTTTGGCATTGCAGCTCAAATTCAAGGGCTTCTGGCAATCCTTCTGTGGTGTAAGGTGCTTCTTGATGCCAGCCAGGGCATCACAATCAATTTGTTAGGAAATGGGGATGTTAATGACATGGTAATGATCAGCATATAAATTGGTTGCTGTTTTCTCTGGGTTCAAAATACCAGGCCTTGCTAGGCTCTGATCCTGCTGTCCTGCGTGCCAATGTAATGCCTGGGCTTGAGAGGGATCATTAGACTGAGCAATGAGGTTCAATGAGGGAGGTCACAGGACTGACCTTCTAGCAGCCTCCTGGCTGGCAGGGCCCAGTCCTTGAGCCAAACCACCCTCTTCCTGCAGAGGTCAGCATCTGTCCCCTGTGACACACAGCTTTATCTTGAATGATGGTCCTTCCAAAAGTATTTCAACAACTGGAAAAGCTGACCAACTGCCCATGAAAACTGTCCTTCTGGAAGCAGTTAAGATGGACCAAAAGCAGTATGAGTGCTTTGCTCTCTGTAGTGAGTGGTGCTTTCCAAATCATTGAGCCTGTTCATTTTAGATTCATTTTAGTGGTTCCCACTGAGGCCTACTTATGTAAGACACTGAAACATAGAGAAAATCTTACTGATGTCAAATTTACAAATGCAAATGAACAGCACCAATGCAGTGGTGAAAATGCTGTGCAGTGTGCAGTATAGTCCACTGTGCTCTGAACTGCTCTTTCCGAGGAATGACACAAAAACTTGGGTCACCTTTGGCAGGAGATGTAATTAGAAGTGCATGGTATTGAAAAAAAGGGAGGGTGGATAGTTAGCAGAAGCACACCTTTTGCAGGGAAGGCTAATGATTAGCTCACAAATTATTCAAAGCATGTGTAAGTCAGCCATGAACCAAAAAAGTAAGATGAAAGCACCAAGGAGAGAAATCGGCTGGGCAGAACTGATCAGCATGTGGGAGGAAGATGTGCCTAAAAGCCTAGGAAATTTCTAACAGAGTAAAGCCCAACACTATAGAAATTTAGTTAGCACAGTCTTTTGATGCTTTCTGGCCTTTGCAAAGTGCCTTAAAGACCAATCATGGGATATTCACTTCACCTTAATATAGAAGAGAAATGTTTGTTCAGACCCTCTGTTCACAGAGTTGAAGCAGAAGGAAAGGGAAAGCATGATACTGGTGCACAACACAGGAGTAGGGAGAGTAACCAGGAGGCCCTGGGCAGGGATACTCAGTGTAGGAACAGGATACTTGAGCATCACCAGTCAGCAGTAAGGCCACAAGGGAGCACTTAGACAGCAGCCTCACGTGGCAGCAGAGGAACTCGAGAATCCATAGCCACCCCAGACACAGCTCCAAAGGAGAACTGGCTGTGTTGAAAGCAAGCCCAGTTATTGTGAGCCACAGCGACAAAGGCCATTTATTTGAGTGCATAATTATTTACATGACATGGGAGGCTCCAGCCAAGATCAGGGGACTGGGCTGCCACAGTGTCAACCAAAGCATGAGCTACATCTTTCCTTTCTTCATTGACTTTCAATTGGTTTTTTTTTTAGGCGGTAGCAGAATTAACAATGATTCCAATACTGAAAATAAATCCTGAATAATTCAGTCCTCCTGGTTTTTATTTCTCATTCAACACACAAACATTCCTTTTCTCCAAAATTAGGGACTTTAGAATCCAGAGACATTTTTTCCCGTGAAATATTTTTACATATTTATTTGGACTTCTTTTTTTTTTTTTTTTTTTTTTTTTTTTTTTTTTTTCC
>JAYDZK010000056.1:33148436-33242779 GCA_034509185.1 Euphonia xanthogaster | reverse complement strand
ATATTTGTTTGGGCTTTTTTTTTTTTTTTTTTTTTTTTTTTTTTTGCTGTACTAGTCCTGGTCTGTAGAAGACATGCATACACAGTTTGCTTAACAGGGTCCAGACAGATTATTTTATTCTAGGGCAAAAAGAGTAAGCTCTAAGTATATCAGATAGAGAAAATGACCTTCATACCAAGTGCTGTAGGAATCAGAGCTCAACTGATTTGAGATGAGTTTATGAACACACTTTTCCCAACTGCTCCAGTTTGACCTCTGCTTTGCACTTGTTCTCATAGCATTGAAGCTAATGGGTAATACAACACATTACACAGGATGCTGTGAATCCAGGTTTCTGAATTCTCTCATGGCAGTGGGACACTGTCACTGTCAGATTTACTGAACCATAAAGAGTAGGGAGACAGGTGTCAGCCCAGGTACTCTTTCATGGAAAGCAGTGCTGGAGCAATGCTGGGGAACACAAAGACCTGGCTGTGGTGCTTTGTTTTAGTACAGCCTGGAACACACTCAGACTTCATCATGCCCACTTGGACCTTCACTAAAAGCCCTGCTTAGGTTTTAATATTTTTCTGCATTTGAAATTCTTGTTTTTCCTTTGCTGTTAGAAGTAAGATGCAGCCAGCACTAATGGCACCTGACCAGTCAAGGAAGTTCAGAGCCACTGAAACACAGGCAGGACAGCCTGAAGTGCCTCCCTCAGGGTGTGCTTCCTCACAATCTGGGGAGGGAGAGGCTTATCCTGCCACCAGGATGTCTTGTCCTGCCACCAGCTCCAGTAAGCTCAGCAGTAAAGCTGAGATGCTCTTGGTAAGAATTGAATTGTGCTGAGTTGGGAATGATTGTTTCTCTGGTGGAGCTTGAAAGGAAAGAAGAGGGATTTATATCTGATATTACTTTGGACAGATACAGTTAACCTCCAGAACTGGCTCAATGCTTCTTGCTCCTACTCACTATTTGTGCTATGTGAGGAGCTGCACAGTAACTCTGTGCTTTCCCTCCTGTGACTGGGTAACAAACATTTATTGGAAGAGAATAACAAATGTTGAATCATTTCATTTCAGGCATGAATTCTTAGATGAATGATCACTCATGCTAAAATTAGTAATGCTCACAAGGGCAAAGCAAATGTGCAGGGATTGTCCAGACAGTTTCCAATAAGAAATAAAATTAATTGGAATAGCTAAACTTTGCACTTTTATTGGTTAAAAATTTTTATTAGGTAATATTTTTTATGTCATGCAACATTACTATCCTAAAATGATTTATGTACTAAGTGATATATATTTCTCTCCTTCTTACAGAAATGATTTATGGTTTGTATAGCAACAGCAGTACTACTCCAGGTATTAAAATGTGGGGCTCAGCCTATATGTGCTTTTGATTTGGAATTAATAAATTGCATTTATTGCATCTAAGATAGCAGAATTACATTGTTTTGAAATCATCAGCACATTATATCAGTCTGGTAGCTCCTGGAGGCAATTCTTTGCTCCAGGCTGGCTCTGTTATGCACACTCCCATGATTTTCAGTGGAGTGGCAGCTAAAGAACACCAAGCAGGGTGTCCCAAGACCAAGTGGGGGTCATCACCGCATTAAAGTGGTTAAGTATTCATTTATAGCCTCCTTAGAATGTAAGTATTCCCAGACCAGACATATAACATTTTTAGCAGGATGGTGTATTCCTCTCCACAGATTATTCTCTTAGCTTTTAAATGCCTTAGACTGCATTTTCAGACAGGATCAAATTATCCTGTAAAACTGTAAGGATGTGAATACACTTACATCCACCTCTTTGAACACCCTGAGAAACACACATTCACACAATTTTCTCGTGTAAGTGGGATGATATTTGCAAATGACATCCTAAACAGCACTGAGTGGATCTGCTCTCTCCTTGTCGCAGAGGGACCCAAGGTACCCAAGGCTGCTGCTGTGTTAGGTACCTGAGCCAACTGCCTGAAGCTATCAGGAGTTTAGTCTTCAAATTACATGGAAAATAACTTACACATAGAGTGCTGTGAGTCTGGATTCTTGCAGAACATGCACTTAGGTGGAACACTTTTATAGGATGCTGTGCAGAGGAGATAGAGCTAGCTGTGGCTTTTATTAATCAGGAATTTTCCTCCTAGATGTGGGACCCCAATGGAATACAGCATGTTCATCCAGAGGGTGTACAATTGCTGGGGGAAAATTCCTTGGCACCCACTGCTGTTTAAAGAAAAAAAGGCTGTCCTGGATTTGGAAATATATATGTGTGTAGATCATCCTGCTGGAGCAGCAAAGAACCAAAGCTGCAGCATGTGCAACCCAATTCCTCTTGGCAATGGGCCTGACAGATTTTTGTAGCTTGAGAAGACCATACATTCAGAGATGATATTTTAGGAGCCAGTCTTTCCTCAGAACTGTGCTGGCATTAACCTCTTGCCTACAGACGACTCACCCAATCTCGTAGCTGAATTTAGAGCAGTGGCTTGCTCACTCTGACATACTTGTCTCTATATTAACACTAGGAACCTGCCTGCATAAAAATATGCCAGCTTCTCTGTGACAGCCCATTTAATTTAAGTGATCCACAAATAATACCTTACCAATGAAGATCTGGTCAAAGTGGATGAGAGGGAGACCTCTTTGCTTCAGCTGAAATTTTCAGCCTCTGCTATGATCTGATGGAGCTAGCTCTTCCTTAGAGCATGCCTATCTCTTTAAATCCCAAATTTCAAAGATGAAACCCAGCAGAAGTTCTCTGGTGTCAGGTTCCAGGCCTAAGTTATGAAGGCTTTTTTGCAAACTCTTGTGCAGCTTGACCAAAACCCTTTGCTTGTGTGGTCCTGCCTGCAGTTACAGAGCTCTGCACTCCCATGGGCAAAAGCTGGTAGAGTTCCCAGGTCGTGTAGGGCTGGAAGGGATTCCTGACATCCCAGAGGTTCAGCTGTGCACTAAGCTCCTCTGCAGAGGAAACACTGCTGGCCTAGGCCAACTGGAAGTGGGGCAGTCTGTGGCTGAATGGGAGAAAAGGATGATAAAGGTAAAAGCAGCAATGCAAAAAGCTGTGGTTACTCTGGCTAAAGGTACGTTTTGTCTGACACCAATGGTATCTTTTCTCAGGATTAGACACTATGTAAAGGATCAGCCTAGATAGAATGGAAATACCCTGACTTGCATGTCAAAAAGGAGGCTCTTTGAGTGCCTGCTCCACTGAGATGCCTCATTTTGGGGAAAACATCAAGGCCATATTCTGGTGGCAAACCCTCTTCTTGCATGGTCTCTCTAAACTACCATTTCACTTAATGTCTTCATCTGTCCATTTTATATTTGTTTGACTGGATATAGTGAAGAGCAGACACAGGCAGAAGATAAATTGCAAAGACTGAACAAGACAACTCTTCTTCTAGTACCCAGTTTCCTCAGATAACTCCGCTGAATCATTTGCTCAGGATTTTTTCAAAGCAACATAGATTACCCAAAATAAATTAGACCTCATAAGCCCTTTTGCCCTTTGTATCTCTGCAAAGCTTTCACATGTTACTCATTCGATTTTTCTGCTTTCAGTTTCAGTGTAATTTATAATCACAAATGGGTTCACAGTGGTCAGCAGGGTAATTAAAGGCTAGTGAGATCTGCACTTCACTTTGCTGTGCTACTGTGTGTTAAAAACTTCCAGTTAAGAGGCAGAGCACACAGCATCTCCTGTGTCATCTAAGGTAGAAGAGTGAGCCTAAACTCAGAAAAATCCATCTGACTGTGGCAGAATGTGCACTCACAATGGTATTTTTATAGCAGGGATGCCTAAAATTTTCATGAAAGCTTTACTTCCAAATTTCCTCTCCACCTGGAAAAGTTGCTAGGGAGATAAACAGCCTATAGCTTGGGATTTTTTAAATTTACTTTTGAAGCTGGAAAATATTCAGGCACCTCTTCTTGTTCTCCCAAGAAGAAATGTGAGTAACATGTCTTCTTCTTGAGTTTAATTTTGAGCACAGAGCAATTGCCACAGGATGTCAATGTTAAAAGTACTTCAATGAAATCAAAGAAGGAAGTTCATCAAGGTCACAATAAACTCAACAAGACTGGCTGAAGCTACTGGTGACAGAGAGGTGGTCACAGGGGAGGCTGTGGAGGAGTGACAATTATATGACAGAGGAAATAACACTAGATGAAGAAAACACACATGAATTAGAGGCCTTTTGATTAAATCTCAGGTGTGCTCAATAGGGGTTTTTTGAATTATCTAGTCATGAGAACTCAGCCTGTTTGAAACCATTAAATGTTTCTTATAATTTTATATCAAAACTATGAGAGTTTCTTTATCAGTACACAAAATCACTAATTGATTACTTGCTTCACAGAAACTGAAAACATGTTTTGAGAAAAGATGGCTTCATCTTTCATTTTTCTGGGGTTCATACTTTTCCTTAAAACATTGAATACTTTGCAAATAATGTGAGCTTGCTGATAATTTTCTTTTCTTCCGTATAACAAAAAGGATTGCTACATAATTTATGTTTGCTTTTCACTTCTGTTTCTTAGAGCCTCCTTCCCAGATGGATTGAAGAGCATGAATTTTGGCCCAGCATCACTTCAAACCTTTCCTGAAGTGACCTGTTCTGTGGAGTGTTCTGAACTCAACTTCATGACCAACATTGTTTCTTCTTTTCCATTTATTGTATTACTTAGGTCTGACCAATGTTGTTTATGTTTGTATTTTCACAGGGTTTAGTGCACAAAAAAATAGTGCCCCTAATGCATTGTGAGTCTGTAAGCTGTATTTTCCCTTCTACCTCTATGTTGAAGGTATATAAACAAGCACACACTTGCATGTGCATATACAAGGCCAAAATAATATCAACCTCAATTATGGCTGTAGTGAAGCAAACTTCTCAAAGCTGCCCACTGTATTTTTTCTTAATAAAATATTAAACAGCTTAATTTTGAAGAAGAGGGATCATATTTCAAACCTTGCCTTCTAGAACTGACTCAATAAAATTTTTATAAGCTGTACGTTTTTTAAGAGAACAAACTCCAAAGATGGGTGTGAGTTGCATTTGTGGTTTTGCTGGGTCTGCTTTTTCTGCCAAGTGCAGGTGTCCAGCATTCACTTTCTATTTTGCTTTTATCTGCATTTTGTTCTCATTATCAAAATACACCTTAGGGTCTTCCCAATTTTCTTTAAAGCCCCATCCCTTGGGTGTTCCTGCCGAGCCCTCCTCACCCTCTAATTTAGCTGTTTAAATTGGTGTTCAGCTTGAAATGCAAGTAAATAAATTCTGGGCACTGCTCCCATTTGGCATTGGAAAAGACCCATAGGGCAAACACACACTGGTGCCACGAGCTGGGGTTTGCACAGGAGCAGCTCCAGCAAGCTGGGGGTGCCCTGGGAAGAGGCACTTTCTTGGTGACAGTGCCACCTCCGTCCATCAGCCACCGATGGACTGCAAGGACAGCAGCAAGGGTGTTACCAGAGCAGTTTGTGCCTTTTGGTGCTCAGCTCCCAGGGGCTCATCCCCAGCATGCTGAGGTGTAGGGGCCCCAGCCATGCAGCACAAGCAGGATCTCCCTGCAAGGCTCCCCTCTGCCCTGTGGACATCCCCTCTGCCAGGGAAAAGTGCCTTCGTGGACCTTACTGAGAAATTGTGCAGCCAGGGTCACACACGGGCACACTTCAGAGCCCCAAAACTTGGCATCACAGGGAGCCCTGGGACATTACCTCTGCCATGGAGTAACTGTGAATAATTTGCAAAGTTCCCCTGGAAGAGAAAGTCTTAAAAATTGTCTGTTCAATACAAGGGAGTGTCTCAGAAAAACTTGAAATGATATTGAATTCCTTCTGAAAAGAAGTATTCCTTCTGAAAAGGACACACATGCACACACACATATATGCCTTTTAACCTTGTAATGAAATTTTTATATGTTTAATAACTTGAAGGTGGTTTATTAATGTGCAAGACTTCAAAAAAATCATTACGGATGATTCCTGGTTAGTTCTGAGTGGAATAATTTATTTCATTTTATATATTAAATGTTTCATGCCTGTTATAGCTGAACAACATTTTAAAGAAAAAATGCAAATAAGCCATTCTTATTTTGTTAGTAAAATTTTCACAGAATTCTCATGTTGTCTCTGTGCATTGGAAAACGCTATGCTATGTAAAGCAGGTTGTTTTATTCCATGTAAGACAGCAGCTGATTATAATAATTTTTAAATAACTGAAGTCAGCAGTAAATTATTCAGATATTTAGACTTAGTTATTACCTTATAATAGAATATTGAATTATGCAGTAGTAATCCTGATATCAATAAATAATATAGAAATAGCAATACAAAGTCTGTATTTGGCTGGATTATGAGAAGCCAAAACAACATACAAATAGTTTGAACTTAAATTTCTTTTTTTTTCTTTAAATATATTTTTTTAATTTAAAAACCAAATGCTTTCATGGAATATCTTTCAAGATTGGTGTGATTTTGTGAATAAAACAATAAACAATGTTTTTGTCAAAAGGGCTTTTTCCCAGAGAGCAGCAACATTGGCAGAACCAGTCAGTCAGGTTTCCCCTGAGGTGCCCAGGAGGGCTGGAGCACCACCATGGTCCTGGCCAGTGGAAGCTGCCAAGAAGCAGTCCCATTACTCATCATGCTCCATTCCAACCCACACATGCCTCAAAGTGCACAGAAATGCCCCCTGAGGCAGGACCTTCTTTTGTAAAGATGGTTACAGGCAATGGGTGGAGAGTCCAGAACTTGTCAGAATATCATAAGTTTGGGGAGAGAAGTGAAAGGGTGAACACATATTCGTGGGTTTCAACTACAATAAAAGTAAGACATAATAGAGAGATATTAAACGCTGACATGGGTCAGTCACCCCCCTCTGCCAGAGAGGCAAAACTGAGTCATTTACCGGTGTGTGCATCAAAGTCAAGGAATTTATTTCAGACAGGCACGTTTCCACCTGTGCTGAGTGCCTGGTACTGACACTGCACCACCCCAGCCCACGGTGCCCCGTGACCCATTGTGGGCTTGTACTGGCCAGGCAGATGCACACCACGGAGCTCATGAACCACGGGCCCTACTTGACATTCATCTTCAGAAAAGGTGCAAGGAGTGGAGCAGTCCAGAGCCAAGAGGCCAGGTTTGTGAGATCCATGCTCCTTAGCTGTGTGGTGTTGCTGCCATGGCTGGCGCTCCTCTCTGTTGAAAGCCCCAACATTTGCCAGACTTTAGACAGCTCCCATGGCAAACACTGACAGTGTGCTTTGGCTCTGGCCCTGCTGGCACACTGAAAGCCCTCCTTCCAAAACAGACCCTAGAGATGGCAGGCACAAGCTGGAGATAGCTACAGGTTATTTTTAATACAAGGATCAGATGAGCCTGAGTTCAACGCGAGGTGAGCTGAGAGCGTCCTCCTCCCACCCTCGGCCTTGCGTGAACTGCAGCTCAGCAAAGACCAACCCCAGGAACATGACTGACAGGGTGCTCCAGTGACTGATACTTACAGATGCATGTTCCTTCCCAGTATGAACAGCTTTTAAAGTGCTTTTGCTAGCTGTGAGAGCACAGGCACTGAGCACACTGTGTTAGAGAACTCTGCTGAGCAGCACAATGTCAGCACTGGATTTATTTCACATTTCTGTCTCAAATACACTAACACTGTACATTGCTAATACTCCTTTCCACAGACATTTGTGCTTACCAGTAGCTAAAAGCTCTTCCTAACTTCTACCATTCTAAAATTATTAGTTTTCATTAATAATTCAGTTAATTAAAAAAAAAGTGTATTGTCCTCACCTCTTATTTCTGGAAATCACAGGACCATGGAACTAATATTCTGGACTTGTTATATTTCTAACCTGGTAGACACTGAGAAAGTGAAGTCTGTAGGTCTCATTTCTATGGCAGAATTTCTTATAATTCTGAAGAACTGTGAAATAACAGCCTGGCAATGTCATGTCTCTTACGAAAGCCCATGTCCAGCAATACAGACATTTAATCTTAGGTCACCATTCATTTACTCTGCAGCATCCACAGTATAAAAGTAGTGTCAGAGAAGATGTGATATATGGTCCTCATATATCACATCTTATGAGGAGCTGTGCAATGGCTGTCCATCACAAGTGGAAAGCCTTTCCTCAGGCCTATATGAGATGCTGTTTGGACAGGTCTCCTCCTGGACATCCTCCCAGACATCTCTCCCAGAGATGCTGACCCAGCAGCGAGGAGCAGGGCAGCAGCATCTGCAGCTCTCCTGGCTTCCCTGGCTCCAACCTCCCAACAGCACTGGGAGAAGGGGGCAGCAGAGAGAGATACTATAATTGGACCCTAGAAATAAAGCCATTTTGAAAGCACTGGTAGCTAATAGTGATCAGGAGAGGAACATATATTTAGCAGGCAGAATATCAGGAGTCCACTTAAGGCAGCCAACGCTTCCAGTCTCATGGACATTTGTAGCCAGGCTGTAATTTTCTTTTCTATTGCAGTCAGTGGTGAAAGGAAAACAAACCACAAATATTCCTCTGCAAGTGATGTGCTCAATTCTCATTGGAATGAGAAGAATAATGTGCAACCTGTGGCCATTCATGACTGTCTAATTAACCCCAGTGATTAACTGGCTTGCTTTGACACCTAGGCTGCTCTTCTTTGCTGCAGCCATCCAGCATAACATGTAAAAATTTTAAGGTCTGCTTAGAAATGCTCTCTTTTTGCTACAATCAAAAGAGGAAGGATGCTTTCTGACACTTTGCCAAGCAAAAGAGTTTTCAGAGACTTTCATCTGCAGCGCTGGAAATGCCAGACCTCTCCATTCCCCTCCTAGCTGCATTAAATGTCCATTTCTTCTCAATTAGGGAGAAGGAATCAGTTGCCATTGTCTGTTCCCTGTGCAATGGACTGAGAAATATCACATTATTTATTCTGTACAAGCTGAATGAGGCTGGAAAGATTCATTTCTTCTCGGTCTGCTTTGACAATGTAATTTGTTACATGGCATTTAATTCTACAAGCCAGAATTAAGCTAGGAAAATGCAGCTATCAGAAACTGCCTGCAAGAGAGTTTGGTGCCTGAGAAGGACTGGGTGCCCTGAAGCCCCGTGGGGCCTGTGCTGACCCTGTGCACAGCACCAGTGAGTGGATGAACCAGCAAGCCTGGGACAGCAGGGTGTGAGCTGCACCCCCTTGTTTTGTGAGTGGACATGCCTTACCCCTACATGACAGTTTTATGGGTCTTTCCACTTGTGGCACCAGTGATCGGAGATTTGAGTGGTGCAGACACGTCCGTACCAAGCGTGCACTGAATTCAATAGCAGCCTATACCTCCATTAATCCAAAGCAATCCATCAACTGGGTGAAGCAATACACAAAATGTCTGGAGACTTGGATAATGTTTCAGGCCTTGCCTTCAGGCAGACTCATTTTCATACTTGTCAGCTTGTCTCTATCTTCTGCATCAACTGTAGTAGGTATGGGGCAGGATGATCCCTAGGGAGGGTCTGTACAGCACCTGGAACACGATTCTCCTCTCCCCAGTCTGTAGTGCTAGTGTTTGTTCTTCCACCATGAATAACGAAAGTAGTGCTTTATATATTTTAGGTGCAGGAGAGGAGAAAACTTGGTCAATTTTTTTTCTCTGACTTTGCTTGCCCAATCTATTTTTATGGTATATAAATGATGCAGAAAAGTCAAGTTCATAACAGGGAACTGTCCTTTACATAACCTTACTTTAATCATTTCCTAATTCCTTCATGTTTTACTGGAATATATTGAACAAAACCATTTTATCTGTTGTTCATTCGTTATACTTGGGTTTCCTGTTTGCTAGTGCAGTTGGAGTTAATGTATGCTAAATGCTTTGGGCCAAATTTTGTGTGGATTTACATGGCAAAACACAAGTCACTTCACTGTCTGTCTTAAAATTTGCTCAATTTAGGCAATATTACTAGGTATACTCAAAAAGATTGACTGTAGTTGCTGGGATCAGACACAGCTCAAGCAGGCACCAAACTCTGCATACTGCTTTTCCATTTCCTTTGTTTTTTTCCATACAAAAATATCTTCTTACTGAAAAGAAGAACCTGTGCAGGATGCTGGTACATCACCTGGACATCCCTGAAGGTCCCAGTCATCTCACCTCTGCATAAAACATCACTGACATGCTCATCTGGTTTTGCACTTCTTATAGAACTGCTTCCTACTTTTCCAGACCATTTCTCCCATTTTTCATGCTCATATTAAAGTCCAAGCCTTGCCTTCAAATTGCTTGCAGCTCCTCCTGGCCCTGCACCAGCTACCTATTTGTAACCTTCACCTTTTTGCAGCCTCTCAAACACTTAGAAAATACTGATGTGCCCTGGACCATGGACAGACCTCTGGACCCACATGTGATCTTTTCTGGATTGACATGAAACATTTGCCAATTATTTCTTGAGAGTGGATTTTCAAAGATTCAAGCAGCAACCTTCCCGTTTCTCCAAGAACATGTTACTATAGTCTGCTTTTAAAAATGCCAGGGTCAAACCCCCTACTGCATTCATGCTATCAGACATCTTTTGCTTTTGTCCTTTTCATCAGGCTTTTGATACTGTCTGGGAAAAAACACAGTCACTTGGGTTGTTTAATTCTTGAAAAATTCGTTGTGGCTTCTTTGTGCTTATAGGTAGTTTGTTTCTCCTTTTGCTCCAGGAGGTAAATCTAGGCTGGTAATCTACAGTTTGTGCAGATTTTCTTTTCCCTTTAAGTGTATAGAATAATTTTTCTGCTTTCCAGTTTCAGCAAACAATTCTGTTCACCACAATTTTTCAACAAGATTTATTCCTCTGAAACCACCCTGTGTTTTACTGTGTCAGGTTTGACAGAAAGTGGTGTAAGAAATTCCTGCCTCCTACCACCACTCCTCCTAATGCCCTCCTTATCTCTCTCCATCCTGTCTCTTTATCTCTTTTCTTAGTCCTGAAACCACCCCTTGCCCCCGATCCCCATCTGTGTAAGTAAAATTGTACTGTGATTTTGTCCGTTAGAAAATAATGCTCTCCCTCTTCATCTCTGAAGGATTATTTCAACCCAGGGTACGTCATCAGTCCAGTTGGTAGATCATTCCTAAGGGAAGGCTGTACAGGGGGCAGAGGTGAGGATGAGTATGCAAGAGATTCTGCCACTGGGCATCTTCAAAGCTGTGCTAAGGGGCTGTGGAAACGCAGCCTCTTCCAAGCACTCTGAGGGCCTGGAGGTGAACATTGTCTGGACAACACAGTCTCAAAGAAGCTAATTACACTAATCTTTAAAAATCCAAGTTCTTCCTCTTTGATGGTTTTATTTGTCCTCAAATCGTGATTAGTGAAGACAACTGGATATTTTAATTATTTGCTTCATTCTTGGTCCATTCTACTGCAGACTGTTTGTTGGGTGATGAACCCAATTTTCTCCTAACTGCCCTCTCGCCACCAGACAGCTTACAGACTGTTTTGTTATTAACTTCTATTTCTCTGGCAAGCTGAATTTTGGGACTTGATGTTTCTTCTTGTTCCTTGTCTTAATTCTACTTAACTTGACTGAGTTTCTCCTTTCTTTGCAGCTTCTCTGCCAAATATCCCCAGGGAAGCTCTGAAGGGGACCCAGGAAAAGTAGTGGACAACATTCTCTACATAATGATTCAACAGATTAGGGTCAGAGTGTTGTCCCGGTTCCCCTGGATAAATGAACTTGGTGTACCCCTCTGCTGACCTGCTGAAGGACTGCAAAGGAACCCAAATCAACCACTGAACCTATCTCCAAGTTTGCAACCCTACCTGTAATTAGAGCTAAAAGCACTTTTAGTAGGAAGAGTGGGCTGTCTTTTAGATGAGAAGTAGGATTTGGTGCTGGAAGGGAAGCATGTCAAGGAGAGAAAGGAGCTGTAGCTTTTTACAATCCTTTCCCCTGTCCAGATGAGAACCTGAATTTCTAGCAAAGGTTGGCAGCTGGGAGGACAAGCACTGGGCCACTATAGCCTGTCTGTGAGGCCATTAAAAACAACTGTGTGGGAAAAGATAAACCTGTAATGGTGCCAGGCTAAGTGAGACCTGTGGCATGATGAATTTCCTGACCACTTATTTATAAATTATTTTAAAGGTGCCTGTGACATGACAGCTTTGCTCTCTTTTCTGGTGTAGTGAGCCATTACTGATGAGAATATGAATAACCAGCTTTTATCTTTCTTACCCTTCCTTTCTTTCTTTCTAGAACCAGTGAAAATGTACTGAAGGTCTTGTGACATCGAGGCATTGTGCTAGTCCCTCTTTGGTGCAAACTGCTGCGGCGTGAGCTGGTGTCAAAGGTGCTGCCTCAGCTGACAGCAGCTGCAGCTGTGCACTCTCCAGGGTCAGGGATGGCAGGAGCCAGCGTGCTGCAGGGAGCCACAGCCCAGCACAGATGGCAGGGAGCCATAACCCTGGCAGACACACACTGCTTCCAGCAGCCGTGCTGGAGAGCCTCATGCACCAGACCCAGCAGAGCCTGGCCTGGCTTGTTTGCTGAGGTGCACAGCCGCATTGAGTACCCCCGCTGCACTGCGCTGTGCCTGCGCCGATGTCTCTCCCCGAAACTGATGTGCAGAAGACAGCAATAACTAGCTTGGAACACACAGAGCCAAGGCAGAGTGATAACAAATTTGATATTCCTTCCAGACCTGAGCTGACTCCATGAAGAATCAGTTTGCAGAGCACAGTGGAATTACTGCGCAGAGATCCATCCACTGGCGCTGCGAAGAGCTGCTTTAAAGTCAGCTGAATGTAATCATCTGGGCTAGCGAAGAGCTGCTTTAAAGTCAGCTGAATGTAATCATCTGGGCTAGCATGCCTCCAGATAAGTCAAACACCACATTGATCAGAGGCTGCAAATTGATATCCACACTGCTGGATCTATATCCAGTGTAGCTAGCTCATCCATAGTAGATTGCAGCCTGATTTCTGAGAAATCTGAATTAACTGGACCTTAAAAAAGCCAAAAACCCAGCAAAACACTCTCTAAGGTATTTGGTCTTGTGAAAAGCACAAATACTAGCTTGTTCATTTTAGTTGCATTTTTCTTGCAAGATAATCTCTTGCTCCTCAAGTCAGAACTCAACTCTAAAAAGGGGATGAATAATGCATATTTTACATTGATGGAACATATTTCATTGGGAATCTCAAAATATTTTGCAAACACTAAAGGATAAATCTTTCCAATAGACTTCAGAAGGAGATAATTATAAAATCATAGGTATTTTATAGATGGCAGACCAGAGGGAACAGGTTTGTTCTAGGACCCACAGGACAATCTGCACAGTGCTGAAAATGTGCACAAGGCTCCTCAGATTTCTAGCATTTTCTGCCTTGCTTCAGGTTGACACACTGCTTCTCTGACATATTTACATTGCCATATAATACTTGTTTTTTCCAGATGATGAAGAGCTCATTCTCATTTAAACAAACTGCTTTTCCTATAAATCAGGAAGCAGGCAGCGCTTCCTCCAGCTGTCATTCAGCAATTACACCATTTGGAAATGGTACCCAGTGATTTGTGATAGTGTAATCCCTTTGGAGTACAAAAGTAGCTCCGGAGTCAGGCTTGATTAGAAATGCCCAGTTGACTGCCAGGGACACATTTCAAACAGGCTTATGCTGGATTGCTGCTATAGTTGTACACATGAATTGCACAGTCAAACATACAAATGACCCAATCTGCATTTACAAAACTAAACTGTGCAGCTCCAAACGCATTTTTTGGCCTAAAGGGTACTACATGTCAAGTACATAACCAGAAAAACAGCTCCTCATGTGCCCTCAGAACAGTGAGCAATATTAATGCATGGAGCTCATCGGTATCTGCAGACTGTCAGCTCTAAACTCAGGGCATTATTGTACCAGGAGCACACCTCAAACGTTTTGAAACTTACAGACATCAAGTGTTTTGCATACCCACAGCATAATCTCATTCAGAGGACAAAACTAGTGTTTAAAACCTGTACCAGGGCACCTCAAAGTCTCTCCACTGGCTTGAAATCAGGCTTTGAACTACAGAGCTTTTTTTCCACCCTTGTTTAGCATGAGACAAAGCCCAACCAGACTATGGAAGTGACAACAGAAGACTCTCCTTGTGTTATCATTCAAAATCTTATTTGTTATACAGCCATTTTCTTCTTAGAGGGAGAAAACTAAGAGGTATTTTTAAGACTGAAATCAAAATTGTTGCACATGTGAGCAGCTGAGAAATGCAGCAGATTCCTTGTCAGACAATTGGCCTGGGGACACTGAACCTGATGAGTGTGTTTTCTCTCCTGAGTTGAACTCTGCTTTCCCAGGTGCTCTCCAGCAGAAAATCACACCAGGTGCCTTCCAAAAATCTGTGTGCAGCTGATGTAAAACCCTTTGGCCAGACACCAAAGAACGCAGCTTGCTGAAAATAAACCGATTATAAGCTGCTGCTCTACCCTGGCAAGCAGATACACAAGATACCTCTCTGCAGAGCTATAAAATTGATTGGATGTGTTTGGAAAGCTGAGGCAAGAGGACAGTAAACTTCACCAAAATCTCCCTGAAAGAACATGAGGGAGAGATGGATACAGAAATATGAATACAAAAAAATGCAATTTAGAAATAAGTGTTTATTCATTTTACTTGGGCAGACGTTACCTTTCTACCTCCATTAGAGGGATCAGTGTGACTGTGGAACACAGGAGAAAGGAATGCTGGATGTCTGGGTCACATGGGAAGTGTGGTTCTGTGCCATCTAGCAGTGATGATGAGCCAAGGACCCTGAGCAGACTGTGCCAGTACCAAAGCTCTTCCTGATGCCCAGTGTGAGCCCTTGTGCACAGGAAAGCAGCTGATTTCAAACAACTCCAAGGCAGTGCACAGATACCCCCAGGCCCCTTGGCTGTGGAACAGCTGCTGCTGGTGCCTGCTCTCAGATGACCAGGAAGGGCTGTGATCCCAGGGTCCCAATAGATATTTTGTTGTGACATGAAATGCCTTTAAAAACAGGGCAGCTCTGCAGGTCCTATGGCAAACTCAGTAGGGGGGGGGGGGGAAAGGAAGAATTTTGTTCCATGTCATACGATAAGCAGTGCAATACATTACCACTAATAATAATGTCTGGATCACATTGAATTATTACCTTATACCTGGCTCTAATTTCCATTTCAAGTTTTCATTTATTTCTCACTTCACTAAGTCTACTAAATTAACATGGCTTCAGACACATCCATTAGAAAACTAATTCTGACTCTGAGGGGAAGTGTGACAGGACTTTTGGGAGGGGCAGGTTGAATCTCCTTAACCTTGGTCTACAGGTATGTCAGTACTCTGTCAACTTTACTTTCAACAGCATTATATGCCTGATGAGCATCACTCTTGGAAATTGCCCCAGCTATCACACTGCCAATCACACTCACTCATTTAGAGTAATTTCTTTGGAGAGCTGACTTCTGAGTTGGCAGATATTTCAAAGGGCTGCTTTGATTCAACCCTCCCTCTCCAAAACTGTGTTATTTTTGTTTAATCATTCTTGGAGGTAGGAGGCAGAGGCAGGTTTTGCCCCTTAAAGGGTGTGTTGCATGTTTGATAGAGCAACAAGGGCCCTGGGTTGAGTTATTCCAGGGCGAGTCAGGTTAATCAAAAGAGAATTTTCCATTGTGGAGGTGAAAGAGGTATTTGTAATCCATTAGGATGCTAGTTAGGATTACTAGATGAAACAAGTAATCTCTTCTGACAGAGCTTCAAACAACGTGCCGGGCAGCCTTAGTCTTGGTAAAGCTGGATGTATGTCTTCACATGCAAATAAACTTTGTTTCTCTTTTGATGAAGCTCCTCATATTTTCATCTGAAATCCCTTTTCAGAGGTGCAATTATGCAGAGCCTTGTTTACCAAGCTCCTTACCTGAAACAAGCAACAGCCTTGCCAAGAGTGTTCTCCCTCTTGCCTCCACATCAGGAGGATTTGGTCGTTCCCTGCTGAGCCACAGTGAGTTTTCCAGGGGCTTCTCATGGAAGGTAGCTCTGGTCCAACCCCAAGGGCAGTTCTGTTGGAAACGTGTATTATGTACATGAAAGTCACTCATCTTTGAGGAATCCAGGCCAACCCAGCTTCCTCTCAGGCTGCTATTTGGGGGTGAACAAAAGTGAAGCTCAGACTTCTCTGCCCCACAGTGAGCAGCTCAGGACCACATACCGCTTCCAGTCCTGCTCAGGCTTGAAACTTGGACCTGGATGCATCATCTGCTCGTGTCCCGAAACCATAATAGATAAACATCTCCCTGATACTGCATAGCAGAGGTACTACTGCATCAGGGGGGCCTTGAAACCTCTCAGACTGAAAAAGGGACAGTGTATGTACTCAGATTTCATGGATAGAAAGTGTCAGCCCTTTTGCCCATTCCACCTACAAACATATCTCAAATTGAACCCGTCACTGGATGGAGAGGTCCTGCAGCTGCAGGACTGATCCCTCACATCCCTCCTTGCAAACAAGAGATGTTATTCTGCTTTTTTTTCCTACTGCTAAAATTTACAGCCCAGTTAAAGAGATCACCTTCTGAGAACCCTTGCACTTGGACTGAAGTGAGCACAGATGAAATAAAGAAAGGAATTTTGCTTGTATGGCAAGTGATTTTTTTGTTCTGGCTTGCTTTTTGATTTATCATCCTATTCCTACTTGACATTTTCATTCCCTTTCTTTCCTTTTCCATGTGTTTCTCCTCACTCTTCCTTATCACTTTGGTAGCAGTCCCTTTCTACAGATTTTCAGGTTAAATTTCACTCCTTAAATACAAACACAAGGAACCATTGATTCCTCCTGGTCTTGATACTACTTGAAGGGTAGACTGGAGCTGCTGCTTGTTCCTCAGTGTTTCAGCTTCCCTGAAGCTTTGCTTGAGCAGGATGTTGGTGAGGAAGAGAAGAACCAGCAGCAGCTGATGGTACTGCTGTGGTCACAGCACACAGCTGAAGCTATGTTGAAGTAGGGTCAACGTGGGAACACTTTTTGGCATGTGCTTCAAGGTGTTTCTAGTTGTCATGTTCAATTAATCTAGCTTTATTTATTCTTATTGCTCATTTTGCCTACAATATATTCTGATAAACTAATGAAATGATGGGGCAGACAAAATTACATCCCTAAATTAAAACACAGCTGATCTTCCCACATACACTCACACGAAGTCACTTTCCCACCTTGCCCAGGTCTTGCTGAATAGGGGCAGTAGCAATCCAAGGGAAAGAGATGAGCAGACCTCTCGCAACAAAAACCTCTTTCTCCTATGCCCTGGGGAGGGAACTGTAGAGCCACAGATAACTGCTCACTGCACAGCACACTGGTTTCCACCAGAGACTTGGTGGTAGCAGTGAGCAAAAGGTTCAGGTACCAAGCACTTAGCTGGTATTCAGAGCTAGAAAAACCTCTTTTCCCTGTAACTCTGTCCCCAGTGCCCAGCCCTCCAGCGAGAGCAAAGTTCCACAGGTACACTGGGATGTGTCAGCACTTGGAAAAGGAGATGTAGAGGAACAATGCTAGCTCAGACACACTTTGCTTCAGGGCACATGGAACCAAATGGGAGCCTGGGAGGGAACTGCAGAGCCCAGACTGTCCTAGGGCTTCACCCCTGCCTGCCTGGCCTTGCTGTTCCTGTACAGCTCCTAAAAGATCTCCAAGAACAGGATGCTGGTGATGCTTAACCCTTCGCATGGCACTTGAGATGCCAGAGCCACCGACCACTGGTGTAGCCCACAGGTGTGTAGTTTGGTGACACCTGCTCTCCTGCCAGCCCACCACCCCCGTGCCAGCCCAGACACCTCTGCCCCTCTCAGGGGCAGGCAGCAGGGCACAGCAGTGCAGCCTGCCATCAGCACTCGGGTGCAGCTGAAACCTTTCTTCTTTCAGCCTACGCACCTCGCACCTCCAGAAATCTACTTGCCAGTTGGTATAGACTGTTCTTACAGCTTCAAAACCTCACACTGCAACTGCTCTTTGTCAGGTCCCTCCAAACAAAAAAAAACTAAAAAAAAAAAAAAAAAACCCAAAAAATCAGCCAACAACAGCAACAACAAAAAGAAGCAAAAATCCCAAAATAAAACTGCCAAAACCCAAGACAAAAAGCATTATCCAAATTTCTAATTCATGACTGAACAGAGTTTCAACCAAAGTTAATAAATTTTATTGTGAAACTTGAACTGAGATGACTTTCTCATGGGTTCATTCAAAAATATCTGTACAGCACCAATTACTTGTAGTTGTTCTTTAAAGCACGTCTTTATACTTTGGATTTATCTGCTGCTGAGTGAAGGGTATGTGAAATAAAAATGTACTATTAAGTCTAGCTTTTTAAATGTCTTAGAAATTTAGCTACTCATTATGGATTTTTGGACAAGTAGGATAAGAAAGAGCAACAACAGCAAAAGAGGCAGCTGGCAGCTGCCTGGGATGGAGCTGCAAAGCTGGGAGGAGCATTAATGAAAGTCAGGGTGAAGAGTGAAGGGCCAGGCTTTACCAGGAGAAGACATGGGAAGATGAAACTACAGCATGGTGCTGCACAGTAGCCTTTGACCAGAGAAAAGCCAAAACTCTTCTGCATCTAGCACAAAAGACAAGCTGGAAGATTTTCTTTCTGCACTTCTAATGAAATCAGTGATTCTTTCATTCAGTTGAAAGAAAAGAGACACCAGGATAAAGAGTGTAAATGAAATGTTATCCTGCAGAACCTCAGCAGCTTCATAATTCATGGCTTAATTCCCTGCTTTCCGTGGAAAACATAACCAGTGGCTCAATTTTTATTGAAACAACTCTAAATGGAGGTCAGCACGGAAAGAGAAACCTCCTGATGGAACCAGAAGCATTTTAGATGACAGCATCGTCCTTCATTTTGAGTGAGAGGCATTGTAAAGGAGTGGAGGCTTTCTTCTTGCTCATGTAACACGTGTTGATCCTGCAGTGGAGGGTATCTTGTGCGGCAGTACATCACCAAGGGGTACTATCCAGAGACACAACAGAAATATTTTTGGCAAAAAGCAGCAAGGGGGGGGGTTTATGGCGCCTGCTCATTTTCCTGGGCTGACTGTGTGCTTCATCGTGCCATGCTCAAGCTGCCTGGCAGGGAGGCTGCTGCACAGCAAGGAACGAGGGAGGAGAGGGAGAGAAGACATGATGCTGGTGTGGAGTCTGCTTTCCAAGTGGCAGAGCGGGAGCCTGGAGGCAGGGATCAGGACCGTATCCCCACAGGGAGCTGCACTGGTGCCACCTTGTTTCACTGACATGAAAGGAGCCCTGCCACTGTGTCCAGTTGCCTCTGTAGAGGCAACCCACGAGATTCCCCTCATGTGAGAACAGGCAGCAGTTTCACGTCAGCGGGCACAGCCCTGTATGTGTTTCTGAGGCCTGAAGGCTGTGCCAGGCTCTCAGCTGATTTTCCATGCCTTCACAGCCAGCTCCAGCCAGCAGCTCCATTTGCCCAGGTGGCACTTGCTGTGCTGCAGCCCTGCTAGCCAGATGTTAGCTTTTAGGAGGTGTCCTGGAAGACAGCCATGCTCTGTCTTGCATGCAGTGCAGGGATCAGCATGCCTTTCTACAGGTGTGCACAGGGAGTGGGATTTTGCAGGAGATCTGTGCCTTGCCAGCTCGCTCTCTGCCAGCAGTGCTGTGCCATGGCCCTCCTCCACTCATCCTCCAGGGAAAGGCAGGAGACATGAGAAACTCCCAGGGGATGGGCACAGAAATGCAAACTCCTTATTGGCTTTATGATGGCACTATCAGGGGCCATAAGCAAGACAGAGTTCTGGGCTGTGCAGAGTCCTACAGGCAGGGCAAAGGCAACCCCCAAATGCCTGGCAGTGACGCAGCTGAATTTTGGCAATGGTTTCCTGTATGAACTTGTGTTTGGTCTCAGACACAGCCAGCAGATAGGAGAGCAGAATGGCAAGTGTGTCTAACCCAAGGAGGCACGCTCCTCATTCAAGACCTCACACAGACAGACACACACTGATCTGTAGCTCCTGCTCCTCTGCCAGCATGGCTCGTGCCATCAGGAGCACAGTGTGTCTGCTGGGCCCCTGCTAAGCACTAGAAATGTTCTTGCATGCGTACTCTACATCCATGCCACAGGTGTAGAAACCTCTCTCTGCCCTGCTCCCAGCTGCTGCAGAGCAAAAACATCCTGTGAACACGCAGGATCTGGCTCAGTATGTGCCAGGCAGTGCAAGGCAGCTCTGTCAGCCCTGTGTCCACACCAGAAGTCACCACCAAGGTGGCTGGATCAGTGCTGAGATGTGCTGTCAGTGGTCTCAAGCATATCCAGGTTTGCTAGATATGGGGTCTTGGGACACTGCCACCCATGCAGGAGCAGGCACCCATTAGGTTTCCTTTTGGTTTCTCTTTCCGTGTTGACCTCTCTGTCTCATTTACAGATGCTGTCCTAACCCACGATTGTTGAACAGTTGAACCAGGCTCTTCATTTGGCTACAAACACATGTACTCTGACCCTGCTCCCTTGAGCTACACTTCTTCTCTTAATTTGTGTCTTGCAAATCTAAGGTACTTCTTATCCTCCTGAGCCCATATTTCTCACGCTTTACACTTCCTTACATTGCAGAGGCCATGAGGAAAACATTTGTCACCTTTTTTCTTGCTATGCCCAGGCCTCCTTCGGAAGGGCATTCAGCATGGCTTGTCTACCCAACAGCCCTGCTCAGAGTGACATCTGTGCCATCCTGACAGTGTACAGACAATTCAGCCCATACTGAGGCACAGGATGGCAATGCTGCTCCACTACTTCAGCCTCCATGTGACAGTCTTGAAGGGAAGTTTCCCAAATCATTGTGGACAATTTTGACATGGTCTTAGAGTCGCAGCACCATAGACTGGTTTGAGTTGGAAAGGACTTTAGAGATAAGGTACTTTCAGCCCCCCTGCCACGGGCAAACACACCTTCCACTAGACCAGGTTGCTCACTCTTCTTACTGTCCTCCTGCACAACCACAATCCATGGCATTTGGGAAATGCAGCAACAAGACTCATCTGAAATAACCTGTTAAGACTTTGTATGGTTCAGCTGCTCCAAAAATAGAAGCTTTCTGGAATAAGCTGCTGCCTGAACTTGATTGGCCATATCCGAGCCCTTCTAACTCATTAGCACTGAGCCGATTATGCGCTGAAGGATAAGCATTAGCCACACAAGCCAGCATCCAAACTCACTGATTTCCACGTCGAAACATCCAAGCTTTCTGGTCTCTGATTGATGAGTGGGAGATCCTGAAGGATGTCAAGAGTTACCTTTGTTTTGCTGTGAGTCACTATCAATGTTGGCAAGCATAACAAAAGCAGAGGAATGTTTTAGGCACCAAATATTGTACTTGTAGTAAAAGACACTAATCACCATGACTGAGATGTTACGCTGCCTGTGCACACTGCTGTCCTGGCAATTTGATCACTTCACTGCTAAGTGTTGTATCTCATATGTCTCACTTGATCGTGCATTTTTGGGGGCAATATTTAGTATTACAAGAGAATCATATTGATTTTCCACTTGCCTCCAGATGAGGACAGTAAAGCCATGCACCTATATTTTGAAGATTCTATGTGATTAGAGGTACCTACCTCTCTCCTCTACAGTGAGCAGACTGTGGTGGTTTCCTTGTTACAACAGAAAGCCATTCAAGGAACTTACCTCCCAAAAATGTATTACACAACTAAATAGGAGCCTTTTGCTACAGCAGTGTTTTAGTCTATGACATGACTGCATTGGTGGTCTCTGAAGGGATATACAAGGCTTATGCCAAGCTCTCATCTGTGTTCAATGTGACTCAGCCATGCACAGCTGAACTGGAAAAACTCCTGCAGGCACAACCCCTGGGCTCATTAGATGTCCTGATGACTGGGGGGAGGTTAAATCCACTTAACCACAAACAGCATTTCCTCCAAATATCTTTTGGTTTTTATTATTTCTGTGAGCTGAATTTTCCAGACACCTACTGACTCCTAAAGAAGACTCGTTAGCATTCCTTTGCAAACCCTGCTTACAATGAACGTCCTTCTGCCAGGAAGCCTGACCCAACTGTCTCCCTCTGAATAGTCAGTGTCCATGGAAAACAACTAATCAGTGATTCTGTGGGTGTTTTCCACTGAGTGTCAAAAGTCCTGAACAGCTGATTGAGTAGGTTCTGCTTGTAATAAATTTCTTTCCTCACCAATGGAGAGTCTAATAAGTAATAAAGCACTGAAGATAAATCATCTTCAGCCAAAGCATTAATATTTAAGTTAAAATTTTCTTTTTAAAAGGCAATGGAAGCAAGCTAGAGGTCGAATGCTTTAAAACTGTTCATTTTTAAAGGAAGAGGATGTCGCACTCAGAAAAAGAGGTGTTTTGATCAAATCACAGTCAGCTGTCAGGGGCACTTAGGGACATACAGAAGAGTTGAGGTTTGTATTTTAAAGGAAGCTACAAAGATTTGACATGAATGAATGAGTTGATTAAAATCCCCATGCTCTCTTTGCACACACTGGCACTGACTTGCCAGTACGGTGATAGTAGTTAATCCCCAGTTACATCTATTTTAAAAGTCAATTTTAAACATATGTTCAGTGCTGATATATTTCTCTGTAGGTGGCTTTCTTTTAGCACAGTCTGTAGTTTACTGCATTTCAGCCAATTTCCCTCTGGGATATCAGTTTTCAAGCTACTTATCTTGGTTGGGAAATTAAAACTCAAACGAACAGGCTGACATTCAGAAAACATGTCTGGATCATTTTTAGTATAACAAAAACCCATGTGAAAGCACGAGCTAGACAAGGAAAAATCAGGTGCAGCTGCATCCTACCTAGTTATAAATACCAGGAAAAAAAATTACTTGTATTGCAAATAACTGCAAACAAGTCTGTCCTTTAGCTACATATCAGAAGCCATGTTTTCTGCAGATCTGGATCCCTTTGTAGTAGTAAATCTTTTTCTGAACACAGGTAACATCCACTTGGAGAAAGATGGGAGCTAGCAGCCAGCTGGTCTTTGGTTGTCCCCTCCCCATCTTCCCTTCTCTCCCTGCACCCAATTCCCAGACATTTTGACATTTGTGTGAGGGTAATAAGGGGCAAGTCCTGGGGACAGCTCAAATGCAAGATCCTTTAAGATGGGTTGGAGTAGGGGACCAACCCATTAGTGCAGGAGTAGCTGGAGCTGGCTGAGAGATGGCAAGGAGCTCTTCTCCTGTCATGAATTGCTGAGTTTGCCAAGGCCAAAAGGGGCAGTGATTACTAAATTACAGAATGGACTTTGGAGGAGCTTAGAGGGCTGGGACTGGGACATATATGCCCATGAAAGGGCAACAAAGTGTTAAAACTGAAAGTCCCAAAACCCGTGGAGTACTTCTTGAGAACCACCATCCTCGTGTAGTCTCCTGCAGAATGAGAGCTGCAGATACCACAGAGAAATGAAACATTTTGAACTTCTGTTTTCTGGCACTTAACCCAGACAGCAAGAAGCAGAGCATTAAGCAAGTTCTTAAATTCTGGATATTCTTAAAGATAGTGATATCAAGACCTTGATTTTATCTGAGATTTCTTAAGCAACTTTTTATCAAGGCAGCTCAGCACCCAGCCCAGCTGAGCTGTGAACTACAGTTACCTAAAATAATCTTACGACCCATTTTCTGTGGGTGTTACGGTTTCTACCACGCCTCTTCATTTTTACACCTTGCCTGTTTGTGTTTTACCCAGCACAACAGTTTTAGGCTGCTGCCATCTCTCTGATTAGGTTTTCATTCACATTATGTTTTGCCTAAGCAGGAGAAGTGTGATTTAATCTCCCACATATACAAGTAAATTAGATTAAAAGGAGCGAATAAATAAGACATCAATTGCAGATGATAAATCATGAATGATTCATGTTATCAACTGTGCTCTTTGAGAAAGCCATCAGAGAAGCTGTCCCATTGTACTTTCAAGTGAATCTACTCCAAAGCAGTAAACTCTTTCCCATTAAAACATATTCATTATAAATTGAAGCGTGGTTCATTAATGCTTTTCTTCACAATTATCCTTTTAAGAAACTGGAATTATATTTTATACAATCCACACCAAGACAGGGAGACAAGACTGAATAACTTCTTGCTCTTACTCAGATACTTTTGAGGATTTCCATCTTCCTTTTTGATGCCTGAAAAACTGTACTACAGTCCATGACTAGTAGTGGTTCCAGCCTCCATTTTCCAGGACAACTTTAAAAGAAATTATAAAAAAAAAAAAAATCTTTTTTTTTAGTTTATTTTAAAAGAAGTCAGATGAAGATAAGATAGAAATGATGAAGAAAGGCTGGTAAACCTGGATTTTTTTTTTTGTCATAAAGGTAGAGAAACAGAGAAGCACATTTTTACTGCATGGCCCCAGAGTTGGGTCAGTGCACTTGCCCTGCAAAGGACCTGCCATGTTTGTGATGTTGAGCAAATCCTTCCCTGCCTGCTATGGTTTCCCTGCCAGCATCACACTTCTTGACTATTTATTCTGTACATCCTCTGGAGCTGGGGCTCTCTCTTGTAATTTTTTTTATGCATAGCAGGACATTTTTAAGTACTGATAAGTGCCTTTACTTTTGCTTGAGTTCAGCATTGGATCTCTGCCTATGAAAACCTCATGTTGAGGTATAAATTTGCTGCCAAAATTAAAAGATAGGTTTTGCCCATCTCAAAGTTCAGTTCTCATTTCAACCCATCCCTCTATCTTCAGTGGCTAAAAGAGACATTTTACTAAAGCTCTCTAAAGTGCTTTTTATCTTAGCTCTGCCAACAACTGTGTGTGTGACTTTTTCAGGGCTCCTTCCTGGTGTGAAGAGAGGGACATGGATTCTGGTGGGGGTGTTTATCAGAACACAGTAAAGGACCAGGTAGGTGTTGTATGCACTCTACTTTTATTGTCTTGCCAGGAATCGAGTCAGGGGAGACAGGTCCCAATTAATAGCTGTAGAACAACTTTTAACAATGGAACTGTTTTCATTAATGGAATCCAAGCTACTACTTTTAATAGCAGGCACTTATTCAGGCAGTACCCTCAATTTTTACACCCCCCAAGCTGTGGCCCAAGCAGGGAGGCCCAACACTTCCCGAAGTTGTAGGCAATCATCCTGATGTGCCACAGCTTCTGGATGGGTGTTTGAGCAACTCCTCCGGGGCTGCCCACTCACAGCAGGTCTGTACATGGTCTTTGCACCTTCATGGTGCTGTCCTGAGTGTGGGGTGGCCCTGGACACTGTCAGGCAGCTCTGGGTGTCCTGAGTTTCTCAGCTCTCAGAGGTTAAGCAGGACCACCAGTGTGCAGGATGGTCACACCCTCCCAAGCCCACATTTTTTCTCTCCTGGACCTGCTGTTTTCTGGTGACTATCCCCCATGCACACCCACAGGTACCTACAGGTTCTCCTCACACAAGCTCACACAGAAGAGGTGTTTAGGATGTTTTATACCTCAGCATTTCCCCAGTTCATACAGCTGTTAAAAACTCTGAGGAGCTCTAAAATGAAGTGACACACACTTTTATTTGAAGAAACACTTCTAATTTTAACTCCTTTTCTAGAAGTAGAACATGTCCTAAGGAAGAATTTATAACATATTCATTATGGTATCTTTGCTTTATTTCCTCTGGGGAATGAGATTCTGCCTACAACAGAAAGAAGGAGAGAAAAGAGGAATTCTTTTGCTGTAGGAAACAAACAAAAGAAATATTATGATTTTCCCAGTCCTTCTGCAAAAAATATGGAATGAAATTTTATATGCAACCGAGAATATGTTGGGTATTTGTAAAAAAATATTATATATACTTTGCTTAGTCGCTTGTAATAAATGTTACCAAATGCAATCATACAAGTGTAAATTTTTTTGAAAAACAATTTTTAAAAAATGTACCTTTTCTGTTGAGAGTTTTTTTATTTAATTTCAATGAATCCAGTTTCTGAGCATCCTGGCAACCAGAACCCTGGAAAAGTGTAAATGAAGGGTATATGATTATAATGACAAACCTGCCAGTTCATTACCTGTTTGTGATTTTTGACCTTCCCTGGACTGTGTCTGTGGTTTATTTGCCTTTGTCCAATCCTTCCCCATCCTGGGCTCCTGGGCTGCTCATGGAGGGCAGGGCTGTAATCTGCCCTGCACCTGCAAGCCTTGGGTTTATTTAGGAAAGTACCAAGGCAACCAACACACATTTTTCTGAAGAACAGGTGGAACTGCAGAGCTCTAGAAAACAAAGCTACATGCATGGAGCCAGTGCCAGCAACACACACACTCCCAATCCATCTGTGCTAGAAAGAGAAGATCCCCGCACTGCCTTGGTGTCCCAGTGAGAGATCTCCACAGCACTGCTTAGCTCCCAGGGCTCTGCTTTCCTCTCTGCTTTTTCATTCCCCTGCTTTGGCCTTTCTCAGAAGTGCCTCTGTCCACAGCCACTCAGGGAAGCATGAAGGGGATGGCAAAAAGTGTCAGCCATCCTGACTCACGTGTTCCAGCAGAGGCTTGTTATTCCAAAATGAGGAATGACTAGGAGTAGTATCACACAAGAATAGAAAGAAATGGCAATTCTCACATTTTTTATAGCGGTGACTTCTCAACAGGCACTTTTTTCCCCTTTCAGACCTAGTCATGGGGAAAAGAGATATGCTAATGATAATAGGGGATTTATTTGTATCAGATTAATTTAGGAAATCATCAGTGACGTGAAAGTGTGACTCATAATGATGCCCAGGAACTATTGTCAACAGAAGGCCATCATCTTCAAAAACAAGTGGGTCAAAAATACACTCATTTTTGCTGGGCAACTTCCCTCAGGCTTTCCCATCTGAAATTTTGAAGTATAAAGTAAAAGTTTCTACTAAACAACTGAAGAGAAGAGCATATGAAACTATATATGCTTATATGTAAAGAGAGAATATGTCACAATGAAAGGAAGAAAAGGCTACCCAGATTCTCCTAAAAGCTGGAACAGGACTGTAAATTCAAGTGTTTGTTAAGTATCAACAAAATTATTCATTAGGCTGACAAATTAGAAATAATTAGTGCATAGGACATCCAGGTGGAGAGGTCTTCGTTTCACAAAACGCTTGCTTACATTTAAGAGATAAAGACTATGTAGAGAAAGTATAAATTAAGAAAATATAGAAAATGGAAAGGAATTCTGCCAAGATGACTCTTAGTACTCAGATGTCTATGGGGCTTTCCAGTAGCATCATGTGTTGGGCTGAAGCTATTCATTTGCTTGAATTTAAGCACACGTTTAAGTCCTTGCCAAATGGAGGCCTAAATAACATTGACTCAATATTGCCTGGAGCTTAAAAACTCATGTCTATGTGAAAAAACTTCCTGCACCTCTCTTTCTCCCTTTTCCCTTTGTGTAACTAGTGTTGGCTATAGTGAGCCCTGAGTCTGAAAACCCATTGGCTGACCACAATAAATAGGCTGTGTGCATCATTGGGTCTCTGCAGGTTTTTATTCATCCCCAGAAAGAGCTTTGCTGCTCAATTGCTATTGATAAGTAATTACCAGACACACTGATAAATGGGAGGTGGATAGCTTTACAGCCACTGCAAAGCATTACAGTACATAATATTTCTATAAGCCATTAATTCCTTTTTAATGGCTTGCTCAATGTTTTATCACAATGAAAAGGTTCACACTCAGTGATAATAAGATCTAAATCTTGTTACTAGTGTGGCATAGACGATAAATATTGTGTGTAATGTCCAGGCCTTTCTAGACAACAAGCAGATTGAGAGATTTGAGCTGGATGAAATACTGTTTCTACCTCTGATTGCATTAGTTTCAAGTTGTGGAAGATGTATTCCAGATGTGCTATGCTAATAGGATTATTTCATAAAAGTGCAGACAGATTTTAGGAGCAACACCCTGATTAAGCAGCTTGCAGTCTCCATGAAGCTTTTTTAAAAAAATTCCATCTGGATTAATGGCTCTTTGGTCTTACATTAATTTCAGTCAGTTGTCATAGATCACAAGAAAGTTGTCATTCATTGACAAGTGGTCATTTACTCTTTCAGATTTCCAGGCCTCCTTACACTGATCCAAAGGAAACATGATGAATGCTTTAGGTGGAATCTTGGTACACTCAGTGAGGATTATTTATAAATTAGCATGTTGAAAGTGCCCAATGCAGTTTGCAACTCCCAATTTTCACACACATGTATACACATATATACAAGAAGTACATTTTTATATGTTCGTGATTTATGTGTGCATGCATTTTTACAACTGTAAAGAACAGGCTAATATTAAAGATTCAGAATAGAGTTGAACAGTGTAAAGGCTGACATTTCTTGTTTATACTTCATTTTAAAGCTGATGGCTGAATGAGCATGTTTTTTCCTTTTAGTTTGTATTTATCCCCAAAGCATATTAAAAGAGTTTGCCTTCATTTCTGCTTTGAGTGTATCTGGTGCCCTCAAGTGAAACCACTGACTCATGCTCCTTCAAAAGCCCCCTGGTGATCATTAATTCAGGAAACTAGACATAAGAGAAAATACTTGGCTTTGCTGTCTTGGAGCTAGTTAATATAAAAATCCTCAGCCATAGGACTGTCTTACAAGGACTGACTTTCTTTCTTGGTTGGCCTGTAACATGCTGTAGACAAACACCTTTCCCTATTTCTACTTTGGGTAATTAGGACAAAGCTGCTGTTTCTTGCACACCATGTCAAACACAGCTCAGTGGTGGCTGCTGCAAAGCACTTCTGCAGGGAAGCCAGACAGACCACATCTTCCAAGTCATACTTGCCTTCCATAATCCAAGATTACTCTAAGAAAAAAAAAAAAAAGACAAGAAATGAAAATCATAGAATCATAGAACATGCTGAATTAGAAAAGACCCATCAGGATAATTGAGTCCAACCCATGGCCCTACACACGGCACCCCAAGAGTCACACCAGGTGCCTGAGAGCATTGTCCAAATGCTTCTTGGCCTTTGTCAGGCGTGGGGCTGTGACCACTTCCCTGGGGAACCTGTTCCAATTCCCAGCCACCCTCTGGGTGAAAAACCTTTTACTGATATCCAACCTAAACCTCCCCTGGCACAGCTTCATACCGTTTCCTTGAATTCTGTCCCAGGTCACAAGAGTGAAGAGATCGGTATCTGCCCCTCTGCTTTTCCTCATGAGGAAGTTGTAGATGGCAATGAGGTATCTCCTCAGTCTCCTCTTCTCCAGGCTGAACACACCAAGTGACCTCAGCCAGTCCTCATACAGCTTCTCCTCCAGACCCTTCACCATCCTCTTGGCTCCTCTTTGGACACTCTCCAATAGCTTTATATCTTTTTGATATTGTGGCTCCCAAAACTGCCCTAAGGGCTCAGGGTGAGGCTGCACCAATGCAGATCTGAGCAGGGCAATCCCCTCCCTTGACTGGCTGCTAGGGCACACTGCAGACTCACATGGAAGTACAATGAAATTCGTTTATTAAATTCCTATTTTTTGTACTAGTCGCAATCACACGGTGGTTTAAGTATTGCAGTGGCTTTCACAGTGACCTGTCGTTTTCAGTTTGTCTTGTCCTTCTGTATATGAAAAAAAGAGATTAACAAGGAACAACCAAGAATTATCCTTCAAAGTTTTTGTCCATCATTTTCATTAAATACTTCCTTCAGTGCCAGAACCAGAATTAGAAGAAGCTTTCCCACATAAATTCTGCACCACCTACTACTTACTGGTGACAAAAGCACCTTATCCTCTTCTGCTTAGGTTAATAATATAAAAGCAGCAATTCAGAATTCCCCCCTAAACTAAAATCCCTGATCATCCCATCCTATGTATTATCATATGAAAGTTTGCTAAAAAAAACCCAAAACAGCTTGGATAAATTTTTTTTTTTCTTTTTCTCCCCCTTTTTTTTGAATTGTGTGTATTTGTTGAACTTCAGTACCTAGACAGTTATGCATATGTTGGCTGATCCTTCAGGGAGAGCTGATAGAAAACAGCACTTTAGCTCATTATTTTTAATTCAATTAATACAAACCAGACATCAGGCTTGAAGTATCCCTTCTGCCTTTCATCATGAAAACAAGTGTCTAAAACAGAGACGGGCCATTATATATTCTCTATGCATAGACCAGAATGCCAAAAAATACCTTGAATAGAGAATCATAATTGGAAAGCCTCATTTCTTTCAGGCCATGTTTGTTTATTGGATTACATCCCTCTCTGTAAAGTAGCTTGCTGGAATAAAATATACACAGTCCACAAGCCCTAAAACAAGACCAATAAAAATGAACCTCTTTTGGTTGTCAGGGCACAGAAACAGCAGTATGCAGCAAAGGCCTCCAAAACCTACACCTTAAATAGTTAAGACACAGGATTTCAGAGAGTGTCAGTAGAATAACCAGCACAGGCGTGGCAAAAATGCTTATTTCAAAATGTTTTATTAATTTACTATTTTTACTCAAATAATATTCCAGTTTTCCTTCATTTATTCCCTCCCCCATGACTGAGCCCTGAAAAAACCTAAGGTTTTTTCTTAAAACATTGTGTGAGTGGGGCTTACATTGCTTGACTTTCAGACACTGATAATCAAGATGTGAACAGCTGACCTTCTCAATCCAGCTCCTTCATGCTCCAGTGACAGAAAAAGGCACATTTTAGGCAGCTATTCATTAGCCCTATTTTAAGCATTTGCTTTAGGGTAGGTGAATCAAACATTCACATGGGTGGCAGTTTTTCTCCAGAGGGAACCTAAATGACAAACTCCAATGGAAATGCCTATACTGGATGCAGTTATTTCTCTCTGTTGGCATCTGCTGCTATGAAAATCCCCAGTCTTGGGTCGGGTCCCCTTTGGTCTGATGCAGAAGGGACATTCCTATCCTTCGGGTGGCTCCTGGGCAGGGGGCTCAAGCATGGATTCATGACAGAGACATGGCATGTGTTACTTGATCCATTTTCTGCTAACCAGAAAAATGGTTTGGGTGGAGAGAGGATTAGCTAAAATGAGAGGCAGGGGAGGTGGTGGGTGAAGGAGAAACAAGCTGCTGGTGTCTACCTGGTGTTTTTCCCTAGAAATTCAGACTTGTCATGTTTGTCTCCCTAGGCTACCTTGACTGTTGGAGAAGAGATTACAAAATAAACAGTGAAACAACTGGAACTATCCATGAAACAGCTGCAGTGACAACAGTGGGTTACTTCCCAAGGGCTACTTGGGAAATGCAAAGGAAAACCTTGCATTGCACTACCAAATCTAGGAGAACACTTCTGTGAAACTGAAGCCATGATAGCTTACCCTGGTCATGTAATCACATCCTTCCCTACACTTACTCTTATTACACTAGGTATGGATTTGATTATTCTGTCAGCAAATACCCTATATGCTTGAGATTGATGAGTATGACATGTTTGGAAATATGGAGAACCAATAGGTTAAACATAATTCACATAAAGCTAATAAAAAGAACAAAAATAATTTACATATTAATCACAGAGTTCCAGTCTTCCAGAAGACAGTTGGAAAATTGATCTCTCATAAGTATAGACTGAGAAAGTAGGTTGAAGAGGGAATTAAGCTTAAAGACAGGACGTGGCATGACTTTCATCACAGGCAGCCTGAATTTAAAAGCTACCAATTTGGTAGGGAGAAATCCATTATTCACAGTGCATCAGCTCGTGCCGAGCACACGGGGATTCCATAGTTGCTCTGAAGAAATTCACATTGGCAGGACAAAGAGCTGCTTATACCCTGGCAAGCATGAGAAATCCCATATAACCTTAGTGAGACAGACACACACTATGGTCATTTTAAAATCACTAGATAAATTACAGAGTGAGAAGTTAAAGAGCAGCTCAGAAATACTTGTTGATCTTGTTCCTGGGCTTAATGCTTATTGTGTTCTGCTCTTAAAACAGTTGTCAACTCAGACACACAGTTCTGGCTGTGTGGTGAGCATTTTGTATGTGTGTTTGCACATGTGTACATACACTGGAGAAGAGATGAGCTTAAATTACTAACTTTGCTTCTGAAATTAAGACTCTAAGGAGGCTAATTACAGCATACCATTGCTACTAAGAAGGTATAACACATAGAAGTACACACAGAAGTATAGTTAATACACCAACACAAACTGATATGGGCCGTGCACAGCTCTGCAGATTTTTTATGCTTGATTGTGGAGAGATTCAGTCTATCAGTAGAATATTAATCGTACCACCATTTCAGGAAAAAGTAGGAATCCTTAGTTCACAAAAGACTGGAATTGGCTGTGGAATCTGCCCCACACAAATTCCCCTAATGTGAACAAGTGTCCAGCAATTTGTCTTCCTGAAGTCTTAACTATTTCATCAGATCCTGCCCTTGAAAACTCCTTACTCTATCATTCGACCGTGTGCTGTTACTGGTTTATGAACTTCACTTGGGTTTTTAGCTGAAGTTTTCCATGTAGGTTTGTGTTTCTGTATCAAACCACGCAGCCTCTTGTTTTATAACATCTATTGAAAACAGCCTGGCTGGTTTTGAGAGGACTGGTTAAAATACAGACCTTTGCTTATTTCAGAGTGGAAGAAAAAAGATTAGGATGACTTTTTCAAAGTGGATGCACGCCTTGTAGAAGACTGTGAAACTTAGCAAGTTGGCACTCCCCCCCCCCCCCCCCCCCATATTTAAGCACATGTAATGTTAAAACTTAGAGGCATTGTATGGTTACCACTAAGTTGTTTTTTTTTGACAGAAGTATGGTTCCAGCCTATCACTGAAATGAAAACATCAAAATAAAATAAGGCAACAGTCAGCCAAGGAAAAATGAGTCTACTTTTGTTTTCCTTTGTCCAAGGATGCATGGCACAAACAAGGGGTCTCTGGGTAGGACCAGCCAGTACACCAGGAAGCAAAGAAGATGCTGAGAAGAGGCAAACCCTACAACAAATCCAATCCCCTTAGTATAAACATCTAGATCCTCTGGCATAAGCAATGTACAAAGGTAGAAATTAGAGCTTTTATCTTGCATTGACTAATATAACCAATTATTTTTTTAGCCACCTCAGAGACTTGAGATGCCCAGAGAGCTGGCGTTTTCATCTGAAGGCCTGCTGTTCACAAACACAACCTGTGATACGTGCAATACACATTTTTATTTTTAGCAGATTTTTGAGGCACATCTACCATTGTCCCAGGTCCAGTCATAGTAACAAAGAGGCACTTTAAAACCATTTTAAAAGCCAGTCCTGATTATTCTTTCCTGGCATTTCTTCACCTGATGAAATGACAACGAATGGGAGCAGGCAGTCTGGAAGGCTCACTTTCTAATTATCATACAGAGGAGTAGGCTGGGACCCCACACATGATGAAAGTGGATTTTAGAAGGTCTACAGATATTGACACTTACAGATGGGGGTTAGAAACCAACATGTATTTCTTTTGTTGCCTGCACAATGCCTAAGTAAATACATGTATTGGCAGAGATCAAAGGAGGCTATTACAGATCCACTTGCTCTGTAATGGGATGTATTTTACAGGAAGAGGTTTGGTTAAAGCTCTCCAGATTTATTCAGGCTTCCTCATGTGAAGAATGTCACACTGGCAGGTTTTCTCCTGCCTCCTTCTGTGGTCTGTAATTTGGACCTATAATACAAGATAAGCCATGGTACTTCTAGTTACCATATTGAAAACAGGAGTTGCTTCAGGCACTGTTGAGAGAGATAACTGTGAGGCAGCATGAGCTTTATCTAGTCAAATTAGGTCTGCCTGATACTGCATAAAATCCCATTGAGACAGTTTATTCAGCATAAGCCAGGTGAGTGACTTTGGCTAAACATGCACAAGGAAAGTAACAGCAGAAAAGATCAAAGTGCATCAAAACCCAGAGATTATATCCAGGACTGGTTGTTTGTGAGTATTTAGAAAAGACTTTAAAAACCAGCTTGGCCAAGGTGATCCTTTCCCTAAAATATCTTTCAGCCTAAGCTGTCAGCCACTTCTTGAGCCAACATGAGGCTTGAAATTGCAGAACCAAAGCTTGCAACATTGCACTGTATTTGAGATATCTAAGAGATCAATGTTCTTCTAAGAAGGTGGACACAATTCTGCAGGTATAGAAATACCTACATTTCACTAAAATTTACTTACTTTGCTTACGTTAGGATGGGGGCTACCGTAGGATTTTACAGTACTCCCAAATTAAGGCCCTGAAGTAAATTTTGTTACCACTTAGACCAATTAAAAAGACATGTTCTAATACTTCCTAACTCTGTGGTGACAGTCTCTCAGAAGACCTAAAGGTGGGAAGAATTGTGGCTAGGAAATGGACTAGGAAATATTATATCTCCCCAAAATGTAGACAATCAGTTTGTACCAACACGGATGCAGCCTAGCAAGGGATGAAGACTGCCTTTTTGTGCCTGTGGAGCACAAAAAGTAGAGTGTGAGGCTATTTAGCATCAAGGGGGAAATGGTTCAGCTCTTTAGGAGATCTCTTGATCTCAACACATCTCCAAGGCTAAGCACTGCAAACTGAGTCCTCTGTAAGTCAGCAAGCTGGCCAGCAAAAGGCATCAGGTCTCTGAAACTGCCTGGGGAACAGAGAGATTGTTTCAAAGGAAGAAAGCTCCATGGTGTTTGTGTTATTCCAAAAGAAGAAAGTTCCATGGTGTTTTTGTTGACCATGGGATCTAGTTACCCAGCTCTAGCAACATTGGTGCTGAGTCTAGAAAAGCTGGAGGTGAGAAGGCAGGAAGATGAATGGACACACTTGACATTTCTCTTGAAAGAGCTGAACTAGAAAGAGACTTGGACCCACTTCTTACCATAAGCAATCCTGTATCTTTTTGTGTTGTCTCTCTGAGCATTTGGCTTATGAACCAATGCAGCCCCCAGGCAGGGTCAGCCAAGGCAGGCTCTGTTTCTGGAAACAGGAAAGGCATGCTCTACTTCTCCAAAGACTTCTCTACAGCTGTCACTCATGGGAGATCCAAGGAGCCAACGAGCACCAGGCACTAGAGATTCTTTGAATAGTTTTTCAACAGCTGGTGTTTTCTGTTCACAGTCTGGCTGCCAGAGCTGGTCTGTTTCAGGTCTACATTTGCCTCTAGTCTGACTCTGGTGGACTCACAAACAGGGAGTACAGTTCTGCCCACATGTCTTTGAACTCAGGAGAAACATGTTTCCGAACCAACTAGGAAATGGAGCAAGTAGTCAAACAGAATAATCTTCCATTGCACTGCTCTTCCCTGAAAACAATCACCTGGAGGTTCCCCAGGGTCATCTCTGAGCCCTGTCCTGTTTTCAGGACCTGTACTTGGAGCTTGTTTGTTCATGTCTGAAAAGCTCAGCAGAATTCAAGCGCTACAAATTTCACCTCTATGGGTAAAACAGAAACGAGACCTGATTGAGCTTTCCCCTTCCTTCCCACTCTGGTCTGCAGGTGAAAGTTACTCCCTCCCTGTGTTTTATGTTGGCTTTAGCTGCCAGTACCACACTGAACAGACTCAGAGAAGAGATGTGGACAGAGTAGCACTGCAGCATACCCTGCATTATAAAATGATAAGATTTTGTACTAAGGTCACTTCTTCCATGGGAGAAGTTTGAAAAACCTTTCTCCAGCCTCACACAATCATGTAACTATGTTACCTTCTCAAGGACAAGAGACTTTCCTGTTTTGGACACCCAGAGACACACACCAAACAGAACAGGCATGCCCCAGTACAGCCCACGTGCAGCCACGCTACGGGAAAGCAGGGTCGATGCTCAATCCTGCAAAAACAAGAACTATTCTGACATTTCTGAAAAAGATAAAGCACATTTCTGAGTAATATTAGGCTTGTTTAGTTGGAGATTTGTCTATTTGAAGTCTGGTCTTATCCTTTCAGCTCTGCTTGTTTTGAACTGTTGCACCTTTAACAAGCCCTTGTACAGTTGAGAGTGAAGCCCAAGCCTGCAGTTTGCATGGAATTACACAGCAGACAGCTGCAGCTTGCTTTGGCTGTATGAGTGCCTTAAAATATGAGATGGGAACATGAAATAAGTCTCAGGCAGTACACACAAGTGTTCCAGTCTAAACTGGGGTGATTCATTTCCAGAGATGAATAGGTGTGATTTAATTTGACAAGGCTCTTTTTCAATACCAGTGGCTTTATCTTTCTAAACTTAACAGAATGAGACTGACAGTGCCTGAACTAGGGTTTTCTGAGAACATCTGGGCCCTTATTTCTATCATCCTTCCTTGCCAAACAAGAAGTTTTCTTCTGCAAATAAATACAGGAGCTCTAGCCAAGGGGATACCAGGTGGGGAGAGGTCAAGCCTCAGCCCAGCCTTGTGGAGCTGCAGATAAGCCAGATTTCAGCTCTAGCCAGCCACCCCACGTGCCAGGAGCTGTGGGAGATGATGGGACCTGCAGGACACAGGTTGTGTTCCTCTCCCCTCGGCTTCCATGGAGCTCTCAGGCATTGCAGACCATGGCCATAGTGGGGGCTCAGACCCTCAGGCCAGCCCTCCCCGGCTGCTCTGAGCAGGACTCAGCCACAGGCAGGTGCTGGGCTTTGGCCCCAGGGACTGGCTCGTGTGATGTGGTTTCAGTTACCGTGTGAGGTGTTTAAGAAAGGCAGTTCCCTGTAGGAAGCTTTTCCCCCAGGGCAGGAACACTTGTGGGTTTGTGTCTGTTTGGTTCACACCATGACACCTATGTATTGCACAGGGTCTGAGGCTGTGGGGCATAATGGTTCCCATCTGCTCCCTGTTCCTGAGCCTAACAGCTTTCTCCTTGGCCCTCACGTCCCAAGAGTGGATGCAGCTATGACAGCACTGATGTGGTGACCAAGCTCCTCCTCCAAATCTGACAACAGACGGACAGAGGCATGCAGGCAAGGGGGTTAGGAAGGTGATAAAATGGCTGGTGTCTGCCTACTCTGCTAGCCTTTTTCTGTCTCCCTTTTGCTTGGACAGCTTAGATGGCATTGAATCACTTATTTGTTACTTCACAATTTTCCTGGCTATCAGCACCAAAAAACTGACCCATGTCATGCTCTGCCAGGACTTCTGGGGGAGCACACATCTGAAGATGGGACTTTAAGAAATGCAGGTGGGTGCTGCCATTGAGATTTCTAATCCACTCCTCTGTAACAAGATGAAGAAAATGATATTTATTATACAACAAAGACAGTGAGACAATTGTGGCCCTTGGAGACAGGAGTCAGAAGGCCTGCCAGGTAGGGATGCAGAAGAGGTGAGAAGCTCCAGTGCCAGACCAGCACATTCCAGGAAGGAGGTGTATGAAGAACTGGAAATGGGATCACCTACTTTTGGTAGCCTAGGAGGCTCAAGAATTGAGTTCAGTTGTAACCAGAAGAGGTGCAGGAAGCTGCTGGCCCTTCTCCAGCTGACCTAAGCCAGGCCCTTGCACAAGCATGGCAGTTTTGAAAACAAATCATTCTGATCAAGAACATAGTCATACAAAAAAATGTGCAAGGCAACACTGTGTGCATGTTTCTTATGAAAATCAAATAAAATCCCCAAGAGATAATTTGAGAAACCTGTCTGGTACTTCAAAACAGCATGTCTGAGTGCTTATGGCTGTGGGTCATCCTGCAGAAGCTCCCCTCCTGGCAGCATCCCTCCCACCTTGGGGCAGAGGGCAGAGCAGCACCACCTGCCATGTCCTCCGAGCCAGGCAGTGGTGCAGGCAGGCAGCCATCCTCCTCCTCCTCCTCAACTGCTGCTAAGGGAACATGGGGAGATGAGCTGTAATTATACCAATAAAGTGTGAGAGAGAGACAAAGAGAAGGAGAAGGAGATGGGCATTTGTGATGGTTCTCTCTTTCGTTTTATTTAATTTATTTTTTGTAAGTCACCAACAGAAGGCATGCAAAACACTTCATGTATCATCAAATGATTGAAATGTAAGTGAGGCCTTTTGATCAGTACTGTCAGCATCTTACTAAACACAATGGGATGAGCACTGGGATGAGCACTAAACACAATGGGATGAGCAAAAGTGGTAAACTGCAAAATTTAACCCAGTCACCAGTACCTTCCCAGCTGAAATTCACAGAATTAGAGCATTTAAATAATATAGGGGGAGAGGTATGGAAAGTTCATGGAATATGACATTATTTAAAGCTAAGCTGCCTTTTGGAGAAGGGAAGTCCCCTACCCTGTCACCTTGGGGACCTTGGCAGTGGGAATCATGCTGTTTCAGCCAGAGGTTTCCTAGGGAGAAAAACTCTCAGAAAGGCAAAGCAGCCTGGAGATGCTGTGGCACTTCCCACCCCTCTGTGACAGTTCACCATTCAGGGAAGGCAGCACATCCTGCCTGGGCTGTGGGAGCCTGGGACAATCTCACACCATGGCCCTGGCTGGTGCTTAGCCTTTAGGGGAAAGAGAGCAATTGCATCACAACACAGTGCCTCAGCCAGTTGCCAGGGAATCCAGCACAGCCTCCCACTTCATTGAATAAACAGTTAATTTCCTGATGGTTTTAATCACTATTCAACAGTCTTTACAATAACATGCTTATCCTTTGACCTTAAACACAGCCTTTCTGGAAGAATACAGACTATTACTGTAAGCCTTACCCTTCTGAACCACTAAATGCAAGTTACAGGGAGATGCTCAATCCAGGAGCAAACTGAGTGATTCCCATGTGGGTAGGTGCCTGGATTAGTACAACAGTAGCAAAGAATGTACTAAAGGAAGGGAGGAAAAGAGGGAGATAGAGGTTAGAAGGTAATTACAGATACTTAACAATTAGCAGGTTCAGTAGAAGCTGCTGACTCAGAAGGCATTTCAGCTCACAAAAGTGATGCTGTGATCTGCACATCAGGAGGGGCAAGGAAGCACTTGCAGGGTTTTAAAGCCAAGCACAATCCCCTCCTCCCCTGTATTTGTACCTGCAAGGAAGGGAACAGACCACCACAATGCTTATTCCCTGTACCCAGAAGTGGGATAAGAGCCAGTTAATGCCACTCATATGGCCTGAGATCTGCTCCAGCCCTGACTGTGTGCAAGGACAGCCTGGAAGAGCCAGTCTTCTCTGTGCAGCAAAGGGCAATGCCCACAGTCCATCAAAATTATTGGCTGGCATACACTTTTTTGCATACACTTTTTCGTAAATTTGGTTTGCATTTCGTAAAATGGATATACTGTATCAGTACCATTCTGATGCTGCTAGGGAGAGGGCAACGTCAGGGTGCAGTTACAGTTTGGAAAAATTAAAAAATAAGTGTATACACACACACTCATGTTAATATTAAATATCTGTTGAATGTCTGGCCAGAGCAAATCTCAGATGAACAGACATAGCACCACTGATTTCACCCAAACTGCAGATAGCTGTGCAACACTGCAGTATGGCACTGTGCTCAGTATAAGCATGTATGTCTGCCATCACTACAGGAAACAGAAAAAGGGCAGCTCTGCCCTAGCTCTGCCAAAGCAGGCAGCACTGCAGTGAGGAGTTTGGCCCTACATGGCCACACACCCCTGGGAGCCAGGGTGCTTGCTACCATCCATTTCTCCTACTTATATGTGTCTTATATGTGTTAGTGCACACACATTGCTTAATTACTGACCTTAATGCAACATGTCAGTACAATGCAGTTCTCTTCAATTCCTTTTAACTTGCCCATGCTGGATGCTTGAGGTGAAGCTATTCTAAACAGCTTGCATAATTTCATACGTGCCATTACCAAGAAACACTATGCATTTTAAACAATGTGAACAGGCCACAGCACTAATGAAGTTAAATGAAGCTGGCAAATGATAGTGAACTGGAAAGGATTTAGCATATATGTCCTGAAAGGACAATATTTATAAAGACAAAAATCTAACTGTGTGCTGAGGGAAAGCTTTCTGCAAAAAGATGACTGTGGTTCCCAGGATTTCAGCTATCAATCATGCCTCCCAAAAAAAAGACCTTTCCCCCTGGATTATTCCTTTACACTTTCAATCCTAAAATTTCCCATCTCAACCTGTAGGGTGTTGAAGTCTCCCAGTTAAAACTTATGCAACCTCCACAGGAAACAAAATTTTGAGCCTCATTTGTCACTTCTGAGACTGAGCAGTTCACATCCACTCAAGTGTGTGACACAAAATCACCTTTTTTCTCTGGCAAGTCCTGCTTCTCTCCCCCTTGTCCTCAACCTCCATGCTTTTTACAGATCACTATTTTCTCAAAGCCCTTAATTTTGGTTGGGAGTCCAGATCCCACCTTAATGCTCACCAGGCTGAATTTTCCACACCAATTTGACCTTTCAACATGTTGCTGCTCAAAGCAAGACAAGCAGCCCATGGCTGAACAAATGAAAATCCAGCCTGTAGCCAGACCAAGATGTGGGTGAGGCAGTTTTTTGGCATTTGGAGAAAACTTTCGCTGTGGTGTTTTGTGGGCAGGTGCCTGTGCCACTCAGTACACCCCAGCAAGGGGTTCAGCAAGGGGGGCAGTGGGGATCATTGCTCTCAAGGAAAGCCCCTGGGAGGCTGTCAAAGAGATTATTTAACTTGACAGAAGGCAAACACAGAAGAGCTATTGAGCATTTCTCATACTTTCACATGCAAAGCTTGTGAGCAGGCTTAATTCAAATGCAGTAGGGGAAACAATGGAGATGCAGGCTGCCTAATGAGATGTCTGTGGACTGCAGGCTTCAGGACTGGCCTAGAAACCCTGGAACAGCTGGAATAGGACTGCAAGCAAAGGCTCTGTCAGGGTGCCAAGGCATGGTTAAATGCCAGGAGCAATGACTGCCTAAGTGCAATATCAATCCAGGCATGAGGAAGGCTGATGCAGAGGGGGACTAAGATGAGGACACCCCTCCCTGCCACCCTAGAGAAGGCTGATTGTTCAGGAATGGAGAACCCTACATAGGAAAAAAGAACCAAATGTTTTAATTTTTATCTAGACCTAAAGACTTCTTGTGCAAAGAGCAGTTGGGTTTATTTGCTTTACTCTTCATGCTCTCTGGGACTGATTATGGAGGCACTATTCATCAATGAAACTAGGGACGATAAGCCTTGAGTGCCTTCTAAGTTGCTGACGGAAGGTGTGTCTATTGTATCTTTCAGACCAGATATATAGGGGGAAACTCCCATGCTTTCCAATATGAAACTTATTATTTCCAGTGGGCTTATATCTGAAGCCCACTGGAAATAATAACTTTCCCTCAATCTCACAGTTTTTCTAAAACAAATGGCCAAGAATAGTATCTCAAAGGCTCCTATTTTCTCAGCAAGTATTTCCATTATCTATCTTCCCAGTCACAAGTACAATAACATGTACTAAGTAAAGACTGGTTTAAAGGATATTGAGCCATTTTGAGCAAAGTAAGACTAACATCAATTGAGAAAAGTCATAGAGGAGAATGATCAGGGATGTACAAATCTCTCAGAGCTAAGAAGCATTCCTGCCTGAAGCGGAAGTGAGCATTGCTCAGGGTGGCCCTTTCCAACAGTTCTCTCAGTAACAGTCATCAGACAACGGGAGACATTTTAGGTTTTATTTCCTTGGGAGAGAGGTGGAAATTGTGATTGCATTTTTTCATTTACCAGTATGGATAATATCAATGGAAGTGATACAGGAACCCAGACAGATACAGATGGATATAGAAGCACAGCTGGATACCTGACACAAACAAATGCCTCTGAAGGGTGCAATTTCTGATCTTTTGAGTCAATACTCTGAGGAAAAGGACAGCTGTACAGTGACAAAGGAAGGAAACATTTCTAACACCACTGAAACATCCTTCCCTAACTTTCGTATCCCACTGATGAAGGCCTCTGAACTAGTAAATCACCCTGTGCCAACTTAAGGGTTTTCCTGCTCAGGAAATTGTTATGCCTCTGTTATGTTATGCCAGGTAGATTGTTATGTTCAGTCAGGTGGATCAACACAGTTATTTTGAAAGCCAGCTTAACATGATGGTTAGGGTTTCGAGACTCCTAGAAGTACTCATCATTCCATCTGTTTGTGTTTCCAGTTACAGGCAATCAACAGATATGGGACACCAATGAGCTGAGCAGAATGACCCAGTCACAGGAAAACAGAAAGATGCTTATCCATAGTGATTTCCTTCACAAAGTGATTTGCTCCTTGCTTTTAGGTTATTTCAAACATTGGTTCTTCCTGCAGTAGAGAGGAGGTGAAGAGAAGGGGCTGCACCCATATATCTGCCTTTCACTGCACTGAACATAGCTACACTAGTCCTCTGTGTGGCACTGTGTTCTGCCAGAGGCGGCTTGCTCAGGATCCACCCTCCTGCCCAGATCTGGTGAGCCCCCCCTGTGGGGAGGTGGCTCTTGAGCAGCAGTGAACCCTGCCACAGAGTGTGCATCTCTGTGGTACACACCCATGGGCGAGAGCTACTAATTATTCCCAGACCTCAAAGACCCAGGATGTAAGCTCGTGGCATGACTCACCCTCTGCATCCACCCACTTCCTACCCCTGCGTGCATTCATTCTAGAGGTCTGGCTGCTAACAACTGGATTTGATACTTGCTAAATAACCATAAACCAGAGATAAACACCTGCTTGCCTACCATGACGCACGTGTCGGAGACCTGTGGATGGAGAGGACAGTGTTTACTGAGTGCTTTGGTGCACCACAGCCTCTATTTTGGGGCAGGGCAATCCAGAATCCCCAGATTCCCCGTGTCAGTCAATGCTGTTCATATCCCAGACAGAGACACACTCATTTGGCAGCAGTATGAAAAATTTCAGGACACTCTCTGGGTATATATTGCATATTTACAAACTGTACTAATGATTGTTTATCTGTACACACAATATGCATCCGGTTATTCACAGAGTGCTGTGTGATTTGGAAAAAAAAAACCCCTAATTAATGGAAAAACCCATAGCTTTCTGTGCTGTATTCCTCAGCAGCAGCTCAGACAGAAAGAAAGTGGATGACTTCTCATAAGGAAAATGAAACATTAATGAAACTCCTCAGATACTGACTTATGCCAAGTCAAAGGCCAGCAGTTGAGGTAACTCCCTTTGAAGCTGTGGTGTCTCCTCATTGTTTTGCTATATTTACCTTCTGGTTTTTAGAAAAACTCATGCTGATATAGCAGTATGCACATGAAATGTCAGTCAAGGAGTGGTTTTAGAACAAAACCAGTTTTCCATCATAAAGCTGGAGCATCTGTTTTAAGTAGAGAGACAAAGAGAGTCCAGTAAAAAAGCAGGAATTTCTCCTGTGGTAGTACTGGACCCAGGAGTTAATCATTGCACTTCCAAGAGTGGATGGGAAGTACCATAATTTCCATTCATTTCTGAATTACTGTAATACTGTATGCCTCAGGAGGCAGGTTTTCATGCATTACCTAACCTGGGCTGTACCTTTCTGCCTGCAGGAGGCTGAGCAGGAGTGGTTCTTGGCATTGCAGGCTTGGGTCACAATGTCATCATGGAAATACTGCTCAGACAATAATGTTATCAAAGCATATGCTCATTAAGAGGGTTTTTTTTTAATGAAGAAGGAAGAAAACACAAAAATAGACAAATCTTATCAAAGATCACTAATGGCTATAAAGCAAGTACCTATTGTGGATGTGTGTGTATACCTTCAAAAGATAAAAACATATAAATCTCTATGGATCCACCAAGTATCTTGCTTGGAGCAGCTAGATAGCAGTAGACAATGCTAAACAAAGCAGATAGGAGGTTTTTTGAAGAAAGAGTATTCAGTCGTACTCATGTGTAGAGAGAGGCTGACCAGCCCCAGAAGAAAAACAAGGAATAGGATCTGCCTTGAGCTGCATCAGGTTTTCCAGGCTCTGCCATGCTCACAGCCTACAGGGCTGGAGAGTGAAGCTGTGGCAGAATGGGTCTAACACTGCAGTGCTGCAAAGAGCCAGGGCAATGGGTTCAGGCATTCAAAACCCACAGCTTGGTCACAGAGCTCCGACACTCTCCTTTTTTCCTAGTTCAGACAAAAACCCAAAAAACAAAAAAAAACCAAAAAAACAACCCATCAAAAAACAACAACAAAAAAAACAAACAAAAAAACCAAACCAAACCAAACCAAACCACAGAACAAACAAAACCAAACCAATCCAAACCAACCAACCAACCAACCAAAAAAAACCAAACCAAACCAAACCAAACCAAAACAAAACAAAAAACCAAACCAAAAACCAAAAAAACCAAAACCAAAACAAAAAAAGTCAACCCCTCCATGAGTCATTTAGCGCCAAACTTCTACCTTTCTTTGGATGCACTGAGGAAATAAATTTCTGCAAGGGGATTTAACTGAATTCCCTCCTTCAGCCTCCCTGACGGTGATTTGGCCTCACAAGCTTTTCCTGGAGATTATGTAGATGAGTGACTTGTAGATGAGTGGGATGTTGGGGAATCCTGGTTCCATGTTTAGCTATTGACTCAGTGTCAGACCGTAGGGGAGTCACTTGACCTTCACAAGACAGCACTTAGCCAAGGCAGACAATGGAAAGAAAACCACAAAACATTGCTCTTTGCTGAAAACACAGAAACCTCCTTTTCTGCTGAAGAATAGCTGCACATTTCTGCTCAAGCATGGTTCATCAGATGCATCAGACTGCTACCACACAAAATCCTTTATGAATTTAATAATTTAGGAGGGTCTCTCTTGTCCTGGGGTCACTAGATGTAATGGGAGGTGGGGGTGGGGGATGTAATTTGTTTACAGTGAGGAAAGTGTGCTAATTGCAAATGAAAATCTTCCTGCTCCTAACAGGACAATCTCACTTTCCTATTTGGGCATTTCAAACACAATGTGCATCTTTTGCTCATCTTCATGATTACATGAAAATAACGAAAAAGAAAAACTAACCACCACAACTAAGTTGTTTACATTATAATGCTGCCATAATTGCATTTAAATGCAATACACTTTTGCTGATTAGTTTGCATGCGACTGAAACAAGAGGGTAAATAAACATTTAACAAGGGCTTTATTTTGCTCTGCTGTAATTGGTGTTCATCAGGACTATTGTGGTGGAGGTATACGGCAGCTAAATTGCTTTTTTTTTATTTAAAAAACAATAGGGAAATGTAATTTATTTCTGTACAAGACCCTCTAAAGATAGCACAGTCTGAGAGTTTCCATCAAGAGTCAAGTGGATTCAAACACACTTGGGCATTCCAGCAGCCCCCTCCCACACTTAAGCTGCTGTTCCCATGTGTCTGTTACTAAATATAGCAGCAGCTCTTCAGATTGACAGGAGAGGTGCCGATCCAGGCTCCTGGGCCTTGCTCCATGCACTCCTAATATGGTTGAGCATTGCAGCCAAGCAAATGCTCAGGAAGGACTCCAGAGGGTAAACTGGGAGCACAGGATCATCCCTCCCCATGCCTTGGGAAGCTGAGCAGCAGCAGCAGGCACAGAGAAGCTGTGACTTAACCTTTTGGTGTCTTGGCTCCAGACCAGGTGTCAGCGAAGGCGAGTGACTTGTCACGGAAGGGCACGGCTGTGCAACCACGAGTGACGCCAGCCTCCAGCTGACACCAGCACTCAGAATTCCCACTTGGCCCCTCCATCTCTCACAGCAGCCAACCAGGTCACAGAAACATCTGGCTAGGGCAAGAAGGGACCAAATGCAGACAATGTGCATTGTGAGTATCTTTTGGGCTCATACATGGACATGTAAAGCAACACGGGGGTCATTTCAGTCACACTTCCCCCCCTAGTTTTATGAGCAAGATAAAGCTCGTGTGCAGTGCTGGCATGTACATCTCTGCAGGGTATTGCGCCATGGAGGCCGTGGGGATAGAGCCCAAGAGATTATTACAGACAGCAATAGTTGATTTCATCTACAACTATTTGCCAATATTTGTATAACTAATTTAAAAAGCTCTCTTGCATGATTCTATGAGTTTTGCAGGAGTCCCTGAAAACACAGATCCTGAAAACCAACCAGCAGATCTACATGGAAAAATCTGCTTCCCTGCAGAATGTCAACAGGTTTGCATGAAAAGAAGCTACAAATATGGCGCAGGCCATTTTCTGCTCCTCAGCCTCACAATGACTATTTTTCCTCCAAAGTCTCAAGCATCTTTATCTTATTAAACACCTCTGCTCCTTTCACCACCATTCTATAAACACCATGGTACTCTGAGAATACATCATTTGGGATTTTGAGCTGCAGGCTATGGTTTTCCAAACCATAAAAGCACCCTCGGGGCATGAAACAGAAGTGATAATTTAGACACCTCCAGCTCTTTGGAGGTTTATAAAGACATATACATTATAAATCAGTGCTGCACAAGGGCCAGATGAAACAGAATTCATTATGGAAAAGGCATGGTGAAGGAAACTTGAAGGTAGCAACAAAGTGTAACCAGTACAAAAGTGCAGAAGAGAAGAAGGAAAAATTTCTTTGACACAAAATGTAGTTTAGAAGTGTATAATTTACAGGACATTGCATCCATTCTTAAATGGCCATGAAAACCACTCCTTGCTTTTTACTGGTGGGAGGAAGAGGAAACAATGCACAGAAAATCAAACAAATTTATTGAGATTGGAAGGTGGGAGACCAAACATCCCAAATTCCAAAATCTTAGGATAAAGGTCATCTATAGCAGGGTCTAATGCTCAGGGAAGCTTTTACATTTTGAAAACACTTCTTTGTGGCTGCTGTGGGTGGATAAGCTCCTGTAACCCTGGTAGGTAAAGGCAGATGGAAAATCCCTGCAGGAACTTCTTGCAATATGTTAAAGCTCCACTGGAGCTTATAGGAGAGGTTTCATCTTTTTTTCTTTTTTTTTTTTTTTTGTCTATGTTTCATTTCCATTTTCAGTGATGCATGAAGGAAGCTAAAATTGTAAATAAATTGAGGCTCCTGTTCCTCAGGTTCCCTCAGTACTGCAAGTGACAACTACATATTATTTATAGTCAGAACAAGCCAGTAGCTGCTGTGTATTTCTAGCACTATAAATTGAATGAACAGATTGTCCTACACCACCTTGTTAAGCCCCAATGCAGCAAACTCCTCTTTATACATTGATCTAACCTACCAGGTAGTGTTCATCTACAATAAATCAAAGGTGTGATCTAAAATACCTGTCTTCATAAGGCAAACAGTAACAGGACACCAGAAAAAAGGTACAGATTGGAGGTATTCCTCTGAAATACTATACCAGTGGCTCTTGAAAATGCTAATTTTCAAGGGAAGATAATCATCTCATCTTCTTCCATATACTTTAGGTATGCATTTAGACAAGTCAGAGCTCGAGATTATGAACATGCCCTCACACTGGAGGTGTTTGTCAAGCCCCATCTTAGCTGACTTGTGTTGCACATCATTAATCTTTTGATTTAAATGCCTATTTACTCAGGAAAACCTTAATTATGTGTAGCTATCAAAACTGTACATATAATACATAATTTCATCTCAAAAAACAATTTGTTGGTTTTTGAATGTTTGTCTTCTTTAGACAAGATCTCCACAAACACAAAAATCAATTCAACCTTTCAGAATGTTTAAGCAGAAACTGAGTTTCCAAGCATTTATTTTCATTCTTTCTTCCCCAAAACAAAAGTTAGGCAATTATACTACAAAAGAAAAAAAAAAAAAAAGAAAGAAAAAAGAAGAGGGAAAACAGGGGCAAAAAATACTCAAACCTAAACAAACAAAAATGAGGAAATAACGTGGTGGCACCAACCAAATCCAAGCTTTCTGTAGAAAAGTAAAAATCTGCTATAACTGTTTCCATGTCCCCTACTTAGGTTGGTAAGCTCTTCAGATTGTAACTGGGACCTGCCCAAATGCCATAACAAAGCTGATGAGGTACACTAGGCAGAACGCATTCCATAAGCAGATAGAAAAAAATGAGATATTGCTGATGCCCTCATCATGGCCAGGCAGCCCCTAGATTCTCTCCAAGAGGAAGTCTCACCCAGCTTGTCACAGGCAGCTGCCAGGGCAGCACATTGCAATACTCTAACCTGAAAATGAGACCAAGAAAAATCGGGGTCCCTCCTGTTGCTTGAGGTGTTGTGTAGGAAAATACTGCCTGGAATGTTCATTAGCTGGGAATCTGAAAGCTAGCAGATTCTGGCAAATACTAAAAAATGGCCAAATTCATTGGCAAAGGTGGTCACAGTTGGGCTGTGACAGTGCACTCACAATTTGCAACTGCATCTTGGGTTGCTTGTCTTGCCCATCTCCTCACACCTTGCACCTCACACCTCCTCTTGCCAGGTTGTCTGCCAGCTGATTCTCCTCCAGACATCTGTCTTGGCCAGGTTCAGGGAAAAAAGAGAAATGATACCATCTGGATCTGCTTAAAAAAAGCCACGGAGCAGAATGTCACCAGCCTACTGATGGCACAGCCGCCAAACCACAGCTGCCGCGTGAGCAGGAGCTGTGACAGAATGGGTCTGGTGGGACGCACCTCCAAGTTTACTGACAAGGGAAAAACTGAGCTAATGATCAATTCTTGCCAGATCCTGTCAGTAGAGGAATTGTGACTCTCTGATCAGCTTCATTCGAAGTTGCTGGCAGATGAAGTAAAGTTAGCAATGCATTTTGACTTAATGTATTATTTGTAGCAAGAAGACCTGCTCAGAGAGCAGTAACACCTCTAAGTCCTTAATGTGATTGGGGGAGTACAGAAGCAGCAGCTGAGCCCTGAGCAGTGCTCTGATTTCACAGCCTCTCTCTCGAGCAGGAAGCCTTGTGCTCAGGCAAGAGAGCAATTAGGGACTGATCAAGGCATTTTAAGCAGAGGTCAAGAGAGGGGTTGCTTAAGCATACTTCTGTAGACATCTGCAATTCTCACCCACAGCAGACCAAGGTGTGCACAGCTATCTCTTTCTCCCTAACTCACCTACAGCCCCCAGCTCCCCTCATGCCTCCATACCCAACATAAAGCAGATCCTGGCCCCAGTGCAGGCAGAGGAGCACACAGCTTGACACAACATAAGCACCTGATGCTTCACCCACCTTCCCAAGCTCTTCAGCCTGCTCCATCAGGGTTGGGTTGGGAAGCTCTCCATGAGGCCATTGCAAGAAAAATGAGCACTGGGCTGTTGTTATTGAAACTGATGAATATTTTGACCTTTTAATTCCATTTCATCTCTACATCTGAGACATAAAAGGCATCCTGCAGAGGAGTTCCTGGTGGATAAAAGAATTGAATACACACACTCCTACATTCGTGCATTTGAATGTACTGGCTGCCTTTTTCCACACCAGAGACATGCTGTCCTTGAAAATTACGGTGATTCATCTCAATTCAATTTACACATAGACATTTTAAACCCACTCATTTGCCCTCCATCATACAGACACTTGCAATCACATTATAATTCTTCAAAACATAGAGTTCTCCTTGGTTCCTTCTGGCCTCCTGGCTCACCTCTTGGAAATTTTATGTTCTCTAATATTAGATGAATGGTGTATTTGATCCCTTTCTCTTTTAAATCCTGCAGTTCAATTACAGCAATTTAAAAAAAAAAGATTTGTATGGACTTTCTCACACTGACACAGAAAGCATGCCTTGCTCAGTCTTGGATGTGAGAAAGGGTCCTGCCACACGGATGTGGAGCTTGGCAAATAACTTTTATACATCAGAGACTTATAGGGAGTGGAAGGGCAGGTGAGCCACATTGGATATAAAGTCATCTGTTGTTCCAGACAAAGATTTGACCATTATCAGCCTGTATAATCTCCCAGAGATATATGTTTAGGATGCCTTAGTCCCTTAGTTATTCTGAGTCTGGAAGATTTTCAGTTTTTTTAAAAAAATGCTTCTTCTACCCCTTCATATTACCTGAGACTTCTTACAACCATAAAAAAGCATATCAATACTGGGATAAAATTCCCCAGCTTGTCCATGAGGCAGGATACTTTGATCCTCATCATCTCAGCTCTGCTCTGTCTGGAGGACCATGGAGCACAAGGAAGGCTGTGGAACTTGCTCAAGGTGATGGCCAAGCTCCTTCTGTGGCAGCCCTTGCAGGACACTCCCTCTCAGGGCACCAGGCCCATCTGGACATACACGATGAGACCCCACACCAGAGCTGGCAATGTGGTGAACAGGGAAGGGGGCTTGGAGGGTCACTGGGAAGGTGGCACTAAAGCCCTTCAGTAAGAGCCAGGCCTTGCTGCTCTCACGAGGAAATGGTTTCCTGCTAGGCAGAGATGACATCTTGTTCTCTCTAGAGCTGTCTCCCAAAATCTGCCTTCCTGAAATATAAAGGTAGGCATATTTTTGAGCAAGGAGGACAATTACACCAAGTAAAGGAAACGCACATGCTGCCAGATGGCTCAAACATTGTGCAAACAAAGAGTGAAACTTATTAACGCATTATTTATAATCTGTAGGCTGTAATGAGAGGTTGCTCAGTCTGGCCAGTGAAAGGCATGGAGAAATCCAGTTAGAGTCCTGAAAAGATGAGTTCAGGTGAAGATTCATGAGGTAGCAAGAGAAGAGAAAGGAGATAGCATGGTGGCTAAGGAGGCTTTAGGCAGGTTTAGTTATGTGATGGCAGAGAGAGGAAAGGAAGTGCTTTAACCAGTTCTCAGCACTATTCCAACACAGGTTTTACTGCCTTCCCCAAAACTATTTGGACCAAAAATGAACTTTCTATTAACTACAACATCTCTTGCTCCTTCCGCTCTCAAATCCCTGAAGTTCATCAACAGCCATGAATGTCACTTTGATTACACCTCCATTTCTGAGTAATGCCTACCCTAAAATATGTGTGTTCTAGTGACTTTAGTTGCTCCACCATGTCTCTGCCCTCCCTGTAGTATCTGGTTTCACATCCTGCTCAAGCAGATCAGGTTCCTTTGTTTTGTTTCCAAGGTGCCTGGTGTTTATGTGTGCAAATATTTCCATTTGTTCTTTGTGATCAGCACTGAGTTTGGGCAATGAAAACTCAGTTGACATGGAAAACTGTTAATTTAATTTTCAAGTATGAGATGGGACTGATGAGGATAGATAATCCTGCAAGGAAAAAAAGGTGCCAGTTTGTCTTGTTACCATCTTAGGGATAAGTACTTTCCTACACTTACAGCTGGCGGCTGGTAGTCTCACTTCTGGAATTCACAAATGTACAGAAATCCAATGTATTTATTTCAAGGCGCAGCTGGGGGAGGCAGGGCTGACAAGCACAAAACCTTATACCAATTACCTAAATTTCAGGCTTCAGGGCCACGAATGGAGTTGCTTGGGGAGTTGTATATAAAGGACACATATGAGGAACTGACCTGCGAGTGTGTGTCTGTGGGCAGTGCTGTATCTTCACTCTTTTAACAACTTACAAACCTTTCAGAGGTTGAAGTCTGCCAATTTGCACTTAGCTAAACAGAAATGTAAGCCTAAGCAGGTCCTTTCTGGTCTGTCTTTATAGATAGTGACAAAATGAAACTTTTCCCTCTTTTACTATCACTAATAAAACACTACAATCATCAGGCTATTTTTTATGCATGTGCTCATTTTACAGCTGTATGACATTTTTATGAGAGGACTCAGGGACACTCACACGTTGATCCAGCATAGGGAAAACATGGCACCAAGCAGTGCACACTTCCTTTCCCATGCCTGCCAACAGGCTTCATTTTTGTGATAGAAAAATCAGTCATGGAGATCAGGAAGCAACAACATGACCTGCTCAGACTTTCACCCTCTGGACTCCAGCCCAAACTGTAAGACATTCATTACTGAGCTGGGGCAGGTCCCCTTCCCCCACACCCACAGTGCCATCCATTCAAAGCCTTCCTGGTGGTGAAGCCTATCAAAGCAGCCAGCTGGACAAGGCACCTTCCACATTGGAGTAACTAATAACGCTATTCTGTGACAAAAAGCAGCAGATCAGGTTTGTCTCTCTCATGGATTTTGATGCACACTGTAGGTCCCGCAGAAGTGTATTCTTTTTGCTATAAGAACTCCTTTCTGCATTCCTGTGGTTAGAGGGAACACAGGTAGCAGCTGTTATGTATGGCTGATATGATGCATGGTTATTTGTGTGAGGAGCTGAGACTCAGGGCATTTACTTACTGTTTGTTTGAGGATACGAAAGGTGAATTAAAGTTGTTGTCCCTTTGTAATCAAGCCAGCCACCTTTGACATCAAAAACTATAACAGGAGCCTGCTGCAAAAGTTTGGATTTGCATACATACATTACTTAAATCCAATCCCAGTGAAAACCTGTCATCTTGGTATGTTACACATGAACTTAAAGACTTAACCATTTTGCCTCAGACCCACAAGCAAAAGTCTCCTCCCTCTCAGCAGGTTGAATATATTCTGTACAACCAAGTTAACAAAGGACTCCTGCAGCAAAGCCCACCTGGGCTGGCGCTGGCAGGGCAGCAAGGATGCTGTTCCTGGCAGAGAGGCTGGAAAGGCAGCCCAGCTGAGAGCTCTGCGAACGGCTCTGTGATTTCCTCTGAGAAGCTGAGGGCTGCTCCCCAAGTCTGGCACCCACCATGCGCAGAGCCTTGTGCAAGCAGCGCTGGAAAGGCAGTCATGTCCATCGCCGGGGCCGGCTCCGAGACACGCCAAGGACGAGCTGGCCTGGCCCAGCCGCTGCCGGGGCTGTGAGCCCGGGTGAGCCCAGTGCCCCTGGGCACGGGCCAAGGCCCAGGAAAGCAGCACCGCACCGTGCTCCTGCTGGGGCTGCCACAATAGCAAAGGAACCGCTGTCCTTGGCAGCGCTGGGAAAACCTGGAAATGCGCACCCTGGGGACTCAGACCTGACAAGAAACACCCTCCAGTGTCTGTAGAGCATTGCTGCATTGCACTGGTAATAGTGCAGCAGAGGGAAAAAAAGAGTTGGAAGAGGAAAAAAAGCAGTGGCTGGAAAAATCTTCCTGACAAAGAAAGACAAGGACAGATGTTTTTCTTACTTACGGCAAGCTTTTCTCTGTGAAATTTAATTTTCAGACTTTTTAAAGTCCTCATCAAAAGAAAACCTTATCATGGCTGTTGATATATATAAAAAAGATTAATAGATACAATTTTGGCTTATGCTCCCAGACCTATACAACTTTCATGACCATCACAACTAACTTTTGCTTCAGAAGGAAAGTAAATAATACAACTGACATTTATTAGGGTGAGCTTGAAAGTGACTTTAATAAAAGTGACTTTGAGATAAGCTCAAGGCATTGGTATAAATGCCAGTGATGCAACTTAATGAAAAATAAAGCAATTTAGGATTTTTGTTTATTTTATTCTTCTCCCTGAAAAGAACTTGCATGAATATAGAGCTCTTCAATACCAAGATAGAGACATGATATTTATCAGATGCAATAATAATTACCTCTTACCATAAGTAAAAATCTCAAGGCAACTAAGGCTCTAAGAACATTATTTTTAACCTGTGTTTTAATAGATGAATTAGTATAAGTACATGGCAGCCAGGGTGAATTGTTACTTTAAGCAGCAAAGGTAAATTGTTTCTTAAACCAGAAATTTTAGCTTTGTTTGTTTCCATTTCAAATTTACATCCTCGTGTGCTTTTCACAAACCTATTAAAACTGTCCAGACTAGAGTTTGTTAGATACAAACCTATTCAAATTGTTCTCCACAGACCACGTAACCTATCCATTTTACACCAAAAAAATGGGCAAAAGCAACTTATATTGCTACTACATCTACTAGCTGCCAGAAAAAACAAACAAACAAAAAAAATTGAGTTATTCAATGAAGATTGCCTCAGGAGGTGACAGGTGGAGTGGAAAAACTGTGTTGCAGGAGGCATCTTCTAGATGGCAAAAGGTCAAACTTAAATTAAAACTTAGTTAAACATAAACCAGAGTCCAGGATCAAATAGGAGAAGAAAAAGGAGAGTATTAGTCTAGAAGGTTTTAACTATATTTTAGCCAGACCGAGATGACGTGAAGGTGAAAATGCAAGGACCAATTGAAGAGATGGATAACTGTAATAACTGTGGATACGTGATGGTATAAAACTAGGAGCAGTCAGTGAAGGATAACAATATTCAAATATCCTTGAGAATGGCACACAACCAGCTGGAATATGTGTCATACCTGAGGCCAGGACATCTGATGGGTCCTCACCAATCACTCAGTCCCAGACTTCATGTGGACTCCAGGCTCCTCAAACCTGTGCATCACACAGGTCTTCAGGGAAGGAGGATATGGACTCACATGTACAAAAAGGATTCTTCTATTAGTACAATTCTCTTCCAGATTTCATAAGGAGCATTTAGGATGCTGATAGATATTTCTGAGGCCCTAGTAAAGTGAGCACATAAACACAGTGCTTTGAACCAGTCCTTTTTCTTGGACCAGTCCTTAACTTCTTGGACACCCTGTTTCCCTAAAATAATGCAGGGAAATAACCTTTCCTCTCCTATTTTGCAGGGCTGTCCTTTTCAGCAAACATTTTTGGGACACAAGATTTCAGATACAGCAGCGTGTGTTGAAGACATGCACCCACACTCCCACACACCCACCAGCACTTTAAACCAAACTTTTAAAGTTTGGGTTTCCTTCTGATAGCAACAGCCCAGAAGAAAACTGTGCTTTGTTTGGTAAGTAGCAAATACTAGCACAAGGGTAGAGAGCTCCAGGAAAAAACTCCCAAAGAATCTCATTTTTGAATATTGTTATAGAATAATTTGAACACGCAGTAATTTTGGAATGTGATTTGCCTCTTTGTGAGAATGATCACATAGAGTCTTGTGCAGACAGTCCTTGAAATTTTTTGGCTGTCTAGATGCTTTTGCATCAGAGTACAGGAAAAACAGTGAAGAGAAGCTTCTGAATACCTAAGGACATACAGGCACTCAGGGACAGCTTCCTCCTACCTGGCTTCCTCCACGCACTAAGCATTGACAGCAGGGCTAACCTATTGTACCTACAGGGTTGTACATGGCAATTAAAATGATCTCTCCCTGCACATGGTCTGGAAACCTGCTTGCCCTGCAGACTTGTTATGCCCACAGCCATTTTCTCCCAGTGCCCCTCCACAACCCCGTGCCACAAGAAGGGCAGATAAATTTGGTGCATCAAGAGGGGCTCACTGAGCAGGGAGGTGAAGGGATTCTCCTGAGCACAGCGGCACAGCTGGCACTCCAGAGAGCCCATAAAGCAAAAGTCAGGTCACTCACAGTGCCCAGGGCTTGGATTCTCATCACTTTGGATTTTAAATCTCAGGGCAAAACTCGTGACCCCTGTCCCTTGCTAATGGATACATTACACTGGAATATGGTATTCTGTCTTCCTCCTTCTTTGCACCATGCTGCCATTCTCTGGGTGGAAAGAAAAGGTAATCCTCTTTACACAAATGAAGCAGATTTAAAACAATTTAAAAGGAAATCACAAATCTAAAACAAGAAAGAACTTATCTGTTCCTCTATACAGCCTGGGATAATATGACTGAAAGGACATGGACACAGGTCTGGGAATCTTTTTAGCAGAAATACTTGCTAGGATGTCAAAAAAGAATAGCCCAAAATGGCGAGTGTTTGGTAGTTTTTGTTTTGCTTTGTTTTATTTTTCCAAAGGGCTCCCCTTACAAAGAAAATGGTTTGAAGAAATCTGCAATTCCCCCACTCAACCTTTCAGTTCTTTTCAGCTTTCTCACATACAACATAATTCTTTTCGTTGTCCAGTAATTTTGGCTAACAAACATAGGTTCTAAAGCGAAGCAAGCTCAGACCAAGCTACATGCAGATAGCACAATCCTGTCTTCAGCAATCTCAGCCTTGACATGGATTTTCAGCCTAAACTACTCACTTCAGCATTTATTTCACTTTAGCAAGGTGCAGTTTTAGCTGGTGTAGTGCTTACTTTCCAAAGCACACAGTTGTTAAGACTGAGTATGACTGAGCTGGTAGTTTTTGCTCCCTAGAAACTGAGCATCTCTTTTTGTGGCGGCACACAAGTCACTTCAGTAGTATTCAAAGCAGCAAAAAAATCAGCAGGAAACTCCTGCTTGTGTTTCTCTCATCATTGATCTTCAGTGACTAAACTGGCACCCCACTCATTTTTTTTTTACCACTATTTCTACTCTGTTGCAGGCTAGTGCATTTGAGAACTTCTCATCATGGCCCACATATGTCCTTCCTTTCCTTCTCCTGTCTCCACAGTCTTCTGGTAATCCTGATGGCCTGTATCAGAAATGGAGATGCCCCCTTCACAAACCCAATTCCCCCTTCTCTTTGTTCTTTCTGATGCCCCTCTGAAGGGTGTTGTACTCACAGCTGACAGATTTGGGAGATGTTTAGACACATGGTCTTTCGTAGAACTCATAGAGTGGCTTGGATTGGAAGCCTCCTTAAAGATTAGTTAATTCCAGTTCCCCAGTTGTCATGGAAATCCATGGAGGGGTATCCTCCTGCAACATCCCAAAGAGAAAGGCTGCAGAAATAGAAATCGCTCCCATTTCTTCCTCTCACGCTTTCCTGCAAAGAGCCATCATGAAAGAATAGAGAACAAGCCACTAGGACTTCTGTGCAAGCACTGGTATAGCTTGCTCGGTGGCTGGCTTCTATGCCAGTACCTGCACTTCACTGAGTTCACGTGCATTCAGTGATTTAGGGCAAACTTCAAGTTAAGAGTATAAGTGCAAGATGAGACAGCAGTCACCCTTTTAATGGGTAACAAATCACACAGTGTTCATTTTTTTGTCCCTTTATCCCTTAACCCAAGACTAGTAGTAAAACAACACTCAGAAAGGCACTTAACTGGGTGGCTTTATTTAACAGCTCACAGGAGATGAACAACCACTAAACAAAAAGTTTGTGGCACTGTTCAGCGACAGATGTCAGAAAGGAGCAGAAAACCCTTGAGACTCTTCCCCTGCAAGTTGCTATTTGTAGCCCACTCTCTGTTTGGCCTTGCAAGGCTGTGATTAAATGTTGTGAAAGACAGGCAGTGCTAAGCAACAGAGAGGACAACACACAGGGAGCCAGCCCCCAGGTTGGAACAGACTTTGAGCTGTGAACTCAGCATTTCCAGCTTTCGAGGAGCTTTGAATTTTCTCACACAAAGATTAGTAACCAAGCATGCTTCTTAAAATGGCTTAAAGCTAGCAAGGCTGAATCATAAAGATCTTTGATGCCTAAACAGAGCCTTCCTTCCCATCCACAGCTGTGCATGCAAAATATGATCAATGAAATTAGCGATTGTTTCTCCAACTGTTTGCCCTGACTAAGAGTATGATTTTGGGAAAAAAACCAAACCAAAACAACTCTGGAATCTAACAATTAAACAAAACCAGTCCCATTTTTATATTTGTATACATAAACTGAAAAGAAGAATTCCCTTCTATTTGTTCATTGTTCCCTCCCTACTCTCATAACAATTAATGAATATACATCAACTAGCTGAATGATCTGTTCTCCAAGATTTCTGGCTTAGTGCTGATCTACTTGGCATGAATCTCAGTAATTTAGAAGTTATTTGGATGTTCTAGCTTGCCATTATTTCATTACTTTTTAAAGTGAAATCCCAAAAAATTATTAGTGCTCTAAGGAGAGGCTCAGTTGCAAACAGTGAGACTGTTACATTCTGAAAGAATAGCTCACAGTGCCCTTGCCCAGAGAAAACATGCAGATTGAAGCTGGATGGTTCATTCCTCCTTGCCAAATTCCTGGGCTACCACCGAAAGTACAAAGAAGGAAGCATCAGCTTTGCTATTTCAGAAGGAGGCATCAGCTTTGCATTTGAGGACTTCTCATAAATAGCCCCTGAGTCCTAGTAAATTACTATTACAAGTCAAAGGTCTCTCCTGGGGAACAGAAATAGAGCAGGAAAATCAAAATGCAAAGGTTCTTCAGTGAGGACAAACAGCAAGGCAGCCAAAGGCTGCAGAGGAAAAGTGCTGGTGGGTTCATTGTTCACCATTTCAGCAACAACCTTCTACAGAAGAAGGGCTGCAAAGCAGATGAAAGCTACTCTGAATTGTGAGAGGGTGGAGGACAGTCCCTTCCTCAGGGGCCTGGCCATAGAGATACAATTCCCCATCCTTCTCCAGAAGGATTTCACACCTCTCAAGAGCCTTACATACATGTCCCAGTTCAGGTTTCTTTTGCTGGGATACAAGCAGTCCTTCACTTATATTCTTGGCAGGAAGGCTTGCTTCATTAACAAGTGTTTAAAAAGAAGCAGCAGATGCTCTCCTCCTTCAGCACATAACAACAGCAAATAGCATAATCAGGGGCTAATTACAAGACTGATTTCCACTGTCTAATTTAAGACATGGAGCAGGTAATGGCATGTACTGCAGAACGTGTGCCATAGTTTGTGTGCTATGTGTGCCATTCCATGCCATAAACTCCTGCAAGGCAAACCTTTTTCAACAGCATTTCTCATTTCTGAAAGGCTGTGAGAGACTAAATAATATCCTTATTTTACCTGGAACAAAATCCAAGTTCTGAACACATAACCCACAGTCCACAGGCTAAGAAGATCAGAAAAGCAAGAGGACTAGGCGAACTTGCAGTATTCATTATGAAAATGTCAGCAACCACAGTTTGTCCCAATGGCAACAAGCTCAAACAGGGTATTTAAACACTGTGACTTCACCCAAATGATAACCCTCATTTTGCTATGTAAACTGTGTCACAAATTAAACTATGGCAGGAACAGAAAAGGTATCACAAAAGGAAGGCAACCAAAGCTGTCCTTTAAATACTGTTCTGAATGAAGAAGTGTGGAAGACAAGGAGCAGTTTCAGTGGGACGTATCTGAGGTTGCTGAATAGAAACGGACAATGAAATAATAAACAAAATAAAACCTGAGCATAAGACATTTCTGGTACAATGAATCAAATCGGGGCAAGGAGGCACAACATTTTTGAAGCTTGTCAAGCCACACTGAACAGCCAGCTCATCCTTGGATTGCCACCAGCGTGCTCAGCACCACCGAGCAGAGGGATATGCATAAAATGCACGGGATCTGCTGCAAGAAGCAGAAATTCATTGCTTTCAACCTAGCAGAGAAGCTGAGGGATAGTAACTTCACTGTGGAAGTTGAAAGGTATGCAAAAATAAATAAATGCTACTTAAAAAAAAAAGCTTTGAGGTCTTGCTATATTCTTAAACAATACAGTGTTTCACTAGTTTGGGGCCCATTCCTCTGTAATTTAGCTTAATTTCAGCTTCTTCCATATCAAACTTTTTGTCCTACCTCTCAGACCTCCTTGGGATACAATTCCTGTCTTGTCATCATATTTAAAGCTTACTGTCACTCCATCACCAGGAGCATTCTCAGTCACCTGATTCTCCACTTCTCCCATGAGCCCATGTTTTCCCTCTCTACTTCTCCCCCTACCCTCAGAAAAACCTGCTTCATTATTTATGAAAGCTACTTTCATTCACCCACCTCAAAGCATGCTTTCCCCACAAACTACCCAGAATAAACAATCTGAGGCAGGATGGTCATGCAGCAAGATGGTGCTTCCATTCCCACACTGCCCCTCTTCCTGTTTCCTTTTGTTTTGCACATCACATGTCATTGAAGACCAAGACTGTGACTTTCTGCACGTGACACTGCATGGGACTCTGCCAGGAGTGGCTTAACTAAGTGCCATTGAATGAAAATACTAGTAGCAGTACTTTTCTAAAAATGAGACTTATGAAAAAACTCCCCTTGCCTTTTAAAATCACTTTACTACCTGGACCTAAATTATATTAAGAATTTATATTTTCTTTCACTAGAGTTTGTGAAAAACTTTAGAATTTGGAATCACAACAAAATATGTGCCCATGTGTGTGTGTTCCTATACATACAGACAAAGACTCTCAATGTTTAGGTTTGCAGATCCTCTTATTAAAAACTAAGACCAGTTTTTAATAAAAATTTCTCATCAGAATTCACCAATATCATGCATTGATTTTAATATTTATTTAGAACAACTGTGACCTTTCAGAGGCTCATTCAAGAGCTTATTACATCTTCCTAACCAAAATGAAATTGCTTTAATTTTAAGGCTTTATTGTTGTTACAAAGATGAGGAATGGTAGGGTACAGTGAACTATAATATGGCAGAATGCAATAAATATGGCTTAGTGTAGAGGCTGACTGAAGTGACCCACGATGCACAGCACTGAATGAAAGCAAGCATTTTCAAATGGAAAGAATAACTGGCAAAGGTCTTCCAGCAAGAGAAAGAACCAGGGAAGGTGTGCTCTGAGTACTGAACTTGCCTTCAAGTCTCTGTCACCTTCCAAAAGCGAAGAAGGGAGAGGAAGGGCAAAAGCTTTAATCTGAGGATCTGCTGTGGAAGCAGAATGAGAGGATGCACATGCCACCAGTTTGAGCAAGTTTTATGGACACCCTGGTATCAGCATGTCCCAGGTTGGTTTGTGCCAGCATTGCCCAATTAGTGTTCGCAATGAAGGGTTTCATTCGATGTTTTTTAAAATTCAATTTGATTTCCTCTTTCTTTCAAATTGCAATATCCTAGGAGATCTGAGGCAGCCTGGCAGAAAAGCTGCCAGGTTTCTGGCTCTGTTTTGGCAGAGGTTTGCTGACACATTTATTCAAAACCTTTTAGTTTTCCTGTAACATTGCTGAGTGGCTCTAACAAAGAAATCCAGCTTTCCTTGCTACTCTCCAGTGATATGCAGATGTCTATGGAAATACAGAGGGAACATACACTTATTCAAGAGCAGAGACTGTGATTCTTTTTTCTGAACACTTTTTAGGGAATCTTTTCTGGAAAAAAGGCTTTTATCCCTGGAGAAGTCTTTGTTGTTGTGGGAAGCAGGCAATACCTTGACCTCACCTCTGGCTCATTCTGTCAGTGCAGCAGCTGGAGCCTCCTTCAGCCAGAGGGAACTGTTTCACTTCTAGCCTGGGGAGCTGCAAGCATATTATTTACTGAATACGAATAATCTCCATGTGTTGTGCAGTTTGACTATCTAATGTCAGTACTCACTCGGCACAGAAGGTAGTAACTTGAAGAGACCCATCCCTGCCAAATCTAACAATCAAAAATTCACTTCCTCTTCCATAATACAAACTAAATCCTGGATTTTAAAAAGCTCATCTATCTATCAGGATATTTACCACATTCTGTATTCATCCCAATGGCCTCTGAGCAGCTACTTATCAAAGCATTAGTCTGTAAAATGGTAAAGAAATATCCATTTAATTTTGACCTTTAAAGAAAGGGGGGAATGCTTAAGTGGCAGACTGGATTGCAAAAAGGACAGAGAGCCTTCGCCCTTTGGACTGCCATCTAAAATGAGTAGCTTGTGGAGGTCTTGGTGAGCTCAATCAAATCTGCAGCAGACAGCTGTCTAGACTGCACCAAGCAGATTGCTACGAGGGCTGTGAGAGGGTTGCAATCCATCTCTCCCTGTCTCCTTCCTGGGGATGGACTGCTCCAAACTGAGAGGAGGCTCTTTGGCTTAGCTGGGCTGCACTTCCACTGCAAGAGAGCAGAGTGGATTCAGTGAGAAGCTGTAAGGTATCAGCCTCTGAAAAAATGCAGAGCTGGGGCTACTGCACTTACTTTCCAGGGCTCAGCCTAGGGATCAAGAAAGATCACAAAGAGAGCCTATGTGGAGGGACATAGTGAGAGGTTATTGCCAGAATTGTTATTACCGTCTTCCATTTCAAAGCATGAGACTCAATTTCCTCCTTACACCTCTGATATAATTTTTCAGTGTTCAGCACTCTGTGGGGACTGTGCATATATAAATAACTAATTAGATAAGGCTCCATTTATCCAAGAAAGTCACAGCCTCTTGAAGGCAGGCTCACAACAGAGCAGAGACTGCATGAGCTGTATAATGCACTCCTGGCTTTTGAAAGCAAGCCAGGCCAAGCCTTGTATCACTTTGTTGACTGAAGGCATACTTTTCCACAAAAAATCAAAGCTGAAGTTGGATTCCCGAGCCTGTGTTTGAGCTTCAGAAGTGCAGCTGGATTTTCAGCCTACCAGTACCCTTGAAGTTAGCGTGTGTTCCAAGTATGCTGGAAGTCAGAGAAGTTATGTAGGAGCCAAGGTCTGGCAGCATGGCCAAGATATCCAGAATGCTCTTCAGTGTTTCAGAGGTATGCAGGAAGCCTTAGCTAAAAATCCCAGCCAAGACATGGGTGTTTTTCTTGCCTTCCCTAATACATGAAGGATTTTGGTGAAAACAGTCCTCAGACTTTCTTGGGCCCTTGTTGCCCTGAGAATTGTCCACCATGCTGGTGAATTGCATATAGGGTTTGGTCTTTGTTTCAGGCTTGGTTATGTTTCAGGCTCAGCCCTGGGACTTTAGGCACAGAGGGTGGGAGAGAGACAGGAAAGCATTAACTAAAGTAAAGAATTAGAAGAAAACTCTGGCAGCTACTAAGCTAGATTTGCCATATATTTCTCTGTCAGAGAAGGGATTAAAATCATAAAAACAACCAAAATCTACAAAATCAGACTTGAGAAAGCCTGTCTCCAATTATATGCCCTCACTGTTGCCAGAAAACATTACAGTGAGTAAGAGGATAAAATTCCCTACCCCTAAAAAGCTATTTCTCACTGAGAAAAAAAATGGCTCTGATCATTTTTGAGGATTGAAGGTTGACAAGGAAGCAGCAGAGTCTTTCTCAGATCTTTAAGACAGGTCTATGACACAGGAATGTCTGAAATCAAGGACAATTTCTGTCTCTGTCTCAGTCCTCAGCAACGAACACAAATCAAATGGTATTAGACTCAAACAATATCTGCCCAGAGAGGTTTTTAAAAGGATCCGGAGGTGGGAGAGTGTCTCCAGACAACCTACAAAGACCACCTTTCAGAGAAGTTTTGGGAAAGAAGGGACATGCTTTGGTTTTCAGAAGGCCCAACAGCAGAGAGACATCCTGTGCCTTCAGTACAAAAACCCCTGTGCTGTCACAGCTTACCCAAAGCAGCTGCCCAGGATCAGGGCTTATGGGTGAGAGCTTCATAGACGAGCAGATGGAGATCCTTCTGCTGACTCTCAGTTTATTCTGATTAAGAAGGTTATCTCTGATAGATACACTCCTTTCTGTATAGGCAATGAACATTTACTCAGCTATGAATGCCCCCCCATCCCCAGTGCCCAGTGTCCTGCAGTGGCTCTTGGCACACTGCATCCTCATATCCCTTGAATATCTTCTACACATTTTTTAAATTCACTTTATAATGCTATGCTACCATAATGAGGATGCTTCCTGTTTTGTATCACTTCTCATTGAAGAGCAAGGAAGTTAAACGCCAAAGAAATGTAAACCAACTCTGTCATAGCAAAATAAAAATCAATTGTGTCTAGAGCTGGACACAGCTGGACTCTGCACGGGTAGCTGTCACAGGGGAATCTGTAGGGATCCCATGTGTCCACTTGGTAGAGGTGAAAATACTGAAATAAAGTCTGCACCTAGAAGGCAGGTCCACCCTCCAGTGATCTGCAAGATGAAGCGTGTGCAGTAGCTGAAATGGGCCAAGACCTGACAGCATGTTCTTCCTGACACTCCTCAGAAGAGCAGATGAGAATTTGCATTATTTGCAGAAGGTGGGCTGCTGGGCAGACGGGTTTCACACCAGGACTGCAGCTGCTGTGTTCCCTTCCCTGCACAGAGGTGTGTGATGGGACAGGGAGTGTATGGCCAACGTGGTGCCAGCCTAGGGCTAGCACTGGGCCTGATGTGGGACAGATGGGCTGGGAGAACGAGCCATGGCACGGAGCACCGGTGTGGCAGCAGTCACTGCAGCTTGATGAGTGCAGAGATATCTTGTGGTGCTCACAGGAAGTGCTGCAAGGACTGCCCTGGCAAAAGGCACCCCTCTCCTTAGCAAGACAGGAAACTTGGGGCAGACATCAGCAAAGCACCAGCAGCTGCTGCCAAGTATCCTTTAAGCCATTCTGAAAAGAGTTCATTGGGCATAAAGAGGATGGTTTTATCTGTCCTTTCAGCCCTTATCTTCTTCATTCAGTCTGCTAGAAAAGTTGACAAGCTGTTCAAAAGGCCTTGGCAGTTCTGTGACACAGGTGACATTACTGGACTGAGACCAACAGCTAATTTTCAAATAGTCCAAGTAACCCTACTGTGTAAGAACTTCCAACTCCACCAGCACCGAAGCAGCTGATGGAGCCTGGTGTCACATTGCACGGAAGTCTTACATCCAGCATGTTTGTCTGAACAGTGGACATGAGTTGCAACAAAAGAAATTCTAACTAGACATTAGGGGAAAAAAATCACCACAGGATGAACAAACACTAGACTGGGTATCCAGAGGGGCTGTAGAGCCTCCATCCTTGAAGATATTCAAAGCCCAACAAAATAAATGAGCAATGTAATCTAAGTTAAACTAGGTCCGAGCAGGGGATTGGCACAGACAATCTCCCAAGGTCCATCCAACATAAATTATTGTCATTCTTCTATAATTTCTTGAAGACTCATGATAAAATTACCTAGGCCTAAAGTAGTCAGCTTGGGGATATTGGGACTTCCCTACAAGAAAGCATGTCTTGAGAGTCCCAGCACTGGAGAGCACTTATCCAGTCCAAAGGCACATGACAAGAAGGTCCTAGAAAGCTCTTTTCTCCTGAAAGTTTGAAGGATTATGTCAGATAGAGTGAATTTTGGCACTTTCACATGAAACTTGTGCGCAGGCATGGCTGTTGTCAGAATCTATCCAGACAGGCTATCCCCCTGTACAATGCAAGAGCAAATCAGAGCTGCGAGATGCACCACGAGTCGTGCCAAACCAGCATGGCAAGTATTATAATAATGCATATAAAATTGTATACAGGACTCACAGAACTACAGTTACTAAATGCCTTAATTACAAACCACAGCATGAACAGCCCCAGATGATGAAATCCATTCCAGCAGATCTGTGCCAGGAAGCTGACTGGGACCTTGATCTGAGCTGTTAGAGCAAATCACTACAGGGTTTTATTACTCTCACCACCCTCAAAAGATACAGCTCAGCTGCTGAAATGATTTCAGTGCTCAAAGCGTGAGAGAATTTTCTTTTCTTCTGCAATTAAGGAGTATAAAAAACAAAACATGCTGTGTGCAATTTTCTCATTGCTACTGACATTGGATTCATGTTGTCTACATGACATGTCTACAGTGTATCCACCTATAAGGAGGCCTAACTTTGGTGAAAAACAACTTTATCAGATATATTCTGGCAAAAAAATTCTAAACTTCTATATATGTCAATAAATCAGAGAGGGTTATTGTTTTATTCATGCTGACTGTGTAATATTTTAAAGCACTTCTTATGTAAAAATGTAAAGGCATGCTGCGAGAGGATGGTTATATAGACTGTACAAGTCATGGAAATAATTGTGCTGCATTTTACCTTGGATAGCAATGAGCAACTAGATATCAGAATGATAGAAAGGTCTCCCAAATTGCTTCTTGCCATTAGAGAATTATATTCCATATGATTTTTTGTACTAGCCTTACCATCACAGTATCATTAAAAAGTGGTTCATATCTTCCACAATGTTGCTTTCCCTTTCCTTATCCTCTCTTAAAAGAGGATGATATAATCCTGCCTCCTGCTATGCCCTAAGGATCATTACTTCTGCTGTTGCCTTACATCTTACATTTACATTAGAGAAGCCAAAACCACTTGGAGTGACCTGCAAGCAGGTCACCCAGTTGGGTTTGGAAGGACTCAGGGAAGCTGAAGGGAAATGCTTGGGCTTGGAGGGGTGCAAGTGGAGCAAGTGGAGCCTGTCCAAGCTCCTGTGCTGGCTGTCACCCTGGGGCAGTGAACACCATGACTCCAACGCTGGCCTGGCGGCAGTACTAGAGATGAAGTAGGTAAGACTAATTTAAAGCTTCACATGAAGCACTTTCTTTTCACATTGAAAACAAGCACATGCTGAGCGTGATATCTGTGGAGGAGTCTGATTTAACAGATAAATGCTTACAAACAGTTCAATATAAGACACAAGAGTAATGCTGTTATTACTCTGAAACACAGCCCAAACCCTAAACCCTAATTGACTGCTTTGCAGAATGACATGCAAATCCTCTCAAGCACACATCAAACCAACCTTGAAGAGAAGAAAAATGTAATGAAATTATGCTTTTGAGGGTGCGTGTTTGTGTGTGTGTGCATGCCACACAAGCCAGTGTGCTACACTCTGCAGGCCACTTCAAAAACCTAGTTTCTTCAAGGCACTCCAAGAACACCATTCCAGATAAAATATTGCATACTGCAACGTGGATTTTTATTGTAGCACCCTTCAGGAGCAGCAAAAGATACTGAGAGAATCTGCAGTACAGTCAAGACTACTCAATACCTATTAGAACACTTTATTAGAGCCTTCCTCAAAGGAGCCTTCTGTTAAACATTTGAAATAAAGTGTATTGTCTTAGATAAACATGGAATATGATTTGGGAGTTACTAATGCATCATCCAAAATCTATCCCAGCAAGAGTGGTTACCTTACTAATTAGAACTAGCAATCCTGAAGATTCTGTTATTTATATGATTTTAATTTAGTTCCAATTCTAAACAAAAGTTTAATTGTAGTTGCACCTAATTCATCCAGAGAATGAAAGGGCCCATTTAACAAAGGACATTCTGCCTTCATTAAATGATTACTAAGTGAACTAGGAATTGATGATATTTTACTGTATTGTTCCAAATCACAGGGGACTTGGATCAGATATGCTCCACAACATTTAAGGAAACCAATTCTGGAACCCCAGTAAATGAATCCATAAATTACACTTTAATATCTCAAAGTGCTGCCTTCCTCAGATGGAATTTGTCACTTCCAGGATCAATATGGAGAGTACAAGATTAGACAAGCTTTATGGAGAGCAATTCATGAGATTGCATCACTATACATATCAGCGTGTCACGTTGCCAATGTGTTCATATCCAAGTGAGCACACATCCCATTCTTGGAGCAAGGTCTAACTATAAAAATTTGCTACAGGTTTCTCCTGTTTTTCAGAGGAAATAATGGAAATTAATTTTTTTTAGAAACTTGACAAATGTGTGGAGAAAAGCCACACCCATAAAAATGATTGAAGCACTTAACACTGTAGATTGGCTGTTGTGGTCTCAGTGCAGACAAATCAAAATGAACACCCCTATTTAGCACCAACTTAGTGAACAAATATCTCTCTCTAGAGAATTTGACTAGCAAAATTGCCCTCCAGTAATATCCAGATAACATCAGCAAATGAACAGCTTATTTAAACCACACAGAGGGAAAGGATTTGTGCCATCCCTTTGTTTTATTACCCCAGCAGCAGGAGCAGAGTGCCGTGAGGGATTTATTCATGGGGAGTATCAGGTTTGTGACAGGCACTCTCCTGCTGGGGCTCAGACTGAAGGGCCTCACCTCAAAGGCATTCTGTGTGGGTAATGCCACACCAGGATTCTGTGCAGGTAATGCCACACCAGGATTCTGTGCGGGTAATGCCACACCAGGATTCTGCGTGGGTAATGCCACACAGGCATTCTGTCTGGGTAATGCCACACCAGGATTCTGTGCGGGTAATGCCACACCAGGATTCTGTGTGGGTAATGCCACACCAGGATTCTGTGTGGGTAATGCCACACAGGCATTCTGTGTGGGTAATGCCACACCAGGATTCTGTGCGGGTAATGCCACACAAGGATTCTGTGTGGGTAATGCCACACCAGGATTCTGTGCGGGTAATGCCACACAGGCATTCTGTGTGGGTAATGCCACACCAGGATTCTGTGCGGGTAATGCCACATCAGGATTCTGTGTGGGTAATGCCACACCAGGATTCTGTGTGGGTAATGCCACACCAGGATTCTGTGTGGGTAATGCCACAGTAGCTTTGATCAGGACACTGGGACCTGCTGCACTGACACCAAAAGTCAGAGAGCTGAGAGCAAGGGAGACCTATATAGAAGCATAAGATTAATCCTATGCTGCAGCTAGGAAGTGCCAGTATATATCCATGTGTCTGGCCCTGAAAAGGAAGAGCAGCATTTTATTTTCCCCCAACAAGAAAAGGAAAGGAGAGAGCATCCAGGTATGGAGAGGGAAGATGAGAAAAATCTTTGTTTCCTCTATTATAACTTTGTAGTGGAATTCCCCCTGTCAGCAAGAGCATGGTCCAGCCTGTGGGTGCTGGGAATCCTTTGCTTGCATTGCAAGCATTTGGGGATTTTTACTGTGGGCTGGACATGGTCCATGTCTTCCAGGATTCCCTGCACATGGGTTGGGGGGTCCTGATTGGAGGACATCTGATAATAAGGGGCACCTTTCTGCCTGCCATTCCTCACTTTAGAGGGTCTCACACTCAGGCCAGCCTATTTTCTCCTCCAACTCATTCTGCTGGGTTATTTCTGCTTGTTTTGGTTTGAGTTATTTGCAAGCAATGATTCAGTGCCTGCTTGCCTGAGGGCTCCCTGGCCAAGCAGAGGAGCAGGAGTGCCGTGTAGGCTGTGGTCAGTCTTATGGAATGGAACAACTAGGGGGGACCTTGACCCCTGCCCCATACAATGCAGGATCCTGCCACCACCCTGTGTTCCACCAGGCCTGCACTAACCCTCATCCCTCGCTCTTCAAAGGGAATGTGAATTAATGGGGCAGACAGCAACAGGCACCACTGGGCATCGCAGGAGATGAGCAAAAGCTGGCACTGTGCTCCTTCATGGTATAAGGGCTGAAAGCTTCTATTCTTTGTCTGCATATACACCTGCAAAATTCTCAATCAGTGCTGGGTTTATTGCACAAAAAGCCTTGAGAAAAGCTCACTGGTAGGTTCCCAGCAAGCAACGTTGCATATGCACTCTGCTTCTCACACTCTGCTACTTGCTCAGTCAAGAAAACATGCTCCTCTTCATCAGCAGCTGACATCCCTTACACAGGCCTCAGCTGCCTCTTGCTTTCTAAAAAATGGTGCAGCAGCTTTTCCTCCTTCTTTATTTTCTAGGCTATATTGCCAGGGAAGTGATGCTTACTTTACCTAGTGGATTAAATGGAGTGGTCTTGAAGAATTCAGAGTTAAAACGGTGGCCTGGTTGCTCTCACTGTAGAAACAGCCTGGACACAGCTTTTAGCCACAGGCTGGTCCTATCATGTGCTGCAGGCATTTATTTGTCATGTCATTGCTTCTCATCTGGCTCTGGAAATTGCATATAACTGACAGGAGAGGCAGGCTTTTTTGTCTTAAAGAGGGAAAAAAGCCCTACAGAGTCCCTTAAGGTTTTCCAGCCTCTTTTAATGCTACCTGGGCCCAGCATGAATCCAGTAATAAGACAGAGCATTAATCCTGTAATCAGCCCAATTCACCATAGTATTCTTCTGTTTATTTTTGGAAACTGGTATTTTACCACATGCACATCCTTTTTCCCTAAATCACAGCAAAAATGTTGCATGTAAGAATCACATTTTAACTTGTTATCAGATCAGAAAAGAGAAATGCCTCCCTGTGAAAAGGTGAAAGCACACAAGGGGAAAAAGAGAAAGCAGCAAACTCCCTGCCTTTGACATAGTTAGCATACAAAAATGTAACATTTTAAGTGGTTTATTTTCTGGTTCTCCTCCCCCATTTTGCTGAAAGGAGATTTTCTCTGAGCTACTCGGCTAAATAATTGAAATAGTTAAAGCATCTCTCCTTTTGCTGTCATAGATGCAATCTACATGTGATTATGAAGGAAAATAAAAGAATTGTGGTTTTTCTTCTGGGTTTGGATAGGAAGGAAACCTTTGATCTAAGACAGTATTAAAGTTTCCAGAAAAGAAAGTTTCACAGATTTAGGAAACACAAAACTTACAGCGTGGATAACATTTTATATGTTGCAGACTGCAGTTCTCAGCCACCAAAAAATGAATCCAGAATAGCACGAAACATGGGCTGCAACGGAGCAGATTGGCCTGGAGAAGCTATTCTGGGGACTGTGAAATATACACGCTCAAACTTGGGCGCAGACAAGACCTCTGAAAGCCAGCCTCTGGGAGACTAAATTTGGATACAAAAAATTAGAGACCATTTTTGAAAATGTAAAACTGGGTGGAAAATTTTGTACTGTACATAAGCAACATGCCATTTTCACAGTCTTATAACAACTCATTCCTAAGCCCGTGTTTATTCAAATACCAAGTTTGGTCTGGATGAAGTTATTTGACTAGTCAGAGTTCACAAAGGAAGGCAAACATAAAACCCAAACACATATAGTTGCAGACTTATAGCCTGGTCACCTTGTGCTAGGCAAGCTCAAAAAGAGCTTCACCAAGAAATGCTTTTTGAAGCAGTCACAGAGAAACAGACATTACATTTGCTTAGCTGAAGCACCACAGTTTTTCCTTCGGGATCTCTGAGCTGCATGGGCCATGATGGCTTTCCTCCTCCTGGAGCACCTGCCTCCGAGATGCAGCTGCAGAGAGGCACCGGGTGATGCAGGGTGACTTAGCCCAGTCAGCAGGGAATGGTTTTAGCCACACCATGGATTAGTCCCTGGCACCTGTGGGAGCCAGAACGATGTCCCAGGCACTCCTGTCCTTCCCTCACAGACAGACGTGTCCTGACTCAGACACATGAAATAGTTTGGGGAGGTGAATCGACTCCTAACTGTGGGCAAGTGACTGAGCTGATTACTAAGAAGACATTCTTCTACTGTGATCATATGATACATGGTACCATGATAAGGACCTGTGACAGCTCACTCTCCTTTGCTGTTACCCAGCACCTCTCTGGCACTGTTATCCAGCATCAGTTTCAGTTACTGACTTCCTTAATAACATGCTTCCTTTTTTTAATTTCTTGTATCTCTCTTACTTTGGTTCCAGGTAGTAGGAACAATTTTGTATTCTCCATTTGCATTTAATTTGCCTGTATTTCCCCCCTGCACAGTTTATACAGAAACAATCTGTCAATTTCTCCCTCAGAGAGTTAACACTCAGGCTGTCTTCAATTTCTTTTGACCCCTACTATAAAATTCATTTTGATGAATTATTTATCTCTGGAGCTCCCCAAAGAATTATCATTTGTATCTTCTATAGTTTCTGCCTGTCACTGGCTACTACTGAATTACATCAGCTGGACAGCAGCTGTCAGTAACCAAACCATGTTCCTCCTCCACCCTGGCTTTTCGCATCACCCAATGTACACAAACCAGCCTGCTCCTAGGGCAGGTTGCTTTATGAGCCTGGTCCTTGCCCGTTTTGAAGGCTAAAGTCAAGTTGATTTTTTTTCCTATTAACCTTGGTATGAAAGGCAGCAAAAAAAAAAAAAAAAAAGAAAGTAGATATTAAGTGGACAAATAATGTGAAAACCAAAATCTATTCTAGCCTTGGACCAGAATTTAGTTGCACCTGGCTATGCTCATTTCAATAGAAACATCTTTATTCTCCCAAACTGATTTAATCTAAACAGTATCTTTGGGAAGCAAATGCACCTGCAAACTCCCTAAGCCCTCCTTGAAAAATAAAGCAAACCTTGGGTGTGAATATTGACTTATTCAGCAGTGGGCCTTGGTTGTCATCTCCTGTGTCATTCATGAAGCCAGACCATAACATTGTCATGTTTTCCTGTCGCCACACATAGGGAATTCTTTTGGGCTTAAGGTCCTTATTGTGACATCTCAGAGCAATTAGAAGCTTTACAGAAGCCTTTTGAACATGATTTTTAACCCACCCTGGCAATAAGAAATGTTTATGTATATTAAGATAAACAGACAAAATCTTAGTAGGATTTGAGTTTTAGTCAGATAAAACCTCTCTGTACAGAAAATCCAAATGTAAATCTGATTCATTTGTTTAACTGATTTTTTTTCCAGCAAAATCTGTGTCTGAAAATGAAAGTTCTATGTGAAATTTTTGCAGTGTTTTTAGTTTCATATTTAAACTGACTTCCTCTGACTTCTTTCACTTTTAATCTGTTTTCATCTTTCACTTTTAATCTGTTTTCTTCATTCTCCAGGTTCCTGTGGCAAAAAAAAAAAAAAAAAAAGGCAGCAAGTGCTGAAAAGGAATGAAAAAAATTGTAAAGTGCAGGAATAAAACCAAAAGAAAAACTAAGATTTTAAAATTCCTGCTTTTGATAATATTTCAAAATAAATATTCAAAATGTGCTTGAAAAATGTTTTTTTCCAACTTTAATTCAGTCATCTATAATACTGTCTTGTGCTTCCATTCACTACATTCTTCTTAGCCTGTCCAGGAAACTTTGTATTGAAGAGCAGAAAAAATCCCAAGCAGAAGCCTTTTTTGCAAGAAGACTCCATCCCTAGTTCACTGTTAAGCAGTATGAAGAGGACAGGCAGCGAACACCTGCACTGAAGCTTCCTCCTGGTCATCAATGCATCTTTGCTTTTTTTGGAGAAATGCCTGCATTTGGGATGAACATGGTAGAGCACAGACAGCAGTAACGGTCAATACCATCTAAACATACCACCTGTGAAGACAAGCCTTCAAAACTTGTCTTAAACTCATTTGTGAATCCTACTCAAGCCTGAAACTTGGCACAGACAACCCATCTCACCAGCTGCAACTCTTCCATGAGTGACATAGGAGTGGGAATTGGCAGAGGCAGGGACCAGCCCATATGTGGCTTTTTCCTGACCCATGATAAGAGCATGCAGGGCAAAGTTCAGCCTCCTTATCAGCTCCTCACAGGCACTAAACTCACCCCAGCAAGCTTTAACATTTCCTGCTTTCCATGGCCACTTTCTTCTTATCTTCCTTCCCCGTGTCTTTTTAGAGTAGAAGAGTGCACCTGAGCCCTCAGCACAAGACATTTCAATGCAAGATAGCCAGGTATGGCTCAGCAAGTTCCACCACTTCTGACTTGATGTCTCTCCGTGAAGCAACTCTCAATTAGATGTGTGGAAAAACAGGACTTTTAGGTCAAATCGTACTATTTCATATTGTCTGGTAGCACCGTAGACTCTACATGCTCTGAAAACCTTAACACTATTGCTACATGCCCTGCAAATTCAGTAGTCTTGGAGTTAAACCTGCTTTCTTTTTGTAATCTGTCCCTTTTAAGTTCATAGGAATTGTTCTCTGGATTTAGCGGTTACAACATTCTTCTTTCTGAAACTAGAAACATATTTCAGTAAAAGTTAGAAAATTTAACTTGTAATAACAATTCTAGGAGAGAGCATTTGAGGAAAAACACCAGTTGAAGTCATGAGACTTGGCAACATAAGTTCTTTTTCTGGTGCAATGGCAACACCTTAATGTACCAATGTTGATTAGAGCCAACTGCATCACATCTGGAACATATCTTTGAAAAATGAATGCTGAATATGATTATTTTTTCCTTACAGTCACATAATTTCTAATGTTTTCCTAGAAGTTCTGGCTGCTCAGATTACATACACTCTTGAGAATCATGAGGTTTCATTTCTCACAATAAGGCAATGGAAATCTAATAGAGCAAAGCCAAGCAGATACATACCAGCCAAGAGAAATCTTACTGTGACTTGCATCTCATCATCTGTGCACAGCACAAGGAAGGAGAGGCAGGGGGGCAGCCACATAACTGCAGAATGGCCTGAATGGAGCTGCTGGCATGACACACAGAAGAAAAATCCTGGGATGCTCTGGGTGAAGTATGGCAGTGGGCAGGGAGGGCTGTTTTTCATACTGTGCATATCCCTGGTGGGACTACCAGCAGGATGCCAGCCACAGCTCTAAGAAAGCTGAACTGAAGCTAGAACAGGTGCAGACATCTAGAAAGACAAGCATGGGGAGTTAGTTTCACTGATGAGACAAATATAGCTTAATAGCACTAGCCTAGCAAATGAAAGGCTGAGGGGGATACAATTACACTTTATAAATATATGTCTAAATACCACCATGGCAGGAGAATCATTCAAGCCATAAGACAATGTTGACATAAGAGCAAATAGCATGAAAAAAAATCAGCAACTATTTTAAGCTAAAAGCACATTTCTAACCACCAGAGAAACAGTGTTTTGTAGCACTCTTTCAACAGAAGCAGTAAGTTAAGTACTTTTGTAGTAAACAGTACATTTAGATCAAGGATTTTATGAAATGGTATCTATTGTGACAGTGGATGCCCTTTAGGCCCTGTGCTCCCAGAAAAGTTCTGCTTATCTTGGTTGGAAGATAGAAAAGAAATATACAAATGTAAGACTCTGAAAGCTGGGATCCACGAGGGAGATGAAATAGTACTCCACAGGTAACTTCTATTTTTAATCTCCTGAGTTTATGTGCTTGTATCTGTTTGTTTTGGGGTTGCAAGGTATTTGCTTCAAGAAGGCACCAGTGTACTTTTCTGTCAGCTCTGCTGGCATTGATTTGCTGCAGGCAATTCTCATTCAACAGATGAAGAGTGCTGGCAGGAGTCACCTCCAGATCATAAATTGTTTAGTCAATCAAAATATAGCTCCTAAGCTACGTAAAGATCTTATTTCTTCTCAGGAGCTTTATAAGGACAAAACATGGAAATGCTGTAGCAGGAGGAGGGAAAAAGCTTTATTTAAAAGTGTCAAATATGAAAGCTTCAGGATCTTGTTGTGGCGTAACTTAAAGTAACTTAGGTACTTGTCAAAGCTAATTAAGACAGGCCATCTGCAAATGCTTGTGATTTGAAACATTCCCCCCTGTGCCAATGGAACAGTGTGTTACAGCTTCCTCACATCCCACCCTGACAGGTGCTAAGCTGCTCTGCCTGATGCTACTAGTCCCAGGGTAGGGAGCATTTTCCTCCTCCTGCACCTAAGCATCACACTTTGGCCCCGCTGTGCACCCAAGGACAGGGAAAATGTCCCTGCCTCCACTCACTGTTATGGACAGGAGCACCCCACAGGGAGCAGGGCCAGTGCCACCTCTTTACACGTGCACAGCTGGGCCCGCACCAGTGGGCTGCAGCACCCTGCTGGGTACCCTATGGCAGCAACTTTGCCTTGGAAGCACCAGACCAGCTGTTCACTGCCTTTGGCAAGAAATTTGCCCACAAAGCTGTAGGCAGTGATGGGCTAGCTCAGGAGGAATGAGACCTGCTCATTCCCACCCCAACAGGGCACAGAGATAGGTTCTGGCAGGACTGGGAGCTGTCTGTGGGGGAGCAGGTCCAGTGGGAAAGAACAGCTCACAGGACTGAAACCCAGGCAAGGAGAGTGCGGTCTCCTGTGCGGCGTGCACAGCCCTTGAGATACAAATGTTTAGTTTCTCCTTAGCAACGCTGCTCAGCGGTTTTGTCCATGAAGTGTTCTTGGTACCTGGAGGAAGCCAGAAGTGCTGGAGGAGCGCCAGCCTCCCAGGGCAGCCAACAGCAAAGCCATCTGTGAGCAGCAGAGACAGGGCCATCAGTCGAGGGCCGTCCTGGGCAAAGCACACTGCACACACCTGCGCAAAAACCTTTCAAATCTTAAAGGCCGTTTTATAAGTGTCACAGTTGGATGAGACAAGCACTAGGATGTTTAGAAACCCATTTTTAATTCCAGCTGTGGACTTTACAAACTCAGGATTTCTTTCTCAGCTGAAGTTAAGGAGCCCAAGTTAAGCACATGGACTCAGGCTTTAATCACAAAGGAATTATTTCAGTTGCCAAGCAGGGTAAGCTACAAAACACCTAACTGATGAAGATCCACTTCAGAAAATGTGACAGGACCACTTCTCATGGGGTGACATCTGACTGCTGCTTACTAAAGCCTCTGCCTCCAGCAGGAAAGCTGAGGTTCACTGTGTGCACCCCCATAGTGAAATGAGTACAGCAGTGAGAAATGGCTTTGATGTGTGCATAATGCAGAAATGACTTACACTGAAACTTCAAAGAGGCAAAGGGAAAACAAAGCTACAACTCTTTTTTTTTTTTTTTTTTTTGTAAAGCACTACAAAGAATGCCTGCAGAATTTCTGGGTTTGTTTTTCAAAGAGTCATATATGTGCACACACATGCATACCTATACATATACTTTGTATACACACACACATTCCTTACTTTTGGGTCCTGCTTATCCATCAGGAGCTGATATTAGAGTAGATGTCTATACCTAGATGGTTTGAGGAAATCACATTTGTAGCATCTGCAAGAACCCACAGTTGGGGGAAAAATAATTAAATATGGAATTTTTACTGCCGCATTGAAGCTGAAATAAAATAAAATTATTATTATTATGTCTTTACTCAACCACTTTTATTAAAGAGGTAGTCTTAAATTAATGAGTATGATACTTGAAACCTGCTCAAAAGTCTTTATAAAACAACTGTCAACTGCTTTTCTGCTTCACGGACATTTCTCTCACATTCTATTCTGTGTTCAATCACAGTTTAACAGTTCACAGCAATGCTTTGCATTTAGACAAATGGATTTTGCATTTAGTCTTAAATGGATTTTGGGTGCTGAGATGTCTGGTCAGATGGCCTCCTCTCTGGATGAGAACCTTTGGATTTCCCAGTGCCCATGTTAGTGATAAAATAGTATTTCACTGTTCACAGCTGCTCCAGACAATATCTTTAGGTACCTAAGGTATGCATAGCTACCTGCAGCTTGCAGATAACCAAACTACAGTAAAGAAAAGTCTGCGAAAGAGGAAACAGCTCCCACTCTGTTAGCAGGAACACTGTATTGCCACTTCCCACGGTGATATGCAGAGCTTCCAGTACAAGAATTTCTCAACAAAACCTTCCCTAGATCCATCTCTATCCCTGATATTCTCAAAAAAGATGTCATGACCTTCCACTGTAGTCTCACTTTCCCCCCTCAAAGTGATGGACACAGCCATTTCATTCTGCAGCACCTGGCATTTCCACCAAACTTCATGCAGAAACTAAACAAGAAGATTAACAGCCAGTGTGGATCCAGCAGCTGGAGGTGAACGTGCTTTCCCTGGCTTAGGAGTCCGGCACTGAGCTACGCTTTCTGTTTATTGCTAGGAAAAAGCTAAAGAACCATTGTTTTTGCAGTTATTCCCTATCCCAATGTGTTTGATAGTTGGCAGAGATCCGAGACTCACCACAGCCAGAGGCTGGAAAGCACTTCTTAAAAACAAACAGATGAACAAGCAAGCAAACAGCAGACAAAATCAAAGAGGGAAAATGACACAGAGAAACCCCAGCTCCAGGAGTGGCAGAAGATTTCTGCAAAGGAACAGAAACCAGTTCTACCAAAGCTACTTTAACTCTGAAGAAGTGTATCTGATGGCTGAGAGATGTCTAGTACCACACACTCAAGAAAAAGAGAAAGAATCTTCTTCCTCTCAGGAACAATAAAATATAAAACATAAGATTATACTAGCTAGTAACAGCACTATAAATCACATTTCAAAAAGAAATGTATAATAATGTTTATAAAGTTCTAGCTACAGGAAATATTCTTTAATCCTATCCTTTAATTATTAGCATAGAGTTTAAATGACAGGCTTTCAAAATAATGTTTTTCCACTGAATTAATAGTTTATCAATTGTTTAAGACACTGAGAAGCATTTAAGACTTCCCCATTCTCAACCTGGTACTGCTGAAATTCTTAAAGCTCCATGGAACCCCAGAAGGATCATGCTTAACCAAAACTTGTCCCTATTTGTCTTACCAGTAGTGCCTTTTTTCCCTCTCCATACTAACTCCTGACCATAGGGCAACCCTACACAGACCCATTCCATAGTACCTTTTTCTTTTCTTAAGTTTTGAGCAAGAGTAAAACTCCTGCTGGATCTTTCAATAAGCAGATCTTTAAAAACTGGGACAAGACGGCATTTTGAAGAGAAGCAACAGCATCTGTAAGTGAACAACACAGTACCTGATGATCATTACACTTCCTGCATTCTTTACTGAGTTTTCTGAAAAAACAAGGGATGCACAGCCGATATCCAAAGGTAGACAGATTTTTCACAAAAGGAAGCACTGTGGAGATAACAGCAACTACAGACTGTCATTTAGGTTGGGCTTCCAAGGGTTCCATTTTAGGGAGGGATCTGAGCTCTTAAAGACTAGGAAGGAAGTACTGGCAGAAGGCAACACAAATTCCCCACCAGCTCCTGGGAGTCTCAGCGAATGGCACAGGCCAAAAGCCAACTTCCAGACAAATGAAATGAAGTCAGAAGGCCCTGACCCTTCTTCAAATGAGAAAACAAAGGTGACAAAATAGTGCAAAAGTTGACAAGAGGATTAGAGAGCTGGAGTGAGTTAGTTAAACTTCTTTTAATTAAAAAGTTTAACTAACTAAAACCAAAGAAAGGCCTTTGTCCTCAGAACACAATCATAAACAAATAGGCCACAAAGATGTAGTTCTTGGCTCACTGCTCTTTGGGGCTGTAAACTATATCTATCTAGACTTAATATTGATGGGGTTTATGCTCTAAAATCTTCCAACTATGCTCAATAGGAAACACTAAAAAAGTCCAATTAACATCTCTTGATTTCAGCCTGGGCTTTTCAGAGAAACTGCTCTGGGTGCAGGTGCACACGGACATCACCAAGTGGAGAATGCCACCAATCACCTACAAGGCAGCTCTGTGCTACATGGTGAAATTCCTCTGGATGTATTCATGTAGAGAACTTAGCTCAGTCTAGCCTGTTTAGTATGCTCTTATTATCCTGGGACTTCACAAAGTCTGACGAGCTCTGAAAACTGTCTGACACAAACATTAGTACAGAAATCCGGGTCTTGTTTTAAAAGCAGATTTAAGAAAAAGAATACACACTGTACCTGTCTCAATCAAGTATTTCTTATAAAATCAGACCTACTGTTATTTTAAAAAATCTGTCAAAAGCAGCTAAAAAAAGTTAGAACAGCCATGTCCACAAAATTCCTGCCAAATATCTTTTCTCTGTAATAGGGGGCAAATAAAAACACAAAACATATTACTTTCTAAGTCTTGAGAAGAACTTTAGAAACCATAGGGCAAAAGCAGCCTTTGGGCAATATTCAAGGCTGTCAAGACACATAAAGCAGTAGAAGAGTCATCCTCCAGCAATGGGTGATTGCTATATACAGATACCAGCAAGAAAGCTCGGGGACAAAGGCACTGCTGCCACTGGCTGAGCAGGCTAGGACAAGGCCTTTCCACATTTAAGAAATGTCAGCATTCCAAGGGCTCTCTTCACGACTACAAAAAACCCCAAAGTACAGTGGACAGAATCAAAGTAGGACATAAAATTTTATTCTGAAATGATCTCTGGCCACAACAATAAAATGTAACAAATATTCACTAGAACAGTCTTAACTCCTGTCATCAGCTGTACAATACATACAGTATCATAAAACTGGCCACTAGGATTAAAACCCACTACAACATCTTTAATGTTAAGTGGCAACAGCAGCATCTCACAGAAAATTATACATAAATATATACACAGTCCACATTCAATCATTTTTCACATGTTTTCAGTACACACAGTTGCAGCATATTACAGTCACGTGTCTAAGTCATTGCCCAATAAAAACCCAAGCTACTGCTTAGACGCAATTGTAGCAGTTGAACTGAATAATTACAATTTGTAGCAGAGATGTACAAGCCCCTAGAAACAATAATTCGCAAATGTTATTTTATTCAAATGCTACCATAGCATTACACTGGGCAATATTCTAATCTTTGCTGACTGTAAAAAGAGTTCTTTCTGCATTTATCACAAATATTACTGATGGGAAAAAAATTAACAAATGGAGAGCATTAAATAATGCACACCTTTGCTTAAAGATTTTAATATTGCCCGATGCTACTTATGTCTTTTAAGTGTTTTCAACATTCCCATGAAGTCATTTATAACTCCAAACCACCCACCAAGTTAAAAGTGGCTTAAGTGCCTTGCACCCAAATTGTAAAAATCCCTGGTCACTTTTATAAGAGCCAGGCACATATAAAAGGAATGCACTTTGGTTCATACCAAATGCCCTGGGATTAAATCACACTATAAAACTAAAGAGTTTGAGGTAAATTTTTACAAATACAGTTGACTTCTGTCTAGTGTCACTATAACAAAAAATTATTTAAAAAACAAATCAATTTGATGTTAAAGTACAACCAATGAGGAAGGGCCATCTTTAACCCCTTAACGAGACGGTACTACAAGAACAGAGTGTCCTCTCCACCCTAGCAGTGTGATTGCCTTATTGTTTCTATTAAGGCCTCGATCATCTACAGGATGTTTTAAGACAGGCATAGCACTTAAGAATAGATTTCATCCCTACTAAGCAGTATTCCAAGGGTTAAAGAGGCCAAGATGCATTTATAACAAAAGGCACATTGTTAACACCAAGGGCACAATCCATCCTCTATCCTTAATCTACACATCTTGCATCACTCTCTTGTTCCAACATTTAAGTGGTAATGAACACACCCGTGGTGCAAGAAACTGAGCCAAGTGAGACTGCAACCAAAGACAACACTGTGCTGTTACTAAATCTGAAAATAGCTCAGACATCCCCAGACAATGGTAACATGTGAGACTAAGCACTGTTTCCAAGCCAACTTCTATCAGCCTAATTATCAGAGCCCTTAGAATAAAATCACATCAAAGCCAAGAGGCAACTCCTTCCCCCCTCCCCCCCCCCTTTTTTACAGGTATAAATAAGCTACAATAAAATGCAGCTACATCACTTAAAAACCTTGATGTAGCTGCTCCTTTAGTATAGAGGAAGTTCCACTGTATCTGGGTTAAAAAAATAGCTCTTCACACTAGTTTGGCCTTTAAGTTTCCGGTAGCATTTATGAAGAAGGTGGATCATAAATGCATTATTGGCATTAAGAACTGGTCACATGAAAAAGAAAATTTAGTGGTTGTAGCCCATTAATGACCCATGAACATCACGAATGTTTTCACCTTAAGTTGCCACAAAAGGCAGGAACATGTATCAATGTCTGCTTTAAAAAATATCAAGGGAGATGATTCTTCTTTCACCCTCAACATCAGCATCCCTATTTCCCAACTTTTGCAGGAAGAGTTAAGGTAGAAAGGAGTGGTAAAGCCAAGCAGGTGGTGGAGGAAGTAAAGATTCCCTGTTACTGTAGAAAAATACATAGTATTGTATTCCCACAGTCATGAGAGTTAGTTAATTCTACATTAAAATTAATATATCTCTTTTTCCAGACTTAGAATTTACTGACCATAATTTACTGGATACTAATATTCTAAACCCCACTTTTCTTAGAAGTATTATATTTCATTTTTAACATGATTTCACACATGTTTACATATTGCACTTACACATATTGTATAAAGTTGTGAACAGTTAACATTAAATAATTTAATTTGACTAGAGGCAAGAAATTATATTTTTATTTTAAAAAGAAAGAAAAATGGTTGATTGACAGTCTAATTTTTACATTTATCAATCAACAAATAACATCCTCTACTCAGAAATTATTTTGGAGCTTCTTTAGGTGTTGACTTTTTGGCAAGAAGTTCAGTGATATGTTTCCTGAGAATTCTGTCATTTTTTTCTTTATACCCCTCCCCCAGTCTTACATTAAATTAAAAAATAAAACAAACCAACAAACAAAAATTAAGCTGTAAGTGGTAAATTAACCAATATGAAGGAGAACTTAACCGGAAACTTTCTTGGCCTCTCAGGGGACCATGCTTTAAGTAATTTTCATAATTTGTACAAGAAACTCAGTAAAATCTGTGCATATAAATGTTGTTTATAAGTAAAGTTACTGAAGTTTAATGCAATCCATTCTAGTATATCTTGTTCTAACATCCATAAACCCTTAGGGATTGTTCTACTTTGTTTAGAACTCCCTTTTCATATGTTTTATACATCCAATGTAGACCACAGCCATTGTATGCATTAAAATACTGATCTCAGATTTCAAACTGTTCCTGTTGAAAACATGCTACAACATGTGAATACCTCTCCCATAGGTCTAGATACTATTTAGTAGACCATCTTTCTTCCATGAATGCAGTCAAAAGTAAAAAAGAAAAACCAAGCATTAGCACACGCACACGTGAACAAATCTACACATCTCTAACTGTTCTTTCAGAATTCATTTTCATCTACAAATGCCAAAGATTAAATCAAACCCCAAGCACTTAGCTTTCCTTTGATAATTCTCCCTTATTAGAAAATATCTAGGATTGTGTCTTCCAACTGAAAACCTTTCCACTGAGGATCTTTCCTTCTACAGTTAAGCTGTCTAAGGTGAAGTACTCCTCTACAGGAAGCAATGTAGTAACATCATGTTTGCCCCTACATGCAGATTTGATCTGAAGTGTAAATGCACCACAGAAGTCACAGTCGCTCAAACATTGTCAGAGGAAGTAAAAGCAACCTTGAAATCCATGTAGTTTAACAGTCTGAAAGTTACAGTATAAAACTGACAGAATGAGTACTTCTGCCTATGTGATTTTGGGAGATCAAGCTGCACATTAGAAAAAAACAGAAGAGAAGAGATGGGGTGAAAAAAAATAAAAAAGAAAAAAGGAGAACCTGTGTGAATGCTCAACGTTACAAACCTGAAATGAAGTTCAGAACAATTTTGCTTTACCAAATAATCAGCCACTTTCAAATTCAGAGAAACAGACATATTGCCATTTTCATGCTTTCCAAGACCACCCATTCCTCTCACTCTACCATGTGGCATGCAAAGTAAGAGTCGTTTTAGCCCTGGTGATATTTTTTGCATTATGTTTAAATGATCATTTTAATCAAAGCCCATAACTTTTAAACAGAGAAAGTATTCCATAGGTGGTGACAGTATCTTTACTGATACCATGGCTTTCTCTGGGCTACCACATAAAAAAATGACAACAGAACATGCTATGGTTCCACTTTAAACTACAAGTTTACAAGTGCTTAACTGTATTCTTTCAGTGTTCTCCCTGGAGTCCAGTCAGTCACAGATGTAAGTGTTCACAGAATCCAGACCAAACCCATAAAATCCAAAAGGTAGTCTTTCAAATTTACCCCAGGTTAAAACTAATACGAACCATGGAAGAGAAAGGTTAATACCTTTGATACCACGCTGCAATGCATGACAGTCATGTTGTAACCAGTGGCCTGCCACTGATGTTTATTACTGTGTCACACTAGTTACAGTAAGGCTAATTGTACTGTAGAAGACAAACATTTTAAAAAATAAGTATAAAAACTTAAAGCATTGTCCCCGTATTTTTATAAAAACAAAATTAACATTTAAAATTACATTTAAAATGAGTGCTGAAAGATACAAATGAATAGATTTATTGAGCAAATAAAAATGCATAACTGAGCTAATTTTTCATACAAATAAGGCTCAGCCACATTGTATCTCTCATATTAACAGCATTGGGTTTTTCAAACTCAGCTAACGAGTTTTGGCAACACTGTTCTTTGCTGAATATTCCCATTGGCATCTGTCATCTGTGCCAAATTAGTCCTCAGTTTTGAAGCTGAGCTTGAAGTCGGAGGTAACTTGGAAATTGAAGTTATAGCACCAGTACTCTCTGAAATTCTCTTTGCTGAGGCCTTTTCCCCAGTTGGAGGTTTTGGCAACCGTCTCCTTAGCCAGGGATGCCGCAAAGCCTGGCTGGGTGTCAAACGGGCAGCAGGATCCCATTCTAAACACTGTTTTAAGAAGTCAAGGAAGAGGGGATCATCACACCCCTTTAATGCGTTACCCCACTCTCTGCTCTCTGGTGGGCCACGCAGTTTTCCCCTCCGAGAGCGTCCACCATTAAGTACTACAGATCCATCAGACAAGGTTGTGATGCTGCAATAGCGGGGATAACCCTTAGAGCTCACAAAGTTTTTCGCTCGCTTGGATGACTCCAAGAGTTTTGGAGAAGGCATGCCCAATAGTTCAATCATACAAGCCAGCTGATCTCCTTCATCTTCTCCAGGTAAAAGTGGATAACCGGTCAGAAGCTCTGCTAGGATACAGCCCAAGCTCCACATATCTATGGGCATCCCATAACGAGCACCGAGGATGACTTCGGGTGCACGATAAAACCGTGACTGAATGTAAGTGTAGACACGCTGATGCTCGTAACAACTTGAGCCAAAATCAATCACTTTAATACCACTTCTACCCTGTTGTTTCAACAGAATGTTCTCAGGTTTAAGGTCACAGTGAATGATTCTGTTTTTGTGCAAAGCATCCAAGCACTGTAAAATTGAGTGGGCAAACTTCCGAACCAAAGGCAGGCTAAAGCCCTGAAACTTGTTTTTCTTTATTAATTCATAAAGGTTCATGCTCAGCAACTCAAATGTCATGCAGATATGGCTGCGGAATGTGAAGTTTTCCAACATGTGAATAACATTCATGTTGTTATCCTTATCTTGTTTCCGAAGGTGTTCCAGGATCTTAATTTCTTCCGCAGCTTGGCGGTGGAAACGTTTTTCATTTCTCACCATTTTTAGTGCCACATGCTGATGCATCTTGTGATCGTAGGCCTTCACCACCTGCCCAAAGCTTCCTTTCCCTATAACTTTCAGGACTTCATACCTGTATGCAATATGATCATGGGGTACTTGAATGTAAGACCCTTGGTCATCATCATACCCACAGTTATTTGAACCACCAACCACACCTTGCCGCTTCTTTGCATTTGGACCCAAGAAGTATATTTCAGGGTAGCTAAAAATCTCATGATGCTCAAAAGCTGTTAATTTTTGCATGTATTGCTTCATTGCTTGCTCTGGTGTGATAACAGAGGCTTTCACCTTCCCTGTTCCATCTGCAGATTTTAAAGAGCTGGAGCTCCCCTGTCGCCTGTGGGCACTCTCTGTCTGTCTGTCCTGAACCACTGGCAATCCAGATTTGCCTAGCGCTGTAAGTCCATTTGGCTGCGTTGTCAGAACCGTTCTCTTGTTACTATTATCTTCAAAGAGCTGCTGAACCTGGATTTGTCCATGGCTACCAACATGTAGGTGCTCATTCATTGTGTGCTTACTGCCTCCAACCTAAAATTGAAAATAAATACATACCCAGTTAACAAGAAAGACATGAACTCCATGCTTCAACATTCACTCTGCAACCCTCCATTCTGCCTAAATCATCTCAAAATGAAGTGTCTTCTTAGATGTCAATTGTTTGCAGAGAATCTAAAAAATACAGCACATATACTGTGATACTGCTGGATGCTATTAAATTTCCTGATTCTTGTTTCTCAAATGCTATTTTCATGACTCTCCAAAATGTCTGCAACAAGGCAATCACAAGCATGCTACCATGAGAAGCTAACAATATTTCCAAGGATAGGCAGCAGACCTGTAACATCAGGATGCATGCTTGAGGGGCATCAGACTTCATAAAGAATTAGTAACAGTTTTACAGATGCTGAAGATAACTTACAATGCCTGTAAGAACTTACATGGCTTATGCTCTCATCACCTGTTCTCAGAAACCAAGATTTTAACGTGTTCCTAAATTTGCTGTATATCAAAGGATTTTTAAGCAATAAGGAATGTGTTGTGAGACACACAACGAGGAAAAGAACCCATACATTTCTGAAGTTCAACTTACTGCTTGCAATTGAGACAGTCACAAGCCAACAAAACATTCTAGTCAATGAAGAATAAGCATATCCTTTAGCACTTTCCCAAACCAGTCTAACAATAACTTTTAACCAAAATGAGATTTGGGGCCTTATGCAGACTTTGCAGACTTTACTCGAGTAGAGAGCAAATCTTTGCCTTGAGGAACATATGGTTACTTTATTTTATAGGAATGGAAAAAAAGCATTAATAGATTTTAGAAATTAGATTTGTTCTTGACAGTGTGTACATGGGAATAAACAGCAGCATTCAGCATTTTCAAGCAAACAAACAGCACAGTACTGGGGTGTGAAAACAGGTATTGCTCCAAACCTGTTATTTTTAAGAAGAAACAAGAAATTTACAAGCATAACTGCCACTAAAATAGCTGTCCTTAGAACTCCTCATTTGCTCTCAAGTAAAGGATAATTAGTTTGTCTTCTGCCTGGTCTTAAACAAATGTGGGAAGAATTCCCTTGCTGTCTCTCCAGCTGATTCACCAGTCTTAATATTTATGTCAAATTACTAATGAAAAGTTCACTGATACTGTCAGACAGATGATCAAGCCAGGGCTGAGAACACTTTTCATCTGAAGTGTATTTTTTCTAGGTAGCTAAGGATAACACATCCCTTGTTCACTTAAGGTTGCTGAAATAAAATCAGAAAATGACAGTTGTGTGCTGTGATATGAGGCAATGAAATCTGTGCTGCGACAGCAGAAGTGCTTCCTAATGAGAAAACCCAGACATGCAAGGCAGACTCGAGCATACTTTGTGCTTCTGTTAAGGCATCAGTGTGATACAGCAGAAGCATATTTTTGTAAATTCACTAACTTGTTCCCAAAGACTTGCCAGCTGGACACCAGCTTCACCTTTGGACAGTATATTGAAATTTGCAGCTCTGGAACTCATATAATGTAAGAACAAGGGCTCTTGGGGTCTGCTTCTGCCAAGTTGACTGCTCTTCTGATTCCATTTTGACTGATGTTCATTCATCATTGCAGTTTGACTGTGTATGCTTGCTTGCAGAGAAATTTAGGCTCACACTATCAAATTTGATCAATCTCATAGAAAGCACTACCACACAATCACAATTCAGAGCAAAGATGTTTGTAACATTTAAGCACAATGAAGATATACAGGAAATCAACAAAAACTCCCTTCCTAGTTTAATGCCTCAAAAGCACCAGAAATTAAATCATTAAGAAGACTTATCATGCCCACAGGCAATTCCTTCAGGTCAAGTTTGAGGCATACTGCAGTAGCAGTTTCCTGAAGGTTGCCCTGATCCCATATATAAACAGCAGCTACTGCAAAGACAAAAAAAAAAAAATGCCCCAAGAGCTGCTAAATCACCTATTTCAGAAGAACCAGATCTAGTTAGTAAGATGTGTCATAGGTTCGGCACTGGAGAGCTGTCCAAGAAAGGCATGATGAAGCAGCAGAGTAAACATACAATTCCAAAGACTCAAGCTAGGAAACTCTAGGTACAAAAATTTATTCTCCAACACTAACTGAACAAAAGCAGAACATATCTAGACAAACTGGGAGTAGGCAATACTAATGTAGACAATGAAGAAAGAAGAAAGAAGAATGCTGCAAAAGTAATTTTTAAGAACTTTTTAACCCAAGTACTCATTGCCACAGCTCAAATCTTGAATTTTTTTTCCCTTCGAGTCACCTGCTTTCACAGTTAACTACCTTCCACCCTTCCTAAGCACTGCTTGCTTCAATATATCTACTGAGAAGTTCTTCAGGGCTTGGAAAAAAACTCATATATTTATTCTGTCTCAACAGGGACCAAAATCTCTTTTTTCTAAAAGTGTGTTTGTGAGCACATTCTGAAGTGTAAACCGTGTAGATCTGCTTTCTGCATCTTCAGGCAGATTCATGGTTTTTCAAGCAGCAGAATGAAATCACCAGTATTATTCCAACTTCAACCCAAATCCTAAGTGACTGGTTTTGCCAGTTTCAGTCAGCTGCTTGGGAATGCAAATGCAGGTGCAGACAGTAGCACTGGTTTTCTTTGTAGAAAATACCACATTATCACAGGCTCTATTCCAAAAGCTGCACAGGAGAAGAGAGTCCACTCTTCTTTCAAAAAAGCCCAAAAGGGGTTTTAGAGCTATCAGACACAACACAACCACAAAGTACATATTAAAAAAGAACTTTCCCCATCTATTTCCAATCTGGATGAGGGCTGGATTTGCACCAGTCCTTTGCTCTGCGTATCTACTTCTGGCTACTTGGGTGTCTGAGATTGCTGTCAGGCTCAGGCTTGCACTGCTCACAAGCTCCACAGGCTTCACGAGCAACACTGTAAGTTTCTGAACCACAACTAATGGGCTTGGCAAACTACAAAAGACTACAGCCTTCTTAGTCCAGTACCAAACTCTTCTTAGTACACAAAAGCTCCATCAGCCTTTCAACCGAAACTGCATGCCTGAGAGGTTTACAACACCTCCATTTTGCTTCTGCAGATGAACCCATAAATTCCAGAACCAACAACCTACACAACTGACCACCTGCACGCACTTATGAAGTTACTGATTATATATTGTGTTGTTTGTGCTCAAACCCATCCGCACCTCCTAAGATTTACATATTTTTGTAGCACACATAATCAAAAAGCTACTGTTGTAAATCTACAAAATATATTGAAATAACTGGAGAGCTTGAACCCATCTTCCTGAATCTTCTGACACCATCAATTACATAACAGCAAATATTACAATGCAGTATTTCTTATCTTTCTTAGTAGTTTCTCCTAACTACAAAAGCACCATTAAGATCTTACTTTTACTTTGGTATGTTCATTTTACGGGAGTTGATGACTATGCCGAAAACACTCACCTAATCTTTGAAGTAGATACACCAAGCAAAACAAAACAAAACTACACCCTAAACTATGATCAATAAATAAATAAAAAAGCAACAAAACTTTAATTCGAGGGTGGTATTATTTGGGTTTCTTTTGCCTTCACAAATGGATTTAGGAATAGAAGTAGAAGACTAACTTACTACACTTGGGCGACAGACCTGTAACAGGGAAGTAGCATAAAAATGAATCCAGCCTGCTAACGAGGTGGCAAACCCATTTACAATTCCTCTGCAGTACACTCACCCAATGCAATCACCTGTTTCAAGACCTTTTACAAGACTACTTATAGAACTGAACCCCACAGGAGCATGTACCTCTTCTCAACTTCATCCTCCAAATGCATCAAAATGTTATGTAATCGTATCATATTTCATCTTTGTAACAGTCACTTCGTGTGATTATTAGCTCCCTATAAAACTATCCAAGACAGACATATGATTCAGCTATATCTTATAATTTTATTTTGAGCAAAATCACAGAAAAAAGATTTTGCTGTCAATCAAAATCTAAAAAGGTTTGTAAAATTAATCTTAATAACAGAGCAATCATGATGGCCTGCTGAAGTTCTGCACAGGAAAAGATGTCATTATCTGCTATTACTTTGCAGAGATGAGGACAAAGGGAGAAAAAGTGTTCTAAAGTAGTAACTTAATTAAAAGAATAATTGCTACATTATATACCCCTTCCTTCACAGCATTTCTGGGCATGCCAGTTTCAGCCTACTGTGTCAAACACACAAGAGGCATATGGTATCAGGTGCAGCATGTTTCACTGCCTATTTTGTTGACTACAAAACAAAAGCCCGAGCAAAGGTACAAAAGGCCTTCTTTTTCCTTGATAAACTAATTCAGCAAAATTCCTCCATTCAGAACTAAAAATACTTGCAAATTAGTACAATGTTAATAATACTGGATTATCCCTAATGGTTTTATCATGAGTATAGGTTTTATACACCAAAAAAGACTAAGCCTTTGTTGAGCCTGGGGCTCAACAAGAGTGGTAGAAGGAACACACCATTCAGATTTTTGCTGTTGTTGTACCTGGTCCATATAAACTTATTTTTTCGAAAAGTTCAATATAACTTCATGTAGCAAATATTTTCACAGACTGAACTATGCTTCAAGAGTGATACTGATTCTTAAATGTTTTAATTCTGCTAGGGATGCAGTGAGTTTGAATACTTCTGGGACACCCTGCATTTATGGTTATGAGTTTGAATACTTCTGGGACACCTGCATGATGAAACTCAAAAGGACAGCCAATGTACACTAAATTGAACTCCTTGGGTTAGGTGAACTATACAAATATGAGATGAGCCCAAAAGTACTGCAGTCCCTATAGCACCACAGTCACCAGCTACTGGAGCCCAAATTTCACTGCTGACCCCCACAGCCCTTGAAAGTTAAGACAGCCTCATATTCCCCCCCGACACAAATTTTAAATAGAGGAAGAAACATCCAAAGAAAATGAGATGTAGTAAAATCCAGGTCATGACTGCATAGTTACTTCCACTCAAATGGGACAGCATCTCGTTGGCAATTTAATACAGGAAAACACCACAGTAAGAAGGTATTTGCTTTGGTTTTACCTGCTTTAAAGCAGATGACAACAGCAAAAATTAGCAGCATGTGACCTACCAGGGCTTTGCATTAACAGAGTCCAGGAATCTCTGTTCCATTATCACATAAGTCAATTTAAAAAATTAAATTAAAAAAAATCAAGACTAATACAATGACTGATGCAAAAGTATACAGGTAAACATTCAAAGCTGGTGGCAAAAGAAAACAGGCCTGCTATACAGAAATCTTAGAAAGGGCTTGAAGGAGGGAGGATACTGAATCTGCATTGTAAATGGGTTGTTTTACAGCACTAGACAGGAGGATAAAAACATTAATACTGGTATACTGCAAGAGAAACAGAAACAGTGCAGAATGCAGGAATACATGCCAAGCAAGAAAGAACAGAGACAGAACTAGGCAGAAGACAGAGATGAGTCTGGAAGAGGGACTCACAGACAGGTTGTGATTTATACCAGCAGAGCAGCAGGCAAGCAAGATAATCTCTACTGCAGCATGTCGACTGGATGTTAGAAGACCATAATGAAATAGGAGAGAGTGAATGCAAAAAGGTTCCAATCATCACAGCAAGAATTTAAGGCTTCCAAAGAAAAAACACTGACTTTGGAAAGGAAAATGAAGAGGACAAGGGGCTGGAAACAGGTTCATGTTTTCCACCACAAGGCTAGGACAGCTAGGGATGGAAGCGTATGCAAATAAGCCTAGGATGAAGGCACATTTAAAAAAAAAATAAACAAAACCTTTCCCTAGTAGAACACACAACCCTGCCTGCGTAGCAACAAAGGCTGCTGTGCTTGCTAAGACTGCCACCAAAACCTCTGTCCCATTTTACGAAACTTTGTGTAAAACATCATCTTCTCCCCTTCTACCCATGCTATTTATAATCTACCAAACAATGAAATTTCACTTGACAGTAGGAGACCACAGTTTCAGCAAAGGCTGGATCACACAAGCAAGAAATATGACAGGTAGTTGACTTCTCCCCTTGTCTGCATTAAAAGAAAAACCCTTCAGCTTAAACAAAACCTAACTTCTACCTCAGTTTGTCTCACAATTAGTATGCATATTATGCACACTTAGATATAAACACCAGCAGTTCACCCACTTAAGCACACTATACGTTCTGAAAGTTTGAAACACAAACAGAAATACTCTGGTTTTAACTATTACAGAAGCCACATAGATACAAACAGAGATGAAAACAGGATAAGCAAATGGACACAAGAAGGAAAATAATTTAAGAAAACTGAAAGGACCCATTTTAAACAGGTCTGATTGGAGGAAGTGGTGGGATGCAAAACCAATGGTTTCAATCTGTCAGTGTCAGCTAAGGTCAGTAGGCCTAAGTTTACAGAACAGATACTGCCCCCCCTTTTTTTCAGGTTAAAATCCAGCATTCTGGTGTCATATCTGATCCTTACCACAAAAAGGTATGTTAGCGAACCACAAAATAACCACCTACAAAGGCAGTATGAGGCATTTCTGTAATAGCACCCAAGGCTAAAAAACCACTGAAGTGTAGGCTCTCTATCACAAAGGAAAGACAGACTTTGAAACAGTCAGAATCTAGAGGGACATGATCCATTGCCATATAATGCTTGATCATTCCTGGATGCTTCCATAAGTACACATATATATGCTACATATAAACACAGGCATACATACACAATCACATACCCGTAAAGATACTTGGAACACAGAAATGTAACTCCTGAACACCCTGAACACCCCTTGAATGCTTTTATAAAGACTGCATCTTTACATACATACATACAAAATAAACCACAGACACTATATATAATACATATACACAAAATCTTTGCATAAGAATACCAAAATTCTGTACTTCCAAAATTAGTAAGTAGTCACAGAAAAACAGCTGGACAACCATGCTTTCACAAATCCTAAATTAAGTCTGGGCTCTGTTACATATGAGCCCTATTGTAAATGCACTTCCATGATTGTTGCCCAGGCTGTTTGTACTAGGTTCCTTCTTCTATGATTTTATTTAAACAAACCCCTAAACTGTTGCCCCAACTCTAAAATCAAGCAGGACTTAACTGGTATACAAATGTGAAAAAAAATGGCCATTTATACTAATAAACAATTCAAACATGTACTCTAGCTACATAAATATACAATGGAGTTGATCTCAAGTATGCAGCTCCACCTTGAATTTGCAGAATACTCCTCACTCCTTTTGAGAATACTATATATATATATATATATACTGACTTTTTATTTAACTTAAGACAATTCTTGCTATAAATGGATTTGAGTAAGATGTTTTACCCCTGAAGTTACATGGAAAGTCACCAAAACACTTATGTCTAAATGCAGTTTCATCTTCCACTAGCCCATAATCACATTACCATTTAAAGCTCTGCCATATGTTGACAAAGATAGTATGTGAGCATCCACGAAGAACTCATTAATTCTATGAAAAGTATGCCATCAATGCCTTTCAGGGTCAGTATGAAATCTTTCAGAATTTAAAAGGAAATGTATGCAATAACAATTTCAGATATTTTGTGTTTACATGACAGTATATAGATCCCTCTCTCTACTCTGTCATGCCTTCAGGACAGAGATACCTCCTCTTACCCATATATAGTGGCATACTTGGGAAGTTTCATTCCTAGTAGATTAACTAGGAGTGGGAGATAACGTGAGATATCACAGAACCGGAAAATAATACCCTTTTGATGCCACCAGCGGTTATTTCTTTATAGGTGAACTACTGCAGCACTAAAGGCAGATTCATCCAATCATTGTCCCTGAGCACAGCGATACCTATCTCTAGGGAAGACTGCGATCGGCCTGAGCTGATCAGACATCTGAAGGGGAGAGCAGCCTTCATTTTTCAACACAGTTCATACGACATTTTAATCACAGGGACTAACCTAATCTCAAAAACATGTATTCACCAGAACACCTCCCCTCTGCGAGTGTGAAAGACCGAATTTGTCTCTGAAAATGAGACACAAAAACCACACTGAAGGAGGGGAGGGAGGCTGGGGAGGGAGAAAGCAATGTGTACAGTTACAGGGTCCCAGCCTCACAACAAGCATGCACATTTCATCGCAGCCTGCAGAAATCAACCGCACGTTGCTCCAGCACCATGCGCCTCGGGGGCCCATGCGCGCTCGGTCCCGCCGCTGGGGACACCTGGCGAGCAGCGCCGCGAGACCCCGGGGCCAGACGCCCCTTCCCCGCACCCCGTCCACACCCTCCCCTGCCCGGGCTCACCGTGTGGGAAGCGTTGCTGGCCCTGAGCGGCGGCAATGCGAGGGGCGATGGCGGGCCGGTCCCAGCTCCTGCCCGGGAGACCCCGGCTCCGGTGCCCGGGGAAGAAGGCAGCGGGCGGCCGCTGTCCCCTGCCCTGCCTGCGGAGAGCAGAGGGGTGAGCGCGGCGGGCAGCAGCGGCCCCTCGGGCAGCAAGCCCGTCGGGGCGGCGGCGGCCCCAGCACTCGGCCGGCACCGCCGCCCGTCTTGCTTCAGGCAGAAGCCATTAAAAGCTAATCACCGCCGCGGCGCACACACGCACCGATCCGGCTAATAGCGCGGGCGGGCCGTGCTCGCCCGGCTAAGCCCTTCATCTGAGATTAACCCGCCACCGGCAGGCGCCTAACCGGGAGAACGAGCCGGCTCTGCTCCGCGCACGCCTCGGGGCTGGACGGCTGCCCGCGCCTCCCGCCTCCCCCCGAGCCGTCTGGCCCGGCGAAATCCCGGCGCCGCCGGGGACCCGCCAGGAGTTCACAAGTCTGCCGCGGGAAGCGGCGGCGAGCACCGCTGCCCCTTGTCAAACGCAGCCGCTCTGGCACCCGCGGCGATCCCCAGTTCTCCCCGGGTCGTTTCCCTACGTGATTTCTCTCGGGCCCCCGCTCACCCCGCCCCGCTCCCCCCAGGCGAACTCGCCACCCCGCACTACAGCGGCTCGCCGGAGCCCAGCGCGCAGCCCCCGACGGCCCCCCGGGCTCGGCTGCCGCGGGGGGAGGGCGGATCATTGTTCGACACACACGGCACCTCTGCGGCGGCGGCCGCGGGGCCCCCGAGCCCCCCCGCCTCCGTCCCCCTCCGCCGGGCCTCCGCAGCCCGGCCCAGCGGTGGCGGTCGCGGCGGCCCTCGCTCGCTCTCCTTACCGGCTGGATAGGCAGCACCAGCGGCGGCGCTAGCCGAGGGTTTTCTGGTTAACATGGCCGCTGGAGAGGAGGGAGAGGAAAAGGCATGTCAGGGTGGCACTCCTCCGCTGCTCCTCGGCCTCTCCGGGCGGCGTCTGCCTCTCTTCTCCGATCAGCTACACCCAGACCCAGACACGTCCTGCGCTGCATCCCCCTGGCCCCGGGCCGGCCGGACAGAGCCTCCAACGGCCCGCCGTCGCCTCCCGCCGCAGCAGCAGCAGCAGCCGCGCCGCCGCCGCAGCCCCCGGCCCAAGCTCATCACCTCCCCCGCCCCCGCCCCGGTCGCCCCAGTCCCCTCGCACGGAGGAGGGGGCAGCAGCAGGCGGCCGGACAGGACCCTCCTCCTCGCGCGGCGGAGCGGGGACAAACAGCGCACAGGAGCGGCAGTCCCCGCCCCGTCGGCCGCGTGCCCTCCTTCCGTCCCTCCCCGCCGCTCCCTCCTGTTCCCTACCGCTCCGCCGCCGCGGAGGCGGCGCGGCCCGCGGCTCCCCCCGGGCGCCGCAAGTCCGCCCGCCCGCCCTCCCATCCG
>JAYDZK010000056.1:33082784-33146540 GCA_034509185.1 Euphonia xanthogaster | reverse complement strand
GGCTCCAGGTGGGATGGTACTGATACAAAGAGAAGAATTCTCTACAATAGATGGTTAACGACTGATACTTAACAGGCAATTACAACATTCAGCTCACAAATAACCTTCCTTGGCCAGCAATCTGCTCCCAACTTAACTTGTAACTGTGCAACCCTTTTTTCTAAAAAAAAAATGGGCAGCCTTTTTTGAATACTGTTTACTATGTATTATGAAATAAATAGTAAACAGTATTTAAATTAACTCAATGGCAACACATTACAGTGGTGCCTGTCCAGCTATTCTCTAAGACTGCGTGCACTGTAAGCATTAGTCTTGAATCCTGTGAGTGGCCTTGGGCCTGCTTGGATGCCTTTCTCTCTCTGTCTCTTTCTCCATCTGCAGCCCATCCTGACATTTGCTGTCAAGGATAGTACCTGATGGAGTCTGAATTGCAACTCAAGGGCAAGCCCACCTCGATTCTTTCTGAATGCAATGCAAGAAACTTCAGTTTAAAAGCCCCTTTCATGCAGAATTTAGATTGATAAAGAAGAGGAACATGCTAATATAATCGCAAAATACCATGGCTGCAAATAGCAATGCCTTTAACAGCTCTCTTTAAAATCATAGAGGCAGATATACAAAGAAAAGAAGAAAGCAAAACCTAAATACTCAAAGACAAAGCAAAGGTTAATTATTTCATGGCCAAGCCTTACACTCAGAAATCTGAACTATTTCCTGCTGAGTGTCCACAAGACTTTCTTCTTTGTGATACTGACCATACTGAGCATATCGGCACGTTCCAGACCAGTGCTACATAGGGTGAGATCAACAGGCTTCAGTTCCCAAGACAGAAATAAGTGTTAGGCACCTGACAGGAGAAAGTGTACGGTGCTCAGAAATTAGAGAGTAAAATGAGTCAGGATTTTATTGGTCCTTTTTCATCACTCAGCTTTTATTACTCAAAGGCTTGAACTAACCTGTAATGATATAAGATTAGTCTTCCCTTTCTTGCAAACAAATCCACTGAGTATTCATGAGTGACAGACTACTTGGAATCATAGAATAGTTTAGGTTGGAAGGGATTTTTAAAGGCATCTAGTCCAACCCCCTGCAATGAGCAGGAACAGTTTCAGCTAGATCAGGTTGCTCAGAGCCCTATCCAACTGGACCTTGAATGTTTTCAGGGATGGAGCATCCTCCCATCTCTAGTGCTACCAACTGTGCCAGTGTTTCATCACCCTAGTAAAAGATTTCTTTCTCATATCTAGTCTTAATCTATCTCCACTGAGTATAAAAATTGTACCCCTTGTCCTGTTGCAACAGGTCCTACCAAAAACGTTGTCCCCATCATTCTTATAAGTCCCCTTTAAGTGTCAAAAGGCCACAATAAGGTTTCCCTGGAGCCTTGTCTTCTCCAGACTGAACAGCCCTGCCTGTCTCAGCCTGTCTTCACAGTGGAGGTACTCCATTACTCTGGTCATTTTTGTGGTCTTCCTCTGGACCCACTCCAACAGACCCAGCTGGTACTTACAAGGGACTTGTAAGGTAGTGTCATCAAAGCAGTTGTTTTTAAGAGAAATATCTGAAAACTTTATTTCCAGACAGGTATCCAAGGAGGCCAAGTGCCAGCTCAGTGGGACAGAGGCAGTAACTGGTTCTGTACCATGGTGGGCACCTAAGGAATAAGGTGAAGGGGCAGTTGGAAGTGCTGGGGACAGTCAGAAGGCTGCTTGCCACAGCTATTTTGGAGAGGTTTAGTTTGGTTTGTTACAGATATCATCCTCCCATGATAAACTGCACCAAGTGTACCGGTACAAAAACTAACAACTATTTGGTAAAAATAAAGTGGCAAAACCACAACCATTAAATTACAAAATTAAAATTCATTTAAAAAAAGCCCAACAGAACCAGAGCATTCTAGAATAAAACCTGATAACTGTAATACCTTGTCTAAAAGCGTTCCTGCCCACATAGAACATTAAAATGCGTTATTGAAGATATTATTCTAGCAGTGTGGAGAGACACAGAGCATGCTGTGTTTCTTAAGCCATTCAGTCAGATCCTTGTGACCAAGACAGATAATAATTCTAAGCAGACTGTGAGGGGTTGCTGAGGTCTGTTTGTTGGGCTGCCTGGGGACCCAGTTCATATCTAGTTGCCTTGTTAGAGCACTGTACCTCCTCACAGCAGCCCTGTGAGATCTCTTATGCCAGTCCACTTCCCTCTTCAAAGTAGAAGGGTTAAGGTTTAATTAAGTGGGGCTTTGGTATGTAGTTGTAGGGCAAGCAAGGCTGGCTGGTCAGTCACAAAGCATCTCTGCCCCTGTGGTATTAGCAAATGCCTATGTGGTCAGGCAGCAGGGAATTCCTGAGAAGCCATGCATGTCCAAAGCTGCGATGATGACACTGTGGGGCTCCCACAGTGACAAGCGCAGCGATTGCTCAGCACCTTGCTATGCTTTGTCCATTCTCACCAGGCACAGCAAACTATTTTGGCTGTAGATAAATCACACTAGGTAAAGCAAATACAGGGCTCCTCAAACATCAGGGGGTTGAAGGACATGGCACTTAGTGGCGTGGCTTAGTGATAGACTTGGAACTGTTAGATTAGCTTTTGGATTTGGTTAACTTAAGGATCTTTTCCAACCTAAATGATTCCGTGATTCTGTGACAAGTAGATGTCAGACAAGCCTAGAACACAGAAAGTAAAAATGTGGTTTTCTGCCACCTTTTAATCATCCCCTCCTACTAATCAGAATTTGCATGAAGGAGGATCTTTACTAATTCTCAACATGTTTTAAAAGGTTCTTGTGAAGCAGACCTTAAATGCTGAGCTGGAGACGTTAAAACACTAGAATATGTCTCACCATTAATTAAACATGGATCCAAGCCTGTTGTCTCAGCCAGTAATATGTATTATTGAAGTAAACCCTTAAGCCCACTAAGTGGTTGCTTCAGGATGGTGTGAACACAATCAGCACCAGGTTCTTGTTAAGTTGTTGTGGATAATTTAGGCATGAGCAGGACTGTGTATACTACAGAGCAGAATGATCTGCTGAAAGATCATTAAAATACAGCAACCTACAAATACTAGCACTGCAGATGGAAAGCACACCAGTCAGGACTCAACTAGCTCTCAAACATGCACTTCACTATGTGGTACACCTATAAGGTTTGCAACTCCACCCTCTCTCTGCCGTTCCCAGAAACAAAAAATTCCCAGCAGAGCATCTTCAACTTAGAATAAAATTGTATTTCAATGCAGTTATGAAAGGTAAACTTATGTATTCAGAGCAAGAGCGCAGAGAGTTACTGCCACAAGTCAACTTGCTAGTACATATTCAAACTGACATGAGAGTATATGAAGCTAAACTGGCTTGCCAGGTTCAGATGTTAGTTGGCCTTCATTCCAGTGTGTGTTCTGTTTAGCTTAAACTTCATTCTGTGTTCAAGGGCTTAAGAACTGCTCTTTAAGAACACATAATTCACAATTTCTATTACAGTTCTAAGATACAACAAGGGATGTTTTAGTGGTCAGTGAGTACACCCTGAAAAGAAACTCTGAAATTCTGTAAATATGTAAACATACAAATAATTTTTCCTCTTCTGCTATTACAGCTATTTTGTGGGAGATTGTCTCACAATAGATTTTTATTTTAGTGCTGTCAAATTGCATATTAAGTAAAATACTTTTCCTTTTCACCAGACTATGCCAATGTTTCTAAATTTCTCTACTATGTATTTCCCATATAACATCTGGATTCTTATAGTATTAATGTCATTAGAACATTAGAGTTACTCCTTTGTGTATACTCCCAGCATGTCTAATGGGAGGAGAAAGATTCATGTTTTCCTGTCTTATCCAGCAGAAGCAATTCTGATGGAGTGATTGGAGGAGCATAAATATAAAACTAATCTCAGAAAAAAGCCTAATGGTGGTTGAATCTTTTCAGCTGATGCACACCCTTCTTTATGTACTCAGTAGAAAAGTGAACCTCTGGAAGAAGAAAAGAAAAATTATGTGTCTTTGGCTCTTCTTCTGTAGACCCTTCCCACCATGTTGTGAAGCTCCTCTGTTGAACCAGCTACACAAATAAGGAAGATGTGATAATTGCAGACATAAATTAAAACTACTGTCTCTCCTGTCACTTGAATGGTAGTCTTTGCTAAGAAGGGTCCATAAAACAACTGTTTCTGCAAGTTTAGTTTGCAGATGATACCTAGGATTTCTACCAAGCTGTTTCAGAGAGAAACCACAAACTTGTTAAACCTTATGTCATTTCTGAATCCAGTTTCCTATTTTAACCACCTTGAAAGTCAATATAGAAGCTCGGTGTAGTCTTTCTTGCACTCATTGTGTGGGCTACTCTGTTTCAAAACCAGCTGTTCACACATGGGGTTAGTTCCAGCTGTTGAAACACTGGTAACCTTTGCTTGTCCAATTCCACATGTGAAATGAAACAGACTTAGCTTTAGAGGGTTTGTGGGACTCAGCTCCTCTTCACAGCAGTGTTTCCTAGAAGCTAGGATTTAATTCTGTCAGGTGCTGAGAAGTTTCATCTCCCCTGAATCAGAGAGCCCAATATCTCATAGGGTGTACTGAAATTGAGAAATTACATATTTCACTCACTTGTAATAAAGCTCATTAAAATTATTAAAATCACTGCCCTATGAAAGCACAGAACTGAGGCATTTTAAAAGATATTATTAAAAGATAATGGGTCAGAGTAACTCAGAATCCAGAAGGATCTCTGACCAAGTTATTTTCCTCACCCAGGCTTTCTCTGGGCAGAATTTATTTATAATAAAAGGAAAATGAATAATTAAGTCCCAGGGCTTGAGCATTACATTATTAACTAGTATAATCTACTGTCTGGATTTACATGGTGACTTTTGAGCTAGACCATGAGCCACCTGCTGAAAAGCAAAATTAAGGCTACATGCTGGGAAAGCGCTCTCTCATTAAAATATAATCAAGGTTTGTTAGGGCAACAAAAAAAGAACCAACCTGATGTGCTAAATTAAACTGAATGAGAACCGAAGGTATCAGACAGCTGCGAAGAGTTCTTCAGCTCCCTCTTTTGCAGGGTGTAAACCCTACATGGGCTAACCATGGGAAACACAGACTGCATCTCTTGAATGTATGTGAAAGAAGCCCCTGGCCATGTTTCCTACGAATAGGGTGTGCAACTTTGTGCAACATGTGATACTTTTTCTTCTGTAATGAGCCTCCTTACCTTTCTCCATTGATCACAGAAGTGTAAAAAAGAATTTCAAGTGAGCATGGTCAGGCTGATATTTGAGTAACAAGAAGGGATGTGCAGGTATGTATTTATAGTGTGAAGAGAAAGTTAAGAGGAATCTTCTCAGCGTTCCCTTCTGTACCTTAGTACTGTTCCTTTGGTGTGGAAGTACCCTAAGCTGTCCAGCCTCTCATTTACACTGCTGTGTGAATGCTTGGAGAATGTGTGTATTCAGGTGTGAAGGGTGGGAAAAGAAGAATAGAAAATACATTATGTGAAAGGAAACAGAGGCTTTAATTTACTATCATCATTTCTAATTTCCTTCCAAAGGAATAAATGTGCATATTAACACACAAATAGTTCACAATAAATTCAGAAAATTGAAACTTAAAATCATTATATAATTCAGAAAATTAGGTAAACAAAGGAAAATTCCTGCAGGCATTCTACAGATAGAGAAAAAGAGAGAAGAGGCCCAAGGGGCCACTTCAGTATGTGTGCTCTTTTATTAGTAAAATTAATCCCAGTGATTTCAAAAAGACCATTCACACACAGTTCCACCTTTAATTAGGATCCCAGCTTTAAATTATAGAACACTTTTTTTTTTTTTGCTTAGCTGAGATATTAATTTTAATTTGCAGAAAGGCAGAGTTGCTACCTACAGGTAACTCCCTATAAATCGATTTAGTTGTGTATGAAATGGGTGACATTAACATGAGGGGCTAGGCCTAATAAGTAGACAGCTCATAAAAGGAAATCACGTAGAAATGGCAGAAACTATAGGTGCCAATGCCCATCCTAGTGCCTGGCAAAGTGTGCTGGGGTGTCAAGGCACAGACAGAAACCATAGGTGACACAAATACCCAGGAGATTTTCCCCTGCATGAGCTGGCCAATTCAAGAACATCTGAATGTTCTTTAGAGAAAGAGTCACTGTCATCACAGAGTTCTCTTCTGTACAGTAAAATAATGGCAAAAGTTCAGTGCGTTGGACCTTCAGCCTCTGAAGGTGTGCAACAAACTATAAGCTGCTGAATCTGGAAACAGGAATTCATGACTCACTGGGTCAGAGAGAGAAAGTGTTTCAAAGAGAAATTAAAGATGAGAAAGACTACTGCTGTGAGGTTAGACTTTAGAAGTGTGTTTTTAATGTTGCATAAAGCACAGTAATATTCTGTCTCCCCAGTCCAGTCACACAATATGCAAAGTTTTGGTGAGTATTTTGAATCAGGTGAGTAGTTTCAAATAGGGTTTAACTTCAGTTTGTAAAGGCTAATGATCTGTTTCTGTAAACATAAAACACACTGGAAAACAGGCAGTAAAAAGCCAAGAGGCAAGAAAGGAAGAAAACAAAGGTAGGAAACATAGCATGAAAAATATTATGAAAAGCCACATATAAAAAGAAAAGAGGATGAAGTAAAGCAGCTAAACACAATCATATTTTATCTTCTGACATTAGCTTCCTGGTAGTGTGACCTTTGCCTTTTTCTGTCTCTCCATTCAGTGCTGTTTCCACTTGTGCTCTCCTCTTTTAATTCAATGCTTCATCTCCTTCTGGTCTTTGTTTGCCCTCCTAGTATTGTCTTTCTGTCAGTGAGGAGGCTGCAGATGGGCCACACCTGTCTGTCTCCCAACAAATGATGCCACCACAGGGCTGTTCCCTTCCAGGAATTAGTGGGTGAAGATTGGAGTCCTGCTGTTTGCTGGGTATCAGCTAAGGGAAAGGAGAGCTGAGAGTGTGAAAGAATGGCTAGACACTGTCAGTGGTCTTAAGAGTGCTGAGCAAAGTTTCAGGGGGTTTTTCCTGAATGAAAATAACCTGCCTCTTCCGTTTCTTTCCTGAGGACTCTGTGCTAGTCCTGCTGCTTGAACTGCAGAATTTGTGTCTGGGGCATTTACCCATGAGAGTTGCTGCTGCACAAGGGAGCACAGGGGAATGGGAACCCAGCTACACACATCCTGTTGGCAAGAGAATTGGGGTTCTGATAGGTAAATTAAAAAAAAAAAAGAAGTAAATTCAAATTTTCTAATTAACTGATTTACTGAAAGCTCTTCAGGTCAGCCAACTTTTGCTAAACCCATATTTTGTTTTATTTTATTTTCTGTTTTTCTCTGGGTCCTTCCTCCCCCCCCCACTCAACTTAATAGATTTATCCAGTCTGCAATTGTAGGGTTGAGTTCTTCCCACATGCTCAAGTCCTCTGCTTCCACTGCTACGCTTTTTGTTGGCATGGAGGACTATAAAATGAATGCTACCCTTGCAGCTGGGTGTTCATTGTTGAAATGACATCTTCCCAGTTAGCCTTCTGGATAAGATTTTCACCTTGCACTTCAATTGCTCTGCTCAGTAACGCACACCAAGCTTCTTGTCACTGTGAGATAAGCAGGATAGCATTAAGGATTCCACATTCCCAAGAAACACTTGTTGCAAATTGACAACAATTCAGAGCATCTCAAAATGGCGTAGTCAAAGAAATTAATTCCTGAACCACTATAAACATAAAGATTCATTCAGACAGCAAAAAGATGTCTTCTCCTTCTGGAAGTTTTAATGGGGTGCCAGACTGGTTAGTTACCTAAACTGCAGCTTCAGGGGTATATACTGAATGCTCTACTTCTGAGATGTAATGCAGGCCATGCAATGTGAAGTTACAGCACATGTCTAACTAAGACATCTTCAGTACCTGGGGAGTGTCACTGGACAGAGAGGTAATATATATATTCTGCTAAAATGAAAGTGAAAACATTTTTTTCATATCAAGTGCTCCTCTCTGGCTTTTTAATGAAGTAATTCAGTATTGATATTTGCCACTAACTTTTTCTTTTTTTTTTCATTTTAGAGATGGAATTCTCTGTTGGCAAACTGCCAGAATCACAGGATGCAAACCAGAGGACCAGAGGCACAGGAGCTGATAGAAGGGGACCACAAATCTCCCAAGGATAGATGATTATTATAATGTATTTTTAAAAATAATTTTCCTCTTTTGGCTTTTAGCCAAACTTGTTTGCTGCCTCCAAGACATAAAATAGAAACTCCCCACTGCTCCACACTTTTTCCAAACTCCTGCAAGAATCCAAAATTCGTGTATTTCCTAGGGTTTTCCCATGGCATTCATTTCAGAAGAGCTTTCCCTTTTCAGACTTAAAGTACAAAGAGGTATGCACACTGCTTCATATATGTGCATATTTAATTTTTTTAATTGAAAGATAAGTGATCAAAATGTGTTGATCCCTTGAGAAATAAGGTTTCTGAGTAAATATTCAACTGTCACACCATTAGATGTGCTGAAACAGCACCAGTTGCATACAACAACTCTCCCTGCTCACTTTGAGGGAGTTGATAGGAGTGGAGAGGAACTTGTTTGACAAGAAGGCCATTCATAGTGGCCATCAATATCAGGCAGGACACCTGACTGCTTCATGGTCTTTACAGAGAAAAATAGAAATGTTTAGAAGTTTTGCTATGCAGATTAGTACAGAGAGAAGAAACTTCCTGTACTTATTTTCACCTATCTGAAAATTTGAACCCTATGCCACTGTGGAGCAAAATTCTCCATGATCTACATGAAAGGGTAACTGCGGATCAACAGAATATCTCAGCCATGAAACATGACATCCTTTGAACTCATCCCCAGGAAACATTTGCTTGGGGAAAAAAAACAACAGTTAACCTCAAGCAAGCAGATCTAGCAGAAGGAGGCCTTTTTATTTCCCATGTTGCCCAAGCATTGTGATGTGAAGTCTTTGAAATGACAGTAGCTACAAAAGACAGGAGCTCAGGCAAAGAACATGCCCTAGGGACATATTGTGGCTCCAGCAGCTGTGAGGAAGACATCAGCTTAGAAAACAGCACCCAACACAGCACCTCTGCCACAAGCATCAAATGGAAGAAGGCAAACCTAATTCCCAAAAAGCCAAGCCACCTACAATCGATGCACTTACTAGTGACTTGTGGAAGTTAGTTGTATGTCTATTAGGTGTATGTCTGTTAGTTGTATAAATGCTGTTCATTCAACTCACTGACTAAAACAAAATTGCTTTGACCACTCATATAAAAGCTTAAGGCATCGGGACATCAGGTGCCTCACTGAACTCCGGACTTCACATATTTGTTCTCAAAATTGCCCTTTCTTTGAGTGTTGTATATTTTATCCAGAAAATAACACTGAGGTCCAGTTTTCTTTAAGAGCAGATTTAGAATATGACAACTTCTGCTTTTGAAAGTAGATTGCTTTAGACACCTCTGGGTCTTGCTTTAAATAGAAATCACCCATGCAGTATGCTTGTCAACTTGGGCCAGACATGTCATACAAGGGTTGGTTGCATTTGGGATTTTTTTTCTTTTTTTCACCTAGATATAAGCAAACCTTAATGTAGAAACTTGAAAAGCAACCAGACTACTGTCATCTTCAGTTGAGAGAAAGAAACAGAAGCACAAGACTCTGCTTGAGTTCTTCTTTCCCATATGGCTCGTAATAAGTCAAAACTGCCATTTTCTTCTCCTGAAGTTATTTTGAAGGTAATTTCTATTTTGGTGCAGATCCTGGAGGAATAGATAGAACATCCTGGCATTGCTTTTTTCATAGCAGAAGAATGACCTGTTATGACACTGACTTATATGTACCAGACATCATGGCAAAGATGGAATTCTCTGTGCCCTGAATGGGAGTGTTCAATAGCAGCATGGTTCTGGTAGAGCTTTAGATAAATGTGCTCTCCATCCAGGTGTAATTGGGAAACACTACTTTGCTGTGCTGTCCCAGTGATACCAGACCAGATCAACAGAACTACATTTCTACAGTCTGCATCTTTAAAACCTGTTTCCAGTCAGTGGTTTGAAGCTTCTTAATTGGTTCATAGCGCATATAGTCAGTGCTTGCAAAAAAATTTAGATTTGTGTCTTTCAGGGTTGCATGTTTCCTTTGAGACTGACACTAATTTTAGCAGAGCCCTGGGCAAGAATGACTTGAATGCTGCAAGCCTGCATTGGGCTCTCTCCTCAACAGTGCTGTGCAGGGAGGATGTTTGCACGTCCATGACAAGCCCTAACCTTTCCTCCCACTCTCAGCTTCTGTGGCATTGCCCCCTCAGGCTATGATTGCCCCATCTTTTCATTTTTGAGGCTTTGCAGACTTTGATGCTGTTGCTGACAGTGCTGAAAGCCAGGAGCAGAGGAAGGATGTGGTAAGGAAGAACGATGTGTTGAGATTGAGAGGGAAACCAGGGAATTCAGTATTTGACATGGCCTGTCAGTATCAAGTGAGTGCACAGCATGGATAAGGAGGTGTGGACTGAAAGAACAGGTGGAAATACTTGTGGAGCAGAGCTCTGGGAAGATGGATCTCTCCATGAATAACTAGATGCACACCACAGTTCAGGTTTCCTATTCCATTTAGTAATACCAAGGAATCTTTGTCAGTTCCTGAAGACTTTTTCACTACATATTGGGTACCCTTTACAAAATGAAAAGAATCTGGCAGAACCCTATGCAAAATGAAAGAATCTGGCAGGCACAAACGAGTTTGTCAGAAAGAAATTACTACTTTGTGGAAGAAGGGATTGATACCCTAAACACAATGAGCTGTGAGAATGGGTCAGTAAGACTCATTCTCACTTTTGTTGTGAAGGAAACAAAGTACTTGGACCTCCAGGAATCTCCAGTCACACACAAGTGACACAAAAAAGCTGACAGCTGTATTTGATAATTTAGATCCTCCTCTAGGTTTTGTCTCTCTAGCCCATCTGTCAAAAAGATACAAAACACACACATCTAACAAGATGGTGAAGTGGGAGCAGTTAAAACTGTAGACAAGAATTAGTCAAGTCTGTGCTACCTGGTAACTTTAATCTCCTTTCTGTTACCTGTTTTTTCACTTAGCAAGCTTTCCTAATCAATGCTCTTTTATCAGAGTCTTGTCCTTGTTCTGTGTTTGAAAACCAACTGAGATACCCTTTGTGTAACCAATCTATCAGCCAGATCTAGATCAACCATTGTATTTTCAGCCCACAGGCATTTTTCTTGTTAGACATCTTCTGCATCTAGACCGTCTCTTCAACATTCACCTTGTACAACAGCAGCTGAATGGTGAGCAAGAGAAAAGGACACAAGGAAATGGAGCTGTTGTCAGAAATGGAGACAACTGCAAAAGTGGGTCAAGAGAGCATTCTCCAGCAGAAGCTCTAAATCTATGAAATGGGTCAAAATGGAAATTACCCTAGAACTCTTGGCATCTACCTGGGACAAGTGCCCATCAGCACATGAATTTCAAACTGTTTCAAGATGCAGTTTCATAGATTTTGAATTCTTCATAAGACCTGTGTGTTGAACTTCAGTGACTATCCCCATTTGTACAATACTTTGACTTAATTTCTGAATTTGTCTAGCTTCAACTTCCAGCTCTTAGTTCTCATCTGAAACACTTTGTGTCTGATTTGAGTTCCCTGTATTACCAAAATTCAGTTTTCCACCTAGATTATCAAAGGCTGCTCTTACATTTGTATTGCAAACCATTTTGGTGAGCTAAGTAGACAAAGTAAGATTTATTATGCATACATTCAATAAAAAAATAAATATTTCAAGACCAAAAAATAAAATACTCCAGGATATGTTAATTTTTTTCAGAATGAACAGTAAACATCCTCACTCCTTACTGCACAGGTCAGATTTTGCTTGCTGACAGTAATTTGTGTTCTGATTGCTACTCTTTAGAGCAACCTAACATTCTTTCTATTGATTGCAAAAATTGGGTTGCTTTGATTCTTGAGAAAAATTACTTAAGCTAAGAATGCAAAAAAACACAAGCCAAAAAACTCATATATCTGTCTGACTGCTAGATTATATTTCACCATCCAAAGCAGAAAATAAATATGTAACTCAGAAAGTAACAAGTGACAGAAATCTTGCCTCAAAGAGCTATTACCCATTTAGTTGTGAGCATAACCTCATTTATTTTTGTAACCCTTAATTTGATTTCAAAAGAAATGTATGATGCTGTAGCTAATTTCATCCTGATACCAAAGCTAATTTATCTTGCCATTACATGCAGCATCGCATAGCTGGAAAGATTATTTTATTTGGATACAGTTATGCAAAAGCGCTCATTTTATTCCGCATGTGTACAGGGTGTTTTCCCTGCAACTTAGAACCAGTTGATTCCATTCTGTACCTCCTTTTTTTCAGGTCTGACCCTATTGCATTTTATTCTAAAGACAGCAACATTGGAGGTTTTAGGCACTACGTTAAAAAACTCTCAAGCAAGGGAAATAAAATCCTTATTTGTAAAAAATAAAGTTATTTGTTTAGCAGTTATTTTATATTTCATATACCACAGTCAGACCAAAAAGATGTTGAGAGTAAAGGTGTAAAATATGTGGTATACATAATATAATTATGTAATTGGATAATGTACATTCAAAAAACTCCAGCCAATGAGAGGAAAAAGAACACATAAATGGCACAAGCATCTTTCCAACACCAGAACATAAATCAAGAACAGCCTTTAAGAACTATGTTAAGTATTATATTTTTGTTTTCCACTGCTTCTAGAAAATCTGTATGTAACTGAGGTAGTTTTAGGTAAACAAAAGTACCAGAATACAAGAAAAACATTTTCTGCAGGTACTCACAAACTAAGAACAGTCAAAAGCAGTAGCAGCAGTAGCAGCAACAAAAATAAAGAATGTCTGTCAACAAAACAGAGAATGTCTATCCTTCATGCTTCCAGAAGCTTTTTTAATGTAGAGTAAAAGAAGGGTGAAATTCAAAACCAAGCGCTTAGCAGGTGAAAAATATATTAACACACCACGATTGCTTGCCAGGGTTTGTGGACATGAATGGGACCAGACAAAGTACACTGAGACCACTTTGTGTAACTTCACACAACCATGGCAGTGAGAAAGAACTCACTCACAGAGGCTTGTAAGTATTAAGGTAATTAATATCATTATTTATTACCTTATTGAGACCTGTCTTCACTGCCAGGGGAGAGATTAACATCAATGGGAGTTAGGCTTGCAAGTATCCAGAGGTACACCGGATATACAAATTGAAATAAGATATGTGAAGGAGGGGAACAAACGTGTGTATTACAAAGCATTTCAGATCAGACAGTTACACATTAATAATGTGGTATTGGCCATTCGGGCATTACTGGGAAATAAGGAGGAGCCACAGTCTCCGGATTGCTCAGGCCACTCCTCTTCCTGTCAATAAGCCAGGCATCAGCAAACCCCCAGACCCAGAAAGGCACCATCATCTCTTTGGCTTCCTGCCAGAGCTTCTCACACTTTGGGGGAAGGCTGAGAGCAGGAATGGAGCAGAATGCATGCTAACACACCCAGAGGGCACTTGTTGCATGAAAAAAAGATCCAGAGGTCTCCTGAGGGAGTCTCACACTTTTTCTTGAAGGGTCGGAGTGTTTCTGATTGAGCCTGGCCTGGTCTGACCAGGCTTGGCAGGGGCATAGAGCAGGGCTCTTGAGCCCTCAGGAGGCCCTGGAAGCAGTCTTTCAGGTGGACACAGAAACTCACGCGGCTCTGAGAGCTGATATTCCAAAAGCATGTTCTGTGCTTCTGTCCTTTTGTGTGCTGGGCATGGATAGGAAGATTTCTGCTTATCATTGAGTTAGTCTTTGGGGCTTTGGCCCCACTTGTACACTTGTACATCATCAGGGGAAGAAGTAGATGAAGTGTGGTCCTAAGATTAGAGAATCATAGGCTAGACATCAGAATATTATGCTTCTACATGAAGAGGATCATTAGGGCTATTGATAGCAGTGACTACCAAGGAGATCCTTTCATTTTATGTATTATTAAATTTGTTCCATAACCTAGAACCTAGCCTTAGGAAAACAAAATCTGCCTGATTAAGCTATCACAGGTACATATACAGCAATTATGGTTCAGCTTCAGGCTATGTCTATCAAATCTGAAGTTTTTTATCCAAGGGTTGACTATGGAATTTCTTTTTCCTTGGATCTTCTGGTGCCATAGTCTGTTACTGTCAATCAGCACAAAGTAGCACTGCTTGAAGAACCAGCATGACTAACTGGAACATGGCAGTAGTGTGTGTGTCTCTGGTTCAGTAATTGAAACTAGTATAAAGCAAAAATGTTTGCCAGTATTTAGTATTAGAAGTTGGTATAGGCAAAATTCAGCTTTGTGGCTTTATGCAGCCACTTTCTGGGAATGTCACTGTTACAGGCTGTTGTGAGCACCATTATTGAAAACCATGTCCTTTCCAGAATCTTCTTCAGGAAATAATATTATTTGAATTGCTTTGTTGTATTGACCAACAATGTAAACTTTTGCATGGAATATATCCTGTATCTTCCTGATACAGAGATGGGAGAGCTGGAGTTTGTCTGCCAACATTAGCCATCTTAAAATTTGATTCTCAGTATAGGTTAACCTTTTTTTTTTTCCTTCTCTTATCAAGAAAGAGATACAGATACCTCTAGAGGACCTCACCACTACCTGAGGTTTTTTCTCATTTAAAAAAGTTTATTTAAAAGTGTCTGGCTCCGCAAATATGAATCAGGAAATTCCAAACAGCAGTTTTGAGGAAAAGGTTGGTTTAATTTTGTTTAGGAAAGGAGTATCTTCTTCTTGAGCTTCATGGGTGGCCATATAAAATAGAGTAAAAAAAAAAGAGCGTAAATATAGCTCTGATGTTGGCTTGGAGGGAGGCTGTAACACTAGAAAATGATACTGCCTTGATTACTATATGGATGGCACAGAGAAATGTCTTACTAAAAGGTAGCAATATTTTGCAGAATTAAATATCAAAGATTAAAACTAATTTAGCAATTTATTTTGTAGCACAAAGTAGTTCTTAGCACACAGATAAAATCATACATTTTTAAAACTAATGATAGTTTTTCAGGAGGCTGGCTGGTGAGTTTCATATCACAATATATATTTAGCTGGATGCATAAAGCTGACAGTTTGTAAATTAGACCTGTGTTCATGAACCAGCAATCATTTGTTAAAACTTTAACTTTCTATTTTTGCACATGAAGATTCTGACAAAGTTTTTGAAGTCTGTTCTCTTTCTTATCTGTGTTTTTCAGGTTAGGCATATTGCATCTAAAGTCTGAAGTAGGTTTTCTGGGACAAGCTATCTGGGACTTTTAATTTTATTTAAACTCACTCTTCCAGTCCTATTGTCTCAGTACAGCAAATGCTTGATAATTGTTCTATATGCATAAGCAAGACAATATCAGCCATTTCCCTGGTACAATATCAATTTTGTAAAAGACAATTCTCCAGGCTGTTTAGCCTGGGATCAGTATTTAAATGTACTCTGATTGTGGACTGCTGCACACTTTCATTGCTTCTGTGCACTGCTTCCACACATAAAGCTGTTACTGCTTCAGAGCAGCTGGTCATGCATGATTATAAGCAGATCTAGCTCTACTTTCATCCTGTCTAAAATCTTGACATATCCGTCCTCTGCTGAAAAGGAGTGACGCAGCTCCATGACAATTCAAGTGTCATCACGCTGGGTTAACAAGGCCTTCATTTCAGCATCAGGAGGAAATGTGTTGACACCTTGTTTACAACCATTCTCTGTGGACAACCAGAACCTACTCGCCTTTCACTCACATCTATTTCACATTGGCACAATTCCACTTGGTTTGCAGGTACTTTTCTTGATAGCCATCGGAGATGAGAGTCAGATTCTTAATTCTCTGGTTTTCCTCATTCTGGAGTTGAATGTCAGTTTAAGGTCTCAGTCTTGAAAAGGCTTTGAATGACTTTGTGTGACGTTGTTTTAAACATAAAAGTGTAAATTCAATAGTGTAGTTTTTAATTTTAAAAAGAATGTTTAAACATGAAACTGTAAACATAATAAGGCATAAGCCTGATAATCATGTGAACCATAACTTTTTTTATCCTAGAGTGCTGAAGGTTAGCAGTTTGATCCAGCCTTCTCATATGGACTAGTGATTTCAATTTTAAGTCCATGATATTGGATAGGATTAAGTCTGAAGAGATTTTTTTTTTCTCAGTGATTAAAATCCTTTATTTTTAAAGTTTTATCGTATGGGTGAGGTGCATCTAGAAATTAGCAGCAAAAAATACAGATTCCTCTGTATCTTTGGTGTCACGAGCTTCAGAAGCTTCAGCACCCGTCAAGACTTCCCCACTACCTGTTAACCATCTGCTTGTTGTCTTTTACTTTCCAATTGATCCCAGACAGACCAGCAGTACTCACTTGAGTGCTTTAATACCACTCTTGCTACAGCTTTTGGGTTTCTGTCTTTGTTCTTTCAGGTGTTGTGTTTGCCAGTCACAGAAATCTATGATTTCACTGCTGCAAGTATCCTTCTCTTTCTCTCATGTTGCCTTTCCCTCTGCTCTTCTGACACCTTCATTCCTCTTTCATAAGGTCTGTTCCTTTGTACATTTTTTTCACCCCTCTCTGTTTTTTCTTTTCTTTTATCACAGCCATCCATATTATTGCTGCAGTATGGCTTTGTACCCATTCCTTCACCCCTCCCTATAGGATTGTCTTCATTCTCTTGAAAAAAGAAATCAGGGAGGAGGGAGAAATGGGCACCTGAGTACATTCTCCACTAGCATGAGTTCATTGTCCTCATCTTTTCTGCATTGTAATACCTCTATTATTCTCTTCTGACTCATATAAACCATGCCTGGTAATATCATCTTCCTTCTGCATCTTGCCAACCCCATCATACCCTCAGGATGACCCTGGCTGTGAGTTTCCAAGTCCTTGCATTCCACCAGAGAGAAGCTCTTTGCCCATGTTTCATTTTGCCTTTTCTCTCATTGCTATAGTGGCATAGTCAAGAAGAAATCACATCCAGCAGTTTCTACTTCGGGCAAAAAGAGTGTTTTTCCACTTCTCCCTGCCCAGACAGGAATGCAAGTGAGGAATTTGCACGGCTCTGGCTGCAGCCTCCTACTCCCGTCCCCAGCAGCTGCTGCTGCCCCTTTGCCAGCTCCTTCTCCAGCAGCCGGCTTTGCCAGGCTCCTCCTGCCTTTGAAACTCACCGACGCCCTCGGGCATCGCAGCCAGTAATTCACTTACAGCTCAGGGGACTGAAAATATCTGCTTACCTATAAATATGTACACAGGCACACGCTTACACATATAAATGTGTGCATATTATTTTTTCCCATGTGTTCATATGCATATATACATGTCTATATGCTCACATGGAAGCCAGTGACATCCTGGTTCTCTCATTTCTGTCCATAGGGCATGTAAGCAGGCTTTTTGGAAGTGCAGGCATGGCACACCGGTTTTACCTCCTGGTTTCAAATCTGTTTCGGAGAAAAATTATACCTTTGCATGTGAATATGTATGTTTGCATCATATAGACTTGGCTGTAGCAAATTTTTCCAAACCCTTTTCATGTCCTGTATTTCCCTCACTCATTGCATTTTTGAGGCAGGGCTTGGCTTTTCATACCTGTGGGCAGACTGAAGAGGCTCCAAACCCTGCTTGTGCTGGCAAATTATGTTTTAAAAATAAATTATTTCTAAAAATATAACTTTCAAGAAGAATTAATGCAGATAGCTTCTGAGGTCCCAGGCTTTTCAGAACCCTCACTACTGGGTAGGGAAAAAAAAACTCAGCTGAGTACATTACAAGTGTGTTAAATGCAGCTTTAAAATTGTTGTGCCGCGGCCAACATGCTGTAATTTTTCACAGGCATTGCTGTGCTGTGGGAAAGAAGGAGGAACACATTTCTTTGTGCGGGAGGCTGGGTGTTTCTCAGCAGCTCTGTCCTCTAGGCTGTTCCCTTACAAGCTTGACTCTTCGCCTGAGGCTGGCAAGAGGCAAGTCTCCTTCTCTTACATTCCTTGCTTTCTCTACAAAATCCACTGAGGAGCTCCACCCCTCCACCCCTGCATTCTCACGCTTCTTAATGTGGCTATAAACAGCACCTTATTTGCTGCCAGATCCAGTTATCTGCATAGGTTATTTCAACCTAACTTTTGTGCCAATCCCATTTTAATTCAGCCAGAATACTGGCAACAAGCTTTTCCTTTCCTTGGATCGCAGGAATGCTGCCAAAAAATCATTTCAGAAATGAGAAATGGTTTAATGTTAGAAGCCTGATCTCAAAAGGGATGACTACACTGAGAAAAAAAAAAGCACGAGACTGTGCTTTTTTCAACGGCATGGTCTTGAGGTTCACGTCTACTGGATCTTAATCCACTAACATCAGGGTTTCTGTGTAAAATCCCTTGTGTAGAAATAATTGATATCATGATCAGTATCTCTTTTTGTTGGCCAAAATCCCAAGGCAGACTAGCACTTGCCCAAAACAATTTATTAGAAGCCTATGTACCAGGAGTCCTTAGCTAACAAAGCCAGAAGAAGAAGTAAACATCTATTTAAAAAAAAACTATTCAGCTCTCCTAGGTATAACCTAGAGCCTGCTGATATGACCACATAATAACTGATGGTTTCATGCATCTTCAAAAAAATCCCAGGGAATAATCTGACTCATTCCTGTTACCTCCAAAGCAGCCCTGTCATCATCAGAGACACTCCCTTTTGGCAATGAGAGTCTATAAGATTGCAGCTTCTTAACTGGGACATAGCTCTGCCCTCTTAAAACAGAACAAGAAGGGGACCCCAGGGTAAGGGGCAGCTGTATGTTTGATTTCCAAAGCAGCTTGTGCAGGGGACAGAAGGTTGTGTGTTTGACCACTTGCATTCCAGGTGCACAGACTGAATAGTCTAGACTAAATAGTGCACCTTGACCATGCCATTGGGATGCTCCACAGCTGAATTCCTCTTGCCTTACCTACTCTTGTTCGTCAGCATGTTTTGCCTTATTTGTCTGTCATTTCTCTTTTAAATGGGCTGCAAGCCATGAGTGCCCTTTTGTCTGACTTTCCCTGGTAAAGACCTGTGGCTTTGTACAGCCATCACACCAAGAGCCCAAACCAGAAGGCTGCAAGGCTCTCCTTTCTATATCCAATCCATTGTTGCAAATAATTAAAGAGAATCTGATTATGAGAATCAGGGTTAGTGCAGGTGACCTTTCTGTCGATGTGTTTAAGGTTTTCAAACAATTAGAAGCCACACTTAATACCTACAGTTAACTCATGCAATCAGCTCTCCTTTCTCATTTCTCTACCAGCTCCACCTTTGTTACATGCTCCCCTGCTTCAAGTTCATTTAAAAGCCCCGAGGGAGGGAGAAAAAGATATATTCTCACAGGTGTTTTTAGCACTCTGATGGGAGGAGGGAATCCTGTTTATGAACAAGGCTTGTTCTCTTATAATGCAAGTCAGTCAGATAAAGCAGTACTAAAGGCAATAAAGAACACTGTAACAGAGAGAAACAGTGGTGATATCTGGGTGCTATTTTGGGTTCATCTTCTTGCAGGTTTGACTGATCTGAAAGTGCCAAACACTTGCAAGGTAATAGTGTAAGGTCATGAAGGAAAATTGTGGTAAGAACTGTAATAAAACAATCTTTCCAGGAATCTTTATGGCCTGAAGGACTCTAGGGGCAAAGACAACCCACAGCCAGGAGACAGGAGGTGCAGGTATGCCTTGTACTGTGGGCAGGAAGCTCTGCTGGAAGCCCTTGCCCTGGGGAAGATCAGCAGAAACTGCAGACAGATTGTCAGTGAAGAAGCAAAGGGATTAGTTATGATAGCTGTACATTTGGATTTTCTCAGGGCTTAAGTATGGCAAAACTTAGATGTGCTTAATTGTTGGACCCTGACAAGCTGCTTCAGATAGAAGCTGCCATATGACCTCCTCTGAACTTGCCATCTAGCCCCATTGCACTCTGTGAGCTCTTGAAGTCTTTTATAGCTGTGCAGCAAGTCAAGGAACCTCAGGTGTTAAGTTTAGCTTCAGGACCTATCTGAGGCTCATCGTTCAAATGACTGATTCATGATTATATTTTGGGTCTCAGCAACAAACAACTTGACTACTGACATTAGAGACCTGGGTGTTAGACTGTGGGATTACACTGCTGACGTTTTGGCAGCACACTGAAGATGACAACATTTAAGTAAAATTAAAATAAATGCTTGTTTAACTGACTGACACAATGAACACCAACATGGCGGGGAAAAGCAACAGCAACTCAAATTGGAACAGGAAAATTACAGGTTAGAAAATAATTGGATAAACTAGGTGTGTCCAGATTGTCTTTGCCTGGTGAATTCTGCCCCAAAATAGTGAAGGAGTTGGCTGAGACAGCCTTAAAGCTGCTTTCAATTGTTCCAATAGAATTGTGGTAGAGCAGTGGGCATCCACAAGACTGAAAGGGGGCTCGGCTAACACCTACTCAAAGGGGAAGGCAAGTCACTGAATTGTCAGGCTGGAAAAAACGAACAATCAGTCTTTGTAACCCTCTCAAAGAACAAAGTGGTGAGTATCAGCCGAGACAGATCAGAGCAAATCTGATCTAATCCAGTTCAAACAACCTAATTTCACATGATGAAAAGTGGTCAGCTTACTGTCACTTCTCAAGCTGTTGTCAGCTGAGGCAGGCAACATATGCTTGACTCACCCCATTTGCAAAGCAGAGCTGTGTCTACAAACAAATATATTAATTGATATATTTTTCTTCACAATTTGTGGGAGGTAAAAAGACACACAGATAACATCTGTTCAGAATTTTAATTTTTTTTTGTTTAGAGAACAGAAGATTTTCCCATCAGTTGCAGCAAAGAGAAAAAGAATAACCTGATCTCCACATGTACAATTCAAAAGAAAAAAATAGTCAAAGAAATATACTTAATCTGCAAGAGGGAGATATCTCATTATATAGACTAAAACTCTCTGATCTTAAGGATCATTTAGTGTTGGATTAGATTGTGCAAATGCCATACTTTGTTCTCCTTAAGAACTGATGAGACAAACACCTGCTAAGACTCACATGGTTATTCCTCATACTTCCCTATACTCCCATACTTTTATTTTCTCTGGTTTTCCATGATTTAGAAATATTTGTGATCTCTCCTCGTGCTGGTGAAACAGACAAAACTTCCTCTGTCAGAGGAGTGAGGTGCCTTGCACTTTGGGGAACTACCAAAACAGATACCCAAGACAGTATTTCATAGCCCTCTTTCCTAGATTCAGTTCCCAGTTACAGCCAGTTCAACTTCTCTGGCTTTCTTTGCTTGCACTTTTGCAATGTCTAAATCTGCAGCAGCTGTCAGCCCCATGCCATGCAGAGCACTGTGTTTAGGGCAGCTTTCTGGTGTTTGTGTTGGGATGAATAAGGCGGGGGGGTTCCGGGTACTGTAACACCTGGAGGAGGCAGCGTGTTCTCATGCAAGCACTGACCCTTTTTGCATGCACAGGTATGTTCCATGGATGCTCAGCACACAGTGCTTTAGAAAGCACTCCCTGCCTGCTATGTGAGTGCTGCTGGCAGGACAGGGCAGCTCCAGTCAGGCAGGGAGCCCTGGGCAGAAGCTCCATGTTGTCACCGTGGACCTTCAGCATCAGCTTCTTTTCTTAGGTCTTTCTAAGAGAGGCCGAGAGAGCTAATGAACAACAGTTGGTGAAGAATAGAGACAAGACAGCTGTAGGAGCTTGATTCAGCAATTTGTTTAGTCTGATACCAATTTCCCTCACCCTTTATGGACTACTTTGCCCCTCACCCCCAAATTCAATGTATTGTTTTTTAAGGAGCAACAGGTTCAGTCGGAGGCTGGAACTCTGGGGCAAAAAAGTAACCAAGAAACATGTATGGCAAAACCTTGGCCTCTGGCATCTATCCTTTACTCTGCTGAGCAAATCTATGTAAAATCAAATCTACTCCAGGATTAGCTAGAAACAGTCTCTAGAGATTAAGTGGTTGTGTTTCCTTCAGAAAATTCCAGCTGAGAGCCATGTAACTTCTCTTCTACTAATTTCAATTGGAAATCAGATTGTAAAACAAGTAATCCATTTAAAATTATTCTTTACATATTGGTCTTACAGCAGAAAATAATAGAATAAAAAGTAATCCACAGAGACCAGCAAAGATTCTTCTGCAGCCTGGTGGAATTCCCATTAAAAGACGACAACTGTCCTGAGTTAGCAGTTGCTGTCTTTGGCAGGGAGAAGCTCATTTCACCAGTACAGCCCTGTCAATTGCAGAAGAGATCATTCAAAAAAGGGATTAGTAACTGGCATTTAGGTGAGAAGTAGTGCTGAGGAAGCTGAATAGAAGTGCTTTGCAGAAGGGAAATTGAAAACATGGAACAGGCTGTGCCAAGGGAAAAACCTGAAACAGGCTGTTCTGCTCAGCAGCAGGCAGAAATAATGGCTTGTAGAGAGGTAGGAGATGCCAAGAGCACGTTAATTTTCCATTGCTCGAAGTGTACCTGCCAAAGACCTGCCCAGATAACCCCTTCTGGCCCTTACATGTTCCCAGGTAACAGTAAACTTTCATGTCTGAACTTGCTCTTTGTCTTAGAGCTCATCCTCTTCTCTCCTGCCTTTTAAATTGTATTTGAAAGGTTTCTCTGAAGGGTGCTCAATTTATCAGTGTCATTTATATTATCTGCAGGGAAAACCAGAGTGTCAACAGCTGCTTCCACTCGTGATGCACTCCTCTCTTTAGGCCTTCTGCTGATGACCTCTACAGTACATGTGTTGAAATCTAAAATATTTATCCATATGACACTGCTGTTCTAATTAGTGCAAATGATGTTGCATGTCTTTCATAGCATCTCCTCTGAGACAGCATATGTGATCAGCTGTGGCAGTAGATTTGTTTTCTTTCTCCCCTTCATTCTCTCTTTCATCCTGCCATGCTTGAATCACAAATCCCTTAAGTTTAGCCCTGTCACATTTACTGAGTATCTCAGATTAAAACTTGATCATATTCTCTCCAGGGGACCAAGTAAATGTCTCTATAATAGGAGTGTGGCTAAAGCGTGAGGAATAGTACATAACCTTCAACCCTTCTCAGGTTGAAGCTGTGCTATTGAATTTGTCTAGGATGCCAGATCTCAGGTGCTGTTCCTCCAAGTGATCTTATACAAGGGTGAGCAGGTGGGTTGGAAGTAAAAGCAATAAGTGATTCTGTTAGGACTTGTGCTCTGGAAGGAGCTCAAAGCCCTGCACCGGTTTGCCATTTTGTGAGCTGGAGCATGATCTTTCTCTCTGGCTGTAACTCAGAACCTGTCTGAACTCTAATTCCAGGGAGCCTGGAGCCCTGCTCTACCTTGGGTCCCTGTAAGCTCTCTGATCAACCTTGAAAAAAACCAGAATTGGCTCAACATTGCCAGGTGTCATGGGTAATACTGAATTGTTTTATAACCCTCCAGAAGGCTAAGAGAGAAAATAAGTAGATCTGAAATAGATGCCATTCCAGCTGCTCACTGAAAAGTGTTTTGTAACGCTTTCCTCAACACTGTGTAAATATGAAATCCTTCTGCCAGTAACCCTTAGAGGGAACTAAGCATTCTTACCCTCAGATGAGTAAATTGAGGCACGGAGGAGTGAGATGTCTGGAGCAGGGCAGTGCTGGAGGAGGAGGAATCAGCAGCCTTCCTCCATCTACCTGCCCTGAGCACCCTGGGTATGTGCTCTATCTCCGGGGCCTCTGTTGAAGCACAGAGTTTTTGATTAGGCTGGATTTAAAGCAGCTTGATCATCTTTTGCCTGTGGCACAGCTTAGGGCAGCTGTGTCTCTATTCCTCTGCACACAGCAGCTTCCCAGTGCCATGGGTGGGCACTCTGGTGCCCAGGGTCGGGGCGATGGGCAGACATGGTACAGCAGTGAGGCAGCCGGGCTTTGCTGCTCCAGTTCAGCATTATAACGGCACAGAAGGTGCTGCCTGCTGCTTCTAGACCTTCCATTCTGCTCTGGCAGAAGCATATGGGTGATTCGGATCTTGACTTATAGGACAGACTTCAGCAAAGTCCATTTTAAAGGCTGTAGTTCAACTCACTTGTTTAAGTCAGCCAGAATTTTGTGAATTTTCTCATTTCTACACTGTCTCTCTTGAAAATTTATCAGCAAATTCAGTCAACCTTTTTGTTCCTGTATAAGAATGTACTGATTGTGCTTTCGTAAATTACAGCATGTGCTGCTCCACCAAGGTGCAAGTGTAGCAATGTTCTTTTTCAGGAGTAATGCTTCGGCAATAATAATTCGTCGCTAGGCAATATTAAAATTTTCCTACAATCCTCTGTCTGCCTTATCTTTATCATGAAAGGTTCTTTTCCCAGTGCTTAATTCTGCCTTTCCCCCCACCCCCCCCACTTCACACATGCACCTTTCAGCGTCTGCATGAGGCCAGGCTGTGTGAGGGTTCGGGACTGAGCCCTGGAGCCCCGAGCCCTGCCTGGCCGTGCCGGGATGCTTTGGATGGCGCTGGATGAGATGGCAGGGGCCGGCTGGGTTGGTGGTGCTGCAGGGCTGTCTGCTGGGCCCTTCAGCCACCCAGGCTGACACAGCTAAGCCCCTTGCTGTCAGGGACAGCTGTCAGACCGTGCTGGCTTTTTGGGCACTGCCAGCCCGGGCCAGATTTAAGCTGATGTCCTGTGGATGGCCTTGGATACCTCATCATCGCTCCCGCGAGGGACTTTCTCTTTGTTTTTTATGCTGGAGTTTATTCTGCAGGATAGGCAGTGCTGGTGCTGGCTATAACTAAGTTGGTAGAACCTGGAGAGCTGGGAGACTGAACCAACCAGCTCAACATATTTTAATCTTCAGGCTTTAATCAGAGCTCAGGGTCTGCACTGGGGCCTCTCAAATACAAACAGAAGGGTGTGTTCAGCAGTCACTCCAAACCACATCCCTGCTTACTCTAGTTCTGGCTGCAGAGGTCACAAAGCACTCATATGAAGGCTACTTCTCATTCTTATCCCATTTGCAAAAAAAAAATAAAAAATCCCATAGTGCAATCATGCATGAAGAAGTGAAGGGAGGGAAATATGTCTTATATAAGCAGCACCTTTGGGGATTTGCTTGACTTTGTGTGTGCATATGTATGTGTAACATTTGGTGAAAAACGCTCTTTCTGTTGGAATGGATATTATTTGTGAATATGGTTCCAGTTAAGCTAATTGCTTCTGACTTAAAAAAAAGAAGGGAAATTTCTAGTAAGCTGAAACACCTTACTTAGACATCTTTGAAATTAGGCATTCCAAATTCTTGTTTAAAAAGAAAAAATTTGCATGATCATCAATCTGTTTTATTTTTTAAGAAAAAGGATTTGAGGTGAGGTAGAAGAAACTAAACAAAAAAAAGGAAGCAGCTGACCTAAAACTAAATTTGTCAGATATTCTAAATTTGGCCATCTGACTGAATGAATCTGTCTTTCACAAAGCCCCTTCTCAGAGGAGGTGAATTGCCATCTAGCCATTCAGGGTGAGCCTTTCACTCAAAAGCTGCTTGATGGAGAAGCCTCTGCGTAGCACAGGGAGGAAAGTAGGCCAATCTTTGTCCTTTAGAGAGGCACCTGAAGCTGTGTAATCATTGAGGATTAAAATCTTCTGGGACTCTCGCCTCCAAGATGGACAGATGGCAACTTCGTGTAACAATAAAGGCATCCTTGCAAAATAAATGAAAGACAATTAGTCACTTCATACATATCAGAAGACCCCATTGCAGACAGCAAGTGCTGGGGATTTGAAAGGGATCAAACAAGCTCTTAAACTATATTTTTTCCGAGGCATATGGAGGGTAGAATTTAGGGCTGTGCAAATAATGGGAGTGTTGGGGTCTTTTTGTTCTACAACTGAATGAAAAAATCAGATTAAGAGATTACAAATTGAATGCTAGTTTATCACCAAAACAAGACTTAAAAAATAATTACCTCTTCCCAACAGATCCCATCTTCCTTTCAGCCATTTAACAAGCCACACCAAGTAATGGTCCCATTAAGAAAACCCTGTTAATACCTCTGTTCTATCATGATATTGTGATTACACTGTTGGCTCAGGATATGGGCCACCAACACTGAATACCCCACTCTACAGAAGGGTCTTTCTGCGCACTTTTCCTGGACAGGACTCATACCCATGTGTGTGCCCTGGAGCTTGTTCTCCTGACATTATTATATTTATTTTTATTTCCAAACAGATGGTGGGTTTTGAGCAGCACTCCACAGCCTCAGCAGGAGTGCAGTCCTGGGGTGACAAAAAGGAGTGCTGGTCCCTCCTGGTGGTGGTGGGTAAGTCTGGGATGCCAGGGGTAGTGACAGCTCTGAGAGCAGGATGGAGACTTCAGCCACATGGCACTGCAGCCAAGCACCTTCCAGCTCCACTTGAGCTGTGAACTGAAGCCTTCCTAGGACATTAGAAAATGCTGTCAGAAGTGCAGAGGCTTCTCCACCAGTGTGCCTGTGTTTGCTTTCCTTCTGGCTTTCAGAGTCAACATTATCATGCCCAGAACTTGCCTGGAAAAGCAGCCTCTCACTCCACCAAGTGCCACTACTTTGTTCCTCTGTAAAATTCTCCCTTCACCCTTCTCCAGCCCAGCCCAAAGTGCTGGTACCAAAACTGTTTTTGTTTCATATTGCTCTGATCACACCAGACCTGTTAATTCCTTTATGTACCCAGAGGTGTGTGCATCAGCTACACTGAGTCCTTGTGTTTTCTGTAAGCAATTTCACTCCACTGTCATACCTGGTCCTCAGGGCACTAGTTCAGCCTCAGAAACCTTCCTCACTCTGGCCTTTGTGTTACTTCATACTGTTTGCCAGGCCCTGCTCATGCCACATCTCCTGCTCACATCCATCCCATTCTCTTCCAGAGTACGTGGCCACATTGCCCCCAGTGCCATCTCTTAGCATGGTTAAGGAGGCTTCTTACACTGCTCTTGCCACAGGAAGCCGTAAGCAAGTCACTTCCCAGAGTCCAGGCCCTTCCTGGGATTTGCCAGGTGCATGGCAGGGCTGGCAGAAAAATTTTGATATGTATTTCTTTCAAACCTCTACCCATTCTCTCTGCACTCATCAGTGCAGTATTTCACAGACTTCCCACCTGAAAGTAGTGAGGGAACAACTTCTCTCTGCATTTCTTTCCTTCTCTGCTCCTGATTGTTCAGCCTACAAACTGGCTGGGACTGGTGTTGTTTCCCATCACTTCTTAGCACAGACTCTGGCACAAAGGGACTCTGATCTCCACAGATCTAAGCCCTGCTGTACCAATAGCTAATTAAAGTTTCTTCCATATTTAGGACCCTAATCATGCCTTTCCTGACAGCTCTGTGAAATCGCAGTGACTGGAAATCAGACTCAGTGATACTAAAAAGTAACCGACCAGAATGAACACATCAAACGTTTTCTGACCTGCTTCACTTTGTCTCCCTTAGCTGATCCACATGGGTGGAATTTAGCGCCTCTATTTTTAAACCTTTAACTTCGGCGTTGGCCTCTTTACTGCAGTTGCCCTATGTTCCCTTTGCAGTCAAAGAAGAGAGAGGCACTTCTGGGGTGCAGTTTGCATGGCCTGCTTTTGGGGTCTCCTTTAGGGCAAGATGAAAGGGACCCCAGAAATGCCTGCTTCTTCTGTTCACTGGCTGAACAAGGTCTTGGTAGTCATGCCACATGTTACAGTGTCACTCAAAAGTTAATCTAAATATTCTGAGTTGCCCTTTAGACACCATTGTGCCCACTAGTAGCTCTAAATAAACTGATTATTTATAGCATATGTTTAGCATATTTAGCCATATTTATAGCATGTTTTGTACGTTACACAGGTTCTGCATTTATATACATATCATACCAAATCCACGCATTTGTCTATTACTAGGAAGCTAATCAAGCAGCTCTAGTTATCACTGTAACACTTTCTTTACAGTTTCTTGGATGAGAACTCCGCCTTCCAGCAATTCAAACCAGTGTTGATGCTAGAGCAGAGTGCATGGGGTGTAGATTTGCAAGGTCTGTGTCCTTGGTGACTCTTTGCCTTTCTGACAATGTAATTCCAGTGCTAGCCACAAAGTCAGAGCCACACTCTGGGGAGTCTGGCTGGGGTTATTTCTTTGTCTCTTGTCAGGACTGCATGGCAGCTTGCAGGGGAGTTTGGCTGGCACTACTGAGTAATAGTAGCATACTCCATGATCCAATTCCTTACCTTCACAAAGTGAAGCTTTTGGGAACAAGGACCTGATGATGTGTCAGTGTGAGAAGCCAGGCCGTTTCCACTTTTTTGCTGCAGCTGACCAAAATTAGGTCTGGAATTTTAAATTTACATTTGAATCTACATGTGGGTCACTTGATGCTGAGACCCACCATATGCAAAATTAATAACCCATCAGTGCCACTGGATCTGCCTGATGGATGTTGTTAGCCACCAACTACATTGCAGCCTTCGAAAAATGGAACTGGTACTTAGGGAAAAGGATGTTTTAAAAGCACTCAAAATGCTATAGCCTCTGAACTAACTTTGCTGCTACATTTAATGCAGAAGATGAGAGGATTTTTGGGGAGGCAGGCCACATACACCTTCTTATATATGCCTAAACAATAGCTCTGAAGAAAGCTTTCATTTTGCTATTCAAATCACTCTGTAGGAAGTAATTATTTGACTTATTTTTTACCCAGTATGCTCCTGAGAACTGCTATCAGTTACAGCAGGATCAATGCACAGATGTGGGCACACATGCTACCATACATATAAACTACATGCGTGTCCTAGGACTATGTTCTGACATCACTAATTTGTTTAACCTGCCTACAAGGCAATATAAAAAAAAGAAAATAACCTGCTGATATAACTTTTCAACAACAGTAAGTCATTTGGTCTTGAGCACAAATATTGCAATAAAACCTCTTGATATAAACACCATTTTGTGACAGACAATTCCGTTTATTTCCTTGAATTGGAATGCTAATTAAATCTGTCACTCATTCTTCTGCCAAAGTTCTGCTCCTACATCTGTGGGCAAAACTATATTTAAATACCCTTCAGAGTCAGTAGTATTTCATTGATTTGATTTATGAAGGGAGCATAACCAGGAAAAATGTATTCTGTTATCTTCTCCCCTAGGAAAAAAAAATCTGATAAGCAGATTCTTAAGTGGAGACATCTTTTGGTAATGGATTTAACTCTTCGTATGGCAAAGTATTATTAATAATACCTTAACACTTCAGTGTCTCTTTACAGTGATAAACTGCATTAAAAATCCATAGCAAAATATTTTCCCTTTCTTCCTAAGAGATATTGTAGCTGCTTTCTTTTATGCTCAATGGAGCCTGCAAAAGTTTTCCTTTGTGTGCAGCAATCCTGGTGCTCTCACGTACCTTTCAAAGAAAATTGGCCCAGCTGTACTGCGTTTCTTATGGAAAGCCCCAGAGATCAGTATTCTCTTTCTAGCTCAAAAGGAGCCCAGACCATCAATCAATATCCCACTGCATTTAAGAAGTGAGTTTCCCTGAAGGAAGAGGACTTGATAGGCTTATTTGCATTTCCCCTTCCTATACATGTGGCTTTATGCTAAGTCTCTGAAGGATGAATTGTAGGTACTTCTACCTCAATCACATGGCAATACTGAGCTCGTTCTGGGGCAGCTCCCAGGCGGGGCACTCCCAACCTTTCCATGGGGTCCAGAACTGTGGACCAAGTCCCATCTTCTCCCTGTGGCAACACACTGTGACATGAAGCATCTTACAGGGTGGCAAGGGACTGGGTAATTTTCCTGGACAAGCAAAGTGGCACAGGGCATCCACACAACGACACCTGTCCTGTGAATAGAACAGTTGCAGCAGCAAGATGTTGATGGAGGTGGATCTTGGAGGTCCCAGACATTCTGGCCCCCGTTGGTATTGTCAGGACCCCTACATGTGCTTGTTCTGTCACTATTGCACTAAGCTATTCATGGGGCTAAACTTGCAGGTTCTCATGAGCTGTTTGTTTATAGAAAGGTTGCTCCCATCCTGGGAGCTCATCTGGTGTTACAGGGGCTTTCTGGCTCGTTCATGCCCTTTGTAGCTTACAACTGCAAGCAAGGTATGTGCAGCGGGAGACTGAGGCTGGCCAAGGTCCCAGTGTCTCTCCTGTATTTAGGATCTTCAGAATTCTGAGGGATTCTGTTAGATCAATACAACCTGGATGTCCCCAGTGCAGCCCAAGTGTCTGGCATGCTGTGACTGCTCCTCAGCCCTTTCCTCCTGACCCAGGCCCCCATCAGAGGCCCTTTCCTGCCAGAGGGCAGTGGGGATCCCAGGGCCCCCCTGGGTCCCTCTGTAGCTTCCAGTGCAGCATGGGGGGCTGTGGGTGGTGTGGGCTGAGCTGAGGGAAGGCACACAAGAAGAAGCACCAAACACTGCAGTACTTTGCAGCATTATTTCATACTTGGAAGCAGTATTTCACTATTACAGCAGAACATGTGTTTGCATGTGAGCCCTGAATGGCACTTTCCAGAGCAGTGGGGAGGAGCAGTGCAATGGTGGGAGCCGGCTGGGGCCAGCAGCCTGCCATAAGAGGTTGTGATACAGATGAAAGACCCTCACTGCAGCTTAGAATATTCCTGATATGTAAATTGAAAAGGTCTAATTTTTCAGGACAATGAAAGCACACATGTCAGGTCATGCTATTTGGGACTTGCACAGAGCCACAGCAGCTCTACAGTGGATATAAAGAGCTCTTCAGCATCTTTAATTGATGCTCAGTTCCTCCTCACTCCTGCTACCAAAGCATGGGGAGGCTCAGCTGCACTAGGTAAAATCTCTATGCTGAAAACCTATAGCAGATGTCTGAGGGCAGCTCCAGAGATTTCACACTGCTCAGAGACCCTGGCATCTTGCAGCGTTGAGTCAGAATTATGGACCCTTAATGACCTCAAGACAGGGTCCTCAGAGCAAAGGTCTGCCTTGATGGCAAGTGCAATTATTGTCCTTAGAAGGCCATCAGCAATGCAGACAATGGATCTGTGTGTCTGGCTAACAGCTGTCATCATGCATGGGATCAATATGTGCCTGCCATGGCCCCGTATTTTAAGAAGGACAAGAGAGGTGCAGAGGGTTGCATGCAGTGTGTCCTCTCCCTGTGCCATTCTTGGTCGTAGGTTAGTGGGTTATTTTAGCATCTGATGTATCTAGGCTAATCCACTGGAAATCAATCAGATCAGCTGGGAATGGGAATCCAGTGATGACAGATTGAATTAATAGTCTTTATTGCTGATTCAGTGACAAGGGTCTAATCCTGGTATTTGTGCCATGACATGCAGAACAGAGCACATATGGGAAAGCACAGACAAGGTAAGTGCAAACATGCTTTTAACTTCTCAAAGACCTGTACATATGAGTGGGCTGATGCTGGAATAAGTAACTTACCCTGTATTTTTAATAGAAAGTCGGGTCCAAACAACTAATATTTGTATCTTCCCTCACACCTCACTGATAGCATTACTAAATGGTATGTACCTATTTCCTCATCGAGATACACACATTTTAATTACAGATATGTTCCTGTTTCATTCTTGCCTCCAAATATACCAAGGCTTTTAATGTTATCACCTATCTAAATACTACCAATGTCATACCTATGTGCTGTCGTGATCTGAGTTTTGTGTTATTTTATGTTGTGTTAATTTAAATATCACTTAAACGAGATTTTTTTGCTTCAGCATTACCACCTTTCTGAAGGTGATGTAGTAGAGAAATGTAGTCTGCATTTTCCCTTGCAGTCTTCAAGGTCTGTTCCCCAAAGATCAAGAGGTAATTTTTTGAGTAGTAATTGAGGTTGTCTTTAAATTTGACTTTTCAAGGGAAGTTGAAAGACATACCCAAAACCAGACAAAGTCACCAGTCATCTTTTAAAGACTTCAGCATGTCCACACAGCTTTATCTGTGATTTACCATCACAGCTATTATTTGTCTAAAAAATAGGCCTATATACATAAATATAAGAAGTATCAGTGAGGCTGCTGATATAGGAAAGGTCAGCAGGATCAGAACTTAATATTTTACATGTAATCCTATGCATATTAGGTCCCATATGCTCTGCTAATTCCAGCTTTATCTCTAATATGTGGCTTATTTCTTAGGATTAGGTTAAGAACAGCAATTGGCTGTTCAACCACTAGTGCACCAAAGCATCCATCTTGCAGCTACAATTGGCTTCTTCTGCTGGGATTGTGAAAAATAATTCTCCAGCTCAATATCTAAGCAGTTGAATCTCTCTGTGATGAAATCTGTGCCTCCTAATGGCCCGTGTGTATGTGCAGAAGAATTCCCTGATCTGCTGGCAGTAACTACTTTGCAGCCATGGAGAAATCTGGGATGGCAACCGTTGTCTGAAGGCAATATCCAAATCATCTATTACATTTGCCAAAATATTTCTGCCTCTACTTCTGTATGTCTGTTGGGCTGGTGTTTGCTGTGAGCTGCAAGCCCCTCTTTGCCTTTCACCGTTACTCCCTGTCACAGCCAGGACGGGACACAGCATCGTGCCACAAAGGGGGCACAGGCTGCCCCCTTGGGTGGGAGCAGATGGTGCTTTGAGCTGGATGAGCAGGGAAGTGAGCACATGAGGCTGGGAATGGTGCTGGAGGGTAGCTTGGGCACAGGAAACAGCAGCTGGGCTGTGGAGTCAAGGGTGCCTGTGCCTCCCACCGCAGAGCCCGTGCTGCCTTCTGCGGGAGGCTGTTGCTACATCCAGATTTCAGGGTACTTGCTTCAGTGCCTGGGGCCAGATCCCTGGAGTGATCTCTCCAAACTCCACATCACATCCTCACTCACACAGCAATCCAGCTGCTAGTTCCTTTTCTGAACACCTTGTAAAAGCCCATCCTAAAAATAAGTTTCTTGGCTCATGGGCACAGCGAGAAACAGTGAGAAAACAGCGGTTAAACAAACACAGGCAAGGCATGAGAGCTCACAGAGTATTAGTTCACTGTCACATCATCCAGTTAGTTCATTTTGTCCTCTGTCATTTGCATCACATGCCCAGGAAGTCATTTAAATGTTGGAGTTTTTCCTTTACCTTTGTGGCTTCCAGGGTAACATTCCCTTCTGTTGGCTGGCTGGACTCATTGTTTCTTTTCCAAGATCAGGATGAGTGTGAACCTCTAGCAGTCTTGTGACTGAATTTCTGCTCTGCCACCAGCTCAAAGGTCTCCCAACTGCACACCACACAGGCCTCAGACACATCTTTGTCTCAAACATCCAGCAGCCTAGTGAATAAAGATGCAAAAAATGCTAGAACCAAAAAACAGAACAAAAGAAAAATAAAGAAATTTTGTATTCATCTCAACTTGAGCCAAAGAAAGTGTTGGGATTTTTTAAATTATTCTTGTGGAGGGAAAAATGCATTTCACTTATACAAAATGCAGTGATATATTTCTTTAGGTACCCGAAAGGCAATTCTCTTGAGGGTGTAAAATGGATCCAGTCCCTCCAGGCCAATCAGAAGACTACATGCCTTTCCATACCTCATGCAAAAAGAGGCTGCCCCCCTGGAAGAGAAACTGCTTCTCAGATGCAGAAAACCCTCAGGACACAAGCACCTACATAACCTTCACACTGTCCCTTCGTCCACTTCTGGAGGCTGTCTGGCCCCTGCCCCAAGGCTGCGGGCAGCAGCACAGGACAGCAGGCTGTGTTAGATTCATCAGCAGTGCCCTGGATGGCACTCCCATCCAGGTGAGGTGCCCACGGTGTTCCAGCCCACAGAAAGCATGGGCTCATCCACTGCCTGCACAGATCTGGCCAAAGCCCCAGGTAGGGTCCCCAGGTTGTTTGGCTTGTTCAGCTTGTGTGGGTGCTGCATCGTGAAAGCACAAGCTGTTCCTCGCTTCTTCCTCTGCTCTTTTTTCCCTGATTTAAAGTGGTTTGCTTCTCAGAGCAGCCAACTGGTTGAGGAAAGGCTCCTGTCTGTCACCACTGGCACGTGGCATCTCCCCGGTGCAAATGAGATGCAGGTATAAATAGCACCAGCCTCCACAGCTGGTGGGCAGCTGCCATGCAGGGGCTTAGCCCAGGACTAATCCACTCCAATGCTATCAAAATCCAGCCTGTTAGCCCACGGTCCTTCTCTACAGACAGGAATCATCTATCATTTCCCAGCTTCCTGACCCTGCTCCCATGCAGGTCTGCTTCTAGCGTCTCTCTGGGTGTGTGGGTGTCTTGGCAAGTGTGGGAACAAGAAGCCACGAACAGGCTGCTCCCTGAGCATCCATGGAAAAACCTCTTCAGTCTCAGCTGAAGGGGATGGGACTAAGCTGATGATTATTGTGCTCGTCAAAGTGCCTGAGTATTTATGCTCTATGACCCCATCACATAAGAGCACACACAGACTATTTGGGCTGATGGGGTAGATCTTTTTGTATAGAGTACTAATGAAAATTTCTTGCATTACTATTGGAAAAATAGGTTTATGGACTTGCTGGGGTTTAATCCCAGATGGTAGAGGTTTAACATTATTTTTCTTCCTAGACTAATATCTTATGCAGGAAAGCAATCTATGACCTTGATACATAATGTTGCTGTTACCTGAGATTCACAAAATCCCAAGGACCATCTCAGTGCAAGCATAAATGTGTAAGTTGCATCAGCAGCAAGTGCAGATATTTTGATAGGACATACAGGCTAAGGACTTTGCTGTGGATTCCTCTGACTAAAATTAGGACATGGCAGGCAGTGACTGACAGTGTCTGTCCTGGAGCCCATAGCTCCTGGCCCCCTTCAAAATCAATGGGGAGTAGTAGGCACCCCTAGGATACAATTCATCTGACGTGGATTAGACTTGCCTTAGAGTTACAGGAGCTCCATGGATATCTGTGTGCCTGCTCTAACCATTGGGTCCATTTGCATAAGTGGCCCAGGTACAGGCCCAGTGTGAGAGTGTGACACTGGTTATGTGAGTCCCATACCAGGTGAAAATGTAACCCCATACCAGGTGTCCTTATAGCACAAAGCTGGGAGGGGAATGGAAGGCAGGAGGCAGGGTGAGATTCGTTAACAATCCTCTAAGCTCTCTTGCTCCTCTCAGCTTGGGTCAAGGGCAAGACCCCTGCAGTGCCCTAGGAAGGAGGTACTGTCCAGTGGAAGGGAAAAAGAATGGGATGTGCCAAAAAGCCCCTGCCCTTTTTGTTCTCAACCCAAAATCCACTCAGCCTAGGTAGTTCTAGTGAGATTTTAAGCACAGGCAGGAAAGGTGGGTCATGAACTTGGGGAGGTGTTTGCAGACAATCTTCAGTGGCTGCTGTTCAAGATCTTCCCACAGCTGGCTCCAGCACGATCAGTGGCCTTGGCTTCCTATGTCTCTGGTACATCTCGAGCAGTGATTATTTTCCTCCTTAGACCCAGAAGCCTTTTCCTTTAAACAGTTTTTTAAAAATAAATTCTTCTCTCAGCATATCTGCTCCAGCCCAGCAGCTGTGAGCAGGTCTTGACCCCTGATCTCACTGTCTGAGGACAGATTACCCCCTGCAGAATACCTGTAATTCAAGCATTTGATTTTTCCCAGCAGGGAACAGTTTCTGCAAATGAAGTCTATTTGTGTAATGAAACATCAAGTAGTTCACACAGGGATACAGAACAGTCATATAGGGAAAGAGCTCTCAAATGAAATGCCATGCCAGGAAAGATTTAATTGTAGTTACCATACAATAATAAAAGAAAAGAGAGGAAAAAAAAAAACCAACAAGATTGCAGGAACAGGCTGTTTTCATTTCCCAGCAATTGCACAGCAGCAAGGCTGCCTCAGCACTCAATAAGCTCCTGTTGGCACTAATTGGCACCCTCGATGGTGGGTCTGAGGATGAGGTGAGGTCTGAATGGCTGGCGGGGGCAGACCCCTTCGCACACCTCTGCAGGCAGGTGGGCTGCACAGGGACAAGGTGCAGGCAGCTGCTCCTGCTTGGGCTTGGCAGCAGCCCGGCCCTGGCAGCTCTCATGAGCTCTGCAGAAGAGTGTCCTCACATATGAAGAAAGCAAGTGCATGCACAGCCATGCTGATATCAGATGGGGGACTCCTGCCAGGATTTTAAGTGTAATTAGCAACTTTGAGGTGTGCAGGGACACCTACTCCTTGGGTATAGCAAGCGTGTAGATACTTGTATAGCTCAGAGCATATGCTTCAGTGGTTTCTTCCATGAGGACCTCAAGAAGCCCAGAGTTCCACCCAATCTTATTTACTGATAGCAACCAAGATGATCACAGGCTTTTCCAAGCTAATATTTGCAGTGTTGTTTTCCACACTTCTCATTTCCTATAAACTTCCCCTTTTCTCTTTACAAGTTGCCATGACATTTGCTACCCTTGTCCCCGACAGAGTCCAGAGCTTTTCATGTGGAGGGAAAGTTTGTTAGTAATTCTCAAGTGAATCTTAGGCTAGACTAACCCAGGTTCTTCTTTTGGCCAGAGACCAAACCAGTCCCTTCTCTATGGTGTTTATGTACCCAATGGCAGCCTGTCCCAGGGAGAGAGGGTACTAAGATAGCTCACACATAAAGGAGTCAATGCTAATTCTGTCTGTAAAATTTGAGTCCAGGTTGCCTCTGCAACTTGGGACTTTTTGGAAGAAACTTTACTAGGAACACAGAAGCACTCTGTTAAAAATGCCAAATTGTTGCCAAATATTTTGCGGCCAAATCTAGGTCTGTTTCTTCATTTGCTTGTTGATTTGTTTTGGGTTTTCTTTTTTACAAGAAAAAAGAAGAAATGTTCCCATGGCTAAAAATTATCTCTGCAGTAGTTCTGTGTAATTGCTGGAAATGCACATTCATATATGAAGAATATCTTGCTATGCACAATAAGTAACTTTGTGGATGCATCAGCAATAAAAATGCCTGAGTTGTAACATAAAATTCTTGCAATAAGGCAGAGAAGAGGAAAATCTGATTGCCCACCAGTAAGCAATTTATTTTGTATGAAAATAAGCATTTCCATTCCTAATGACTATGTAAGCAGAAGTGCTTATGACATCTACTTTATTTCTACAATAAGTGACTTCATGGGACTGGACAGTTTGTAGAATAAGGAAATTGCATGCACTGATATTTGTCTGCCTGCCTAGTATTTTAGGTGGTCAAGAGGGAAGAGCCCTTATAAAGATGTCCCCGGTATCATAGCAGAGTCATAGAATCACAGAATATGCTGAGTTGGAAGGGACCCATCAGGATTGAGTCCAGCTCCTGGCCCTGCACAGGACACCTCAAGAATGGCACCATGTGCCTGAGAGCATTGTCCAAATGCTTCTTAAACTCTGTCAGGCTGGTGCTGTGATCACTGCCCTGGGAAGCCTGGTCCAGTGCCCAACCACCCTCTGGGTGAAAAACCTTTAACTTATACCAAATCTCAACCTTCCCTTACACAGCTTCATGATGTTTCCTCAAGTCCTAGCACTGATCATGAGACCGAAGGGATCTGTACTGGGAGGGTGTTGAAGACCACAATGAGGTCCCTCCTCAGTCTCCTCCAGGCTGAACAAATCAAGTGTCCTCAGCCACTCCTCATAAGGCTTCCCCTCCAGAACCTTCACCCTTGTAATTCAATGATCAGTGCTTCCCTTCAGGGAGGTCAGTGCTTACTCCTGCCACTGGATGGGATGGAAGGGAACAGGGTTGGGTATCCCTTCCCAAGCCTGTCTGGTGGGGTCCAGCACTGGGGCTTGCTACCAGGTCTCTCCCCTGCTCTGCTGCCCCATCCAGCTCCTCTGCTCCCATCCCTGCTGTGCAGTGGGGTTTCTGCCATGTGCCCTCCTGAGCCTCAGAAACAGCTGGCAGTCCCCTGTCAGGTATCTGTGTCCCACATTGGATGCTGGCTCACAGAAGATGGAGCCTCAGTAATGCCATAGCCAAGGCCAAAAAATAAGCACCTCTGGAAGGGATTAAGATCTTATCTTCACACCTCTGATTTGGAATCCCCATGCTTTAATCCAGCTGTGGTATGTGAAAAAAAAAATAATGATCAATAATTGCTTTGTAGGTAAAATAACCATGCTGCAAATCACAATTTTATTTTAAAATTGATAATAAACACATACCATAAGTAAAGGTATGCATTACATGTTCATAGCAGTAGAGGATACCAAGCCTATTAAAACAGTATCAATCAGGCAATGAAAATGGTTTATATTTAGCACATCTCATTTTAGATTAAACAGACTCCACTCCCAATTATGCAGTAATTACCTAGAGGCATGAAGGCATGTACACAAAGCTACACAAAGCAAAGTGACTGTGAGCACTGGCTTACTTTGCTGTTGGTAAACTTCATTTTGTCAGGATTAATTGGAGAGAAGGCTGGTGATGAACACATGACAAGCACAACCCTCAATAATGCTTTAATAAAGTGATGGAAGCAAATGTTTTCCATCAAACCTCTTCAGCACAGGAAATGTGATTAATTAAGCACATTCATCTAATTACTGCATGAATTCTCAGGAGGTAAATGTATACTCCAAGGCAGATACACTGAGTTGGATTCCAGAGGCTGTATTCAAACTATTTTTATGTGGTGTTTTTATGCAAACATTAAATAAGGGTTTTTTTAAGGAGAGATCTTAATGGTGATTGGTTTCCAGCTCTGGATCAAAGCTGATTCTACTCACCAGTGTTCTCCAGAGCTAATAGCTGCTCTTCCTTCAGAGTAACTCTTTAGCTTTTCTATTATCTCCAGTGAGACTGAGTTGTAGGAAAAATGCAACCACCAAAATGTTTGTTGGATATTGTCCATGTCTTACAAGCCTTCTGCTTTCTTTTGCAAGAATAGTGTTTGGGTGTTCAGGGCTGGAACTGCTTTTCTAATTAGCAGCAGCAAACGAAGGATACCAGGCTCCAAATTGTGTCTTAAAAGTATTGCCTGGGCACAAGTCCTTCCAAAGGCAGGAGCCATAATGCTGCTGTCATTAATCCAGGCACAGCAGCCCTACTTGATTAGCAGCTGTGCTACTACATTAGATGCTGAGCTCCCAGCCCTTTTGTCAGCCTGGTGAAGGAAGCCCACAGGCAGGGCAGGTGTGGTGGCAGCAAGTGACTGCAGGTGGCATTCCCCTCTGCCCACCACTGCCAGCCCAGTGCTGCCCTCGGGCTGCCTTCCAGCCCAAAGCAAAATTTGCTTCTGCAATGGAAATCCTCATTTTGCTTGGGACAGGAGAAGCAGCAGCTGCAGGAACACTTTAGCCGAGTGACCCAAGGGGCAGTAAGCCCTGCTGAATCTTCCACTTGGTCCAGCACAGCCCTGGGCTGCTGAGGGGCTAAATTCCCTCCCCAGCTGCAGGGTGGTCCCAGCCACAAGGACACAGGGTGGGAGGCTGAAGGGGCCGGCATGCAGGGCACCAACAGACCTGCAATCACAGCAGTGCCTTGCTGTGGCTTTGTGCAGAAACACTGAATAATTGAGGTACTGAAGCTGGGGAGAGGGGTACCAAAGCTAGCAGTGAGGGAAAAGCCATGGCAAATTCCCACCACTTCTGTTAACGCTGCTTCCGCTCCATCCCCCTCTCCCTTCCCCAAGGGAAAACCCGTGCCTGGTGCCTGTATCCTTAAAAAGATCATTGCTGAGCTATAAATATCCAGCCATCAATTAACTTCATGAATGCCCACTGTACAGGGAGCTGTCCTTCCAAGCTGCTAAGGTGACTAAAATCAGGGATGCTCACCATCACAGGTCCTGCCATACTTTCCTCATTAAACCTTGGACTTTACCAATGTATTTATTTTAGAGGTTTACAGCAATCTAGTCCATAGTGCATTTAAAGTTAACAGAAAGGCTCTGCCTGACTTCTGTGGGCTTGGATTGCTTCCAAGGGAAATATTTTCCTACTTAAGTAACTCCGAAACAAGGCAATCACACCAACCAAAAAAACCCCAACCCTGGAATGTTTCATTTAAAAATATGTTGTTGACAACAGAAAGCAAAGAGATCCTTAGCACTGGGGATGTATTTTTAATGCTGCTTCAATCAAATGCTTCAGAATAATGAAAGACTTGCAAAAGAAACTTGTTTGCATTTATTGCCTTCCCAGCTCTGGCTGGGAGGGGATGGGGGAAGGTTCTGTGAAATTCTGGTCCAAAGAAAAGAACTAAGGGAAGCAAAAGCTTTCTCAGGCAGCCTAGCAGCTTGCTGGCTTCCCTGAGAGGGGCAGGGAGAGCAGAGGCTGGGGGAAGCCCCACAGTGTGATGCAGTCCTGCAGCACTGTATCTGCCACGTTGGTGTGACCTAACTGTAATAGCAGCTCCTGACAAAGGTCTGGAGACTTTCCACTGAGGACACTGTACCTGGATGAGCAGAAACAAGAAGGAATCCCAACAAGAGAAGGCAGGGCTCTGGCTTTTATTTGCTGACAGCAGCCCTGGGAGGATCCCACACACCCTAAATAGTTCATCACACGTTGCTGATGCACCACACACAGCAGCTGCAGGTGAATAGACCCGTGGGTTGGCAGATATCTGAGAGGGCTCCTGCAATCATTCCTGCAGTGTAATCACTTCTCTTCCCTATACTTAGTGCATAATTGGTGCCACTTCAGCAGGGTGAGCCCAGACACACAACATTGGAGCAGCCAGGTGACTCACCTGGGGCACCTGCTGGCTCCTGCCAGTGACAACCAGGCAGGTGTGGAGGAGGAAACACTTGCAGAGCTCACTGGGAGGGCAGGGTTAGCACCTGCCAACGTACTCAATGGTGCACCAAGATTCAAGCAACATCAAGTGAAACCAAAATCTGCAGAAGTATCAAGACGTGTAACTGCTAGGATTTGGGAAGGCTGTGTGAGAGAGGTGACACAAGGGCACTGGAGAGCCTGCAATCATCTCTTGATTCTCAGGGAAAGGAGAAGTCTGGTGTAAATTTGTCTGCCCTATTTCATAAATTAGGCCTGTACCTAGGTACTGCTCCAGAGTGGTTAACCTGGTGTCTTCCATCACACTGTGTGTGTGTGTGTGTCTGTCTGTGTGTGTCTGTCTGTGTGTGTATATGTGTGTCTGTGTGTGTATATGTGTGTGTGTGTTTTGGCTGTGAGTTGGGACACCAGATTTCTGTGTGTCCTTCTGAGGTCTGCAAATCCTCTGACATCTTTGTGCTAAAATTTAGCTGTAGTTGCTGCTTCCCTTTCTGTGACATTTGGTGATTTTTGTCTTCTACTCTCTGTCCAGAGATTCATGTGTGGCCAGGGCCAGTAAAATGCTTTGAGGAGACCTGTGCACTGGGTTGTCTCAGATCCCTATCTGATTGTATGGATACCTAGGAGAGAGGCAGCAATCAAACCCTCCCTGGGGCATTGTGAAGGGACAAGGGAAGCTCTTAGGATGTGAGCTGCAAAGCCACAATTTTTCCTTGGGTTTGGAAGAGCAATCCCGGATTTCACCTTATTGGCATATGCTAATTCATGAAGGGCTGTTCTCTCCCACTGGGCACTTAAGGTGTGGATATCAAGGTAACAGATCTGCGGTTTGGAAATGTTGCTTTGTGACACATCTTAGGCAGGCACTGAGTGCCTAGGACATGTCCCATGCTCTTCTCCTCCTTTGCAACACCTTTTCTTACAAGAAGAACTTTGACCCCATCATGAAAAACACAGGGAATATAGCATCACAGTCCAAGAGCTGGGTCTGTGTCCTGTTGAGCACATAGTAGGAGGGGGGGAAATAATAGAACAAGTGCTGGAGAACTTGAAAACATAAGAAATAGGGGTTGCCCTTCCCTGTCCTGCCAGTGTCACCACAATTGCATGAAGGGACTGCCTGAGGAGGTGCAACTGTGGTTGCAACCCCAATATTTCTAAGACAGGAGGTGACCTGCAACCTCAGCCAACAGAGACCAACAGGTGTCCTGCTGCTGAGACCCAGAAAAAAGTCTCTGTGAATAAAAGGATGAAGTAAGAAACATGAAGATCTGCATGAAAAGTCAAAATACAATAGAAGACATTGACTCAGGCCCCTGCTCATCTATAAAGTGATGCAGTGCTGGGAGAGGTGCAGGGCTGGGGCTGGCAGGACATGGTCCAGATGTGGTAGCCGGAGAGTGCTGCCCTGGACTCCAGCTGAGCTCAGGTATCAGCAGGAAAAGGTTTGGAGAGGAGGCACTTTGCATTCAAAACACATATTCACATCTCTCCAGTTTGCCTCAGCTTCACTCTCCTCCCACAACTGAGGGAATGGGTCAGTCCTTTACAGAAAACAGCCTACACACAGTTGTGAAGGCATCCTCTCTTGTTTGTCTGTGTCCAGCTGTCACAGTTCCTTAAATATGGGCATATGGGCAAAATGCCATTTTGATGAAAGAGTGTAATATCCAAGAGAGCTGTGTAGAGAAACTGAGCATGGGCTTTTGGAATAACTGGAATATCTGGACATGGAGATGCTGCTCATGCCATTCCTAAGGTGACTAAAGCAGCATGTTATTTCCACTGCATTGCTAAAGCCTATTACTTATCAAATGCATTCCACAATTTATATGCAGTGAGAAATGGCTTGAAATGTCTGAATGAAAAAGAAACAGATTTTCTTTAAAAAGAAGTCAGAGGTGTCTCGCAATGTATGCACCAGATTTATCCTAGAATTAACTGTGGATGAGCCAATACTTGCTTTTTATTCCCCTTTTACGTGGTACTGAGCACAATAGGGCCCAGGCTCTGATGGTAGTTCCGAGATACTGCAGGAGTATAAGGAACACATGGAGCATAATTTGGTTAGGTTCTCGAAAAAAAAACACCAGGGACCCAGTGCCCAAATCCAATGGCAATTTTGAGATGAGTCATCTGTATCTTTAATTCTTAAAGAATGAAGATTACAGGAGGGTGTTCATGGCTGCCACGGTGCAAAGCCCACCTTGCTCAAGAAGCCACTCCCAGTACAGAAAGTGTGTAATCATGTATTTCCCTGTTACAGCCAGATTGTCCTTTTGTGTGAATCACAGATTCTCCAAACGTTTAATATTGCTGTCCTCAGTTTTTTATCCAGGAAACCACAAACTCAAAACCCTTCTTGTATCTGTAATGCAGGTAATAGAACAAGAATAGTACAGGATGCCAGGATCTGTGTGGCATGCAACTCCTGAACAATGAAAACAGGTGCTAAATTAGAGACACTTAAGCTAGAGCAAGCATTTAACGAACAGTTGGTAAATACTTGAGCTCAGGGCAAGAGGATAGCACGAACATAAGGAGAACTACTTTAACATCCTGGGGATGCTTCTGACCAAAAAAGAGACAATGATTTTTCAGGCTTCCTGCCCAGAAGAGCAGTCATTCATTTCCTGTCCAGGAGTTCAAAGACGAAGGTGTGCTAAGCTGCTTTCTTGACATTTGAGAAGAGAGGCTGTCTTTGACCCAGCAAGAGAAACAAGATTAGCCTTTCCAGATTAGAAGGAAAGTATTAGTAAAGCACCAGAGGGTTTGACATGAGGTCTATTTAATAGTGGCAGGCTGGACGATAGTGATGAAAGCAAAAGTTACCAAGTCTAAAAGGCAATGGTGAAGTATTAATTCGGTTATTGCTGAAATGCCTCAGCTGATAGTGATATGCTGTTCAGGATAGGCTGCTATAGAACAAGGTTTCTTGGAGCAAAGTCACAATATACAGCAAGAGTTGCTAAAATAATAAAAAGAAGGACTTTTAATCACCATACGAATATTTCCAAGGCTTTCAGCTAAGTACATCTGCAAGAAGAATAAGAAACATGAACCTGGGTGACCTGGCCCCAAGGAAAAATGGGGACTCTATTGCTAATATCAGGTGTGCCCCTCCAGGGATAAAATATAGAAACAAAGACCATGTTAGCATTTGCAGACCTGCTAGTAATCAGAAGACAGATTTACCTCACAGTTTAGGTGTTTGCTACAGATTCAATATTTTCTTTTACCTACTGCCAAATCTTAAAGTAACTAAGGGCAGAATTCCTATGAGACCACAGGATTATGTATTAGTCACTAGCTCTGGGATTGCACTGATCTCTTCCTTTTTTTTTTTCCTTGAGTTATTTCATTAACAAGATGATCCAACAGCAGATAGCCTGCCTCCATGGTGTCATTTTAGTATACAGGCATTGCTGAAGAGTGGTGTCTCAATACTTTTCATCTAGTAATTTTAATTTGTTTGTTCAGAGGGTGGCACGAGCCGTATGGTAGAGACTTAATCCAGCAAATGCTAATCCCTCAGATCAGGGCCAGAGTGCTGTGCTCAGCTTTGACACTCTGGGTTCCCAGCACCACAGGATGTGTGTTTCCAACCCCACACTCTAGCGTGGGCTTCCCCATGGAACTACACCTCTCTGAGGTACAGCTCAGCTGTACTTCCTTCATTGTCTTGTAGATGTACAACTTTAACATGAAATAAAATGTCATTTATGTGACAATTCCAACTGCTCATGGTGAATTAGTAAACAATCAAGAAAAAATTCAAATATCTAAATATTTTTTATTTGACTGTGGTCATGAATAGCAATGTACAAGCACGCTGCAAAATAAGCTGTCCAGCTGTCCTCCTCCCAGAAGATGAACCAAATCAACATAATTCTGTGCATTTGGGCTGTCTTTTCTTCTTAGCTCAAAAATCCAGTGAAAAAAGCACTGCTGGATTTGAAGTAAGCTACGAATAAACTGAGTTCAAAGATTAATTAATTCCACACTGCCTTGGTGTACCCATGGACAAGCACTGATTGGTTTCCAACAGAAGCCAGACCTTGTGGTGTGTACCTCTAGTGGGCTCACAGGCTGCTGAGAGGGGTGCTAAACACTGCCCCTGCTCTGCACATTTCGTGTGAGCAGTAGCAGTGGGCCTGGGTTTGTCTATTGGAGATTCATTCATGAAAGGCAAAATAAGAGAATAAAAACTCCTCTGAATGTTGCCATGAGAAATTGCTGCCCATCAGAAGTCAAAATAAGTCACAGCATGTGGGTACATGCCGCTCACCAGGCAGGCTGCCATCAGTGTGCACCATTTCTCTCAAAACCAAGCTGTATTTGTACAACTGCCTCATGCAGGCTTCTCCTGACTTAAAATCCAGGCTGCAAGAGGCACTCAGTGTTTCTCACTTGGCTGAGACAGGCAGACCCAGAAGCTTGGGGACCGAGGGCAGGCAGGGCAGGAGCCGAGCAGTCGGGTCAGCACCAGGGCTGCCCAGCCCCAGGGTGGGCAAGAGGGCACATTCTGAGTCCTCCCATCTGCAGGGGAGAGCAGCCATGTCTGAGAACATGCTGGTTTTCCTTTTTCCTCTGGCTAGCAGAGTGCTGGCAGGTGACACCACTGACACCTCTCTGGTGTAGTCCAGGCACATGGGAGCCGTTCTGGTTCCCCTCAGTCTGGGCTTGGGCTTTGTCATGTCCATAATTCAGCTGAAACATAGACTTAGCTGGTTTTGGTGAAAAGACTCCAATGTCAAAGGCTCCTTTCTCAGAACACTTTCCAGCAGTCAGTAGAGAACATTATTTATTGTCATGGCTTAGTGATGTCTCAGCAATAGCTCTGCCCTGGCAGCAGGGCTGTCTGTACCAGCCCTCTCCTTCCGTGGGGCAGCTGCCAGGCTGCCACGCTCCCTTGGCAGTGCTCCAGTTTCACTCCACCTGTTGCTGAGAGCTGCTTCAGGTGTTCAGAATAAGGCTCACTTCTCAAGCTTCATACCTTCTGTGCTAGGGTAACTGACCACTAAAATAAAACCTGACAGGGCACTTATTTTTCTGAGTAAGTGATTTCAGCAGAATTTCACCTATTGCCTCAAAAACACAGTTATTTAACATAGCCTGGAACCTTGATCCTTCTGTTTGTTTTTTTACTGCCAATAGAGGCAAAAAAAAAAACAACACTCATTTTTTCTTTTTTTTTTGCTTTTTTTTTTTAATTTTTCTCCTTTAAAAGTAAATTAACTGTCAAAATCCAAATAATCCGTTATGGCAATAGTTGACCTGCGTTCAGTTTCTCTCTTCTACCCAAACCTGCCTTTCTCCTTACTGGAGAATAACCCAGGTGTCTCCCAGCCCCTGATAAGAAAACAAGCTCTAAATCAACAGGTAGCAGTTAAGATATGCATCTCACTGACTTTGATGTTGTTTTCAACAGCACTGAGAGCCTTGACTTTCTGTGCTCCCCCAGCCAGGCCATGACCCCTCTGTGAGCCAGGGACACCACGAGCAGTAAGGGGCCAGTACAAACACAGCACCTGCCTGCAAGTTTTGATGGTGTCAGCTCGTACAGCCATGGCTGTATTGCTCAGAGGAACAGGAAAAAGACAGGCAAAACCTTTCTGACAGTGTTTTCATGTCTTGCTCACAACCACAATGCCTGAAAACACCGATTCGGAATAGCAAAAGAAAATAAGGTATTGAATTAAGCTCAGTGTGGAAACATATCAGGCTGGAACATTTCAATCTGACATTTTCAAATACTTTGAAATAAAAGGAAATCAAAACTATAGTTGAAAAAAAGGACATTATTTTGGGTTATATTCTCCAGTCAACAACAAATAGTCCAAAATTTAAAGGCTAACAGAGACCCAAAAATTACATTTTATTATGTTTTGAATTGTTTAAATTTGAAAATTCTGTGGAACAGCTCTAAAGTCAACAATCAGTAACCCCTTTGCGAAAAACTAGGAATACATTCCTTTTTATTGAGTTTGATTAGTCTGCTTTCCCCTTGCATGCAGAGGGTTCTTATTTCCCATGCTTGAACAGCGCATTTCAATTGTGTGTTTTTATAAGAAATCTTAGAGGTAATTTTAGATGGAGAAACAAAGTAAGAACAGGGCTTTTTGGTTTTATTTCTTCTCACTGTATTCACTTAGATTACTGAACTAGTGGAAAAGGGCATCAAGATAAAGGTACAGCACGACAACACATCTGAAGCATAGCAATTTCAATCCATCTCTAAATCACCCCCTCCTCATGGAATTTGCCTTTGTTTTCCAGTGCCTGGAGAAAAAATGAAATTCAATAACAATTGAATTTCATTCAATAAGTGGTAAAACGTGATAAAATGAACTCTGCAAAATGAACTCAAATAATATAACTTGTACATTAATAAATTTGTGGCCTAATAATTTGTGGCCCTGGCCAAGGGCTTCATAGCAAAACATCCTTTTCATAAACTGCTTTGTCCAGGAAGGGCCACATCTCTTTTTACCCCCAGGATGCGAGCGCAGGCGCCTGCATTGATCCCAGCTGCAATGGTATGGCTGGGCAATAAAATTGGTAGGCAGAAACAAAACTGGTACTTCATCATGTAATGAGTGCTGAAATTTGATGAACACTGCTCTGTGTGACCAGGTCACCAATGGGGTGCTGTTATGGAGGAAGGGAATGGCACTGACTGCAAATCCTGGTAAGGAAGAGAATTTCAACATTCTGACATTTCTGTCATTTTTCATCCTCCCTCCAGCCCACCACTCATCTGAATTGTTGCACATGTGAGTTACCTCTAGGTGAGGAAGAGAGGTGAGAGGGAAGACTGCACCTCCAGACTGAAAATCTGGCTGCCTTAGGAGCTGTACACTCAAAAATGCCCCAAACCACCTTTCTCCCTCTTTTTTTTATGATACTGAAAAAGCACAAGTGGGGAAAACCAGCCCCTCCTCGTGCTTAAACACTGGCAGCTCTTCCTCCCAAGACCTTCATTCAGTGTTTTTTACTCATGGGAAGCAGACGAGGAGGGAGCCCAGCCTCTCTGTGCAGAAAAATAGCCCTGATAAAAATCCAAGTTGCTGACATCTGAGGCCATGCAGTAAGGCTGAACTATTTCTTTTTTAGAAATAGTCTGCTTTTAAGCCTCCAGCTTACCCCTTCCCAGTGCTGCCTGCACTGCAGCAGTGACAGCTGTTTCTTGTCCCTTCCTCCCTGGTGAGTGCACGCAAGGAAAGCAATCAGAGGTTATTTTTCACTGCCTTACAAATTTTGCCATCTCCCCAAAACACCAGGCACTATTTCCCAGTTTTTCTCATCCTCTCAGATCACAGCTATTTGAATTATATCCTCCACATTGTCTTTGATTCACATCAGTAGGGAAGGGAACGGGTATCTGCCCAACAGAGGTTTGGTGGGTTATGAAAACCCTGGCAGTCCAAGTGGCCTCTGAGGGTTGCTGCTTCTGGTATCTCTAATGCTTATGGCAGCTTAGTCCCTGGGCATTTCACTGCCAAGTTAAAAAGCTCATTCATCACTTGATCTTAAAATGGTAAATTTTCAAATATTTAAAATATTTTTGTGGAAGAACCCACCTTCTTATATAAGAAATAAAACTTATTTAAAGAGATTTCATTCAGGCTTTAAAGTGAATTAATTGCTTGCTTTTTAGGCAGAAAGCAAGCCTGGGAGAATTCACATGGCAGACAAAAAAAAATGCCATGGAAACTTAAGGTGACAAAATACAGGCTCCCTGGTTTATCAGCCTGTACTCAAGCAGCTGCAGACAGCAAAGTTAGCAGTTTGCAAATGTTTCAGCAAGTAGGTAAGTGCTCAGATCAAGTTTTAACTGTGAAATCACCATTTGAAAAACCTGCTGTTATATCTATTTCTTGATTATACATGATTTTAAAAATGTAGGAAAAAGGAGAAAAACTTCAATGGTATTTCAGCCTGCCTCTATAAGGTTGGAAGGTCAATTACCAAATAAATGAGGGATTTATAAAATCCACCCCACTTGTCCAGTCCTTCTGCCTGTGCTGCACATTCACCATGACATTTTGGATCACAACTGATCAGTTTTGCCTTATTGCTTAAGCACAGTTTGCTTGTCACACACTAACCTGTTATTTTCTGAGTAATTTCCTCTGTGTGCCTCAGTCACACTAAACCAAGCCAAAACCAAATATTTACTGCCACTGTGGAGCACAAATAGCATTTATGGCCACGCAGAGGTCTTAGTGAGGTAACTGTTTAAGCCTGAGAACTACATAGGGGTTTCTAGGAGCAAAGCTGTGCCCAAAATCTGGCTGTGGCTCCTTTTAAGTTTTATGTTGTGAGGCTGTGGCTTCCCATGCAGAGTGTCCGTGGGAGATGTGGTGGTGCCTCCTTCTCTCCAGTCTCCATAACATCCGCCTAAACACTCCCAACCTGGTCTGGGCATCTGAGCTCCAGGTTTGGGGTGAACTATGTTGACAGGCACAGGTCAAGCCAATGGCAAAGCCAAGAGGTGGCTCTCCCTGTCCACTGAGATAAAACCTCTTCTTCTGCTGTACAGGTGCTCATTACCACAACCCCAGCTTGGCACATGTGGACACCAGCAGGTTTGTACCCATCTATTTGCTAGCTTTGCTAGTGAAGCTGCCCTCTTTGCATCCCTATAGAGGCCTCATCTTTCCTTTTGTTGGGTGTCAGCAACAGATTTTAACCTTTGGAGCCCTGCTATCCAGAGTTGTGTGAAATATAAACACATATAGGCCAAACTCCTGCTGAAGTGAAGACACATCCCAGCATTCATTTCAGACAGATTCTAAGCAAAGGCTTCAAAGATGGCTTTTGAAGTTATGCTCCTGGGAGGAGGATGGAAGCTCCAATTTCTAGTCTCACTGCTGTCACATTCCAGAGAATCCCTGCTTCTCCTTGCAGCACCTGGTGACACTCCAAAAATCAGCCACCTAAAAACAAATGCCGTGCTCCCTCTGGGCAGCTAGATACTTAACACTGGTAAGGATCTTTAGCTGTGAATCCTCTCCCAGACTGAAGGCACAGAGCTGGAGTAAAGGAGACAGCAATGGACTTCACATCGGATATTAGGTGGCGGCAATGTGGACTGAGGTAATGGGTGGCCAGCTTCAAGTCCCACACTCTTCTTGATCTGAAGCAGGGATCCAAACTCCAGTTTCCCTGAGAAGTACTCCAATCACTAGGTCATTGGATACCTTTTCATGAAGGATAAATTGCTCATGGTAGTGTTCCACTGCACATAAAGGAAATAATCACATTTTAAGCTGTTAGCAAAGTCAAAAGGCTTTACAGCTTGACATTTAATCCCTTCAGAGAGGATAGCACAGTGAAAGTCCTTGTCATCCTAGCTAGAAATGTGCTCTGCTAAACTGTGTGCATTTTGGGATGTGTGCAATCTCCGCCCTGCTCCTCCCAAACAGAGACTGGCTTTGACAGCAACTTTTCAGTTCTCCCATGATAATCATTTCCCCACAACCACATCACCAAGTGTGTGGAAAACAACTCACTTCCATAATAAATAAACAAACCAGGAAACAAATACAAAGCATTTCCTCCCGTAAGTTTAACATGAACATACTCTGCTCATAGCAATGGCCAGCTAGAGTAACCCATTTGAGCATCATTTCATCAGCCACTGCTGAAATAGCCAGCTTCAGAATGGAAGGGCCTTTCTGAAGATCCTAATATTGCTTACTGGCATTTCATTACTACAGTATGATTTAGTAAATACAGTGAAGAGTGAAGGGTGGAAAGTTCAGAAAATTTGAGGGTTTTTTGTTTATTTGAATTATTCCTGTAGATTATAGTGATGCTCCTAGTTCTCTTCCAGTCTCAGCTATCTGCCAAAAGTGCCCAGGGACATCATTGTGCTTTTCCTAGAGCATCCTCTCTTAGGTTCAGGGCAAAACCCTGCCTTTGGCTCCTGTTGCCAACAACAGCTTCCTGCTGCCCCAGGTCAGACCCAGGCTGTCTCCAGTGGCACAGACTGGAGGAACAGCTGTGTGGTGCCTTGGGAACATGCATCACCACCCTACAGTCACTTTAGGCAGACTGGGTGGTCAATTAAGGGTGACAGGCCACAGAGCCCAAGGCCCCTGCCCAGGGGAGAGGAAGGGGCAGCGAGGGTGAAATGTGCAGAGGCAGAAATTGTTTGTTGCTCACAGGCTGATATTCCCCCAGTGACCACCAGTACCATCAATAAAATTGTCATTTCAAGTTCCCCAGCATCACCCCTCCTCCTTCTGGACCAACCACAGTCAAAATTCCCTTTGCAAAAACGGACCTGCCATGAGCTGTTATGAAAGCACAGCAGCCCCAGTTAAAAGAGGAGCAGTTTGAGCGTTGCTATTCTTGGCCAGACAGATCATGGTCCTGCAGACATCCAGCGAGGCACAGCTGGGCTTGCACCACTCCACTGGTCTTCCCAGCTGGGCTGGCTCTGCCCTCTGCTCCCCAGTGGTGTGACATTACATATCCACTTGTCATTTTGGTGTCAGCTGCTTCGGCATCTCTTTCTAGAAATGTCAGCTTCCAGAAGGGGAGGATGGGCTGGGGGTGGGGGATCCTTCCTGCTTACCTTCAGACATGTCAGTCATTGCACATAAGGTAGAGTTCATCAGCACCAATAATCTTCCCATATTCCTGTTTCATGGGTTTGTTTTCTTGTTTTTCCCTTTTTTTGTTTAATTTGAAAAAAACAATACTATACCCAAAACACCAAAAAAAAACCCCAAAAAACTAAACCACCACCAACAAAAACCCAAAAACCCCCCAAAAACCTATACCTTTAAAATGTATTTCTCTTGAAGGTGCAAAACACAGATGACTGTACAAGATTCAGTCCAAAGCCAACTTTTCAGTAAAATTTTCCTGTGTTTGCAGTTCCTGCAGTGACCCAGAACAGCAAAGAACACAGCACAGTGCAGCTGGTATGGCTGCCTGCTGCAAGCCAGCATCCCCATCCACTAGCCAGCAGCAACCCCTCACAACTGTCTTAGTTATCCATCTGCTAGTGTCAAGGGTACTGAAACCCAGTTAGAAATTCAAAAAGGCAACACAGAAAGTTTTTTCATTTAACTGCTTTTCTAATATCTCAATGGAAAAGCTGCTTGTTTGATAAGACCAAACAATTTTACCACCAGTCCATGTCTTCAGGTGGTTTTCCTGCAAAGGAAAGCAGTATGTGTGCAAACAAAGCAAGTGGATAAGTCCGATCAATTTCTCTGTCCCTTATGAAAATAGGGATGTTCTGTGCACAACTGCAGGCTTGCAATGAAGGACATTTTTTGGCTGTCTGAAGCAGAAAGCTGTGCCACAAGCAACCATCATCTGTTTGGAGACTGAGGAAATATCAAGAAAAAAAATAGTGAGGTGTTTTCCTCTCTGTACACAGATATATCCAAGCATCACTGCTTCCAGAACCTGGGAACCACTAGTGAATTTGTCCTTGCCAGCCCAGCTGACATCATGTTACATTAGAGGAAATCTTTCCAGGATCTGTTGAACTGGAAAATATTACTTATGTTCTAATACACACTTATGTTTATTTATGTCTTTTAGGCAGGAAAGTATCTTGTTCAAGGCTACAAAAGAAACTGTAGAAAAATCTCTGAGATGTATTCTGGTACTGGACCCTATCCTCCTGATCCTTTTTGAAAGCCCCAAATATCTGTCACAAGATAAACTGTAATGTTTCCACTTGCAGTTTATAAGTAACCTGTTTTGAATCCCAGGTACAAGTTCTAACTCAGAAAAGGGAGAATGAGCCCAGCCCCCTTTCTTGCACAACTGCTCACGGTTTTGGACAGGGTACCCTGTAGAATGGCCTTTCTCCATGCTAACAGGTAAATAACAACATTTACCTACCTCAAAAATCATGGCAGTGGAGTCAAGACAGGATTTACAAGGCATTTCAAGGTTCTTGGAGAACAGGTTTTACAGAATTACAAGCGGATACAGTATCAGGCGGAACATTTATTATTTTGTTTAGGATTACAAAACAAGTTGCTCTGTCTTATAGCAACATCAAGAAGTCAGATGGAATGCTCAAAGCATGAAATCCAGCACATCTCTTGCAACAGAAGTCCCTTCGTCAAAGGTTCACAAAAGGATGAATTGCTTTAACTAGTTCATATCATAAGACAACTGTTATGGGCATTGAGCTTAACTTAGGATTTCCCCAAATTTGTGGGCTTAAGTTGGAATTGGAAATGCTTTTGCACGTGCTTGTGCAGAAACATGTGCACGTTGCAGAGAAAAAAAATCAGTGAGAGCTGCCAATAACTGGCTGACAACCCAGCACAGGGGGTATGTTAAAACTGATTCACAGTCTTGTGCAACAACTGGGTTTTGGGTTAAAAGAGGGCAGAAAAAATAAACTCCATTGGGACCGTGTTATGTGAGTCCATGGACAAGGGCTTGACTTTTGATGTACATGTATTTGGCAGTCAGTACTGCAGATTTATTTACAGAGCGTCATTTGAGGTTTGCTCTGATATGCCCCACAGGATAACCACTGGGGTTATTTTGCTTGGGGCTTGCTGTTTCCAGCTGCCTTCTTTAACTTTCTTCAGCTGTTCAGGAGACACTTCCTAAAGGCAACTTATTCCTACCTTGCACTGGGCTCAGACATTTCTGGTTTTCATTCCTCCACTGCTCCCTCTTAAACCTTGCCTGTCTAAGCAAATAAACAGGAGGCCTAAATATGTCCTTGTGCATGCACGTGCCAAAGCAAATACACACTAATTCACCCAAGGCCATACTTCCCTGCTCCTTGCGGGCCTGTAGAACCTCCTAAGGGACTGAGAGCTTTCCTCTGCTGAAAATCCCTATACTGCTGCAGCATGGTTATTCCTGAGAAGAGGTTAGGGGTATTACATGTTACCCTACATATGCTTCAGATGATGTAAGGCAGAAAGGTTTAATTTGTGTCAGGTAAGGATCTAACTCTGGAATATGACTTGACAGATGAAGACATTTGAATTTAGTCTCAGGTCTGATTTCAGTTCTTCATGTGAATTGTTCAGTCCTTTGTTTCACTGTGAATTATTTTATGGTTTCCATCTACAGCTTGTTATTAAATCACTGAGTTCAAAATATGCTCATCTTACATGCTTGATGAACACTCCTCATAAAGTTGCACTTACAGTTGTGTAGCCTGAAAGAAATCAGTTGTTTTCACTTAGTGTGAGATTCCAGCAAGAGCCAGTCAGGCACACAACATCCATCAAAAAACTGTCTCTGCTGGCTGAATCAGTGATATCAGCCTTCTGGGACTACCAGAATCATCTGCCATCAGAGAGCTTCTCAGTCACAAAATCTCTTATTTGTAAATAAAAGCTAAGCTCTGTCTGGTTACACAGTCTGCTCCTGCCTTAGCTTCAGCATTAAGTACTGCACAGAAATGTCACTGATGCATGGCAGTGACTCTGGCTTTCCCCATGGAGACAATACAGCCACAGGTTCAGCCTCTACAGATCCTCTCAAGGTTAAAAGGATGTGGCTGTGTGTGCTACACAAACTCTTTCCTGTTACTTGCAACTAAAGATCACTGTCTGTGGGGTGAGAGAGAAATGAAGGCAGGACTTGAACTACTGAACCCTGAGCTGCTGGCAAGGTATGCCATTTTCCTCTGCTCTCCCTTCTTCCCTGGCAGGGGCTGCTGTGAATCTATTTGTTGGGTAGTGTGGCCAAGCACGGGACCTCTCCAGATGGGAAACAGCTCTCTGGGAGGTTAGCATGGTACATCTGTCTCTGAGAGAAGCACCTGAACCCTGGGGCAGACACAAGGAATGGGGCCAGTAGCAGCAATGGTGGAGATGGGGAGGAGCAAGGAGCAATTCACCTCCAGAGCACAAGAAGGACCAGTGCCAGTGGAAGGAGAACAAAAATAACCTTACAACTACTGCCTGTAGCATGACAGGCGGGCAGTTCCAGGCCTCCTGTGAGCTTGTTTCTGTTCCTGAATTACCTGCTCTCAAGTATTACCATTCCTTTAATGTAGCTTGAGAATATTGAAGAGCATATGAGCTAAAAAAGTTTATACAAATTTGGATGTGCAAATTTTTTTACCAGCTTCTTCTGGGTCTGCAGTTGTAGAAGCAATTATTTCTGACCACTCTAACAACAATTACTCACATTTCAATAACCCTTTTCACATGAGCATGTCACCACTCAGTCCACGACTGAAGGTGAAGACCTCTCCTGCTTACCAGCTGATGATCAGCAAATGAAATGGGCCAGATCTGATCTGTCAGAGACAGATCCAACATTTTAGTAGAACTTACCATTATAAAGCATCCATATTTTTCCCAGTTGCTGACTGAGAGAGACAGCATTTATTCAATGGAAAAAGGGATTCATTTATATTGATTGGACTTTCCCTCCCACCATGCACATTGTGTAACATCAGGGTACACTTATTCCACATCAGTAACTCTCAGCCCTGCTGCAGTCTAAGTGCTCTCCCATTAAATTATTCAGGATGTCAGCATGGCCAACCAGCTTAAAAGAAAAATTCAGAATGATCTAAAAAGAAAAGAAGGCTTTTGTCTTACAAAAAACCCCAAACAACAACAAAAAAATCAACCCACAAACCCCAAACCAGGAACTGTCATGTTATTTTTACTTACAAAGATCTAATTATGGCACTATTAACTTACTTGTTTCACTAGACAGAAGCCTATAAAAGAAATCAGTGTCATCAACATATAGGCTAATGCTAATTTTTTCTTTAGAAATCAGACCTTCTTGCTGTAACTGAGGTTAAAAACAGAAGTGTGAACTACACATTATTTTAATGTGAGAGAACGGAAGTGAAGGATGAGCTGGAACAATAAATGAGTTCTTGCTTGAAAAATAACAGTGGAGGGAGATCACCGTCTTCGTGTCCTGGTCACATAATCTGGTGTTGTTTTAAACAAATTAAAGCAGACTGCTTTCTTTTTGTGCATTCGAGTAAAACAGAGTTTTCAGCCAGCACACATTCAATTTTCCTGGCTAGTTTTTGGATGCAGGCCATGTGTGATTAGTGACCTATTTTCACTGCAATGAGATCAGCTGTGTTTGTAGGATCCTGAATCAGCAGATCTGTCCTTATTCCTGGCTCTGCCTGTCAGAGCACTGAGCCAGGCCTGTTCTCCAAACATACTGACCTGCCATAGATCTGTAGCAAAGGGTGCTTGGTCATAAAAGAGCTGTGCTGAAACCTAACAGGCCAGGACCATCAGGATCTATGGTGCACAATCTGCTGGTGCTGCTGAACTTGAAATTTTATTTGACTAATTGAAAGGGCCTAGGAATAGAAGAAACCTGTGCTGTTTATAGGAATTATAATTCTTCCTGGATAATAGTGCTGTTGAAAACCAGAAGGGGCAGAAGCAAGAGTCAGAGAAAAATCCTAGGGCTTTAGATCTGAAGCAGTTTAGATCACAAACGCCTGTGGCAGACTCTTGTCTTGGAAAACTACAGCATATCCCACAGTTTGCTAGTACTGCATGAATTATCATGTCCAAATGCAATTTTGAGGTCAGCTCCAAATATTCTGCATTTGTTTGCCACCAAAGCTCAGCACAGCATCTGTGGAAGCTTGTGGTGCTACTTGGACTGAGCTATTCAGAAATAATTGAAGTCTCATAGGAAAATTTAGGCTTGAGGGAACTCTGCAGAGGTCACCAAGTCCAACTCTCCACTCAAAGCAGGGACAGCTGAGATCGGGTTACTTGGAGAGCTCTCAGTTGAGTTTTGGTGACTCAGAATTAAGTACACTATGTCCAGGATCTGCTCTTCTGGAATGAACCTCATTTGGATTAATATAATTGAAGAAGGTTTTGAAAGAAACTATTATTCATATAGGGCTGCATTGGAGACCAGAATTCTGACTGCAGTTCTTTTCACTTAGCCCCAGCACTGGGCACTCAGCTGTCGGGGGGGAGGAGCTGGTGGCAAACAGACAGCGGTCAAAACCTGTCCCCACTGATCAGCCAAGATCAAGGAAAGAGAAGGAAATAAAGACAGATTTTCCTCCCAGCAGCCAGGAAAACAAAGGCAATGGTACACATCCTGCTTTCATTTTCCTCTTATCCTGTGGCTGTTGGCAAAAAGAGTTGCTTTGTCAGGATTAGAGTATTGATTCTCATCTTCATTTCCCAGTGGACCACCTCTGGGATGAGGTGATTTAAGGGATTAGTTTGGTCTCATGGTCATGAATGAAAAGTATTGCTGTGCATCACCTGAAACGTCTTTGCAGTGCTCATAAAGACTGCACCAGCACCAGCAACTTTGTGGGGTTTGTGAGGTGCAATGAGGGGCTTCCTGGTAATGGAGCCTCCATACAGTCCTCTCAGGGAAACATAATTGAATCCATTGGCAGAAGTCAAAACCATCTCCGGTGAGTGTTGTGTACCTCACAGCCTCTTACTGGATCCCATAGTGAGTAAAAACCACTGACTTCTGTGAATTTTGCTCAAAAATACATATAATTTGGTGACAATAATTTGACATGCTGCCTTCTTTCATTCTCCTCTGTAGTTCAGACTACAGTACTTCCCTGGTAACCCTTCCTTACCACCACAACCCCTGTGTGATCCCGAGAGGCCATTAAAATGCCAAAGATACAAGTGTGACATGAAGAGGGCTGGCGTCTCTGCCAGCACAACTCCACGTACGCCAGTACCCCGGGGAGTTGAGCTGTGCTAGGGAAGCATCTAAGGCTTTAACTGCGAGCAGAGTCCCCTTAGTGCAATAGATATCCTCTCTTTGCATTCACAAGGAATGACAAGTTGAAATGCCTGCCCTCAGGCGTTCGGCAGCAGCATGGGATACTAGGAGAAGCCAAGTTCCTTCTGAAACACGGGGAATGATTTCATTAAGTTAAAATCTCCGAGGACTCCGGGCAGATGCAGAAGTGAGAATGACAAAAGCCAGTGCATGGGAGCCACACTGTGGACAGCAGGTAGAGCTGGAGCTGGGCAGGTGGATACAGCACAGGTTAAAGCATTGTGATCTCCTGTGCCAGGTCACCTTCCTGCTGCCACAGACTAGAGGAATTTGCATACATTTTACAAATAGCTTTGCTGTGGCCGAAGTGCTGAGGCTTTCCTTTTGGATAGGCAGCATCTCTGCGTTTTAGCCATTTCTTTATTGTTTGCTGCCTCCAACAGGATTGCTGGGAAAATTTTCTCCAGTCGGTGACAATAGACCTGGAGTAAGAGCAGCTTCCTTTGATACTCACAGAGGAGGGCAGAATGGTCCTGAGAGACAAGCAAGAGATTTGCAGCAAAGTCAAGAGATGTCAGGTAAAAATTAGCACAACTCCAGAATAAAAACTCTTTCTTCATGGTAGTTTAAGTATTAATGAAGCCACTGTTTAAAAGTTCATTAATAACAACAGATTTAAAAATCAATTGCTTTTTGGATAAGAAGCTAAGATAATTCCTCCAGTGTTGCTCTTGGAGGTTTTATCTCTGTGAAAGGGCAGAGAAAATAGGAGAAGATTGCTGTGGGCCACCTCTCAAGCCACCCCTTCAGATGCTACCTGAGCCGCCTCTATATTCTTGCTGCTAGCACTGGATCTTTGCACCCAAGTGCAAAGTCTTGGCTCATTAGGATTGATGAAACTTGAGCTTAAGCCCAAAGTGTCAAGAAAGGTCAAACAGATTGCTGTGTGCTAGAAAAGGATGAGAATGCTGCTTGACTTGAAGGAGTGCCACTGCTAAACACATACTCAAGTGTAAGTTAACAAACATTTGTGTGCTTGCAGATCTGCACACACACATGAAAAGGAGAAGGGAAAGAGGGAAAAAATGGGGTGGGGAGGGGGAAACACGTGCAATACCCATCATGTTCCCTGCAGAAGACAAGGCAAAGAGATAAAGGGGATTTCTCAGAAGTGCAATATGTGCAATATGAGTGCAGAGTGGCCCCTGGATGGATGTGTGAGGCCACCTGCAAATCTTAGCCTGAACCACAGCAATCCCTACCTCCCAGAAGCTCAACTCACTGGTCCACCAGACCCATCAGTCACCACAATGATTTTCTTACCAAAAAGGTGTTACATGATGAAAAACAAAATCAGCAAGGGAAAGAACTTCTTCATTTCTGCTTTAACTGATTTTTCCATTGTGTAAGCATGCTTGAACCTGGGGAGACATACAGATCTCAGTATTAAGGTGCTTGAGAGCTGTGTGTTTGTACAAAGACGTACTTAGTTAAAATTCTATGACCTCTTAACATACACAAGTCTAAAAATAACATTAAGCACATGCTTTTTATCACAGTTAAAGCTGTTGCAATAAACCCCATCCAACATCACACCCAGCTATTTGCTGTTATGTTGCATAGTAACAGCTGGCAAAAACAAAAACCACTTCTGGTCAAATGAAATGGGGAATGAAGATCTGATAGTAGCCCCAAAAGCTCCATGAAGCCCTTGAAGGAAGATACACAGCTGGTGCTGTGGGATTTAATCTCAAGAGGGAGACAAAGGAAAGAGGCAAATGCAAACTAGAGACCAAGCCTAGTGCCACGACACCTAGTCAGGAAATGGGATGGGTTAGGAACACGCTTTCCTGAGAATCAGCAAACATTTTTTCAGTCCCAGGTGCAAGAAAAAGACACAGCAAGGCTGCAGCACCCTTCCCCCTGGCTGTGCTCTGATCCATCTTGCTGGGAGCTGGGAACCAGCAGAGAAGCCCTTATTTCAGGCCACTCAGTGGGAAGGAAGACGAGCAGGTTGCGCCTACTTGAGCACATCTTCATGCAATTGAAACAGCATGAAATTAAATTAGTGCAATGAAGAATCAGTCCACAAACACAAAAGCATCAAATACCATGTCTATGATGAGCTATGATGATGGTTTGTTTTCAGTGTGGCCCAGCTCATGCCCACAAATCTGGTCACATCCCAACTTTCAAATTCAGCTTTTCCTGAATGGAAAAAAGGATTAACTCAGATGGCATACACTCCAAAATACCTTCAGTGCCATGAACTTCAGCATCTGATCTACTTTTCTGAAACTCAGCCAACTCTTCTCTTCAGTTACTAGGAGCAGAAAAACACTGTTTCTCACATCTTTCTGTTCAGCTGAGAGGCAACAGCACATGCATTTGGCACTTTGTCAGTCAAGAAAGAAAAATTAGTTTATGAAGAAAATGCTGGCACAAATGCTGGCAGGGCATCCCTGTAATAGGGGTGAAGAACACAAGCTGTTATTCCCACTGAATTCACCCCAGGGAAGACTTGCTGCCTATGGCCACGTGTGAGGGGCATTGGTGCTGTTTTGTGCTGCTATCAGTTTGGAAAGGCTGCTGACCACATGTTTGATCTTCGTTGATCCTAAGTTAGAAGCTAAACAGAAGGAGACAGCTAAAGGCTTGTGAGAGTGAAATCCTCACAACTCCACCCTGCCAAAGCAAAACTCCCTACTTTAAGGCAGAGGTGCCACCCTGCTGAAGATCACTGGTGTGCCACTAGCAGTCCTCAAGTGATCATTTAAAACCAGCAGGTGAAAGTCAAGGAGCATCCCTCCAGGTGAAGGGTTTTCTTCAGTCCAGAATTGGCTTTATCCTTCCCTTGTCACCTCTTTATCACAGCTCCACTTCGTTCCTGGCCTCCAACTTGCTCCTTTCCATTTCCCTCAGTTTCCTAGTCATATAGCACCTCTTTGTCTACCTACATCGTCCCAAAAGAGCTGGGGAAATAACCTTGTCTTGGCCGCTGTCCTGTGATCCACTTCACTTGTCTGCATCTTCCCAACCCTCTGTATGCCTTGCTGCTGCACAGGCTACAGGACAGGAGCTGCCTGCTGCCCTCTGCTTTGACAGAGGGTGCATGCCCAGCTGCTCCTATAGTCATACACAGAATAGGCTTTTTACCACTTCTGGGGCTAGGTTAGTGGCTTGAGAAACAGCATTCAGGACAGTTAGCTATTTCTGTTTCTTTTTTTCTTGCAATTCACAGGAATTCCAGCCCACCCATCAAAGATCCACTTTGTTGCACAGCTTCCCACACTAGTCAGAGGTAGTCACTGATTCCTGGACTGTGTGGGCAGAAGATGTGCTGGAAATGACACACTCTTTTTTTTTTTGCACCTGATTTTGTTTTCTCTGAGAAAGAAGACACAGATTTTGGTCATTTCTGCACATACACAGAGTGGGCAGGAGAGTAAAATGAAATTAAATTACTCAAAACCACCCAGAAATGGGGTACAGCTGCTGCCGACTTAGGAGCTATTTCTACATGTATGTATAAAGATTTTAGTGTGGTTTTGTCCCATGTGTCATCAGGGGTGAGTGGGAGCCAGGAGAGTAGAGGAAGATACTGGAGATTATGAGCTCCACTGGTGCAGAGGCCCCTGAGAGCAGCCCCAGGCAGCTGCTGCAGGTCCTGCTGGCTGACAGAACTCCTCATGGCCTCTGTGTCTATTATTTGTTAGGTATTTCTCTCTGTGAATTCAGCTTTTGCTTTCCCAAGGAATAGCACAGTGCTTTCTCTTCCCCGCTCTTTCTGGGAGCACATAACACCAAAATATCCAAGATTTGTATAAAACACTACCCTGTGTGTGATACTTTCATAAAGCTGCTGGAAAAAACAGCCCTGACTTGTTTCTGTCAAAGAGCTGGGGTGGGTCACCTCCATCTTCCACCACTTGCAGAGACGTGGCCATCCACCCTACAGAGAGGGCGACTTTTTACCCACACCATGCTCTACTGCAAAGCTGAGGAGGCAGCTTGAGCCAGATCCAAAAACTAGGCTCTGTTCATGCTCTTGGTTCCCTTAAGGCCCCTGTGCCCATGGCTGTGCCTGGCAAGAGGGTGAGCCCTGCCTCCAGTACCTCAAGGATGACATGGAGAGGGCTGCTGCCATGCCCATGGCTTTCCCCCACACCCCACACTCCCCTCTTGCTGCCCTTCAGACCCTTCAAAGGCTTCTGGAAACCACACAGCCCAGAGCTCCAAGCACACTGCAGCTGCAAAAGGCATGCCAAGGGGAGAACAGAAGTGCCACAACATGCCTCCCTCCACAGCTTTCTCCTCTGAGCCAGCCTTAGCCCAAGGCTGCTTTCACTGCTCAGCCTAGGGTTAGGGTTGCGCCTAGGGTTAGGCTTCTGGAAACCACACAGCCCAGAGCTCCAAGCACCCTGCAGCTGCAAAAGGCATGCCAGGGGGAGCACAGAAGTGCCACAACATGCCTCCCTGCCCACCTTTCCACTTGACACCAGCCTCACCCCCACGCACCTTGTACTCCCTCGCCCGGGGTTAGGGCTCCGCCCGGGGTCTCGCACAGGAGGTGTATGTCTCGCCACACATGTGCTTGGTCTCACACGTTTGGAGGGCAGTGCCACACTGTCCCCTTGTATCTGTGACCCAATCTCTCATGCCCCACAGCCTGGTCTCACCTGTGACTTACTGACTTGCTGAACCAGGCACATGGGGCCCCAAAATTGGAAAGAAGCTGTCAGACTCCGAAAGCAGGTTATTTTTCACCACTGAAAACACCTCTGCTCAGCAGTGCCCAGGAGGCCTGTGGCATGTCAGTAGGTTCCTAGCCTGTCCTAACTTGCTGTCTGTGCGACAGAAACCTCCCTGCTGAGAGCCTGGGCTTCCTCCATCAGCTCATTTCACACAAGGCACAAGCAATTTCCCCTGGGAACACAGACTTGCTGTAGTTTCACTTGGTTTCTAATCACCGGTCTGCACTTGAAACGCTCAGTAGATTTTATTCCTATGAAAACACCACCAATTCAAATTTTAAGATGTTAAACATCAGCACAATCCTGTACCAGGCCCTTCTAATTAAGAGACATTTTCAGAGAGGGGGTGAGGCAAATGAGAACAGTAATTAACTGAGAAACAACTAAAGTTGTTCTCTCAATTCCCTACGCACCAGGCTGAAATGGTATTATGGCTTCCTGCAAAATTACATGTACCACATCAAAAGTAAACACTTAATCTAATATTCTAATTGTGGGTTTAGATAAACATCACAGTTATAAATCATTTTAATGAATATATAAAAAAGAAGCAAATACCACATTAACTTTTCATTACCTTTTTATCATTCCCCATGGATAATGCAATTCATTTATGGGTATAACAGCCCCCTCTACTATATGGTGTAGATACACAGAGGAATTAAATAGTGTAGCTCTGGGGGTGGTTAAGGTGTTTTAGAATAAGAAATGGCTATGACTTGTTGATGCATTGCTCGTAAAAATAAAGGTTATGCATTTTAACAAAGAAGTCTGGGATGGAAACATGGATAATTTCATCCAGTAATTAAAAAGAAGAGTTTTCTTAATTGCTGACCCTATACAAAAAGGGCTCTTAATCAAAGTAAAAGTGAACAGTGGAAAAACTCTGAGGAAAGTCAACTTTTCTTGACAAGCTGTTAATCTAAAGACTCTCCAGTTACAGTCACGTCATCAAATACATCCCCCAAAAAACATAGTTAAGGTAAAATAAGCATCCCAATGGGTGGCAACTTCTTTGCAATAGTAATTTAACTGCTTTCAGAAGTGTAGCCACATGCTTCAGTGAAGAACAGAAACATCTGGGGAAAAATCATGCTGTTCTGTAACTCAGCAGAATTTCAACATTGACTTCAAATGTGATCAGGAATTGGGAGGTGTTTTCAGTGCTCTCTTTCAGGGAAAAATCCCTCTTCAGGTCATTTGGCTGATAGTAATAGCTTACAAACAAAACTTCGGTTGTCTGAGCAAAAGCAGTATGAAATCCCTATTTCTTTGAAACAATGCAAGCAAATATACCATGAAGCCTTCCTCCAGCAGTACAGCTGTTGTTTCTGATCTCACATAATTTCTTTTTGTCTTACTTTAAAATTAATGTTGTAATATTTGTACAGGCAATAGAATTTCACACAGATCTTTGCAGTAGCTGAATCAAATGACAGCAATGATGAAGAAAATAAATTCTTTCACTGTATCCTAATTTATTGCACTTGACTGAAATGGTTTAGAGGCATCTCTGAGCCACACAGCCAGTAATTCTCTGCTTCATGGACAGGACATGTTTTCCTAGATGTAAACTAAATTATTT
>JAYDZK010000056.1:33039928-33081722 GCA_034509185.1 Euphonia xanthogaster | reverse complement strand
ATAAAAATGTCAACAAACTCTTTTTCTTTCTCTGATTGAGCTACCAGTTCTGAGAAATTTTCTGCTCTATCAGTTCTCTCCATTCAACTTCATGCCCCACATGAACACTTGGGAAAGTTTTAATTTCTAACCTCAACTCTGTATTCCACCAAAGCAAATATATTTGCATCCAAGACCATCTGCCTGTTAAGTTTGCAGCCTTTATGCGGTTGGGTTTTTTCATTTCACAAGAGTTCTTCCTTTGGAAAAATCAGCCTTGGAACATTCCTCAACCTACAAGGTGATGAGATGCTCTACACAACTCAAATCAGGGTGACAGATCAACACAGTATATTTTAATAGACACCTACAGCATGTCCATAAAAATATTCTGTTTTATCTGGTAAGATATTATATATAGTATTTTTTTAATTGCATATGGAAGAATACTGAAAAATCTAATTTGTTATGACTGCAGTGTGAACCTTCCTGCGGCCTCAGCAGGAGTGCCTGTGGGGCAGACAGAAACCCTGTAATGCACAAAAAATCATTGCCTTTCTTCATCTTATCCTTGCTGCTCCACAAGACCTGATAACAGGTAATCTTGATAGTCTGAGCAATTCACAGCTAAACCTTTGCAATGACAAACTTGTCCTTCCCTGTGTGCTGCGAGTCCCTGTTTCCCCAGAAGAACCAGCCTGGGTGTCAAAGATTTCAGATGCAAACCATTTGGGATGGTTTGGTTCCACTGCCACCTACAAAGCAAAGCCAGCTGGTGTGCATGGGCTCTCCTGCTCTGGGAAGGATTTCTTTCATTTTAAATGTATCCCACAGTTGCTCTGTCCCTTCCTTCCATTTTCAAATCACTCCATCTTTTCCTTTCTTCCTGACTCACTCTTGTTTTCCCTAGTCTCTCTATGCCTGCATTTTTCATTTTTTTCCTCATCTAAACTGACATTCTGTTCACTTCTTCCTTTATACTCCTAAAATTCACTCCCTGCAATGCACTACTGATACCCAGGAGAGGAGGTGGTGGTGGCAGGACCATGTTGTTTTTCCAAGACCTCTCTTCCACCTACCTCTCTTCCCCATAAAAGACATTTTAATTCTACAGAAAATTATTACAGAGATTATGGGTAAAATATGGCAGTATCCCTTTCCCCCCACAAGTTAATTTAGATAGATGATTCGACTTAGTAAAGGTTTTGCTAAGGTACAGGAAGCCCCCCTCCCTTTTCTGGACTTCCCAAGTAGAAAAGATTGCCCTCTACAAAATTATAGTCCCCCAGATCCAAGGATACACAACCATTTAATATGGTTGTTTATAAGAAGTGCCACTGAAATCAGTAGCTGGGGTCTGAAGAGGTTTGCAGTGAACATGAGGTCAGACCTGTCCACACAGATGTGTCTGAGTACTTGAGCTCCTTTTTCCCCCGGCACAAGATCAATCACTCGGATTCCCTGCATGGATGTACCACACGTGGGGCTCACCGTGCTGGCAGGCAGTGTTCTGGAGTTAACCCACTTCCCCATTTCCTGCCATCTCTGTGGCAAACTGACAGGTCCTGAAGTGAGAGGTGAAATACAGCTGGTGACCAACTATTTTTTAACAAAGGGTTCGGTGTTTTCGCTCACTATTGAAGCACAAGTTGAGGCTCATGTGGCAAGGAAAGTCCCCAGCTGAGCGCTCTCAGTGTGCAGGAACACTCTGTGGGTCAGAGCATGGTGCTGATAACCCTGAAGCTTGTGGCCCCATTTGGGCCATTGACTTTAGAGCTGGACTTGATCCTTGTGGGCCCCTTCCAACTCTGGATATTCTGTGAATCTGTGACCAAAAAGCACAGCCAATTTCTCACCAAGCAAGCCTGACCAGCCATCACCCTGAGACGTCTGAGTCCTCAGCAAAAGGCAGGCAAAGGCTCTTCCCTCCAATGGGTGCAGGGAAGCTTCTGGTCCCAGCCCAGACTTCCAGCCTGCTGTAGGAATGGATCCACATTGAAAGTGTGCTCTCACTGGCTCCAGCTCTGAGAGAGCAAAGTGCAGAGCTGGTTAAACTGCTGATGCATGGGGGAAACCCTACATGCCAAGAAGAAAGGGGGTGAGGGGTTTGCTTTGCTCTTCACTTCATTGCTTAGACCTTTCTTTTGATGTCTGCTTGGATGCTCCAAAAAATCACAGAAAGGAGATGCCAAACTACATAGTCTAGATTTGATCCAAGATTCTCTCTAAAATTTGTTTTCCTCATAGTCTTTTCTACAAAAGGGGAATTTATATACTTTTACTGATCCTTCTTATCTTTGCAGGACAGCCTAACTACCTAACTAGCAAAATATGGGGCCTTAACAAAACAGGATAATAACTGTTTGACTGCTTATCTTAATGATAATTTATTCTCTAACAAAGGCATATAGCTGTGAGATGGGAATTTATTTACAGTTCATGCCTGACCTTTTTAACGTCTGGTAAAATCATGTTATGGAACTGTTTGAAAATTTATTGTCCCCATTTAACAATGCTGACATTTTGTGATTATTGGCCCTGGAAAATCTACTGGCACTGTCAGGCAGAGAAAGTTCAGAAATTGCTTCCAGAGAACTACTCTGCTCTGATTTTTAGAGGGCTTAACATTAACAGATCCTTTTTAGTGCATATTTTTAATATACATAAATAAGGAAAAACAAGATGCAAAGCAAAGCTGAAAAAGGAAAAGAGAGAAATACTCTTGATTAAATGGAAATTAGACTAGGGCTTCACTCCCAGCTGTCTGGAGTCCATGGAAAAAAGCATCGTTACTTAAAGCAAGAATGATCAGGTCCAGGGACACTCCAAGAGCAGTCCTGTGCCAGCTGGGGCTGAGGCAGGTGGAAAACAGCTCAGCACAGCCCAGCGGGCAGCAGAGCAGCCACGCAGGAGCTCCAGACTTGTGGGGGGCTGCAGGCAAGGAGCCTTGGCAATTAGTGCTGGTGAAACTTTCCAAGTGCCCAGGCCACACGGGCAGGGCTGAGGGTGGCCCCACCGGAGTCTGCAAGTCACCAGGGGCAAGTTACAGCTTTTGTGCATGGTCCAAGGTGGTGCCCCTCAGCAGGTGTCTGGCACACAGCAGTGGTGAGGGTGAGCCCTGCACGAGCAAAGCCTCCATAAAATTGTCAGCAGGTAGTAGCCTAACATGGTGCTCGGGGTGGTGTTGGAAAAACCTTTGCCAGGATATTTCAGCTGTGTTCATGCACAGCAGCAAAATATTACTGCAGAATGACCACTTGCAGGCTTTGTTAGAAGATACCACGGTTTTCCAGACCTTTCATTCTCAGTGACCTTCCTTTCCAAAACTCTCTTTTATCCCTTTACATTTTTTCACCTAATGCTACAGAAAAATAGCATTATATTTTTAGAAACCAATAGCTTTTTGTATAGCAGTAAGAAACTACTTGCTGTGTCGAAGTGTTCTTAAAATTCAGAGTGATACTGATTCACAAAATCTTTTCCATTGCCAAGATGAGGCAGCAGACCTCAGCTCTTGAAATACATGTTCCTGGTGCATCAGCACTTCGGAAGGAATTAGTTAGGCAGGGTTATAGCTGCTATGGAAAAATGCACAGTTAGCTGACCAGTTAACGCTTATCTTGCTACCAAATCTTTAATGAAATCGGATAAAAAGTTCTTTCAGAACTGCAGCTACAAAGAGAACCGAGAAATTGAAAGATTTACAGCCTTTCAAATATTCCATTTTCAGTTTGCCATAACATCTGCAAATTCTGTAAGAGGAAGTGGCCTCCCTGTTGCACCAGGGGAGGTTTAGGTGGGATATTGGGAAAAAAACCTCTTCACTGAAAGGGTTGCCAAATATTGCAACAGGCTGCCCAGGTATTCTGCATCCCAGGATATGTTCATAAGGCACATGGGTGTGTCAATAAGAGACATTGTTTAGTGGTGAGCATGGAAGTGATGAGTTAACAGCTGGGCTTGGGATCTTAGCAGTCTTTTCCAACCTAAATATTTCTGTTATTCTTCTACAGAAAACCACAGGGTACAGCAGAGACCATAGCAGTGTGTGACAAGAAATATGTAAAACTCTACAAGCGGAAATTGTGAAAATTATGTTTATGGGGTTTTCTGTTATGATAGTTCTCAACCATTGTTATTTAGAACCAGCCAAGCATTACTGATTTCATTGAAGTATAATGGTCTTTACAACTGTTCCTCTAAATGTAGTGACTTATCCAACAGTAAGTTCAATTGAAATAATTCAACTACTTTTCAATAAAATACAGAATTTGCACTTTTGGAAAAAGCACTTTCACCTGAAGCACACCACAACTCGATAAATGCAATTATATATCTAAATGAATTTTTCATCATTCATAGTAGTATCAGATCTATTCTGTCTGTTCTTAATGCTCCAAAGTTATTAATCAAAATCTCACATTAAAACATTTAGGGGAAATTTTGACTCAGCTACTCTAAAGGCCTGGGTTGCATCATGGATCACTGTGCTCTGCTGCAGTCATTTATACCACAATAGAAATCTTTGATTAGATTCTACTATCCTGCTTTGTCTGCTGCAGTAAAGAATCCCCATGGCTTTGCCAACACTTGAATTAATTTTAACAATAGCTTTTGACTTGATGCAGCACCTCAAGAAGCTGTTAATTATAGGACACTTTCAGGCTCTTTCAGCAGATATAAAAGTTGTGTTGTCTGGTGATATTTTTCATAGCACCAGTTCTTCATTCTTTCTGCAAAATGCACATCTTAAAATTAATTGCTCCATTATGAAGGATTGGAGGAGCAAGGTAAAATAATGAAACCCTTATCCCAATCCCAGTAATTGTAACAGGCTTAAACTCAGCAGGAGGAACACAGATAACTTTTGCGTAACTGAACATTGAGAGTAATATGTTTATAAGAGTGACTGTTGTAAGAACTTGCCCCATTTTGTGGTGGAAGTGATACCAGTTTGGATCAGCCTACACTTTTCTTTATCTAGCTATTGTCAGCCTCCCATGCAAGCCTCTGTGCCTGGCTGTCAAGAGGACAATTTTCAAAAAAAAAATATGACAGAGTCTCCAAAGCTCAAGTATGAAAGGAGCAACCTTCTGGCCTAGGAGAGACACAGTGTTGGAAAGGATGCAACAGCTTCTTTCTGCAAAGAGCCAGCAATGACCACAGTATTCCTGGAGCATTCTCAAGTGCAATTAATGAGGTTTAGGGATGTAGTGAAGCTGCTGGTGGCCATAAGGAGCATTGCTGGAGTGTGGAAAGCCCTCCCCACACACATGTTCTGCTTCAGGAGTCCAGCATGCCTGGGCCAGCATTCTCAAGGAAGTACACTTCATCTGGTATTTGTTACCTAAACAAGAGCATTTAAACAGAGCAGAACAGCTCTAATAAGACACCTTAAGGGAAACTTACCTCAAATTAATGTACAGTTTCATTTTAAACTAGTGAAAGTTAAAGAAAGAACAAAACAAGACTCGAGCTCCACAAGATGAAGCTGATTCTCTCACTAGTGCCTGCAATCTCTTTTTTGGAAATTAAGAGAGCAGAGAAAAACCTAGCAAAGAAAAGTGCAGCATCTTGACTAATCAATATTTCCATTTACATTGAAGAATAAATTGTCATCTTTGATTTTGGCATAGAACCTGATTCTTCCAGTTTTGCCATTACTTGCACAGAATTTAATTCTGGACAGGGCAGCCCATTTTTCACTTCTAACCTCATAAAGGGAAACATTGTCAGAAAAGTGCCTGTGAGTGCTGATGGACACCAAGCTGAGCAGGAGGCAGCAATTTCTCAAGCCTCAGGATGTTCCAGTTTTCCTTTCCAGTTAAGGTGTGTCAGAGAGCAGTGGGGCCTCCCTCATCTTCTGACAAAGGTATGATATTTAGAGCATCACTCTACGAATGAGAAAACGTCAATTCAAGTTCTGTCAAACTGACTTTAATTTTGTTTAAACTAAGATAAAATTTCAGTTGGTATTTCTTACTCTGAGAAGGCTGTGAGAGTGATCCTTGACAAGCTGTTCATAGAAAAAAAATTGTCACTATCTTAGTAAATTCATTATAATTTTGATGCCTTAAATCCAGGCTGTTCCTCTTAGGCAAAACTTGAAATTATGTTCTGGTAAGACCAGCAAATTCTGATGGCAGCTTAAACAATTGGTGGCCGGTCAACTTAAGAGTGTAATTGTAACTTGAGTTTTGAAATGTATAAAAAAGATTGTTTTCCTTTCCTTTTTTCCCTCAGCTACCCAAGCTGCAGTTTTCTTCAGCAGGTTTTCAGCTAGAATGTTTGAGCAGATTAGCACTGAGTTTTATTACATTTAGGCCCCAAGCAAGCACACAGAGCCTGGTTTCCATACACATGAGAATAAGCAAATTTTAAACTGCATCATCTTCAAAATCTTCACAAATTTTGTTTCAGTTTCATTCTGAAGCTGCTTTTCAGAGACAGAAGTCGAAGGGGCTTCCTGCATTGTACTTGGCAGGACAAACCACTCAGTGAATGAAAGCCTAGATTTAGGTGAAATTCAGATAAACAAGGTAGGTCAGAGACACATCCTACCAGATGAGGAAACTGTTGATCTGCCACAGAAGCCAAGACACCATGTACTTTTGCTGAGAACATTGTAAAGGAATACCAGCAACAGTTCTGGGCTCAAAGAGACTGAGTCAGCAGAAGAGTGACAAATTTAGATCCTGCTGAGCGAAGGAATCCCTCTGCAGGGGAACAGCTGTTAACAAAGAGTGCTGAACAGAACAGGAAGTTCCAAACAACCCCAGGAGGCTGATGGGCATATTGTATGCTCTGAGCATCATGGAGGAAGCCACGGAGGAGCACAGGCTTGTTGAGCTAAAGAAAACGTGCAGAATAGCAAGGAGAGCTGGATGAGTTAGAAAATCAGAATCTACTTCAACTCACCAAACTAGTCCTTTTTGGCATGAGACCTTCCCTCTCAAGATCTCCTTGACTGAGAAGGAATAAACTCCATCAAGATACTGGGAAACTAACAACGAAACTGCAATTGGAAGGGGCAAAATGTGCTCAGGACCCTAGCTGGGAATAGGCAGTGAGAAGTGAGTCCTCAGCCATGTCTCTGCAGCTTTCCCTGGCACCCGAGTTCAGTGCTTGCTGCTCTACCTTTTTTCCCCATTAACAAGACCCCAACCAAAACTCCTTTACAACACTAATGCAGTGTGATGATAGATGTTGTACTGCCCTTGGAAAAAACATACCCCTCAGTGGGAAAATAAAGGCATCCAGGATTTTTATTTGGTCTGGTGCTGGTGTGAGCTGTGGGCACCTCAGAGAAAAGCTCTGCTCTGAGGGCTTGAGGACAAGGATAATGGCTGAAATTAAAAGCAAACAAATAAAACCCTCTGCAAAATACAAAAATGGTTACGAGTGAGATAAAACAAGCTTTAGCCAGACATCCAAATTCTGCTATCTCCCGTAGCAGTGGCTGAGAACAACATCTGCAAGGATGTGTTTTGGTCAGTGTTTGTTCTCACTGGATTTGACAGCTTTCTTTCTGCCTCTACTGCTGCCTGGAGCAGAAAGCAAGCTTCCATCTCCAGTCATTTCTGCTCAGTTACTGCAGTATGGACAGATCATTCAAAACACTCATCACCTCCTTTTCAGTGTTCAGCACCAAGTACAGAGATTTATAGGAGCTATCAGATTTTTGGGGCTTTTATTTTTTTTGTTATTCACACATTTGTATTTGCATTTGTGTATTTCAAATAAAATAATTTTATGTTTTTACTTTTGTAGAATCCTATCTCTAAGAGCATCTGATAGAGCAGCATTTATTACAATACTTGCAACATGAAGTGCAGGTCTGTCCAAACCAGTTAACAGAGTTTGCGAGCTCCTGAAGCTGCTGTTGGGCTTGTACAGACATCTCCAGGGAGAACTGCTGGGCAGTTACCTTGCCCAGCTTTTCTTACAATTGTGGTACAAACTGTGGTTCATCAGAATCACATACAGTTGGTTCTAGATTACTAGTTTTTCTCCCTTTGGTCAGGTTTCCCAGAATGGAACCCCCAGTTCTGCAGCATCAGAGAATATTACCATTGGAATTGGGGTCTTGTTGCATATTTTGTTCAGTTTATGGTCAAATTGTAAAACTGTATTTTAATACCTAATTAAAAAAAAACAAATTTAAACTTAGGTTTTTGGTTGCCAGAGCAACTTAGATTAGAAATATAAAATTAAAAATCCTCTATTTTTTGAACTCCAGACCTGCAAAGTAAGTCAGTGTGCTGTTGCCCAAACACCTAAATTTTACCACTTAAGAAGTGTCTGCACTCATTCAGGGGAAGGCAGTCACTGCTGACACATCCATCTGGTCTCCAGAATCCAAAACCTAGTTTTGTGAGGTCTCTCATGTTAAGAGCTACCCTTCCATTACAGCTGACTGCTGAAAGCCTGCAAGAAGGGAAATCATTAGCAAGGTAGAAAGAAAATATGGAACCATGCTACGAAATCTGCTTTTTCAGCCATGTAACTCAGCTGGGGCGGGGGGAGGGGGTCCAGGGATTTACTGCACTCCTTGCAGCAGTAGCCAACCATCCAGACTGGACCACCAGCAAACATCTGGCTACAGGAGCACTGCCTGGTGGCCACCCACCTGCGCAAACTTTGGCAAAATTTACACTACAGAAGTGAACCTGAGAAATAGCTTGCAAAGGCTTGAAATAGAACTTTGAAGTAAGCCAGTCTTAGGAGAAAGCTTCAGTAGCTTGTAAAGAAAAATATAATTCACTAGGTCCATTTCAAATCCATCCTTCAAACACCTGCAATTTCTTGTCTGTGAAGGAATCGCTCTGGTTTTCCCCTCCCATTTTGTTTGGTGTTTGTTAATGAGGTTACGGCGCCATCTCCTGGAAGAACACAACTTGTTGCAACTGCTCCTAAAATTTTCCATTTCACGATGCCCACGGAACCAGCTTACACAGTAGATTCCGGCATGACAGGGCAGCAGCCTGAAGCAGCTGGATGGGCAAAACAAGAAATTGCTGACCATTTTTTTCTTAGTAGATCTACTGCAATAATGAGCACTGGGAGAGAATGGAGAGGTTGATTTTAGCTCATACTCCACTTTTAAGAGGCAACATGAGATTTATTATTATAGAATCAGCAGTGGGAGAGCACAAGCCTGCTCAAACAGATCTGGCCATTCACTGGTTCAAAAAATAAAAGGGTTTCTGGTCCAAGAGGTACATATACCTTTTGGTCAGAGGGTATAAAACCCAAGGTCCAAAAGGTTAATAACACCCCATGATGAAATCAAAATACCTCCGTCAATTTTTTTTTTTTAGATTTGTGTTTCACCACTTTACAAAAACATTGAGAAACAATTAGCAATAAAACTACTTTCATATAAAAAGGGCCATTGTCAGAGTTAATTTTAGCTTTTTTAAAAAATAAAATATTACTAAATGGTTTAACACAGCATTGGAAAAATATCTAAGTATTGTCCTTTTAATCAGATGATTGATGCAACTTCTACAAATACTGATCATCCAGAGGGAACAGCAACTTCAAAAAATTAAAACACCAGAAGATGGAAAATCCAGAATGACTCACCCAGTCTCAGATATATGAGCACACATATGCACAGAAAATGAGTGGAGATTTTAAAGTGTTAGAGAACCATTTGAACAAACACAAGACATTAATCAAGACTACTAGCAAGGTATTTTAATCTTGCAGCTATATGTGATATTAATAGTCCTAGGAGCTTTGCTATATTTATGGAGCATTTTGAAAACTTTGTTATGGGGCATAAAGCATATACTTTATCAGCCTGGGGTTACTACTAGCATTATCAAGCAGAAATAATAGTTGTTTCCAGCACAGAACAAAAAAAATACTTAGTTACTTAGAACACTTTTCTTTCATTAAAAGGCTTCAGGGCTTGATATTTAAAACTCTTTATGAAAAATGCAAAAGGAAAAAACCTATAGTGATTTTCATGATCTAAGCAATGTAATATAATAGTCTTGGGCATCGTGGCTCCCTGCAGAAAAATTCCAGTGCACTAAAATTTTATTCAAAAACCCCGGTCAAAAGGGTAACTTGGGGCTACAGGAATACCCTATACACAACACATCTTGTGTTTGAGCACAAAAATAACCTATAGCACAGTGTATTCACCAGCATAGGAGAGTGTATTTACTGGTACAGGCAGGCAGAAGCAGCTGGATCTTCCTTTGGCAAAGGCCACTGATGAGCTGTGCAGACAGACTTCACAGCGAATAGCCTCCTCTTCAGCCACACAATCAAGCAGCTCTAAGAACAGATTTACCAAAGAAGCTTCTGATGTTGTTCTCAGATACTGTACTTCTAATAAACTTATTTCCACTACTTTGTCAAAGAAATAGCTGGTCTTCAAAATGGAGTGCATTACAAAACACATCTCTGTAGTCACACACAACTCTGCATGCAGACCTCAGACATTTCCTAGGGCTTCTGTGTTTCTCTAACATCTGCTCGCGTCAGAAATGAATGTGTTTTTATTGCTACAGGCTGAAATCTGAACAAAACTACAGAAAAGTATGCAAGATTTAAACAAGGCAAGCAAGACTGGGTTTTGTAGTGACATAAAGCAAACAAACATTGACAATAAGAGACACAAGCTGTTTACAATCCTAAAGTGCATGTGTTGGAACATTTCTCTTGTAAACAAACACTACAGAAGCTCAGAAACAACATTGTGACATTTAAGGCTAACTCTGCAAATAAATACTTAAATCTTGTACTACGGTTTTTGCCTTTTCAAAGCACTATCCAGAGAGATTGCTCCTTGATGTGTTCCAAGTATTGCTGTACTTTACAACACTGGCAGGTCACTTTCCGAAAGAAGAGATCTCCTTCGGAGCTAACTGAAACAGGTTGCTAAGTAAGTCTGCAAATAAGTGTATTTTTTGTTTTTAAAAAGCAGCATAAGCATTCTTGATTTGAAATATTTATTCACTAGTCCATGTTAAAATTCAAATAAAGGAGATGGACATAGACTAAATGCTCTCCCACTTTCTCTTCAGCATTTCTGAAGGTGGGAAGTAGGAAATAAAATCTGACTTGATTCCTGCAGAATCTTTCAGCTGATCCTGGAAACTGTGCATTATAGTTGTTTGCTTTACTTCACTAGATGCCATAGCAGCACTTTAAGGTTCCTCCTTGGAAACAGATTTATTGGAATTATTAAAAATATTAAATCCTAGTTTCAGCTACTAATTACTGCCAGAGGATTTTTTAAAAATTATATTGAGGTGAATTCTCCAAAAAGAAGATCCATGAAGCTAAGTTTTAGGACAAACCTTCCCTTGAAATTTAATTGTGCACTTACTAAAACTACAATTAAAAATACGTTAAAAGTAAAAAGTAGAGTATTGCATCCTTGCAGCAAACTGGACAGACCCGCAAATGAGCATTACTCTGCTACCTCAAGCAAAACAAAGCTTCTGTACTTCCACTTAATGACCCATTGAAATATGAACTGAATGATGATGACAGACTTCTTCTGCACCACATCATCCCCATTTCACACCAGCTCAGCATTCACACTACACACAACTACGGGCCCTCACTGCACCTGGGCTCGGAAGCACACAGTGAAATAAGCTCCCAAGTTCTCTTCTTTCTGCAGTACAGAACGTACCTTTCCTAAAGGTGTAGCTAAAAGCATACGAAATGACATCCATGCTTCAACAGAAACCTTTGGGGGTTCTTTCCAACAGGTCTGATTCTCTTTTGTGAGTTTCAAGGAGACATCTGTTCCCTCAGCTGGGAGGTCTGATCTTGCAGACATGCAGGATATTGCCAGGTCTATTTGGCCAGTCATGTCAGAATTTGTTTGTTCCTGGTATGCGCTTCAGGACAGCAAGCAAAGAATACTTTGACCAAAGAATGCTCATTTATACTCTGCAGTGCTCTTCTTGACCTCCATCTATAGAAGTACCAGAACCTGCCAACGGACCTTTCATTTTCCCACCCTTCCACATGCTGACGTATAAAGAAAAAATCCCAGCTTGTTGCCAAATTGTTTCTGCACTCTTTCCAATCCCTGTGACAAAGACAACTTGGGTAACATGTCAAATATTGTGTTGATAACTAAGCTATGCAATCCTGCAGCAATAAATGCCAAGTGACACCAGTATTAAGAAAAATAGACAAACAAATATTAAACATTTGCCAAACAGCACTAGAATGCAGATTCACCTTTGTATGTGATAGCCTGCCTTTGTCCTCAAGTTTCCTGAAACAACCGTGTGCAGCCACCTAACAGACCTGAAATAAGTAATTCATAGCCAATCAGAAATTTTTACTATTTCAGAAAATGCTTTGTCTTTACATGGCCTTTGATGAATCCAATTGTTTCAACTTTAATACGTGTTCAAACAATGCAAAACATTTTCTCCACGTATAAATAACCTCTCACTTTTTCTTGTACAACCATAGAATGACTGGATACACAAGGCTGAAAGCCACTCAAATGAATTCACATTCAGAAATCAAATACCAACACCACTATAAAAATACACAGTTGTGGGTTTTTTCTCTTATTTCTGAAAATTTGGAGTGAAGAACTGCAAAAATAATTTGTCATCTCCCTAGAAAATGACCTACAGCTAAGGTCACTGTCAGAACAGCGTATAATCTTCCACGTCAAACAACTTTTTAATCTTTATACTAGCTACCTGGAGATACACATATTCTACCATTTTATTAGAGTTGAACTCAACACACTTTCTATGTCCAAACTGGAACCAAAAGCAAAAGCAGCATAGAGTTTAGTATTTCATTTTGGCTGCCCCCTGCCAAGGTATTAAAATGAACCATTGCTGTCCATCTGCATCTTCTGTTCCTCACTTCAATTTTGATGATGAGATGGTTTTTGCAAACAAGTCACATTTCAAACCAGTCATGGATTTTCAACCTACACTACTAGGAGAAACAAGAACTCCATAGAACTCAGTAACTTTAGTTTAGTATATTTAAAAAGACTCATTTGATCATCTCCACATTTGGAAAAAAATATGGTAATGTTGTTAGACTTTGAAAAGGAGTTGATGATGGGAAATCTAAATTTTTTTTTCCCTTCTGTCAAATGTGGCTGACATTTCAAAGTTGCCAGCTGTGGAGAGAAAAGAATCTAAGTAGCTCCTACCATATATTCCATCAGTAGGCAGAATTCAGCTGTTACAATTCTAAACACCTTACTGGCAAGCTGGGCTAGAATTTTAGATCATTCAATACAGTGTGAGCATTCTGCAACTGAGGGGCAGAAGAAAAATTTCCATGAATCCAAATTCCATCGAATTTAGTGGAATGCATCATTTTGTTTTGTCCCTAGATAATGTTAGGTATTTTCACTGCAGAGGGGAATGCTTGAGCTATGAACTCCCTCAAAAATAGCATTCAGTTATGTGTAAGAATGGCATCTCTGCATGACATCCCTCTGGAAAATGGATACTGCATGCAATAAATGAAAACTTTCTCTTGCACAGTGGAAATATCCTCGATACAGGAGACAAGCCTGAGCCTTCTAGCATACAACCTTAGCAAGGACTGAAGAAAAAAGTCTTCCAGAAGACTCCACATTACAACATCAAGAATCCCCAGGAAGGATGGCATGCAAAGTGACACTAATCAGATGTTTAGGAGTCCAGTATTTGTTCAGTTGAAGAGAAGAAAGGCTGGATGCTGAATGGAAATTACAGTCATATAGAACCGGGGCTTTTTAATCGGGGCTACTAATAAAAGAGCAGTGGGAAAAAATAAAGGGTAAATTTCTTCTACAGGAATACCTTTACTGCACTGAACCAAGTGACACAGCTTACTTCCTGAAGTCTTCAGCAGCTTTATTAAACTCACTCATAATTGACAAGTGGGAGGAATCTACCTAAGAAGGGAAATAATTTTGGCACAATAAAAGAAAAAAAATAACAAAAATATGACAAAACCAAATATAAACTCTTTCAGAATAAAAGTATTTTTTTCAAAATTACTACGTAGCTTTATCAAAATACTCTTTTTAAGAAGAAGCAGAAACTATCCCTTTGCACTCTAGGATCACAGGCCACCACTTGCCAATTACTTTTGTCTTTCCCTTCTCTATTTCCCATTCTTCAAAAATATCAAAGGCAGAACACAGAGAAATTATTTTAAATTAAAATAATCTCACTTTGGTTTTGTCTTTTTCTCAGCACAACAGCTTAGTTAACACCTTCCAGCCAGTGTCCATATTGTTCTCAGAAACATGCTTTCATTTCTTCTGTGGTTCAGTGCCACGTTCTAAACCACAACACACAGGTGAACGTCAGCAGAAATCCTTTGTTTGTTTTGGCAGATGGATGTCCCTTCTGAAGGAAGTTTTCTCCTCATTTAAGATTACATGGAAGTATTAAAGCCTCATGGGGTGGAAACAAATCTAATGAAGTCTAACCAAGACAAAATTGCCTGATTCTCACAAAAGCCTTATTTGCACAAAGCTTCCCTGTTTCACCAATACTGTTCATGGAAGACTAACTTAATTCATTACTCTTAAGAACTCCCTCTCCAAACTCAGATACAATGAAAAATTATAAATGGATACTGACAAAGAAAGTGGAATTTAATGTGAGAGTGATAACTATACCCGAGAGCTCTTCTAGGGCAGGGAGCAACACTTCCTTCCAGAATTTCTACCTGCTCATGTTCAGTAGTGCAGCACTCAAATCTTCCCATCACATAGCAAGGAGGAATCAAAGAGGGGAAAAAAAAAAGTAATAAACTGACTACTATTTTTCATTTTTTTCAGAATTAATTTTAAGAACAGCAATAACAAAATAGATATTTTATCTGAAGTTTAGAGCAACAGGGAAATAAAACCCAGAAGCTGCAGGTTTAACTATTTGGCAGAAACAAATATTATTTCAGTCAGAATGACCAGGACTCACAAAATAAAAACAACACACACACACACACATCCAAGGCCACGTTACTTCGCTTTTAAAAGTGGAGGCAATGGAGGAGAAGTACCAGTACGTATGAGAACAGTTGCTAAATCCCTACTACTAAGTCCACCAGTGCAGGGTGAACTTGTTCCAAGCCTCATTATTGAGAACATCTGTTAAGGCAAATACAATAGGAGCAGATACAGATTTTTAATTCCTAACTTCAAGTTGATGAAATTTAAACATAATCCTTCATTTGAAGGAAGCAATGCTGTTTACATGGCTATGTGCTGCTTTGTACACCTCATAAAAATACAACTGGAAGTAGTACAGCTCTCTTTATTTTGTCATCTGCTGTATTAGATGCCGTACTTGGAAGGAAAATTATATAAAAAATAAATTTACATTACTGAAGTGCAGAGTTCTTGAAGTATTCAGAGGTTTCAATTTATAATTTTAGAAAAAACTCTCTTGTAAGGATGGCGACTTCTTTCACTGAAAAACAGAGCATGAAGTATTTTTGAGATACAAAAATATTTTAACCCAAGAATCTACAATGCGAGGACTGGCCGACCATTTTTATATTATGCACAAGCTTGTTAATTGGTCTCAATTGTCTGTGTGACGAAAAAGTGATGAAAAATACTAGATAAAGTTCTGATTTTACCAAACATCCTAAGAGCAGCCTTTGAGAAAGCTGGTTTTGTTCTAGTGAGAGAAATTTCCTATTTCAGTTTCATACACTTAGCATTTAAAAACAGCTACAGGTATTCCTGACATCTACTTTAAGAGAATTACACGAACGTAACTGATCTAAAAGCATAAACACACCAGATTTATACAAGTACTTGGATATACAGAGGGAAAACCAAAGAAAACTTTCAATCTAGTGATCCAGTGAAATTGAGTGGAATTTCAACACCTAACATAGTTAGATTTTGTAACATGGATCAATTATCTCAACAATTACGGTGCAGTTACAATCTTTATGAGTTAGTCTTCCCACATCACCATAATAACTAACTGCTACGTGGAGACAACCACACAGAATTTCTGCAGTTTACAGGGAAGACTTAGTTCTTATGTTCCCACCTGCTTTATCAGTGGTCAAAGTGAAGATCATTCTTCTGCAAGAAAGAGTTCACAATGTAATAGAGCTCAGCCTTCCCTTCTGTCCTTACGCTTGCTCCACTGTAAAGTACTGTAGAACAAAGTGATGATCTGCCTCCACCACAGCAGTTTTTTGTTATGGTAGTGCAGAAGCACACACAGATCTCTCAACTACAAATACTCTGTTCACTTACCAGAGTCACCTATTCCCTTTCCCTATTTTAGCTTCATGGTTCATGTTTATCATACCATTCTCACATCTAACTTTAGATGTACAAAACATTTTAATATACTTTGAAAACTTAACGCAAAAAGGTCAAAGGTTAGTCTGACAACTAATTAGTACAACAGATTCTAAATTAGGAGGCCTGTATATTGTTGCAATTGAAGAAGATGATTTATACAGTAAGATAACATATTCCTAATTCACAGTGATTTTTCTACTGTATGGTTTCTCTCTAATCATCCCACTCCTTTTCATGACATTTAGATATGTTGGTATGTTTAATCTCATTTATTTCTATTTCTAGAAGACAATTGTTACATTAGTATGAAGACTTTGGAGACAGAGAAAGCTACATTTTCAAAAATTTCTACAGCATTAGAATTGTTACTATTGAATGAGTTCATAGACTTCTTTGTTCAGGTCCTTCTATTAAAGTAAAATGTACCAATATCTCCTTTGCTTTTCCCAAGCTGCAAGCATGTAAGGTGCAGATTTTGCCCCCAAGCCCCAATGCTCTAGGAAACTGTCTTTGAGGTCATAAAAATGAATGCTTTTTCAGTCCTGTAGCAGCTTATGCCACGTACCCACGTAACAGGTTTCCAAAGTATCAAACTAGCTAAAAAAAACCAGCTAACTAAAAAAATTCAAATTCATATCTGACTCCCGAAAAAAAAAGAGACAACTAAGCAGTTGCATTAAACAAGTAAAGAGGCAGTGGTCCCTGATCATTTTGTTATTAAATTCCCAAATCCAGTTCATTGTGGAACTGCCAGCTATCCACTTCTGGTCCATTTCTTAATTACCTCATTGTATCCACAGAAGAATGTTTTCTTCTGTTTGCTCTCTGTCTCTCTCCAGCCTTTTGGCCGCTCCCTGTTTCCTGTCTCACCAGAATACTGTATGGCACTTGCAGCATTGCAGCCTACTGGTGGTGCCACGTGCCAAAACAAAATGATGGTCTAGCAACACTTGTCTAGGTAACACCATCTATTAGTGCCTCAACAAAAGCTGTCAGATGAAGAATAGGAGATAAAATCCACTGAAGAAACTTCCTTCATACTTTTATAATAAAAGCAAAGTTGAATGCCGAGTTCAGGAACCACTGAGCAGCTCTTGTTTTCTCTGCCCATTTTACCTCCATCTTGTTTCCTTCCGATCTTACGGTTCGTCCACCTTAATTCCAGTGGATTCAGTCTTTGGGAATGAAAACCCATGAAAACTGCAGAAACTGTCATGTTTACTGTAAGAATATCTGCAGGGTCATATTCCTGGCATTTTAAAAAGCCAGGTTAAGACAACAAACCTTTATCCATCCTATCCTGTATGAATGGCCTGTATGTCAAAATACCTGAAAACTGCACTGATACAGTAGAACTTATTTTAACTTGCATTACGAATAAACTGCACATGCTGTTTTACAGACAATATATATTTGTAAACTTGCTCATGCAAAATTAGTGTGCACAACAGGGATATTGGTTTTCTAATCCCCACATCTGTAAAAATGACATTTATGTCTGCTCTTTTTGAACTGTGCCCAAACTCTCTTTTTAATATAATAAATCTTACACATAATTCATCTGCCAGCCAAACCAATTTATGAAGCTGAAACAAAAAAGAATAAAAAGTTATACAAAAAACATGGTGCATCTGAACACTTGATTCCCACCTCCCCCCATTTTGTTTACAAGTAGAAAGAATGACTAAAAGAAAAAAAAATCATGGTCACAAAATTTCGACATTTTAATCCTAAACATTACAGGGCAAATGGATGTTGGAATTTATTTCCATACACCATGAGTCAACTTTTAATTCCCAAATGTGGCCAAATCCACTAAAACAAGAGTGGTTAAACTCTGGACTATGGAAATACATTTCTGGAATAAATGCTAGAAAAGCAATTATGGGGAAAGCCAACTGTCTCCATAAAGGTAAATAAAGTGGAACAATGTGTAGATTAGATACTTTTTCTGTTCCTTACTCATCACCTGTCAATTCAGTGCATCATATGGTTCAACATAATGGTCCCCATTAGACAAACATCTAACTAGTGTCCATTGATTCCAAGTTAGTGGATGATGAATCTTTTTGGATACTTTCAAAGATGGCTGCCAGCTCAGGGTTAGAGCTTATCTGTGACTGAAATTCACTCATTAATGGACTCTTCTCTGCTTCTGGAATGGTTAGAAGTGCTGCTACAGCTCTCATAGCAGATCGTTTTAGTTCATCTTGCTTTTCAAACTCCTGTTTCACTGAGTTTGCCTTTACCTATGGAAAAAATGAAAATATGTTTGAAACTTTACTCAACCCTCCCCTACACCAATCTTAAAAAATGCACCTTAAAAAAAATGTGTTTCCTCTCAAAATTATCTATGCTCTTAAAAACCAACCAAACAAAAAATACCCCCAAACATCTTTTTAGCAGAATTTTTACCAGCAGTTTACAAACAGACTGAAGCTTCAACATGGCAAGATAAGCAGAAGAAAAGTTGTAAGCTGGCAAGTCAATCACCAAATCAAAGCAACTACAGCAGCCAGCCTTTAAGCTAGTAAGGTCAGCAAATGACTTTGAAGTGCTATTATCACAGTAATCCCAGCTTCTAGAGGACAGCGCTTTTTAAAGAAGCTGACCTTCATTAGAATAACTGCTTAACCTTCTGTTGTTATTCTCAAAGATATTTCAGTGCTACAAACATAAATTATAATTAAAGGCAGTCAATTTTCATGATGTGAAATACAGCAGACTAGAGTAATGGAAAAGCAAAGTAAATCAGGCAATAAATGACTGTCAGAGCATGCAGGTGAACCAAGACCAAGCAGGAATGGAAGAAGACTAACTACAAAGATCCAATAATCCTGTATTATAAATGAAGAAGAGGTGGGGTAAATGACAAAAACTCTAACAAAAGTCTAGACAAAAAGTCTAACAAAACAAGGACTACTTTATACTGCCTTCATCAGCCAAATGCTTGTCTGAAACAACACCATCATCAGAAGTCAGATAAACTCTCAGTATTCCAGTTTCACTATTTATAATGAAGTGAGATTTACAAGTTGCCCAAGTGGCAGCTGAATTTTTAAGCAACAAAAGAAAACGCATCAAAGAAACAGAGGATTTTTAAAAAGGAGCTTACAAATCTATCTCTCCATCTGTAATTTAAATACATTTAACACTTGTACAAAGATCCATTCATTTCTAATCTAATTATCCTGCCTACTTCAGCTTATCAACTGTAACTCAGGAAACACTGCAGCAGTACATAGGTATTCTTTAAACATGAGTTCATTTATATTTCTATAAGAAAACACCAAACAAAGAAGTTAAATAAGCTGAAATACCTTAGTGGTACATGTAGCACGCAAAGGTTCAACGAGCCTGTCCAATCTCTGCAGCACCGCGCTCGGACAAAGGGTAGACAGTCTCACCAGCATTAAAAAAGTCAGCATCTAGGGTGAGGAAAAAACCCAATGCAACAACAGTTATGTCTGGCACATATATGGAGATATATTTCCCACAATGCTGTGTAACCTTCTGAACAGTCACACTTTAATGAAAATGGCAAATGTTGCAAAGTACTTAAGCATATGATGTAATATTTTTACCATTTCAGTCTATTCACTATTTGAAATATTTTGACAAAGTCACTGCTTTCACAGAGAAAAATGACAGCTAACCTTAATATCATAGTGATCCTTCAGGCCATCTTCAACATGGTTTAAGAATTCAAATATATCTAGTCTATCCAAACAGCTATCCAATAGAGTATACATGCACTCAAAAGCTGCTTTCCTTATGTCCAATCCATCATCAACTGTGTGCTTAAATGGTCCCATTTCCACCTGTCAGTGAATAAAAAAAAAAGATAAGTAAAAAATTTTCTTTTTAAAAAATAACCTACTTACATATTTAGCATTGTTTTTCTCAGTTAACTTACCTCTCTGATTAATTCCTTTCTGACTTTTGTTTCATTGTAAAGATGAGGAAGCACAGTATCTAAGAGGTCCCTTATCAAAGATGGTTTATTGTGGGCAGCTGAATTAAATGTCACTAGGGCTACTCTCCTGACATTGAGATCTGGGTCCTCCAGAGTTTTCAGAAAATCACCTGCAATCACATACAGAAAGAAAGCAACCTATGACGATCTTTTATATTTGCAACTTTTAAAATATTTTTGCTTAGTTTTAAACTTTCAAAAAGACATCCTTAGTGCAGGAGTTATTTTAATTTAACAGACACCTGCTATTTTGGCATGATTACATAAATAAAGGATTAATTATCATCATATGAAAAGTATTACTATAATTGTTATACAGCACTTCATATAATGAAACAGTAGTAGAAGAAACATCATCAAAATAAACTGCCATCACAATGACATAAAAACTTCCTTTTCATGTAAATTAATGAAAAGTACATTTAACCTTTCATTTTCTCCATTTATTAAAATTCTCTCTCAAAATATGCACTAGAAAACCAATTTCAATTTCTGCATTTCAGGAGCTCCAGAACACCTCTCAAGGAAACTACCAACATAACTGATTTTTTAACCCTCAAATTGGCATATACTGAGAATACCTAAATTACTGTAAAATTGGCCTACTCAGTATATACTAATGTAGCACCACCTCTCCCATCCCCACCACCCCCCCTCCCCTTTTGGGCATTTTTAAATTAGATTCTTCTATACTTCTATAACACAGCCTTATTAAAATAAACAACTGCATCAATATACCCTCAATGTTTGTGAAGTTGTAGCAACTTCCATGAGGAATGAACATTTTCTAAGGAGAATACCACAAGGTGTAAAAACCAAGTGACTCTTACACCCACCAAAAAGCTGGGTAACAAAACTCAAAATGACTGAGATTTTTAAAGTACTAGATTCTGATAGCTTTTTGATTGAATAATCAACAAACATTTCCAGAAACCAAAGGGGCAAGGCAACTTCAGTGGAAGGAGGAAAAACCTACAAGCATAACTCTTGAATATATTACTTAAAAAACGAAAAAGCTTAATGATGAAAATAACATATAGTAAACTGACTTTGTTTCCCTATAAATAAAAACCTTGCTCTTTACAAAAATTATGCCTTTAAGCATAAATATTTCCCCTCCTATTAGGTTAAGAAGCATAGATGACTTTTTTACAGATCTTTAGACCTGTAATTAACCAAGCATAGAACATTCATACCATCTTTAAAAAATCTACAATACTTTGTTATACAAATGAGAAAATAAAAAAGCCACAGCACTGCAAAACTCTTTGTCATACTGATGTTACACTGAAAGCTCTGATCACCTTATTCCTGTATAAAAATACACACAATTCCATAATGGTTTCAGACTACAAGCATTACAGAATCATAACAATCTATATTTACAATTCAAAACCTTGTAATACTCAGAATAATTCACACAAGCCTACATGTCTTAAGTGACTGAATGTCAAATATTTCCAAGACCACACTTCTTGGTAAATATAGTACATCTTATTAAATCAAACTGATATAATTTGGCAAAAACACAGGAAAGGAAATCAGCTTTTGGATCCAATCCTACTAAAAACATTAGCTTCTTGTATTGCCCATCACAAAGTCAATACATAGAATTTTTACTGACGCAATTTTTACTGCTCAGAATTCAAATAAATTAGTGTTAATAGAAATAATTGGCTACTATGGAAATATCTTGTAACTCTTCCAACAGTTATCATTAGCAGCTATTTCTAGTATCTTAAAAATATTTATTTCTGGTAACAAATAAAAAAAACCTAAATGTAATTCTCTTGCCTGAAAACACAGAAGCTGTCAGTATAAGTGGAGTACTTACCTATGCAGTTCTTCAAGAGCGGGTCTATGGGTTGAGGATGATCAGAAATAGTGAACTTAACAGCAGTAACCACTGAACTTCGAGCATATGAGGATCCTAATATGAAAAAAAAGTGCAAACATGGAAGATTAAAACAGAACAACCACAGAATCTAAATCATACTCAATGCCACTCATTCCTCTTAGACTTCTAATACTCTTAAGAACAGCAAACAAGAAATGCTATTTATTGCTACCAATACAATATATAACTCAAATAAATCTACGGATAGAATATTTTAAACAGGGGAAAAATACCATAACATTGTAATAAGCATGTAATGTTATCTCCTATAGAAAATTTGAGGAATAAGCCTATTGAAACAGATTATTTATGATCACACATCGGCCTACAAAAAAATTCTCTCCCTTACAGCAGAAGCACATGAAGAAAACATGTGAATACACTTCTTGATGAGGCTGATTCATTAATTATGCACAAAAATCTCTCCTAATTCTTAAAACTTCAGAATCCTTATCTGAAAATTAGGAATATAGTAACTGACACCAAAAGGTCAAAATGTTGCAATTGATTTGTTAATTTGTTCCTTAGTCGCCCATGCTCCTTCCCCTTCAAGTTCATAGCTCTGTCTTAAGCATAAAACATAACACTGTTAACAGAAATATAATGTCTGAAAGCTGAACACAAGTAGTTCTTGTTGTGTATGACTAACAACCTCTAGTAAACGCAAAAACCTTAACCTTCCATTGTTGTGGGAAGGGAGCAAAACTTCAAGACACAACATTTAAGCAAGTAATTTGAAAAACTAGATCCATTTTTAACAGGTATCATAAAGCCATCTGCTCCAACACATACATGCATTACTACTCCTCACCTGATGCCAAGTATCCCTTGAGTCGTGGAAGCAGAGTCTCTGGGTCTATCAACGTAAGCTTGCCCAGGCATTCAGCAACAACATTCCTTGTACCCTCTTCTGCACATTCACAGTGTTTCAAGAGTAAGGCCCAGATGTTCTCAACATAGGGTTTGAGACCAATCACTGACGCAGAGCTAATTATTTCTTTCAAGGAATGCAGAAGAAGGTATTGCCTCTTAGGCTGACTGGTTATTTCTTGTAGGACAAATGGCAGATACTCAGGAAGATTGCCAACACTAATACTGCCTAAGGCGTATGATGCCGCTGACTTGACTTCTTCACTAGGAGAAGAGAACGCTTCCAGTATTACAGACTTCAGCTCGATTTGTCCACTTAAGTCAATGTGATGCCCAACTTCCCCAAGAGAAAGCAAAGCCAAAAGACGAATGGAATCTGTGGACCTTGAGTTCTTAACGTCTTGAATGAACTGACCTACAACAGCCGGTCCTTCCTTGGGGCAGGCTCGAGTAAGGGCAGCGACACATTTGGCAATGGAATAGTAAGACTGCTTGTGAGTAAGTGCTGTGCTCTGTGAGTACACTGGACCTGTTAACATGCGCAGTAAATCCATATAGCCTAAATTGTTTGTACCAGTCACAACCAAAGCCTGGAAAAATTCTAGCATGGCACTAAGTGCTCCACCCTGAAGCAGGGGTGATCTTACCAGCCCAATAAGTTCATTGAGAATGGAGCCGCTAATCTTTGACAGGGAGGAAGGATATACTTTAGCCAGCGTTGTCAGAAAACTGATGGCCATCTGTGATACGTGCATGTCACTTTCGCTAATCAGAGGTGGAAGCTCATCCAGGACTGCATCAATCATGGCAGCTGTCAAGCTGTCACTGTAATTCTTAATTAAAATATCTAGCGCAGAAAGAGTGCCCAGCTTCAAAGCTCGCTGGTTCTTTCTCAAAAAAGAAGCAAGAATAGGAACTCCTTCCCCAAGGATTGGTCTCAAATCTATCTTCAAAGGAGAACCAGCAATCAATGTCATTGCCTTCACAGTAGTTAACCGAGTGATCTCATTCTTCAGTCTCTCTAGAAAGATCTGAAGTGTACTAGGCAGGTCTGTGCCTAGACTGTCACCAAGGCTACAAATTATTTGACCCATGCAAGATATTGCCCTTTCTTTCACCTCCTGATCAATGTCAGCAGCCTTTAATCTTTTGATTGTACAAGTAAACAAATCTTTGATGTAAGGAGTAGCATCAAAGGAAGTAGGCTGGTCTAAAGGACGAATAACCTTTACAAGTTGTTGGGTAACCAAAAGCGCCTCTGATGTTATCTTGTAAAACGGGTCACCAACACAAGCTACAACTGGAGGTACCAATGCTTGAACATGAGGATGAAAGACTTGGGGAGAATGATTGCAGAGGATCACATACAAACAGGACAAAGCATCTATCTTCAGATTAGAAGAACTTGATTTGTCATTCAGTGAAAAGATTATTCCTGGAAAAAAAACAAAAAATGTATTTTTAGGGCAGGTATTTATAGAGTCTGCTAGAACACTTTAAAATTTCCAAAGGAAGGCAGCTATACTGAATTTACGCCTTCTGGCTCCCCATCTTTCTGGATGCTTCCAAACCCCTTTCATCACCTTATTCAACCAATTAGCTATTCTAAGCTTCCTCCATCCAAAGACATGGGGCACTCAATGGTTTATGACGTATTTTCTTAATTATAAAGAAATTCTGAACCTTAAACATTTCCAACCTTACTTTTCACTATTACTTCAAATTTCAACATCTTAAGTTTTAAAAGCTAAACTACGGAATATATTTTTCTCTGTTTGGATGGAAAAGAAGGCAGTTTGATTTTGTAGTTAAGAATCAAATTAACTTCAAGAAAAAACCTTTAATCTTCTTTCAAAATTAATGGAAATATATGACTAAAGTATTTATATGGACACACATAATAGCTGATTATTTTGCCATTTTCTTTCAACAGAAGCCACACTTCAAAGCTCTTGCAAAAAGCACAGCTGGGACTTCAATATTTTGATGTTTCAGAACTTCCCATACCATTCATTAGTAAGTATTTAAGTTAATGCTGTGTTTCTCATACCTGGTACAAGTACAGGAACATGCTGTGTTAGGGCTCCAGGTAACACATTTACTAGCTCAGTCAGCATGTTAAAGCAGCACTGACGAGTCTTAACACTTTTCTCCTTCATCTGTTTGTGCAAGGCTTTAACTATGTTGGGAACCTGTAATCATCACACACCTGTTAATTGATTCAATAGCTGGCATTTCTTTCATTATTGATCACTGGGGGGGATATAAAGAAATATGTGCATCCTAACCCCCTGATTTCTCTACAGAACTAGAGAAGTAGAAACATTGGGAAATGAAGATTCAAAATAATTGCTTAAAAAAAATAAGTGATTTAGCTTTGAAAGGTGATTTGCATTAATAACACTGTAGTGAGGAACAATTAAAAATTCACCTGAATAATTCACTTAGATGAAGTTTTTCAACATTATCCTTTCTATTCTGCAACTAAAATATGTTGCAGCAGATCAAGTTTTATCTCGATCTTATGTCTGGATACAGAATGCAGGAAGTAACTTTTGCTTTGGCAATGTGGCTAAATGACATAGGACATGCAACTTTTACAGGTGAGTAAACAACTTAAATTAAATAAGCACATTTGTACAAGTCAACATCAGTTTCTAAGACCACTGCATTTTTCGGGGCCAGTTTACCCAGCTTGCTTTTTATGTTAGTACGACAGGATAAAGCACATTGAGTGAACTATCCTTATGAACAGGGTGCAATTTTAACATGTCTTCTCAAAGATAAAAAAAATCGTTACAAATAACCTGACTCTGAAGCATTGTCAAAGGTGTCTCTCCTTGTTCCATTGCATCAGGATCACAAAGCCAACTTTGCACAGGTCGAGTTTGTTTTAAAAGAGAAAGATAAGCATGAAAAACGTCTGCTTTAACATTTTCTTCACGTTCTTTGAACCTGGCTATTAAAGCAGGAGATACAGTTTTGTAGAATTCTGGAAGCATTTCGTGTCGTGTGCTAACCACAGCATCCAGACATTTAGCAGCTGCACGCCTCACTTTCCAGCTCATGTCATCATCATCACTATATTCATCATCACTCCCTAGAAAAAATAAATTATGCATATGTTCAAGTCTAGACAAGCAAAGCATCAAGTGTTATTTTAAACAATTAAAAAGAACACAATTTTTAAACAATTAAAAAGTTGGGTTCTTTGCATAAGACACACAAAGAAATAGGTTCAGAATTACATTAAAAACCATACATACAAAAAAGCCTTCTCAACAGCCTAACTTGCAATTCTCAGCCAATTTTTTCACGTTAGTCTCCCACACATATTAATTTAAACTGCAAATAGGAAAAGGAGCTCCCCATCATATTTCCAGCCTGACTACTGATTTAAAGCATATTCTTCTTTATTCATGACAACAAAGCAACAGTGAATACTAGCTGATTAAGATACAAGGAATTAGTCTGTCTGCTTCTTTCTAGAGGTAAATCAAACTATACAGAGTCCCCAAAAATAACAAAAAGTATAAAATAAGCAATATAGATTTTTCAGGTCTTAAAGCAACAACTATGCAGCTCACTCCTTCCTTAAGTAATGAGAATTTTATGCCCTCAGTTCAGATTACTTGTGTGTCCAAGTTTCCACAAAGCTTGTATCTGGCAATGCTTGCCACCACATTAACAATAAAATACCTTATGACTTTCAGTCTGAAACACTTCTATCCTACTGAAAAATACTGAGTCATTTTCAATCTATTCTGATTTTATGCATTAGGTACCAATATATTATAGTAGAAAGTAGTGAGAAGCCCAGGTATTTTCAAATATTTGTCTTGTCCTTTATGTTCCCTCTCAGAATTCCTGATCTCCAGCATCAGCATCCTATACTTTTATTCCAGGAACTGAGTTCATTAGCCATGTTTAAAATAGGTACAAAATTTGAATGGAAGTACACAAGTCATTAAAATGCTGGTAACTCAGGTGTATTACCACCCACACCAATTTTCTCAGATGGGTGCAAGATCAAAAGCTCATTATCTCCCCCCAACCAAAAAGAGAACATACCTTGATCATCATCATCACCACCATCAGCATCCATAGCATTTTCATCTTCATCTTCATCATCATAATTGTAATTAGGATCATAAGTAAGATATTTAAGACAAATGTTTATAATAGTAGACACATGAGGATACACTTCTTTAGGACACCTGTGTAATATAAAAATACAATCAACATCAAATTACTTTGAAGTACTAAAATATTCTTAAAAGATTTTATGTTGCATACTGTACTTTGGAGAGAGTAGCCAAGACAACATCAAGGCATCCCTCTGAACTACAGAAATTCAAAGGGTAGGTCACAAAGGGCAAAGCCACTTTGTAGCAGGAGCTGCTAGACTGGAAGGTTGCAAAGGACTCAGATATGCCTTTGGATACCAATTTTTTATCACCACTATTGGACACAAATATTATGAGAATACTTCCCACCTCTTGTTTGCACAAGTAGCAATGGCACAGTAGAAAGCTTGTAGAGTACAGACATACTTCAGAGTTAAGTTACAAGATAGCTATAGGAATTGTTCCAGCTCAAAGCTTGCAAGAGTATTTTGTATGAAGGAGGCTGTCTCTTGACAGCTCACAACTAAATGACACACTATTAGATCTTAAGAAAGCCTGAAATAGGTACCCATAAATGACTTACCTCCTAACAAAAGATTCAAAGGCTTGAATGCAGTACTCTCGTAGTTCATCATCATCCACATTACAAAACTTTACAACCAAAGGAATTATTTTCTCAAGATATTCACCTGGTAAGAGAAAAAAATCAGCTAAGTAATTACTCTCATAAAAAAACTTCAAAGTAAAAGATTTAAATTATCTTTTTCTTACCTATTCTATGACCTGCTTGCCTACTGATAGCAGCAATACATTGTATATAGGTCCTAGTTGTTGACATGGAATCATTTTTAGACAGCTCTGTCAACAGATGTTCAATGAGGTCAACAAAAACCATATTGCCACAACTCATAACCAGGTGACCAAGAGCAATGATGGTTCTTTTCCTCACAGCAAGTCTTGGGCTGGTCAGCTGGGGGAGCAGACAGGTCAGAATTGAAGGATGGAAGTTAACAAGCAGTCCTCCTTGCCTTAAAACAGACAAAACACAAACTCAAAACCAATTGAATCTAGGTAACTTTGTTCATATACTGTAAAACAATCCTTCAAATATTCCCCAAACATCACCAAGATTCCAATCAAATGTTTAAATTTTCAGGTTTTAAAACTTGTTAAGAGAAGAAATGAGTTTAAAATGTAACTTCAAAACAACAAACATTAAAAGAAGCTTAAAACTACAGTTCTCAGAAAATAGTAATTGATCAACCAATTATCTTGAATACATTCACTTATTTTTTTCTAAATTAAGTTTCATCTACACATAATATTACCATGTTATTTCATGACTTGGAATAATTTAATTTTAACATCCGGAAAACTGAAGTTCAAGCTTTAAGTAGTAGTTACGAGCATTCACCAGCTTATTAAAAGAGGGATGTTTACCTGCTCAGCATATCAGCCATGATATCCAGTGCCTCCAGTTGAACAGACACATCTTCCTGCTTGGCTATAGCACTAGTGAGACGCCCTGTGATCTTTTTGCAAACATTAGCTGCTAATGCAGAACCTGAAAGTACAACAAAACCTCAGCATTTCCATAATATTTAAAAAATACAGCTTTTAACACCAGAGATGATGTTTGTGACTATGGAAAGCAACCCAATCTACATAAAGAAGCTTTTTCCAACAAACAAAACAAGCTTAAACTGCCACTCTGACAATGTCATGTATGCTCTGCATTAGAGCTGAAAAGAGCTATGTACAAACATACTAAGCAGGAGGGATTCTTGTCCCAGAAAGTACACAGAGCACAGAGCACTGCTTTCGGAAGGGCAAGCGATGGAAAAGTGAAAGCCACAACAACTCCAGAGCAATAAATGAAAGGACTACAAGTAACAATGAAGGTATATACTATATGGTAAGGAAAAGCACAGAAGTAGATAGAGCTACTTCTAATGGCAAAAAAAAAAAAAAAGCAAAATAAAATTATTTTGCCCAAGAAGCTACTTAAAAATTAATACTGAAATACTACTGGAGCATTTGAGAAAGGGGGGAGATTTATATCCAAAGTATTTTAAAATACAAGTAAAAATGTCTTTATAACAACATCATAGTTCCCCCTTCCTCTAATTGTCTAACATTGTTTTAAGTAATTAGGAGAAGGAACTCCTATCATGGTAACAACTGCCCAGTGGTTAGTACTCATCTTCCCCTGCATGAAATTTTTCAAGTCACATTTTGCAAATTTCAATGTGAAATTAATACCATTTCAACCTATGGTAAATCTAGGTTATATATATTTTGGCTCATTCTTAACTACAACTAAAATTAAAATATAACAAGTGGACAGTCTAATGTGTTACCAGGGAGGCTAAGAAAAAGAGAACAATCTGTGTTAGAGTTGGCAGCAAGAAATGACATGCTGTTTATTTTTATATTAAGAATGTTAATTATATTGAAAGACTTGCCTACATTTTTGTTTGAGCTTTACCTCCACCCAAAAATCTTTTGTGTAGGCAAACAACAGTAAAAGCTTAAAACAACTATTTAAAATTAGTTATTTATGTAAAGCTTATGCATGTCACTGCTGCTTGATAGAAGCAAGATTTACATGTCAGTTTTCAAAAAGGATACTAAAATCAGAGATTTTTTTTAATTCACGAGATCTCAGTCCATAAAAATGTAATTTCCAAAGCCTTTTTAATCACCCTCTAGTCTCATTCATATCCTACACTATGATATCTGAAAAGCACTTGAGTAAAAAAGTAATGCTATTAACTGATGAGCTGTTCAACATTAGTGCCTCTTCTAGAGGAAAGACTGCCTTCATTTAAACCTGCAGGTAAGACCTTCACTAATTTAATAGGCAACTGTCAGAAACACAAAGTACTTCCCAAAACAATTCCTAGAAAGTGAGACAAGAAACCAGATGGTTAAAGAAAACTACAGGAGCTGTAATCAATTTTAAAGCGTATTATCAACCAAAGACCAGGATGAGATTTAGCCTAGATGTGCTCCATCAGGCAATTAGTAAAATAGGAGCTTTTACAACTTGTTATACTGAAGTTCATATTCTCTGAACTTGTTTTCCTCATTAATGCATTCAGTAAAAAAAAATATTCTTAAACTAGTAAAATTTGGCAATATAGTCAGAGAAGGAGAAACTGAAAAGGTATTTGTGCTGTGTTCTTACACTAACTGAAACTATTTCCAGTGCTGAAACCTCTTCCCTACAGCTTTTTAAATTTTTTTGAATTAGTAAAAGATACAACAACATAGTCTTTAGTACAAAATGCCTTACCACTGGAAGCGGGGGGAAGTTCTCCAATCACAGTTTTAAGACCAATGCTTGAAATGTCACGTAACTGTTCTTTATCTGAAAGCATGTTCGTACACAGGGTATCTACAATGGTCTCCACTTGATACTCCTTCACTTTACTCACCAGAGGTCCTAGGCTGTATAAACAAGAGAAGAGTATTAAATTGGCAACAATATTATTTCAGTATTTTGCATTCAAGTCAAACTTCAGGTTGGTTTTGGTAGTAATACAAAGCAGAATTTTAAAAACTGAAAACCCTCATCTGGTTGGACTGATAACTTGCCTCCATAAGTCTAGTAACAAAACACTCTTTTAATACGTTTCTCATTCAGAGCTGGAAATTCATTTTGTATGGCTGTTCTGCTTCAGTCTCAAAACCACAGTCCCTCTTACTTCTCAATTCACAAGATTTATAACAAAAATTAACCTAGCCAGAGCCATCAGTTCACATGCTTGACCATCAGTGTCTGCATAATTCACAAACAAGTAAACAATATTCTTAATTACTGCATCTTTATTCTACACAACATTTGGATTCAGTCATGGCTCTATGCAGTAAAACAAACTCAAAACACATCTTCCATCCCCAAACCTGCTGTGTGCACCCCACTGCTACTACCCTTTTTTCCCCATGTCCAAGAATTCACAGGGGCAAGACCTAATTATTATTAAAATATGCCCAGCAGAAGCTAAAGGCAGAAAGCAAGAGCAAACAGGAGGAGGACATGGACAAGCATGCCCTTGCACTCAAGCACTATGTGTGACTCACTGCACAATAGTGACTAGAGTAAGGTTCAAAGTTTTGGCATCAGGGGTCTGTCACCATGTTAGGCAAACCTGGAGCTCCTCTTTCGATGGCCACGCTCGCAATGCCTTACCTCCCATGAACTCAGAACAGTGCTTGCACTTGAGGCACAACACTTACATTAACACCCAGGAATATGCAATTCCCAAGGCAATCACACCTAGCACTTCCCATGCTTTCCTTCACAAACCATAACCTGCTTGGTTTCTTTCTCTCTTTACCCACTCATGTGGGCACTCATGGTAAAACCTGCTGAAAATACATGTGGGGGGCAGGGGCAGGGGAAGGGTGGGCGGAGAGGCAGCAAAGGCAAAACATACTTGCCAAAACCAGACATTGAAGTATCACTTGCAACTCACTCCATTTTGTTAATGCACAGGACTTGGAACTAATTTGAGAATAGTCAAACTAGTGCACCGACATCTGAAACTGATGCTTTATGATCACACCAATTCAACAAATTCAGAAAGATCGCAATTTATTCAATTTGCGGAGTATTTAATGGAGATTTACATACAACCTTAAAATAAATACACAAGAACAACTTTGGGGTTCCATTTCTAGAAACTACAGCATACAGATAATCTCAAGAGAACTCTTAGTTGAGATACTGACTGGTATCTGATCGAAGGCATAAAAAGAAGCCCTTTAAGTGCACAGAAATGAAGACGTAATGGATGGTTCCTCACTCGCTTCAGCAGCTCCTGCAGAAATGAACAGTTCTGACAGAGACACCTTCCTTAAAAGCAGTCAGATCTCATGCCCTAACCTGACATCACCCTTTAATTTAGGGAAAGGGCACTGTATTGGATTCTTTAGATTCAATTAAACTATCCCTACAGCCACTAAGTCCGTGAGAGTAGGAAGGGCTTTAGAGGACCATATCCACAATCTAATCTGCTCATTTTACTGTTTCAATTATGTTAAATTAATAATGATTAAAATAATTTCTGAACACTAATACGGGTAAAGACTTTTTGCCTCAAACTTTAAAATGCCTGCTACATCTGTACACAAACATCTGCTAACACAAATTATTACCAATAATTATCTCTGAGATACAAATACATCAAGCTATCCCTGTCTGCAGTTGAAACATTTTCTCCAGTTGCTGAAAAAGCTCACAGCTTTCTTCACAACTTGATTTGACTCTTCAGTCAAGCTTTTCTTTCACTGTGATTGACAAATCTATATATAGAGTTTCTCTTCATACACACCACTGTCAGTCAGTGGCTACTCACAGCACTGTTGCATGCATCTACTCCTGGTGCATAGTAAACTGTTTTGCAAGCAACACAAGCACAAATCAACTCGAACAGAAACCTATAGAATTCCAAGGTAAAATGACTCCATAGTAGTCCAGAGAAATAAACTCCCTGTGCGTTTCAGTCAACAGACTACAGCACATAAGGTTAAAACTCCCTTGTTTTAAACCTGAACTGTCGAACAACTACTGAATTCTTTTGATTTAAATATGCTTATTTTTCAAATGCAACCTATGAGTAATTAAAATAATCACAGCAAAGGCCAGTCAGATTCATCTCAACTAAGAATCAGAAACACTTTTTTGCATGTTTTAAAGATGAACCAAACCACTGGAATGATATTAACACACGTTATAGATTACAGTTTCTGGGAAGTATTGAGCCATCTATTACCTGAATCAATATTTTCAGTCCTATTTATTCAACCTATTTGTTCAGCAAAGCAGACATAACAATTGTGAAGTAAATTTTACAAAATATTATCTCAATCTTTTCTGGCCTTCAAAATCAGTAAATATTACTTACAGACCTTATTATTAGTCCCAGATTACAAATCAATCTTATCAGAAATTGAAAATAAACTATAACCTTCTTGTATCAAATCAGTTCTGACTACTAAGCTTTTGCATTTAAGCATGTATTTTACACACAGGCATTCTGGATAGTTCTAAGTGCTCTTTGATCTTTTCCCTTTCACTAGCCAATAATTTGTGTCTAGGTTCTCTCAAAGTAAAAAGTTCATTCAGCTGCCTGTGAAAATAAACAGCAACACACTGTCTCCTTTAAGTTACAAACATTTGGAAATAAAGGTGTTCATAGCATAGCTCCATATTAGGAAGCTGAACACCAACATATAACCAATTATAATCACCAACTGGCATATTTTAACACCTATGGAATAAGCACATTTCTTTACAAGGAAGAATTAAAATTCACAAATTTAAAAAAACCCCACATTGTTCAAATCACTAGTATAGCATGATGTGCAGTAGTGGATTACCAAAGCATACAAAATGCTTTAAAGCTGCTGAACTGGATCAGCCACACAGCAGCCAATACATGCATCATCCTGTTCACACTAATGACTCAGACTCACAGCGTCAGGGAGAGCTCCCTACATTGAACTATTGCCCAGAGAAGTCACTCTGATAAATGCACAGAAACTACAGTACCACAGGGAGGAATCACTGAAAGTGCTTAATTTAATCCCACCTTTTCTTTTCACTCTAGACAGATTTGGCTATGTTTGGCTTCTTACTGGTTTCAGGAAAGATTTCACAGTGTGAATCAATAAAAATTTCTATTTGTAGGTTTAAATGGCAGAATATCAAAGTGTTCAAAATGAGAAAGTTCATCCTTAAGCTGCAACACTGAACACATGAAACAATTAATGTGCAATTTGGGCCAACAGAGCATTACAAAGATTACAAGCAATACCAACACAATACCTATGCTTAGACAAACCACACCGCTTGACTACACCTGATGCACATACTCTTAATCAAGCCACAGGCAGTGTAACTACTGCTGCCATAAGGTGCACAGGATACCATGCTGGGCTATACTTACAGCTATAAACTAAGGATATGCTCTAAGAATAGCCTTTCCCTCACTGGCTGACTGTAAAACAGCCTATGAATACCCAAAAAAATGGAGACAAGAAAAATACATTTAATATTTTACATGTAGTTAAGAAAAACAAGGTAAACAACCTGTCGTTACTGACATAGGTTTCATCTACTGCCTGCAGCAAGAAGCTTAACAAATAAAACTCAGTTCCCTTCTGTAGGGTCAAAGATTAGAGCAGGCCAACTTTTACTTCAAGACTACTAATGCAGCTCATTAATTTTCATTTCTATTCAGAAATGAACTGGACAACCATTCTGCAAGGTAGCTACCCAAATACCAATGAACCCAAAAACTGACTTCTGCTTTGCTTCTACATGGTTCATCCTCCCACAAACCAGCATAATGTAATTGAAAGGAGCAAGAACAAAATCACCAGTGTGCTTTGTAGAGATAATAAAAAAAGATCATCGGCCTTTTAACCAATAGAGTTCCTCTTACTCAAGTGTGAAAGCGAGCAGCGGATAAGGCAAAACCAGGAACACTGCTCACTTGTTGCTACGCTCAGCTAAAAATAAATACTGCTTTATGGTTGCTCCGAGCTGCTTCAAATCTTCCATGTTCAATGACCTCGAGAATCAAATCTTCAAAGAGTGACTCTTATGCAAGAGTTTTATTCAGAGCATTTCAACTGATCCACCTGTAAAGAAAGTTCCCCTAACAAGCTCCAACACCTTTCTCCCTTCCTCAAGGAAAAATCTATCTCAAGCACAGATTGAAAAGTACATTGGGCTGCCTTAAATCTTCTTTCTATGAGAGAAGGAATTGATACTTTAATGGGTCATCAAGGGTCTGATGAAAGTTACTGCTAATAGTCTCTAAAGTTCACCACAGCATTTAAATTAAGAGAGGTCTAAAGACAGTTTATGCTTTCCTCAGCTGGAAGTACCAAGAAATCCTTAAAATAAATACACAAGAGCACAAAATATTTAAAATTAAAAAAGCCAAGAAAAATATGCTGGCTGAAATTAACTTCCCAATGAATCAGGCTTACACCTAGTGTTGTAGTAGATGGAAGATTTCAGATCAGCTTGAACTGTTTTAAAAAACCTGCAGCTTAGTAGCGTTCAGCCTCTACCATCCTTCACCTCCACCAATGTTTCTACCAACAGGTAAACTGCAGGAGGAAAGCAATAAGCCAGAAGAAAACTAAGTCCCTAAACCAGTCTGTCACAAAACCAAGTAAGAAGCAGTGTGAGAAAAAGAAGTAGTACAAGAACAGCAAACAGGAAGCAGCAGCAGTATTAGGCTTAAAACTGTCATGAACTGTATTTTGAGTACAAGCTGCTTTAAGAAGAAAATACTCTAAAAGAGTGGTGGTTTTGGGTTTTTCTTTTATTCAAAGCATAGCTGCAAGTGATTGGGACACAAACAAAAACCAAAAAAACACAATTTGATGTGATCCAGAAGGCACACATGTCCACCTTCTACACAGATGTTCATAATTCACCTGAAAACATTCCTATTATGTTTCTTGTCCCAGTAAAGTAAATTTAACACTCTTCCTCAACATTATCTGGAATTCTCAAAAACAAAGTTGAAACAGATTCAGTCACATTAATTAAATCCAAGAGTTTTACCAATATATCAAAGTAAATTTAAAAACTGAATAACAGTTAATAAGAACAGGATGTGCACACACAGAGGAAGTCATCTATTCTCTCTTTCTCTTCCCTTTGCAATCTTTAATGTTTTAGTAAGCACTACTTGTACTTTAGACCCTCCATTCTAACACTGCCATTAAAGATCGTGATATATGTCTCTATGTGCATTAATCTAAACTTCAGGACAACTTTAGGATGTACATTAGACATGAGTACTGCATTTTGAAAATGCAGTACTGCATTTGAAAATGTAACTTTTCCTGCATTTTGAAAATGTAACTTTTCCATAAAATGCTACTGCACACAAAGAATTCTAAGCCTGTGCCAAGTTTCACAATATGGTCTTCTGACTGAGTACAAGCTATCAGTTTCAAAATCATGAAAACATAAGGAACAGACACTCCAGAACTCTGAATTAAAAAGAAACAGCGTATTTTGTGTTGTTATGAAAAGGATATGGGTAAGACACATTTTAACAACACTGCATCCCTGGTGACAGTAGGGGAAAAGTTGCAACAATTATAGTGCTAATATACCTAATATCTGGCTTGAAACTTGACATTTCTACACCAATTTGTCTGTGCAAGGTTTTGGTTACCATCACTTACAACACTTCAGAAGCTGAAGGAAACACTGCTTCTAAGGACATAAGCAGAGGTACACACAGGCTTTTTCTGCTTTGCTAGTCTGACAGGGCAAATTACAAAGAATAACGAGCTAAAACAAACTTGGCTAGTCACAATGTGAAACTTCTCAAGCTCTTGTATACCAAGTTTACTCCAATCCATACCTCATGGAATATAAGTAGTGTATATGGAGTATTAAAAAAAAACAACACTGAGCTCACAAACAAGAAACATTCTCAGGAACACTACATGCCTCCTAAGAGAGGCCTGCTTTAAAGCACACAAAAATCAGAATGGCCAAGAACAAAAAGTTGTAAGAAATGTAGCACCTCTTCAAAGGGTGCTCTGGAAAAGTCACACCATATGTAAAGCCCAATAAAGTGAGGAAGAGAGGGCTGTGAAGCAACAGGAGTCTCTGAAGGCAAGTAAATGCACCCTGATCCCGTAAAGTATTTACAGTTCCTGTAATGCTTGTAAAACCATCAATGCAGTATTCTGAATGTTAGTGAAGAGCTAAGTTCCACCTTGATAACTGAGGCCATATCTTTACCATTTCATGTTTTCATGTCTGCTTGAAAACAACTCTAATACTACAATTCTTCCCCTGCACATCATCTAAGGTCTCACCATCAAGTACCAATGTGGCAACTACCACTGAATTATAAGCTTTTTGTACTTATTTAGCAATCAAGAATTAGCACCAAAGAACAAGTGCATCACTCAAATACTTCCAGCAAGGACTGCATGTGCTATTTGGTGCCTGAAACCCCAAATATTAATCCCCAATGTGACCAAAATACAGTTTTTTACTTTACAACCATTAAGGCAGGTAGTCTACAAGAATAAGGGTTCCTTTGGGGACATCAATTTCAAAATTATTCTGGGTAGCAGTGGTCGTTTGAGTTTTCAGAAGTGTTTTATATTGTTCAGTCATTATACAATTCTTTACATCATAGAAAAAGAATACCTACCATTTGACAGCTAAGTTTTGCACCTCACCATTTTTATCTTCCAATAATTTCAAAATCATCTTCACCACCTTTCTTTCACTGTCATCATCCAGCTTGATAGAATCTTTCTGAAGTTCTGTCATCAAGTCATTAGTAGCCATAAACCTGACAAAAGATGTTAGATAATTATTGCTAAAGGGATATGGGTTATTCACAGTGCTCAGGATTCAAGATTCTCCACAATTTGTTATCAAACAAATTACATTTAACATTGAGTTATTGTTGTCTGTTTTGTGATGCAAGTAGCATGTATAAAACAGAAAGGAAGAAAACTGTATTTGAAAATGATAATAACTGAGCTAGGTCATCACCTTTCTCTTATGAGAACAGCTACATATTTTACTTCCAGCATTTACATTATATTCCACGCGATCTCCACAAAGAAAAACAGATACTTTCACAGAGTTTAAGTAGTCCTTTCACAAGCTATGCTGATGTTGTAAAAAACAAGCTTTTTTTTAAACTTTGTTAAAAAAAAAATTGATTTCTGCTCTGAGTTTATTTTAAAACAGTTTTAAGCAAGAAGAAAAATACAGTTTCTCAAACATTCTCCCATAAAATTCACAAAAGCCAAACTTTAATTAATGAAGGGAGAAATAAAAGTTAAGCTTATGTTCCATGTGTTTTTCATTTTCTTGCCTTGTACAGAATAGCTTGTTTACAGACCAGAAAACAGAGCTGATCACATTTACCCAGCCCTCAACAGAGGGTGACACAGTAAAGAACAAAATTAATTCTTGAGAGATCAAGCAAATAAAATCATCTTTCATATAAATTAATTTACTATTTAATAACAGTCAATATCCACCAATAGAAGAACATACTGAAAAATTACTTTCCAAAAACATTGCCTTTATGCCTTCTGTTTATTTTCCTTCTGAAGTCTGTTTCACAATCCATTTTCTTTTGTAAGTTCCCTCTCTTCTCAGAAGCAGCAATACAGATATATTACTCAATTACAAATCCCACAGGCTTCAGTACTGACACCAACCCCCACTCAAAACTCCAAACAAGGGTTTGTAGTTAAACAGTTAAGGGTGACATTTGGACTTCAGGCACATCATCCTCCAGCAGACATCACTTCAGCTCAGGTCATGTTTGGAAGGTTATCTCTGCAGCTTGACATGCCAGATATTACTTTTTACTGAAAACAAAAGCCAAGACTCTGCATAATCTTAATATGCATCACAAATGCCAGATGCCTAACCTCACATAATGGACCTCAACTTGTCCTGTCTTTTAATAATTCCAGTCTAATGGTCTCAAGGTGTTTCTAAGATAAGACCTCACCCCTTTTTCACTCACTCCAACAGTCCCACTGAAGCAAGCCTGCAGTTTGACAGGAACCAGATGTGCACAAAAACAGGCTGGGGATGCAAAGCATCAGCTCTTAAGCATGGTAATGAAAAAGGCTGCTTGGTAAGTAAAGGTAACAGAGAGGACCTAATTTAAAGATATAAATGAAGTCACACAGTACTAGAACACTCAAAAACAGTGTCCAAGTTACTGCTGCATTTACCTCCTTTTCTTAAAAGTTGAATAGCCTCCTCTCACTTCTTTGGCCAATAGCTCCCATTTCCCAGCCTTAGAAGTTCATGTCCACTCATCACCTACCTGTCAGTTCCTGTACTAAGCAGAGCATGCATATCCTCGGTGCACCAGCAGCCTCTGCACTCAACTACAACATGGTTCTCCTGGTAGACTTCTCCACTGAAACATGCATAACAACCCAAACACCACAAAGGGGTGGGGAAACCAGGCAGCTCTAGTGTAAAGCAGCTGGTATTTAGAAATGTAGTTTTAAGTAGTTTCAATGTGACTTTTAGTCACAACTCCCCCTGCCCCTGCCTGCACATCAAACTTCACCTGGTGCAAAGCAGGCAGCGTGTCAGCAGCTCCTCACAGCCTGTACTCAGAGCATTCTCCTGCTGCAGTGAGGACACTCCTTCTCCCACAGCCAGACTGTAAACTGCCTCCTCACCCGACTGCCCATTTTAGAACTTAAGCCCAAGCTTCCGTGTGCACAACACAACCACAAGTATGTCCATCTTCCAAGAAGTACATATTCCAGCTCTGCATGGGACTGGTCATTTTATCCAAAAAAATGAGGATTACGTTTTACAGTAGTCTGCTTACTTGAATGACTGTTTTACACTCTGCTCCCTGGTAGCAACAGGATAACTACACTGTCCCTATTCAAACAGACGTGGTCAAAGAACAAATGCACTTACAATTACTGAAACTAAATACTATTTTATCCATTATGCAAATACACAATACACATAAAGTTTCATAAAATGTTACTCCATAACAGCCAGTTGGTAAAGGTCTATCATCACTCATTTTTTTATGGTTTGTAACGTTAGATTTTAATCTATGTTAAGAAATTTTTTGTTTAATAATTGAGAATTTCAAAGTTGTTCAAAGCTACTAGAACAGAATTTCTGAAGTGTGCTCTACTAAAGGAACTACACAAGAAGTTTCAATTACATACAGCTGGGAGGAAAGAAAGTGTTTGCTACAATTGCACTGGACAGGTATAACCTAGCCCTTCTATACAGAAAGGTTTTAACTCATAAAAATCAGTATTTATCACAAATCCAATGGAACTTACTGTAAATCATCCTCCCCATAAGCACAAAATGTAAATTTCACTTAATCACAGAAACAAATTAGTATGAAAACAGTAAAAAAATCTTGTAACATTTAGAGGAAAAAAGGTTTCAATCTAGTGTCAGAACAATTTAAAGAAATTGGGCAATTTTAGTTTGTCTCTTTTTAGACTAATCAGCATTTTATTTACAAAATTTCTAGTCTGAACTCTGCAGGTAATATAAAGCTATTAAAATTTGAAAGAAGTTGACAGAAAAATCCCATATCAAATTTGTGCCCAGTACTAAAATACTGTCAAAACCTAACAAGATTATTCAAAACCCAGGTCTATCTATCATGACCTCTGTTTTCCTTTAGATTTTAATACATTGAGACTTGTTTGGATGGCATCTACTTTAATCATAAACTAAGCAGTGTGATGCTGCAGCAAAGCAACAAAAAACAAGTGTATTTTATGCCTTTTCCCTGTCTGTATTGATATACTCTCACAGACAAGTAAAACCTTCAAACCTGAATTTCTGGTTGCACTCAATACCAAAACAATGTCATTCTTTTTAACCTAATGCTTTGCCAGAGGTACTGTGTAAATGTATTATCTCTGCTGTTTTTTAACAGTTTACTTGTATTATTTCATTTTCTGATATTTTGCATTTCATCTGCTATTAATTTATTACAAAGCAAGCAAATGGTCCAATGAAAAGTAGTGTTCCTGTGACAGATCCTGAACCGAAAATTAAATCAAGCCCCGTAAGACTTAAGTGGATTTCTCTCTCTGGATGCACAGGGGCAGTACCAAACTACATGAGGAGCACAAAACCCCACTGTCTAAAAGACACAGCATCCAGAAGGATGTGACCTGAGGATCACAGAATTGTCTGGGTTGGAAAGGAGCTCCGCATATCACTCAGTCCAATTGCTCTGCAAAGACAGGGTCCCCTAGAGCAGGTAACACAGGAACAGGTCCAGGTGGGGTTTTAAAGTCACCAGAGAGGGTGACCCCATCACCTCCCTGGGCAGCCTGTTCCAGTGCTCTGCCACCCTCAGTGTAACAAAGCTCTTCCTCACGTTGAGATGAAACTCACTGTGGTTTAATTTATGGGCAGTCCTCTGAGTCCTGTCACTGGGCACCACTGAAAAGCGCCTGGCACCATCCTCTTGGCACCCACCTTTGAAATAACTATATGTCTTAATGAGGTGCCTTTGAAATAACTGTATGCATTAACGAGGTCCCCTCTCTTCTCTAGACTAAACACACCCAGCTCCCTCAGTCTCTCCTCATAAGGGAGATGCTCCAGTCCCTTTATCACCGTGGCCCTCCACTACACCATCTTGAGTCTGCCGTGCTGGCTATCCCTTCCTGCTTCTATTCGTAGAACCACAGGATCCATGTTTTTTGAAGCTGGGAAGAGACGAGGGAGGTCACCTCATCCGACCTCTGCTGCTCAAGGGAGGGTCAGCGACAGCTGGTTACTCAGGGCTTCGTCCATTCAGCTTCTGAGCATCTGCGAGCTCGGGAATTCAGACCTCCACCCTCGCCTGTCCTCACGCGAGTCAGCAAACCTGGCGGCCGCTCGGCTTCTCCCGGCTGCTGGACATCTCTGCCCACGACGCGTGAAGGCCGCGGCGGTGCCCGCACCGCCGCGCCCCGTCCTTCACGAGCAGCGAGGAACCGAGTTCCTTCACGGGGAACTTTTCTTCCCGAGGAGGGGGGGGATCCCCTCACGGGAACTTTCTTCGCGCCCAGCCTCGCAGCGGCGGCGAGGAGAAGCCCGGGCCCGCGGCACC
>JAYDZK010000056.1:33008310-33033904 GCA_034509185.1 Euphonia xanthogaster | reverse complement strand
ATTTATTATTAACCTATTCATATAAATCTTGGATTAGTAACCTAGATAGCAAGGTATAGCCTAAGTTTAGGAGAACTTTGCTATGGGATATGTTTGAACATGTCAGAGCCACCATTAGGATTTTTAACCCTCTGGGTTTGTAAAATTTCTCTTCGTAATAAATATGTATTAAACTGAGGACTGCCAAGTATAGGTGGCTTATCTGTGAATTTATGTATCTGAGAGGCAAATATGAAAGAAAGTATCAAAAGAAGCAAGACTGCAAGTCAAGAGTCTCATATGTCTCATGTGCATTATTCAAGCAAGAGAGGCCTCCCAAACAAAAACATCTACAATTAGTTATAATATTTTTGAAATCATTACATGCCAGGAAGAAAAACATACATAAATTTTTAACAATCAAATTTAAATAACATGATTAACTTTCAAAACAGGCTTAAGAAATGCCTTCCAATATTTTGTTATGTCTTGGGGGGTTAATGATGCCAGTAGCTCTCACTGAGAGATCTGGTATTTTTTAATAACTTCCATCACAAAAGTCAACCCACATGCTACAGTCTGATGCAGAGGAATGATATTTCCAGAACAAAAATAGTTTTCCAAAACTTCTTGGTCTTTGCATTTATTGGAAATTGAGTCATATTGCTTATGTCAGAGACATCTCCTGTGTGTCACAGTCAAGGTGACTTATATGATTTTTAATTTTTTTACCTCTTTTGTGGTACTGGCACTGTAAAGATGTCATTTTATCTCTGTATTCGGATATAATGGTACTAGATCTGGGCTTTGTTCTGTTATCATCTTGTAGAGGCCAAAATTAGCCATTTTTCTAAGATTTTTGCATTACTAGCCAATTCTTCAGAGAGACTGGAACAAATATATTTTAGAAGCAATGTCATTTGGAAGGACGAGATACAGAGAGACAATTGTCTGCTCACATATTGCAAGACGAAGATGATTTTGTCTCCCAACGATTTGTAAGAGTGTCCTTGAAGTCCATTGCTACCGTGTTTCTGGAGGCAGTTCTTTCTGTAACAATAGAAAAAAATCTGCTTCTTTGTTTTCCCTTACCTGATGTTATCATTTACTCCAGCATGTAGTCAGTGTGAAAAAGCTGCTCTGATGGCATTTTGCAGTTACTTTGCCCTACTGTGAACAGTGACATCCTGTGCAGCTGTGATGGACACAGGTGGAAGTAATGTGCAGTTTTGCAGCCTTATCTTCCATCAGGAGGTCATCAAAGAGTGTGCCCAGATAGAACTACTGTCAGATGTAGTGTCCCTCAACTCTCTCTTGAAACCTATTCTGCCGAGATCCAGAGAACCAGATGGAACAACACCTACTGTATTCTGCCAGTCTTGTGTGTGGCCAAGTTTTTTTCTTGTGAGATACAGATTTATTCCACGAATAAACCACATAAGCTTATTGTTCTCAGGTCCTTGACATGTGTTGCTTTCATTCTTGTCCACTCTGCTGTTCTACGTGGTGTTAACAGGGTCATTCTGAGAACCCATCAAAGGCTGAGAATAGTGTGAGATTTGTATTATGTTAAATTTACACAGCATGAGCAGCTGGGACTAAAAGAGAATTTTCATTACTCCTCAGCAGTGTATAGTCTGAGGCATCTAGATGAGAAGCTTTGATACCATCCTGAAGGAATAGTTTGTATGTGCTTCAAGGTCAGCATGTGAATACAGATATTTTATTTCAGTTGAAACATCCCGTTTTAGCCAATGTTCATGAGCAAGACATTACTAGAAGAAGAATACTAGAAGAAGAATACTTACAGGAGTAATTTTTTTTCCTGTTCAGTACTATTTGTCCACAACTTCAAATTTGTCCACAAAGGATGCAAAGGTGTTTTTGTTTTTTTCTTCAAGAAGCCAACTCCAAAATTATATTTCCTTGAGATGATTCATCTGGTGGTGCAGTAGTGCCCCTGCAAGGCAGTCAGAGGAGGTTGGCAGTGGTCCATGGTATTTCAGGCTTCAGTGAATTGTGGAACATGGTTGGCTTGTGTGAGCCATCTTGGTTGATTCAAGGCTGGTTTAAACACAACGAAGCACTTCAGCACATTGCTGAATTTTAAACCAGAGTGGTGTCTTATGGCTTCACATCTGCTCATACACTGTGTTGGGAGAAAGGTGTTACTGTGTATGGCAGGTATATCGAGCAGGGAGAAAATCTTTATCACTATATAAGTTCTGAGGCTCAGGTCCTTCCTTAGTTCCTGTATTTAATTCAGATATCAGGAAAAAAAATAGATTTTGTAATTTCCTTAATGAATGCCCAGCTTGTCGAAGTTCTTAGCTCAAATTAGCACTTTACAAGATGAATCCCATTTTCAGCATCAAGCAGGATAAAACCCTGACACATTTGCAAAACCAAGTGAAGTCTGAGATGGCAAAAACATTTCCAGAACTCTGGAAAGTAATCGAAGGCAGCATTAAATCTACTTGGTTCTCTTCCATTACCAACCACCCGGGTGTCCAGATAGGTAATTCAGAACAAATGTGTTCCTTTGAGTGATTGGAAACAACCGGAATGAAAATCCATTTTCACATAAATTGCTAAACACTGACCAAAGGAACAAATATGATGCTGAAGCATGTTCTAATCTGGGGACGTGTAGAAGTCTGTCTATCGATCTGTCTGTCTGTCTATCTCTTTCAAGATAAAGCACTGGGTCATATATGATCCACTGTTGGAAGACAGAAGGCAAAAGAGCTGCATGTCACAATTGTTTCTGCATTTCCCACCAACTAAAATATTTCCTGTAAAATTGTCGTCTTTGAGATTTCTGCCTTAAGATAACTTTTGCATCTGCTGTTCAAAGATTAACTTGCATCCGTTGAAAAGAAACTGCTATTTGGGGTCAAATGATATTTTTTATTTATTTGTGCAGCTAGGACTACTGAATTAGGAAATCTTGTTCTTCATTTTGAGCTTTACTGTGGATCTTCATAATAAGATATTTTTTTGAGACAGTGAAAACACTGAGGCTCTCAGTTTTATAGCAGGAAATAAAAGAAAAAAGGACATAATTTCTTTCTGGATTTCTCTACAGTAATATATCTGTATTATTAATACTCCAGTTGTGTAAGTAATTCTATGCTCATCAAAAGATCACTCAGGTACCAGAAAAAGTTATAGATTTTCATTATTAACTACTTGATTCTTCTTCTGTCATCCCTGGTAAGTACTTTCCTCTGTGCCATTGTCACACCTTTGAATGACTTTGTTGTCAAAGTAATCTTTATGCCAAGCACCGATTCAGTGTCCTTGATGTGTGCAGAATATGGCATAAGAGCAATATGAAAGTAAGAGCAGTGTCTGCTTCTTTAAAAATAAGCTTTATGTATGGAGATGTTCCCAATGTACAGTCTTTAAGAATTTTTGCAAAAAACTTACAATGTGGTTACTCCTCATGCAAAATAATATTCCTCCAGAAAAGTTATTTGATGACAGCTATAGTTCCTTATTTTTGCACAGGTCTTTGTGCAGTTATTCTAGAATAACTTCTTTATGTGCACAAGCTCAGTAACAATCAATATTAGTAAACTAGAGTTATCTACATTCACTGTTTTTAATACAAAAAAGCTGAACAGTCAGCGCTTGACAAAGAAGCAGAGGAGTAATGGCTGAAAATACACCACTGTTTTTAACCAACTGGTATGAATTGCTCACTCCCTCTGTGTTGTCCCCTAAATGTTGCTTTCTTTTTTGACAAGATCATTTACTCAAGCTGCCTCTTTTGGTGACTCTATGGACCACAACAGTTTGTGGTCCATAGAGTCACCAAACCCCAAGTTTTCATCGTTTTTCGATGAAATCTGTCAGGGATAAAAATTCCTATGTAGACAGAATCAGGTGATGATGCAAAATGGGAGCTAGTAATTCCGTCTTCTATGCTCTTAGATCTTGTAGTGTTGGTATACATTCATGGTTACTTCCAACTGAAATCTATCTCATGCCTATTTATTTTGTTTATCAACAGTTCCCAGGACAAACTAGTGTAAGAGGTTTAAAATGCATTTACTGTTGTCCACGTCTCGTCTTAATAGATGTTATAATTTATGCTAAATATGAATGCCTAAAGGGCAAGACTGCATTTCTAGGAATTGGAGCAAAATAGGGCTTAAGCAAAAAAAATATTCTCTGACAGGGTTATCAAGTGGTATAAAATTGTCCAGGGTTTTAGCAGTGATTAAGGAATGCAAATGAAGTGCAAAAGAAATGCATGTTGTCCTGAGTGCTGAATGATATCAAGAACTAATGGAGCAATCAGCCCCTTTTATCCAAAGAGTCATTTTACAGTAGAGGGAGACAAATGTAATCACAACCCATAATGTGATGATGGAAGATACAGTGAGAGTGATAGTCCTTTAAAGTTCACATTACATTTTTCACTAAAGATCAACAAGTTCAACAGTAGCTGAAGTCAGATTTCTTTAGGCAGTTATTGTTTCAGCTGTCATTACCTCTTCGTTACTTGCCATCAATGAAAGTTTTCAAGCAGCAGATCCAGTCTTTGGCTTAGCTGTGCTCAACTGATGCACCAAAACACACTCAGAAAGGAAATACTGCAAGATTATTTGATACACAGTGAGTTAAACATGAGGAAGAATTAAAGGAAATATTAAAAACAGTGTGCACTGAATCACAAAAAGGAAATAATTTATTTTTGCTAATAGGGCTACATAAAAGTAAAAACAAAGCAGTGGACATGCTTCAGGTCCAATTGATGCTGACAGAATTAAGGTTCCTGATATTTAAGATTGAGTCACACTGTGTGGCAGTCATGGTAGATTTTCTCTTTGCTATAAAAAACCCTTGTGATTCCAATAATAAAAAGAGTTTCACTCAGATTCTGTAGCTTAATTCTTTTCCCTTCAAACCAAACCCGAGGAGCTGATGGCACAGAAGATAGGGGAATTATATATCACATCAGTGCAGAATGATCTAATTTGCTCTGATGCAAAAGTCCTAAAGAAATATGCTGCTGAGGCGATCCAATCAGACAGGGGTTCTTCTTTTCCTGTTCTAGTTTAGAAAGCAAAAAAACTGATCTGAAAACTGAAGCTATGCCCTCCAGAGAGTCACCTTATCATAGAATCAGTCACACATGAAATGCATAAATCTTTCAGGGAAAGTAGACATCAAATCCAGCCTGGTGGTGTTATCGTCATTTTAGAGCTTCAGTAATGATATTCCAGAGAAATTTATAATGAACCCACAAAAAGAAAGAAGTCTGGAAAATTCACTTTCATTTCATACATGAATTAAAACAGCAGCTCCCAGACTGAGATAGTTCTCTCTAATCATAGTAAGCAAACCTACGCCTAAAGAACTGTCAAAATGATCTTGCTAACATAAGTAGAGTGTACCAGAATGTCTTCAGAGTTTATTTAGCCGAATGCAAAGGTACTGAAGTGTGATGTCTTTTTCTGCTACTAATAATATAACCAAGTATGATGCAGTGTGCTCACAATTGTTCTCTTTTGTATCTAGGGTGGCAATTCAAATCCTGAAACAAGTGAAGACAGTGAAGTCTGTTGCCATATCTGCCCTAAGGGAATTGGTCAGAGTTCCTGGTGAACTGGTATTAATCACATACAAAATGTTTTGTGTAAATTGTTGCCCTCTTAATCCTCAAAGAAAGAAATAATATAGACTGAATCAGGCAGGAAGAACAAAATTCTCACTAGTTCTGTAGGTTGTTCCCCTTTGGGCAACAGATTTACATTGAGGAAATGAGCCAGGAACAGCAAAAGAAATCTTGTAACGCTTCCCACCTACATCTTCTGGTACCATCTTATGCTTAGCCAAACTTGGTCAATTTCATTTCGAAATTCTTCATGAAAGGCATTTTCAGGTCTGCATCGAGCCACTAAATGACAGCTAGAAAAATAACCAACAGCAACTAAGGAAGTTAAAGTAACTTTTTTTTTTTTTTAACTGAAGAGAACACATTTCAGATTTGCATTTTACTCATTCTCTCTCAGTAGTAATTTATTCTTTAGTCTTGTGCAACAGGTCATTAACCTGCTTAACAACCCTAAACTTCGATGTTTTCCTTTTAGACAACTGTAGTGAAAATACCAAATCTTTCTTTCACTTCATTTTCTTTGATAGTTTACAGGAATGCATGAACTGGGATTTTTCTTTCACCGTGGCAAACAGTTTAGCTGTTAACTGCATGGGATCCAGATTTGGGACCGTATGTCTGTGCACAGTCTTTTTATCTGCTGAGTCCGATTATATTCAGATCAATATTATCTAATGGCTGTTATCACTGGTAGGATATTTCAAGGATATTTCAACTTCCACCACCATTTGACAGTAGGCAGAAGGTATCACTGCAAAGTTATTTGGTCATCTTGATCTTCTTTTTTCTAATCAGAAACGAAACAAGATGAACATCCTTGAGAGGATAATTTAAATTTTTCATCCACATCCCACATATTTTACCTGCACCAAAAGGCACATGGCTGTTTAAACCACAAATCACGTGAAGAAAGCAGAAGCTAGAGCTATTCCTGAAAGCATAGTGGCAGTTCAAACCCCCTCCTGAGTCTTGCCTCTCTCTCATTTGAATTGGTGGACAGAAGTTGCTATTCTAAAGTTATGTTTAGATTTCCTATGTTTCCTTTGATGTGTTCAGTCTTGTTCTCACCCATATCGATGTTCTTTTCCAATGCATAACCTGGAGGCAAAGGCCAAAACCTCTCTAGCTTAGAAGCAAATGTATTACTTGTTTTTCTTGAAGGATTATAAAAGCCCATCATGTCTCTGCCAGAGATGTTCACTGAGAGAGACACCAGCCAATATGTTGTTCCAGGATTAATTAAAGAGTTTGTCTGCCAGACATTCTTTAAGTCTGCTATTTCTCGTTTTATTTTTACTTTTTGGCATGTAATAGTATTTCCATACTTATTAAATCCTGACTGATAATTACATGCAAAAGAGCAATTAGCAGCAGACAATTTAGTGGCAAAGAATTTATAATTTGAACTGTTTACCATTCAGAGATGACTGAAAGTGATATCAACTGCATCAAATGAAACTTCATCAGTGATATTGTTCCAGTGGAGGTTCCACCTGGAGTGCTCTCTCTTTCTTCAGTCTATCTTTGCATTAAGCATAAAATCAAACCTGTGAGTAGACAGTTACTGGAATATCCTGCAGAATATCAGGTGTTTCCTAGAATCAAAACCTCATTTCATTGTTCAGCACTGTGTGTGTCAAGGGACCTCTCCATGTGCTGCCTCCTGTTCTTATTAGAAAGCCTGAGTGTCATGAGTTAGCATAAATGAAATTTCCCGGTCAAAGAATCCCTGACTGAGTGATTGAGATCTACAGAGGTTTTCTCTGCTTGTTTTCTATACTTATTTTAATAGAAGCTTTACTTTTCTGTCTGTGGGAGCATAGGTTCTGTGTTCCAAAAATAATGGTGCCATTTAAAGCACAATCACTAGGCCAGCGAATGCAGAACCCTTATCAATCAGTTCATATCTGAAAAAAGGAAAAGATTTGATGATTAGTAAAAAAAGCTTATTCTGAATGAGATGTTGAGGGCAAGGATTTGAGCACCTCTCTGATCATGAGCTAAGCAGGAACCAAAATGTCTCACCATTCTGACAGCCCTTTGAGCTTGAAGTGTTTCAGTCCATTTATGTATGGGCAAGAATATGCACAGGCATTACCAGTTTTATAGGAATAATTATCAGCTGTCTCTGGTTCTTCTGACACTTGTCAGAGAAAAGATTTGAAAATAGTGCTGGATAACCAAAAAGAAGAAGAATGTCTGGAAAAGAGAAGACACCCCCTCCCCTCAGACTTAGAGACTTGATCTCTTTCTAGTATTTGCATGCTTTAGTCTGTTGTTCTTTTTCCTGAAGTTACACTGCACTCCAGTTTATACTGAAGTTATCCAAGATTGCTTCTCCTGTGTAAACCTTGCTTTCAATTGTCACTTTTTATGGTCAGCCATCCCATAAGAAACTGCAGAGAAAACTCAGTACATTTATGATTCGTCATCTCAAAGGAATTTGGGACCAGTTTATTAAGTAATACTAAGAAAGAAAAAGCTGAGATGAGGACCCAAGTTCATAGATCCCTTTAAGATGGGCAGGTAGCAGAGTATAGTTGTGTCAGTTTTCATGCCCTTGAACCTCTAAAAAGCCATTATGATGGGTTGTCCCAGGCTGGATGCTAGGTGCCCACCAAAGCCATTCTATCACACCCCTTCTGAGCGGGGCAGGAGAGAGAAAATGCTAGGAAAGTCTGTTTGGTTGAGATAAGAACAGGGAGAGATCACTCACCAGTTACTGTGACAGGCGATACAGACTAAACTTGAAGACATCAGTCTAATTTGTTACCAATCAAATTCAAGTAGGATAATGATAAATAAAACCTAATCTTAAAATACGTTCCACACCTCCCCCTCTTTCCCAGACTCAAGTTGACTCACACATTTTCTATTCCTCCCTGAAGCAGCACAGCAGAAAGGGGAACGGGGGCTGTGGTAGTTCACCTCGTGTTGTCTCTGCTGCTGCTTCCTTCTCGGGGGGAGGATACCTTACACCCTTCCCCTATTCCAGTGTGGGTCCTCCCCACGTGAGATCCTCCACAAGCTTCTCCAATGTGAGTCCTTCCCACAGGCTGCAGTTCTTCACAAATGGCTCAAGCATGGGTCCCTTCCATGCGGTGCTGTCCTTCACAGGGAGACTGCTCCAGCACTGGTCTCCCATAGGATTACAAGACCTGCCAGCAAGACTCTCTCCATGGGGCCACAGGTCCTGCCAGGGCCCCTCTCCAGTATGGGCTTCCCACGGGGTCACAGCCTCCTTCCAGAATCCCCCTGCTCTGGCATGGAGTCCTCCATGGTCTGCAGGGGGACAGCCTGTCTCACCATAGTCTGCACTACAAGTTGCAGAGGAATCTCTGCTCCAACACCTGGAGCACCTCCTGCCCCTGCTGCACTAACCTTGGTGCCTGCAGATCTGTTGCTTTCACGTATTCTCACTCCTCTCTTCCAGCTGCCTCTGTGCAGGATTTTTTCCCCCTTCCTAAATCAGTTATCCCAGAGGCACTTGCGACTGTCACTGATGGGCTCAGCCTTGACCAGTGGAGGGTCCATCCTGGATCTGTCTGGCATTGCCTGTTGGACATGGTGACAGCTTCTCACCCCTGTAGCCCCTTGGCTACCAAATCCTTGCCACACAAACCCAACACAGTCATGTAGATCTTAGGTCTCTATGTTGACCTGGAGACTTGCAGTGGCAATAGCCCCCTTTCAAATACTAGTTTAAGGCTCATACAAAAGGGAGTCTGCTATCTACTGGTGAATGTTTCCTTCCTGATTCACCTACTATGTGTTTCCAACCTAATTATTGACCTAATCAAAACTCATTTAGCTTGTGAGAGCTGGTGTGACTGCAGACTGGCAGGTATGATTTGGAATGTTTCAGAACTCAGCAGAGGAAAACATTTCCACTTTGTATTGCAAACATCCAACCCTGAGCATGCATTTTGATTCATTACAAAAAGGCACACTGATGCTCTTAATAGGAAAGCAGAGGGGATCAGTTTTGAGGCTGTGTTATTTTTTATATTTATTTGCATGTGTAAGTAATGTGTAACTTCTTCGATCTAACTGACATAACAGGAAACTCTCGTTTGCTTTACAGTTGAAGGGTAAGTGTAATGAAAAGCATCCTTTAGCATCTATCATGAATATACACAACTGTGGCTCCATAGTGACCTTTCAAGCCAAAATCAGAGAGCCTGGGAAAGCTTTGGTATGGATATATTTGTTGCATCAAAGTCCTTGGGGCCATTGCCTACATTGTACTTACCAGCTGTTTTAGAGCACCGCAAGAGTTTGTAGCCTCCACATCTATGATTTATTGCAGAATGATAACTGCATTATACTTGGTTTAATTCCTCTGAAATCAATGTTCACTTTTACTTTGCTAACCCTAAGTTAAAACAGATAAATCCAGCAAACTATTAAGACAATATTGTTTTTAAGACAAAGGGTGTGTTTCTTTAATAAAATAAGAGACAACCATGCAATAAGGCATTAAAACATTTACACCTACAAAAAGGCAAGTAAGCATAGTTAGCCAGGCAATATTACTTAATTATATTGTGATAGAGTCTGCTGCTCTACTGGATGGAGGGCTCTTTATGGAGGACATCCTCATCCATAAAAAAAACCAATTCCATTTGCATAAACAAAAAAGGCACAAAACTTTTCAAAATAACAGAGGATTATTCAGGCATTGAGTTGTTATAACTCCTCTGTCCTCGTCTGGGAAAAAAACCAGTCTTGATGGTAGATTGCAGGAGTCCATCTGGTCGGGAGGGGTGTGGTGTGCGTACCGGTCCTTTCCCCTTTAGTGGAGAGATGTCTGTCTTTCCACAGAGCCTATTCTTGCCTGCCCGGCTGCCTGCGCATTAATAACAGGGAACAGAATCCATTCAGTGATTGATACCAGCTTATGCTAAACAATTTCCCCTCCTGTTTCCAATAAACATGGCTGTTCAAATAGATTATAGTGTCTCAGAGCGTTCACATCCCCTCCAATCCCCCTCCCCTCTTTCCCCCTCCCGCCTTAGATGTCCTTTAGCTGCTCTTTTGTGATGGTAATGAAGCTAAACAGCATTTCAAAGAGGGCTTTGATTAGCATGATAACCATGTAGTGGCTTGATGGGCAGCATGGAATGGTTGTCTAGCCTTCCAGCACCAACAGCTTCGAAGAGAAGTTACGCAACTTGTTAAAATGCATGCATGGAAGTAGATATGAATGTATGTGTGTTTGCATTCACATAAATGAGGTATCAATAAAACCTGACAAGGTCTATTCATTGATACTCCCTGTTGGAACAGCGGTTTCTTGATGCACTGGCTAATTGCAGCAATTTGCCAAAACTTGCCTGGGTAATCCTTTTGCATTTAAAGAGGGAACAGGAGGTGGAACTGCAGTAGAGCTCAGTAATTACTCATCATGTACAGCACCACCACATTGCTGCTTCTCAAGCCACTGGGAATTGCTAGAGGTTGAGCTTCTGGAAATGACATACAGCAGAAAGACTTCAGAAAAAAGTCCATGTTTCAAGACCTATGTAACAGTGTCAACATGCACACTGAGGGCTGAAACTAAAATGCCATGGCACCACTATAATATAGTCTCCCAAATCAGATCATTTAGGTCAAGAGTTTATGCTGAGAGAATGCCCGTCATCCCTTGTGATGTTTATTCCTTTTTCTGAAAATTAAGTGCAAGACCAAAGTTTGTTCCTGGACTGGTGTTATCTGGCATGCATTATGGTTCTAAAGGGTTAGAGCCACGCAATGGGATGGGGTGAGCAGAAGCCCGTTTGCTCTTTCACAGTTGTTAGACTTTATGGGACATTACTGACTCCTCTGGTTTCATTTGTTTTTGAGTTTCAGCTTTCAGCCTCCCCGTCGTAATTATTTAGAGCATGACCATGGAAAACTGCCTTAATTGAAAGAATGTTTCCTCTAGATTTCTTTTCTACAATGTTTGTATGTATTTTGGCAGCCCTTCAGGATGCTATATGTTAAGCAAGTAGGTGACAAGTGACATCTTGGTAGTCTGCAAATACTTAAATTTCAGAACATGAAGAAGCTTCATGTAATTTATACCAGCAACCTCTTTCTGCATCCAAACAGAAAGTAAGAGAAGGTACATTGCAGAGGCAACAGATTAATTCAGCGTCATCATGAAGCTGATCACTATGACAGAAAGCAGACTGTCACCTCTGTAAGTGTACTCAGAACTGGCAGCTGTGGTTACTAAAGAATATCAAAAAGCCTTACGAAGAGGTTTTTCTGCTTTAACTCTAGAAATACAAACAGCATGAATCCAATATACACTTTGGTATAATGTGTATGGGTTTAGGCAAATATTAACTCAAGCCAACAAAAGCATCCCAAGGAGTTATTTGGAACAGAGAAGAAAACAGTGAGTAGCTGATGCTGCTGTGTAAATTTTGAATGTGGAGGGCCCTGTGTTAACAGCTGGATGATCATGGGGGACTGAGTTCCTGGGGAGCAGCTCTGTGAGAAAGGGCTGGGACTCGTGGCTAGACAGCAAGATGAAACATGAGTCAACATCATGCCATGTGTGGTGGGGATGGCTGGGAGCATGCCCAGCTGTGTCAGTAGGAGCAATATGGCCAAGAGATTATCACCCTTCTTCAGTGCTCATTAGAGCACAGCTGGAATTCTGCATCCGGTTTTGGGCCCTGCAGTACAAGAAGGTCATCAATAAATTGGAGTGAATTCAGTGAAGGGCTACCCTTGATGGTCAAATCTGGGACACTTGCCCTGAGGCACCAGGGAATGAATCTTCAGTCTGGGGAAGGGATGGCTCTGGGGGAACCTGACAGCAGTACCTACTAACCAGTACTAAGTAGCACCTATCAAAGAGCACCCCTGCCTTACTGAGAAGCTGGAACCAGGGTCCTCCTGGCAGTGGCATGGCAGCAAGACAAAGGACAATGGCCATGAAGAGCTGAATGGCAGATATGACTGGGTATAAAGGAAAATATTTTGCCAATGAAACAAAAAAAAATATTGGAACAAGGAGGTTTTCACTGCCTAGCTGGATAAAGCCCTGAACAACTTAATCTGACCTCATGGCTGACTCTGTTTTGAGCAGGAGGCTGGACTACAGCCATCCTGAGGTCCCTTCCAGCCTGAATTACCCAGGGATCCTGTTTTTCACGCAACTCATAGCAAAGCTGTACAACTTTGCTGCAGGATGCTGCAGACACTGTGGGTGTCAATTCAGGTTTCAGACACTGGCCAGGGTCACCAAAGGGAAATGCACTGATGCTTTGGGTCTGAACCCCAAACAAGCACATGGAGAATGGGAAATGTTCAGAGGAAATACTGTTGGCTTGCTATAATCTCATATTCTTCCTTGTGCAGCTGCTTATGGCCACTGTCTGAGTTGGGACTGACTGTCCATTTCCCAAACCAGTACAGCTCTTTTTGTCTTTTTATTGCTATAAAAGACATCATCAGCATGATCTACTGTTTCAAACCTAAAATTTTGCAGAGATTTTAATTACAGGGAAGTGGAGCTTTTAGAACGTCATCCCTACCCTTGGAAGGAATAGTAGAATAATGACGCTTTTCAGACTACATTTTTTTCCAGTCAATTTTCATAATAACAGTATTTGGGGGAAATTGAAGATTGTAGCATATTACCAAAAAGTACCAGAAATGTTGTAGAGTGATCTATTTTTATTTAATTTTTTTTTTTTACTTTTTCTGAAGTTCAACAAGTTCATTGCAATCTGCCTTTCAAGGTCATCCATCTGAATCAATGATCTTAGCTCAACCAGTTCTGATTTTTTGAATAAAATTGTAATTACCATCCTTTTAAGCACCAGCTGTTCTATTGAAACATGATACTGGTGGTGTACTCAGTCCTGGTGGAAAAATATCTGTGAGCTGCTCTTCACTGAAGCCTCAGAGCTGATTGCAAGAAGCATTTATAGTCACAGAATTAAAGGGGCCACAACCAGATCCTTTATGGATACTGTCCCTTCTCCTTTTGTGCATTACCCTGTTCAAACATACATTTGAACTTCTAATGTACTTGTTCCTTATAAAATAAAGAGAAAAGGGAAAGTACAATATCATGCTGTGGAATGTGCAAAGGAATAATCTATGAGCTTGTCCACATGATGAACCATATGAGAGCAATGCACAGAACAGAAACATTTTGAGGAAATGTTTCTCTGCCATTCTTTAGCAGAACCCATTTTTTAGCAGTGTGTTTATCAACACAGTCTTTGTCTTTTTAGCAGTCTTTATCAACAGGCAAGCAAGGCTAACAATTTCAGAGGAAGTCTATAATCTATGTACAGTAGGCTACTGTACCAAAGAAGAAATCAGTGATGAAAAGAGAAGCAGAAGAAGTGCTTTTCTAGCAGGATTTGCAGGAGGATTGAAAGGCTGATTGGCACAGGAAGTGGCATGGGAAAATAAAAGCAAGAGGTAGAATTTGTCTTGGCAGGAAAGTGATGTTCTACTATTAGAAATGCCTGCAGGCCAAAAAGAAAAAAAAAATCCTGTGCTGAGATTTAAAAAGGATTTTCCAGCTGCTTTAAAGCTCAGATCCTATACTAAATATCTTCCTAAAGCACATAGAATTTGGGAAGTACAGAAGCTTTTGGTCATGTTCAGAGAAGCCGGAGACCAGTGAGTATTTCTCCTTTCAGACTGGGATAGTGACAGTTTCTGTGCAGACAGGCAAGATGCAAGGAGCAGCCAGGCACTGGGGTGCTCCTGCCAACTGCTGCATCCCTGCCTTCCCTCCTTTCCCTGAAAGAATTTTCCTTTACATATTATATTGTAGTGTATTTTCCTTTTTTTTCCCCTTCTATTTTTATAAGAAATGAGAATGGTGGTACTTCAGCAACATGTCTGAACAACAGCTCCTGCCAGGTCAGGGTGCTACCAGAGGGCACTTGGGCCTGAGGACGCAGGGGAGGGAATTTGCCTTGTCAGCCACAAAATCTGAAGCATTGCAGTACTGCTGACTGATTAGGCATTGCTATATTTTTCTCTATTAATTATATGGCCTTTCTCTTTCCAAAGCCAGGAAAATGTCCACGCTGGCAGAAGGACACTCATCCCTCTGCAGTGTGCTATCAGGAATCAGAGTGCCTGGCAAGCGGCTGCTCTCTGTAAGTCTTTCCCTTACACAACAGACCTTGAGCAGTATTCCTGTGCTCAGTGCTCCTGACCATTAACTCATAAGGCCCCAGTTCAAGAAGGCCTTAATGCATATAATGGCGTATCTCTTTTCCTAAAGATTGCCCATAGCATGCAACCATTATCCCTAAACTGGGCCTGAAGAAGTATTTCTTCCTGAGTCAGAGATAAGTAAATATCTGGAATGAAAAGGCAGTACACAAGGAACAGTGAAGGAATACAATACTAAGCTTTTTCTTATTTATTTAACAGAAATAAACACAGAAAAGGAGAAGAGCAATACCAAGAGCATATTGAAAATACCAGTACAATTGAATGGACATAACAAGATTATTTCATTTGTGACATCCCTGTTGTATCCCTGTGTATCCCCTCATTGCAGATATTTGGCGTGGGAATTATATTTTATTGCTTTTGTGTACAGCAGCTTTTGCCAGAGTTGTTCTTCATCTCATGCCGGATCTTTAGACAGTGCTGAAGGACAGGTGATAATAACTAGTAACAAGTATGGAGGGCTCTTGTAATCATTCTATGTTTCTGAAAAGTAATGAGGGGAAAATCAGAATGACCACATGTATTAATAAAAAAGACTTGCTGACTAGAGAGCTCAAATTATTTCATTTAAGGTAATATGAAAGATTGAGACTATATCTTTCTTTTAGAGATGCTCATTTTGTGACTTCTTTGATATTTGCTCTTGCTTTAAACAGTATATTCTTTTATCTTGATAATTGAGGTTGAGTGGAGAGTCTTTTATTTTGAGGTATGTAACTCATCACATCTCCAGATGGAGCCACTGCAAATAGTCTTAGCACTTCCAGTTCCTACTTCTCACTGTGCTGGTCTTCTGCTAGCCAACACGAGGTCATTTTGTCTTAATATTTCATTGAATTGGTGTATTAGTAATACATCAAAGATGATGCCTTAATGAAATGCAGCCGCTGGATATAGTCACAGCATTTGAAAGCAATGTCAGGAAAAAAAGGTTGTTTACTCTGCATGGGAAGGGAGGGCTGATGATATTTGATCTCCCGGAAGCTGGAGGCTCCAGCTCTGCAGTAGGTGAAATAGACAATATACATTTGGTGTTATGTGAATTTTAGAGCTGGTGACAGACATGTAATCTCAGTCAGCCGGCAGAGATTCACAGAGCAGGCAGAGGCTGCTGCAACCAAGTAAGCTTCCATATGCTGCCTTGTCTCAAAACTAATCTGGAAAGCAGTCAGAAAATACTTTGTCATACCATGGCAAATTCTTGGCTTCGTAGCCAAATGTCCTGCTGGGGTTTGTGACCAGCATCAAACACGTGGTACTTGCGTTTCTCGCCTGGGTGCTGGGCTGAGAGCACTCAACTCATCCTGTCCAGAGCGAGGGGTGGTCTTCTGGGCTTGGCAGTCCTTGGCCACTGGTGACTAGTGGCACATGTTAGAAGCAGATTTCAAGGTGAAGGATCTGCATATACCACTACCTGTGCTCCAGGCTATCCGTGTTTTCTTAGAACACAAAAGTACAGAAAAACAAAGACTCCAAATTGACAGTGGATGTTTCATTAACTTCTTCTATCAGTGTGATATTTTCTTCTTATGAAGACATTATTTGTTTGCAGGTGACCACTGCTTTTCTTTTTCCTCTGCGAGATTATCATTTTAGAGAAACCAAAAGGGGTTCCTGTAAGCTTTTATGACAAATGATGGTTACAGGAGCCCTGTGCTTTGTTTCTCCTTGAACAGATTTCATTCTTTTATTAAGCTTTGTTCCTCCTGGTCATTTGATATCTGAATGTGTTTATCTCTGAAAGAACCTCACAGAGATATCTTGAAAAACTCTTTTTCTCTAGAGGCCAGTGGTATAGTTTATATATTACTTACAGATGCAATAAACAAAACCTTTTCTCAACTGCAGTCTCTTAAGGTTGCAGAATAACTGATCAGGCTGTTGGCTCAATTTGCTGCCGGATCATTTAGTTGATAAGGTGAATCCTGACTCAGTCGGATTTTCTGTGGTGGATCAATCAAGTGATGGAAGCTGAATATTGCATTTTCTCACCTTATGATAATCAGGAAAAGCATCAGCATCAGTAGACATCTATTTTGGCAGGTAGTTTAAGCTCTAAATGTGATTTTTATCAGCAACTAATATCCATTAAAAATAACTGCATTTTGGAATGACAGCAATTATGTGCACTCTGCTGTTGTGTGAATAGCTGTGTGAAGTGGACAGACCCAGGGGCTGCCCCAGTGTGTTTCTTACCAGCAACCCACTGGGTCAGTGTGTTCTACTGGTAAATAATTTTGCATGAGATTGCCTACAAATGACTATCAGGTGGAACACTCTCAACTAATAACAGAAATGTGTCATAGAAGTGATCTACCCTGGGAATTATTTTCTGACTTTTTCCTTTTAAAAATAATTTTATTTCATCTGACATAATTAATTCCTTATCAGTAAGAAGCCAATAAGAAAATCACTTTTGGAGGGACATAATGACAAAGCAAAAAAAAAGACACCACCAAAAAAAAAAAAAAAACCAAAACAAAAAACCCCCCAAAAAGCCACAACTAGAAAAAGAAAAGCTAAATATAAAATATATCCTTGCATAAGACCATAGCTGGTACAGTAATGACATGAGACAATTTCAAAGCTCTCTTCAACTGATCAGAACTGAATAGTAACCAAATGCAAAATGTCTTCCATCTTGACAAACAAGTATTCTCCCTTAATATAGAATGTACTATTAATTACTGAAAATGCTACTGAAACTGTGCTTTAAATTCATTGTGTACTACACAACTTGACTTTTGGAGAATATTTTTGAACACATTTGCCTAGTTTACACATTATTCTTTCCTTCCTTGAAAAAGTATGCAAATGATAGTCCATACAACACCCACCCTTTGCTTAAATTTTCACATTTTATTGCAAAATATCTTGAATCCTGTGGATTCCAGGACTCTCTGAAATAAAAAAAAAAGTCCTTTAAAAATATATTAAAATTAAAAAAAATTCTGAAGCATTTAAATTAATTGTAATAATTGTAAAATGAGTGATTTCTTTTGTTTTTGTGAGTATAGAGAGAATTTTTAGTGTCAAAATAAATAATAATTGATTTTAAATATCTTCACTGAAAATGAAGTAATCCAAACAAATATAACATTCACTTCTTTGTCTATATGCATCCTAATTAAGTTTAATTAGATGTAATTACCTGTCATTTCCACTTCTTCTGCATTCTGAAATGTGGCGTCATATAAACCAGCTTGCTTTTTCATACAGGATTCAATTTCAGGAAATCAGAGATGTGTTTATATAGTCTGAATTTCTGGATAAAGGTTTTTGAACTACTGAACACTTAAAAAGCCTCTTAACTTCTTCCTTAGTAGATATTGCATCCTTATTGTCTGTAAATTCTAATCTGAATGATTGTTACCTGCTACTAAATTTATCCAAGATGGAATTGTTGCCTGTAGATTTTCCACATTGTATCTCAAAGTTACCAAAGTTAATACTCCTGAAAACTTCATACATATATTTTTTTCTCTTTTTTGCCTATACGATCAGTTTACTTATATGTGTTTTCTTTAGGAAATTCCTGTTAGCTTTAAGACATGAAATGGCAGTATTTAGTTAAAGGAGAAGTACTACTACTTCAAAACAAAAATTATTATTCTGTGTTTAGGCTGAACCAAAAAATCCATTTTGTACACCCACTCTTCTGTTGTAATTGTGTTCCAGCAAAACCTCTCCCAAATCTGCAGAAGACTGGTAGTTCATTTTATGAATTTTAGTACTTAAAACGGAAAAAATATCAGCTCATCATTTTTAGGCCTTTGTGGAATCCTCTGTATCACATGGAAGCAAACTCTCTTATCTGCTCAGAGACTGATGTGAGAAAAAGCAATATCACCTCTGAATGTATTACCAGCATAAAATAGCTGCTTTCCAATAGAGGGAGAAAAGGATGATGGTGGCCATGATATCCACATGCCTGTAAAGCTCTGTGTTTCACTGATATCTTTATTTCCATACCAAGCAGAAAGATGAATCTTCCAGTTTCTAAAAGAAGTGATGCTGTGAAGTTGCTGAGAACTGGATTTGGCACGATTTTTTCCCATCATTCTCTTAAATAAGTCCCAAAGTCTTATGCTTGCTTGTTAGGCTTATAAATACAGACTGCTTCCTTTTCCGCTCTGGCTGCTTTCCTCAATATTGGCTGGCTTCAAAGGATGGAGAAGAGGAAGAAACATGCTGACAATGCTCACACTTTCTGTGAGTCTCTTTCATTTATTGCAGCCTTTAGCTCATACGAATTTCAGCTTTGAGGCATTTGCTTGTACAGCCGTCTCGTCACCGACAGTTTCTCCAGCTGCCCCAAATCCTTTCCAGCTCTGCTCTATTTTAAGGACCTGGCTGCACCACATCTCCTGGGTGAAGAGAGAGAAACAAAAATAAGTGTTTATTTGCCAATGTCTTCTGCATTTAAAACAACTCAGCAGCTAACCCCTGCTGGGGAAATAGTTGCCACATTCGTTCAGTTCGGAAAGACCAAGCACCTTTCCTGTATCAGGGACTTCAAGCGTTTCATGAATAACTGCTTCGGCATTTGTGCACTTAATCCTTTTTGTGCAGAAGCCACTGGGGATATTATAGATTAATTAATAAACCTGATTGTAAGTGTCTATACCTGGGTGTTGACATGTGGGTTTGAAGAGGTTGTCACAGGCAGTGGAGATCTAGACAATGCAGGACCCTGCAGAACAATGCAACTGGCCCATGCTGGGAGACTCAAATGGGACGCCCACACAGTAATATTTTGTGCTGTCTGAGCTGTAACTGAGGTATTTGCACCATGATGCCAGACATGAGACAGAACCTCCAGGAGGTCCGCATCCTCCCAGAGTAGCAATGGAAGGTCAGGAGGGAGGTGTGTCTCAGCACCAACTGCTTGTCTGTAGCAGCTCCCTTGTCCTCTGCTCCAAAAGGAGTTGAATTTCCCTCTCACAAGTGTCTGACTCCATTGATTTGTCATGTCAGCCTAAGCACATCGCTTGCCTATGGACAATCACAAATAGGCATCTGTCTTTAGGTTTCGTAATGTGGAGCTGAATTTCTCCACAAGACTTATTGTTAGGCCCTCACTTTTACTGCTTTGTACCATACTGGGATTACACCACTGGGTTCTGGAGAGCTCCTGGAGTAGGTGTCACAACAAGGCACTGCATTCTCCAAGAAGACTGGAAATATGCAGTCAAGGGGCTTGTGAAACATGCAGATTTAGAGTGCCCTGAGTGCATGCACTGGAATATAATCAGGCCTTAAGGCAACTGAGCATACACAGGGCATGGGCAAATGGACACAGACAGGGCACTGGCTAATGCAAGTTAGAGCTGTCCCTAAGGCAAGTTGGTCCTAAATATTTATTGGGACTGATAAGCCACTTTTGACTGTTGGGTTTTGGGGTTTTTTTGCCATGTGACTCCTCAGACTCTGTACCAAGTATAGATACAGGATCCAAAGACTGGACTATTATTCTTCAGCAAATCTTTTAATAGAAAGCACAACACTGCCTAACTTTTCTGATGGTTAGAAAAACCACAAATGTAATACTAATCTCTACTGCCCAATATATTTAAGAGAATGTATTCTAAATTAAAACTCATTGGAAAGTACATATTGAATATCTTAAAAACTATGTTTGACAATATATTTATATTTCTCTTTCATACAACTCACTGTCAGAGAAATTGGTAAGAAATAGCAGCAAGGCTCATGTTGGAGCAAAACTAAGATTTCTGGGTGTATTGACATCAGACTGGCTTTCCTGGAGTTAATCTGCTGAGGAATACAAGAATCTATTGTGCAGAAACACACAGAAGCTGTTCAGATCTGGAAATGTGTAGCTGCACTGGCATGGCACTGCCCTGAGCATTTATGCTCTACAAACACATCTGAACTTCTCTGAGCCTTGAGCTGTTGGCTCTGTGTAGTGCCAGGCTATGGCATGGGGACCTGCTGGCTCAGGTTGGCTCTAACTCAGGTGCTTCATTATACACCAGAAACCCAAACTTCATTATATTATAGAAATTTGGCCTTCATGTCTAAGAATAAACGGGTAAAAAATTTCAAATATGAGCTATCCCTCTTTTCTTCAGCTCATCTTAGAGGGACTCTAATAATACATATATTCATGATAAACTTGATAGATTCAAGCAATCAAGATAGATTGCTCTAGAGCCAAACTACAAACTTTTACATATTCTCTGGTTGCTTAAGCCATTCTCAGCCACAAATATTTGCTGCCAGTCTATTATCTGGATACACAAAAGACTGATTGACTCACATTCACATTGAACTATACAATGTATGTCATTAGAGTTTTAAATAAAATTCCTTTGCTACATCCAGATTTCATCTTCTGTTAACTGATATAGCACTTATTCCAGGAGAGCTTTGTCTCTCAGCAAAGACACGTGGTTTTTAAAATTCCTTACATTGTGTAGCAGACTTAACCCATGTGGTCCATTTATTCCCCCTTCAGCACATTATCTCCAGTATGCAAAATGAATTATTACCTCTTCTTCAGTGTGACAGCACTTTATGCTCCACAGAAGACCCAAAACTTGCAGGCTGTGTTCCCACAGAATGTTCTTCCATGATGTCTGGATGTCTCTAACGACACTTATTTCACTAACTGGTCATTTGTGTTGTTCTAATAGTATTAAAAGTATATGTTAACATTAAAACTTTATTGAACTGGCTCCCAAAGGGCATTAGAGTCTGAGGGTGAAGCTCATTCCCATGCAGCTCATTTGCCAGCCAAAGGAATACATATTTTACATGTGATTTATTGATGCATGGCCCAGCTGTTCAGCGTCTGCTTGGGAGATTTTCATTCTGGCTGCATGAACTCTGGGTAAGACCTTGCTGCTGTCTCATAGGAGTCTTATAAATTTTAAATAGTACTATTTAAGTGTGTTAAGTGTATAAAGCTCATGGCATTTATGTGAGAACCACTTTGCCCAGCCCTAAAGTAGAAACCACTTCTGACATAAAATGCAACTGCTATTTAGTACCTCTAAAATGCTGTAGAAATTTGAAGATATATTCCATATTTCTACGAAACTACTACACCATGAAAGCAGTGTAGTAAACAAGAAGAAAACAAGTATCCTTTTTAATATTAATACTATTATTCTAATTGGTAGTTAATATGAAGTTCCTTCTAAGCCCTTGGTGTGATCTGTTTTCCTAAGTGAATCAGAAGAGACACTTAACAGCTATTGAAACATCAGCTGTGTTTCCAATAGCATATGGGATCTCTCCCTTAAGTACCAATGCAGCCCAATCCTGCTTAGGTTGTGATAGCTGATTAGATCACAGCTTGGGGCATACACAGTAATTGCTATTAACTTAATTATTTTACCTTATATTAAGCATGCTACTGCACTTCCATTATTCTCTCTCCCACTGTTCTATTTTTATCTTTACAGTTAGATGACAAAATCATCCAAAAGCTAACCAGCATCAAAAAGAAGGCCACAAAATCCCACTCTTGCTTATTCCTTCAGATTTCTTTCCTTTTTTTTTTTTTTTTTTAAGGAAGCAGAGAAGTCTTGGTTAACATATGGCCACCCTTTAGGTTAATGCTTTTGTTTTGATGATGTTGCTAAAGGGGCTTAGAGGAACTTTTTCCAGTGTTTCCACTTAGTGCAACTACTGTCTTGGGAATTGGATAGCTTTATTTTTCAATAAAAGCTTAGATTTTATATTAGTCATATTGTTGCACCTATTCAGTTAGAAGATGAAAGCATGTTTTGCAGAAGTGACTAAGAGTTTAGAAAAAGTGGATCTTTCCTGAGCTATAAATAGTTCTCCAACTATTGTTTTGTTTTGCTCTCCAACAACTGTTTTTCCTGCCTATCCATGTGCTATGTAGTGTTTGCTATGTCTTTGGGAGGTCTTTTACTGGCTTCTCTCTTTTGACCTAGAAAAAGCTCAAGGGAGAAAAGGTGAGAAGAACTTCCTGCTTTTGGACACATGGTAAGTTGGAAACCATTAACAGTGCAAGGCATATTAGGCCCAAATATGTTGAGACCCTAATTTGTGGTGGTAAGGCATAAGAACAGGTTGCTCAGAGAAACTTAGGTTGTACTTCATTGCAGAAACTGAGAAGCTGAAAGCAATCACCTGTCCCTGCTATTTGCTTGCACTGTAATGTGCCACTGGGGTATCCTGATTAGGGGGCTTCTTCTTGCAGAGAAGAGTCACCATCAAAGCCTGGACAGTGGTGTGGGTCCCTAAACTGCAGGAGCAATGATCTGTAATGATAAGCCACGTGTGGGAGCAGGATTTCTCTTTTATACAGGTATAGATTTATGAGGAAGATCCAGCTTTGTCCAGGGTAAGAACATCCCCTTTTCCACTTGCATTTATCCTACAGTCTTGGGCCTGAATGGAAAGGGAAGCTACATTAAGACTAAATTATTTATTGAGACTTCAGTTTGTGTGGTGAGACACTAGAACAGGTTGCCCAGAGAAACTGTGGATGCCTCTTTGTTGGAAGTGGTGCCCATCACAGGGCAGGGTAGGAGTACGGACAATTTTATTCACGTTGAAGACTTTTGTCAGTTTTATATTACAAGAGAAACTCCTGTTCTTACTCAAAGTTCATTGAAGAAGCAGCTCTGGGCACATGTGCAATCTGTATCAACTAATTTTACACCTGGGTAGCTAATGGACATCATCACACATTTTGTCTTTTAAAGGCAAGGAATCATGATGAGGTGGCCATAGTGAGTATTTGGGATCTTCAGACTTCTTTATCACTCTTCAATGAGCATTCCCTGAGTGCAACCTGATACCCTGAGAGTCTGTCCTGTTGTTCCACGTGATTACATATGAAAATGTGAGGAATGCTTCTGAATACCTTTACCAGGAAAATTAGGCTAAAAGTCACACTATCTTTTAAGTTGTGTATACACATGCACACGACACAGACACAAACACACTTCTGTGCTTCCTCCTTACGAAATCCACTTTACTAAGCATGATCTACCATTTTAAATCCATGCAGAGCCTCATCAGTCACTTTGTACTTGTTAACATTTTGGAGCTTATTCCTGACCAGTGACACCAAATCTTCCTCTGTATCAATGTCAGATATTAAAAAAATCCTTTTTTTTTTCCTCTGGGATATCTGCATATTTAAGAAGGATTTTATTAGCCTATTTTGGGCTCTCATTTTCACTCCTCTTTTAGACCATTATTTTGAGCTATCCTGCCTTTCTTATGCTTATTCCAGTGGAGAGATAAAAATATTTTATCATAAATATATTCCAGCAAAAGCAGAATGAACATTAGCTGTCTATAAGGGTTAACCCATTACTGAAAAGCATGCCTGATAAATTGAAAGTGTGGCTCTCAGCCAAGAGAGATTGGTATATTCTGAGCATTCATTTGCTGCCTTAGGAGTGGCAAATCCTGTTGCTGGTATCAGATGTGATACAGCTTCTGAAAGAAGCAACCTCAGAGGCAAATTCATGCTTTGCTATTCAGAGAACTATCCACTAACAGTGTACATGAATTAAGGGCATGCCTTACTTACAAAGTTATTGTTGTATCTGGAATTGCAAATTGTAACTGAGAAAAAAAAAAGCCATAAACACCTTTCAATTAAATCAAATTTCATTTTCAAAATATCATGTGGTGTGTCTAGTAACATAAAATTTTTTAAAGGTATTTATTAAGTGCTCCTTAACATAGTTTTACTCCAAATTTCAGACATATTTTCACCCCAAATTTCAGCCATATTTTCTTCCATTCTGAGTACAAAAATCAGTAATTCAGTACTAAAATGCCAGGATGGAGTTGTTAATCCAAAAGCATTCCCATAATCTCAGTGTGGATCAGTAAAGAACTCCAGTCAAGCTGTCTGCAAGTGAAGCCGTCAAAGAACAATGTATGTTTTAAGAATAAACTGCAGCTAACCTTCCTGTTTTAAAAGAAAGTAAATATTACATACATTTTTTTTCCTTACAGACTCATTTTGCTTTATAATCCCTATTGCATAATTCCCTATCTGCAAACTCTAATTCAGCAGTTTTGTATTTAATTTACATTGTGTTTGATTTACACTGTGCTTAATTTACATCTACACAAGAGCAAGGAACAGAAGTCAGGCTTTGACAAATCCAGGCCATATTAAACCTAGTCAAATTATTTCCAAGGGAAAAAATGCAGAGCCCCAGTGCTAATATTTCTTTGATGTACTGGAATTTATGGAAGATTATGCTGCTCATCTACTACAGTCACAGATGTCCACAAGGACGCTTTTGGGGGGGCTTCAATTTCTTCTGGCAGACTATGAAGGGAATGAAACACACCTCCTGGGCATGGTGAGCACCTGTGTGCTTGCTGCCTGCTTCACCCAGTCATGCTGAATGAAGCCTTCACCAGTGCCTTCGGTGCACCAACCCACTTGTCCTGGGCATCAGAGCCAAGCCTATGGAGAAGGGAAGGTTTTGTGTAATAGTGTTGGAGTGTGTTTTTATACTTTGTAATACTTTGAAGTAGTTTGGTTTTTGTATCCCTGCAGTTTTCCCAAATAGTTTACCCCAGACTGTACCCCCTTCCCTTTACCTATGTAATTCCTCTCCCTTGATGAGATCATTGCCAAATCCCCACCCTGGCTCTCTGTCAATCACCCAGCATCCCATCCCCTTCATCTAGAAGCTTCGGTCCAAGATGTTGAGTGATCAGCCAGAGGCCAGGGGTCAGCCCCCCGAGGCTTGTTTTATACGCTGTCCTGAGTGTCTATCCCCCAGTACCCATCCC
>JAYDZK010000056.1:32920996-33008210 GCA_034509185.1 Euphonia xanthogaster | reverse complement strand
GGGGGCTGCGGGGGGCGGCACCCGCGCCGGGCCGGGGGACACACCGGGCCGGCCCGCGCCGCCTCCGCAGCAACTTTACTTTTCTCCGCGGTGCTGCCGCCCGCGCTGCCCCGGGCCGGGCTTTTACAGCCGGAGGGGCGTGAGCCGGAGGGGAGGGAAGGCAGCTCCGAAGTCACTTCGCGAAACTTCTCCGCGTGTGGCTTTGCCCCGGGCCGCTGCTGGACCTATTCCGTCCCTCCCGGTGGGCGCCGGTGAACCGGCAGCGATCGCGCCTCGGCAGCGAGCAGTGCCCGCAGTAGCTGCCCCGAGTCCCGGCAGCGGTCCCGGCATCACCTCGGGTCCCCGAACCGCGCCGTACGGGTCGGTGATGTCGGAAGCGAGAGGGTTTCTGGTCGCTTTTAAGAATAAACTGTCTGTTTGTTATAATAAAAAGGTGTCTTTGCCCCTTCCTCAGAGAGGGCTTCTATCATGGGTGGGTGTTGTGTCCCTTGCTCCGTCTTCAGCCTGTGAGTCAAAGACAGAAAGGCTGGGACACCATTTACTCTAAGGTATGCCGGTGGATTTATGTGTTTGATTTACAGGTTAGTTCTGTGGTAGCGTGTGGAGTCCTGAGGCAGGACATTGGGGTTTGGTTGCTGCCGTGTTGGATAGCTGGCTCTCCTGCTAGGAACAATTCTCCGAGTGTTCAAAAGGAGGAGGTTCTGATTGCTGTGTGGAAGAAGTCTTATTCCCTTGCGTTGGAGGTAGAGGTCTTCTGCAGAACTGCTGCCCTTCTGACTAGTAAATCCTGTCCCTAATGGGAAGTTCATCACAAACATATGACATCACGAAAATAGTTGCTGTAATGAGTGCAAGGTGTTTCAGCTGTAAAAAGCGAGCTTTTGAGTCTTTACTCTCAGTAAATACATCATTACTAAGATTTGTGGTCATATTTCTTTATGTCATAAATCTGTGTAGCAGAGGAATCACAGAAATAGGATGGATGACAGTTGTCAAAATATATCAAATGCGTTTACAGATGAGGGAACTTTAGAAAGGGTCTAATCTGGCTGTGTCAGAAACTGGAAAGATTTTCTCATTCTGCATAAAGTTTGTGTCGTGAGCTGTAACATGCGGACTTGTCTTTATTCAGAGTAAACAATGGTGGTGGTTTTGCTCTGATGGGTTTAATGTCAGAATACTGATTTGTTAACAGTTCTTGTTTATTCCTATTTCTGTTTAACCTCTTTCATCTTTATTATGAGGCCGAATAGATTTATATGTTAATAGTCTTACCACTGATGATTTTCTTTACTGTATTTCAATACAATAACGAAAAAAAAATCTCCTCTTTGCCTAAAGTAAATTATTGCCTTCTGAAGTATGTTGCATTGTGTAGTGCTTAAGTTTTAGCTAATAATTTAACAGGATTCCAGTCACTGGAACTTTTGTGATTTAGACTTGGAAAAATATTAAATGGTCAAAATATTTAATCAGTATTGAGTTTAATAGTTCTTGAGTATGAAGAATAGATGAAATAAAGCTTTCAAGCTAGACAGAAAAATGGCTAGTGCAGTAATGAAATGAAGGTGCATCTTTAGCTAATGTAGGAGTTTAGTGTGGCATTGAGTAAAAGGCAATTACAAATACAGTTAAATTCTGGTTCAGAGCCAGTTATGCTAACATCCCCCTCTTCTGTTTCTAGAAAATATTTCCATTCAGTTAATCTCCGGAACATTTTATGTACATTGTGCTATCAGAAGACTTTTGTGAATGTAAATACTGTTATTTTAAACTAACAGTGTAGCTGATAGCTTTTTATGATTTAGATATGGAGTAATACTGAATGTGAAATATTTAGTAATATAAATTGTATTTACGTCTCATATACAAGTATGCCTTTATATAGGATATAAAGTATCCATCCCAAATGCTTGTGTATATGGGATAAGAATACTCATACAGAATATAAGAATAAGAAACATTTAAATGCTTGTGTATTTTCTTTGATTTTATGTTCCTGTAATCTGATTGTTTTAATCAGTGTTTTGTTCCTGTGAGAGGAGCTAGTCTTTATTTAACCCTATGAACACTGGAAGGACTGACTAGTAGTAATTTTCATGTATAACAACACAGACCTGTTTAAGTTAATTTGCTACTAAGTTTTCTGGTGGTGATCACTTGTGAAACAAACTACTAAATGAAAAGGGATAAAACAACCCATCCAAACCAGAAAAGTACCCTACAACCACAAACCAAATAAGATCTCAAAAAAGAAGTGAGCAGGTAAGTAATGCTAGTTTATCCTTGTGCCTGCTGCTGACTTTCCCCTTCAGGGAAGCCTCTCCTGCTGGCTTTATTATATCCACAGTCCATACCCCCCTTCTCTGTCACAATAAACAGGTACTGTGCAGCTTTAATTTCAAGTCTAGTTATAGCAGCAGATTTCAACTGGAAAAAGTCAGCTCTGGAGGTGCTGGGAGAACTGGGAAGGCAGAGGTTTCCCTGTGGTGAGCTATGAGTTGTTTGTACCAAACTGTTTTTCCCCAGGCTTTCTTGAGAGCTCTGCATCTTCTGCATGCACCTGCAGGGAGCTGATCGGGCCCTTAGGTCTTCAGCAGTGGAAGGAAGGAAGGAAGGTGTGGGCACTAGGATGTGAGGTTTGAGGGGTGGGTGGATTTGTTAGAGAGGATGTGGGGGCTGTATCCTCAAGACACTGCAGCATAGAAAGTTCACTGGATACCAACACTTTTCTCACTCCAAACCAATGCAGCATTGCTTTGAGGAGCACTCAAGGCTGTTGTATTTCCCTCGATGCTCAGTTCATCTTGGGTGTCAGGAGCTGGATGGCAGTGCTGCCCCACTGCAGTGCATGCCACAGCATGTTCTGGTGCAAAGAATCACCTGAAAAACTATCCAAGGAGCTGTGTTGTTTTGATGTGAGAAGCTCTTGGGATATTACAAATGGTGATAACCTTGTGCAGACCTACTGAGTTTGCCCCAGGTGGGGTTATTTTAGTGTATTGGTATCCTTGTTTGCCCCTTCCTTGCTTCAGAGCCCCCCTTCTGTCTTGAATATCTCCTGCAGAAAGTCCTTAGCGCAGCCTGTGGTCGCTGTTCCTACAAGTCATGCGCTGAAATGGAGGTTATCCAAAAACTCGATAAAATCAGAATTTTGCTAATGGAAATTGGCCAGTCTTGCTGAAATGAAGTAGCAGAGATGTGGTCAATGCTGTTGGCTCACCTTGGCAACAATTGGTACTCTGAGTAAAGGAGAATAACCTGGGATAATGTTTCAAGCATCAGAGCATGTATTTGCATGTAGAGTTTCATGTTTGTGAGAGTGCTTTGTGGTGGAGAAGAGTCTCTTCTGAGGGGTGGCAATCAGTGGTATTTCAACAAGTATTTTTAGATGTCTTGAGTGTGGAAATTATGTGGGATACTTACGTCTACTTAAAAAAAAATCCTATTGTGCTGGTTTTCAGTGACTAGAACCATATTTAAGGTATGAAGTGCTTTTCTGTGTGTACTGCAGCACAGCTCCTGGTATTCTGCTGCCTGCTCTGTAATCGAACAGTACTGTGCAGTGGCTGTGCTGCTTCTGGCTTTCACTGCCACAGTCGTCACAAGAAGTCCTCTCCTTTAGAGGAAAGAAATTGTGCTCTGTGTTAAGTAAAAGATTTGTAATGTGTAACTGATGCAGTATACCCTGTCATTTCAAAAATGACATGTGAAAATGAGCTAGTGTAAGACAGTGCCTTTAAAATTCAGGGCGCACTTCCCTCCTCCCCAGTCTTCTGCCTAAGATGTAAATCAGATCTCGTTGTAAACCACCTAAAACACTTTCTGGGGTGACATCTTCATAAATACTTTAAGAAGAAAAATGTTAGTGGAATTAATTTTGTTCAATATTCCTTCCAATCAAGTTAAATGAAGGTGTTTAATGGAACCTGTTTAAAACTTTATAGCTGGTCAAGTTTGCCAGGAGTACAGAAAATACTGTTTCTACATCTTGTGTGCTCTAGACTGTGGGACTGCTTGAGATCCCTTAATGTACACACATGTTAATTTTGGAAATTAAAGCATCTAAGTATGCTTTGGTCGTGATTTTGTTTTTTTGAGTGCAATTCATTCCATAGTTGTTTTTCCTCTGTTAAATAGATCAGTTAGGTCAAGGAAGAAGGAAATACTGAATTTTTATTTTCTGCTTTTCTATCCATGTTCACACTTGACAAGGAAGTCAGGTGAACTTCAAGGAAACATTTTGAAAGAAACATTAGGAAACATTTTAAACCCCAGGACTCAAGGATAAAAAAATGCACAGGTATTTTGTGAATCCTGCCTCAAATAGAAAACTAGCATGGTCTCATGGAAGATGTGCTGACAACAAGCATCTATCCCTGAGGTTACTGCTGCGTGAGCTTGTCTGCTCATCTTAAGCTGGAAGAGAATCAGTTTCTCAGATAAGGGAAAGATATGTTACTGAATTTAATCATGTTATTGTGGGTTAGCACTTTGCATCTGATCAAATGAGGCCACTTCATAGTGGATATGCTTCATACTCTTGCCAGGTACATGTTAAAAATCAGCTTCTTTTCAGCCGAAGGCTGAGGGTGACTGTTCTTTGTATTTCAGTCTTTCACCAAGTAAGGCAAGAGGAATCTTTTTCTTCTTGAGCTTACATGGGTTCTTGGGAACTGAAGAGAGCTGCACACCTAGGGTTAGAAACCTTGTACAGAGGCTTTCTGTCTGTCTTTATCTGTTTTCCCATGTGTGTCACATGCCTCCTGAAAAGTTAAAGTATAACCTGGATGGTAGAAAACTTTTGTGAGGAGAGGATGTGTTCATAGCGGCAGCCCTAAGAATCAGGACTGGGTGTTGGGGATGAACGTTTGGAGAGAGATGGGTGGAAGATCATCTTTTACCCCAGCAGAGGCATTGCCTAGATTTAGTGTGGCTCGCAGTTATCTAATGTGTGAGCAGTTGGGACATTTGGTCAGTTGCGGTATGCAAAGTGCACTCTAGTTGCTTACATTTAAGGTGAAGTGATAAGGACAGAAATGGAAGGAAATGTCAGTTTCAGCTGCTGACACAAGAGGCTGGCTTGACCAGCTTCATTGCCCTCCTCCTGAAGTATCTGAAACAGCCACTAAATCTCAGATTGGAAAACACTAATACTAGGAGATAGATTAATAAGAAAACACTGGTTACTTACTGTATATGTTTTGTTCTTGTTGGCACTTCTGTCTCTTTTCACCTCAGTCTTGATTGAATTGTGTCTTGGACATTGGTCTTTCTTCATTTGCTAAACTGAGTGGTGAAGACCATTTGCCAGGTGGGGTAAGATGATGCTCTAGAGCTGGTTTTCAGCAGTGTGCAAAGGACACAGGCACACTGTGTCTGTTTTTCATTCTTTCTCTTCAAACCAGCTGGGATGGGGATGATTCTAACACAAGGATGGGAAAGAGGCACCAATTGCTCCCTAGTGCCCTTTTAACATGAAAGGAGCTGAGAGTGGGCAAAAATCGTCTACATTTCCTGTGGCCTGCATAGCCAAGTTAACAGCATTTTATGAGCTGTGGTATTAAAAGAATTTGTTAAATCTTGTGGGATCTTCATGAAGGTATGGTCTTCACTGGTAGCTGAGAGATGATCGTCCCCTGTGTCTTGGGTCCCAACCAAGGTTTTTTCCCCTTTTGTACAAAGAAAGTGTGAGATAAGTGTAAATAAATGATTTCTGTTTTTTGCAGAGGCAAAAGCAGTTTTTGTTCATGTCTGTCAGAAATGCAGTTAGTTTTGTCAGCAGTGAGTGATTGCAGCAAATACTCCAGCTTGCCTCAAAGAATAGCAACACATCGAATTTGAAGCAGTAACAATATTTGCCACTGACAGGCACAAGTTTCTTTTTTGTGGGTGTCTGGGAGCTATAAAGGGTATAAATTCTGAACAACAAGTTTTTGATCAGAGTTTCTTGTACACTGAAACATTAGAGATGCACAAAACTGGAAATACAGAAGCTAGAGTTTTAGATCCTTCAGCAATTTACATGTAGACAACTTCTCTTGAATCTTGGTGCATAATTATATCCCTACTATGGGTTGTTTTTCCATTTTTCAAGATTATCTGAGCTGCCTCAGCTCAAGGTTCTCCCTAAAGAGCTGTGAAGACCATGTTGCTCTCCCGTGGTTGCAGGAAGTAAGGCTTGATGCTGGACCTTCTCCTCACTGCTTGTATCTGAGTCCTCTTTAGTCATGCTAGTGCTTTTGAAAACAGCATGCACCGAGTGAGCAGGTATCTGTAAGAGTCTGGTGGTTGTGGCTGTGAAGTTTGGCTGTGTTTCAGTGTTTTATCTAAGTGTTTTGAATTTATGCACATTGAAATATCAAGAGTACCATCCATCCTGATGCATGGAAAAACAGACTACTGAGATGTGTCGGTATCCTGTGTGGATGGGGACAGGGTCATCACCTGCTCAGCGTTTCATTTGGGCAAGATGAGTAAGACCCTGCAAAATTCAGGATAAAATAGTAACATTTATGTCAGATACAAGTAATCTTGATTACTGTATCACCCTACTGGTTTGTTTGCTTGTTTGTTTCCCCTGTTCCTCTTTCTGCTGGTGCAGACTGTGCTGGGTGGCTGGGGAACACAAACTCACAAACTCTTCTGGCATGTCCTCTGGTATGAGGTGGCCAGCTTTTTTATGGTTCTGAATGATATTGATGGTCTAATGTCAGGGTTTTTCCAAAGTCATTATCAGTGCAAGTTCTGTGTGTCGCTGGTTCTGCATCACAGATTAGAAGCAATGTTCTTTGCTTAATGTTGAAATAGTTTAGCAACAACATATGAGTAGAAAAGACAGGTAAGCAAGGGGTGACAGTTTTGTTACCAATATATATTCCACAAGGAATTTTGTTGTCTTTTCTCTTTGGAAATCACCACAGGAATTGAGAATGCCTGACTCAATCTCCATCTTTCTTGTGCCCTAATTTCTTGTTATTAGTAAAAATCACCACTGGGAAGATTCTGCTACTGTGAAGGAAAACTGCAGAGAGTATTTAAGAGTTTCACTGTCTTCTTTACACACTGAAATCCCACAGATATTTAGGGAGTTCCACAGTTTCCTCATGCAAGTTTAAATCTTCTCTCAAAATAAGAGAAATTATTCCTTGAAATATAGAGATGTAATGATGACAGTTAAAAGTAACTGTCAGTGAAACTTACCAGATTTTGGGTTTTTTTACCAGTGGGGTGAGACTGAAGTTTTAACACCACTGTTTTGTGGGCTAGTAATTTCATGTTGTGTAACTGAATACAAACATTTCCTTATTAAAAGATAGTGTTTTGAATGTTGTAAAGTGTTGCCAGAATGTGTCTTCTCAGTAACTTTCATGTGTCTTTCCTAGGAACATAGGAGAATTTCAAATAACTATTTTTGTTTACTAAGTCACTCTGTAGTTAGCACTTTCTTCCTGAAGCAGTTTCCCAGTAGGTGAATATGCAGTGGGGCATGGTCTCTGACCAACACTGCAGTGTGTGAAATAAAACCGAGACATTTACATTTAATCAACAAAATGCAGAAGAGCATAGCAGTGACTGGTGCGTAAGTGAACCAGACCTTGTTTTGTTTCTGTGGGTATCAGTTGGTGACACAGAAGTAATGCCAGCTTTTCTACAATTGCCTGGCGTGGAGACAGGTGTTCTGCAGTCCAGCACTTGTTTGTCAGTTTAGCAGCTTCTGCGGTGGGACAGTATTCATGAGAACAATTTTTGTAGGCAAAAAAATCAGAACAATAGCTGTTACTTTTGGAAGGCTACAATAACAGATGACATGACACCAAATTCAGCAGTCAAAAATATCTTTGTGATAAATGTGTTCTGCATAGACAGGAACATATAGGAACATATAGGAAATTTGTTTTGGGATAGAAATTACAGACTTGTGGAGTATTTGAATTATATATAATTTTTTTTTAAATTTGGATTATTGTCTCTGTGGACCAGATACTAAATCCTTTGTATTTCTATTGCAAGGAACAGCTTCCTCTGCTTCTGTCTTTCACTTTGATTACTAGTTCCCCTTTCTTAAAGGTGAGGAACAACCTGGTGATGACAGGTGCTGCCTCTCACCTAAGAAGTTTTATTGGCATTTAGAGCAAAGCCACGATGGTTCCAAGAAGTGAGTTGTATCAAGCTCCCTGCTATGCTTTCTTGAAATCTCTAAAGCATTGGTAACTGGCAAGATTTTGTTGACACTTGTACCCATGCTTCTCACAACAGGGTTGAGACCTGAGTTTGAGAGGAGGAAGTTGTGGAATAAGAATAAACACATTGTTTTAATACTCTGACTAAAGTTTAATCTCAGTGGCATTTTCAGTGAAGTATTTAGTTGTTTTTGTGTTAGGAATGGATTTACAAAACACCTGGGCAGGAAGTAGAGTGGTAGTCACAGAGCAAATACTCTGGGGAGTAAAATTCACTGCCTGGTAAATGGATGTAGTTCTGCTGGATTCTGAAGGTTAATTCACTTGTGACAGCAAATTTACTGAGCCCTTGTACCTGTTAGTGGAAGTTGTTTCTTAGTCCAGGTTCTCTTCTGAAAAGTCAGAGAAGACTCTTGGCAAAAATACATTGCCTCCTTCATGTATATTTGCCAGTTTTATTCTTTGGTATTTTTACATTTTCTGGATCATGTTTGTAAATGCCACAATGTTATCGAATGCACTGAGAAATTTTGAGCCTGAGCCTTTTCGAAACACCTTATATATTTGATGAAGCTTCCAAATTTGTGAGGAATATACCTGTAATTTACTTTGATTTTTTTAGTCTAATATTAAACTTTCCCAGACCAAATTATATACCCAAGATGTGGGCTTTAAATCAACTGTGTTTTTAAATATTCTATGTGCATCATGATTTGAAGAACCGAAGAAATGTCTCCTCTGTTACAGAAGTGTTCTGAAATTACAATTTGTAGTGCTTTTAACTTCACCTCTTACTAGGACTGTTTGCAAAATGTTCAGCAGCCAGATAAACCTGCAGGATTCTCTTGTCAAAAGTGAAGCAGTTAATCAAATGCTTTCAGCTGGGGTGTGGGCAGTTCTGTGGAGGGGGGAGAGAAAGAATGAAATGGACAATACATAAGGATAATTCAGTATCTTTGTACTTGTGGCTTTTCTGGGTCAATAACTCAATTCAGGGGTGTTAGTAGTAGGGAAAACCTTGGGCCTCAAGCACAGAGTGTTAAAGCATGGCTGATGTTTTTTATGTATTCATCTTTACTAATTGAGAGAGCACATCTTGTGACTTAATCTTGATTTCAATATTATAGGGCTTTAGTATTCCCAAGCTTTCCTGTCATCACTGACAAAAATGATGCCCTAACTCAGGCTTTTCTTATGGTCTCTCTTTTTTCCTGTGTCTTTCTTGAGTGCACAAATCCTAAAGTTTCTGAAGTTTCCTATCTGCCTGAGGTGTTTCTTTCACATGTTCACAGATTTAGGCATGCACTGGTACTTATATTTATGTATTTGTTTAAAAAAGAAACCAAAAAGATCAAGAGTATTGTAATAGTTCTCTGTTTAGATACATTTCCAATAATTCACTGCTCTTTGTTTAAATATATAATGTGAACTGATTTTTGCTTTTCAGAATACTTTAATATGAAAAGGACTTTAATTTTCAGATAACTTGCCCTCTGCCAGTAAAGATATGTTTTTCAAACCAAAAAAAGAAGATTCTGCTGCTGGCTCTGTATTGTATTTTCTGCTTTCATCAAAGATCAGGGTAGTAGGTAAGTAGTGCCTTAAGCCATGTTCCAATACATATGTTTCTTTTTCGTGAAGTGATTGAAGTAATTTTAAAAAACACAACCTCTAAGAATTTTATGATGTCTTCCTCAGGTTTAAATATAGGAAGCATACATGTAGGCGAGTTATGAAGTCCCCTGTCATTTGAAAAGCTAGTCTTGAATATTTTTTCTTTGCCACCTTATAAAAAACATCTGGCTAGTTTTGACTTTTGTCCTTTTCCTCCTTTTCCATCACTCCTTTTTTTTTTTTTTCATCCTACTAGGGTTGGCAGTATTTTTTTTTTCTGGTCCCTTTTTGTAACTAGGCATATTTAGTTCCTCTTTAACTGCAAAGAAAGAAGTCAGCACGAAAATGAAAAATAACTTGATTGGCATGTTCATTGAAAATGAACAACTGTCTGGTGTTTAAGCTGCTACTTTGAAGAAAAGTAGCCTTTAACTGACTTGTTTCAAGTGTTGCTTATTAGTGGTAGTTGCCTAAAATAATTACATAAAATGTCTTTTTTAATTTGTACGGTTTTGCTTTCAGTTATTAAAATGAAAATTCTGTTTGTTTATATGAAACTTCCAAATGTTCTAATTGACAAAATATTTTATGCAGTAATGTGAATGCATTATAATTTTTTGGGAAGTTGATGCTCAATTATAGAGTGTTTCCTACATAATTGAGATACTGAGGGTTGTAGTTACGCACATTTATGGGTTTACAAGGTTAAAGGTAAGCATTTTCATGATATTTAAGAGTGTATGCCTTTTGTTGTATGCCATGCTAGTAAAATACTATACACAGGGAGCAGAAGTTAAGGTATTTTCCTGGGATTGTTCTGAAGTCATTGTTTGTGACAGTGTCCTTTAAACAGAACAGTTTTTAGCCTAATGTAATGAATCTGTGTCTTTTAAGTTCAAACACATAATTACCATATTGGCATGTGGATTCCAGTTTATAATCGATAGCACACTAAGGATTAAAAGAAAAACAAAAACTTGTCATGAATTGACAATATGTCCAAAAGATCTGTCTGTCAGCAGAAGGTGCACATGAAAGGCTTGAGCCAGCAAACTGTCCTGCATGGAATCCCCAATCCAGCAAAGTATTTAAAAATATACATGTTTTTCTGGACCAGAACATGACAGTAGTGTCAGCTAGACTCTAGCAGAATGAATGGATGACACACCTGGTCCCAGTTCATTTGGTGCTCATGTGAAAAAATTCTCTAAGCAAGGGTCAAGGTCACTGAAACCTTTGCTGCTTAGAATCATAGAATGATTTGGGTTGGAAGAGACCTTAAAGGTCAGCTTGTTTGAACCCCTGTGCCTTAGGAAGGAATACCTCCTACTAGACCAGGTTGCTCAGAACCCCATGCAACCTGGTCTTTAACAGTGCTGGGGTAGGGCAGCCACAACTTCTCTGGGCAACCTGCTCCAGTGCCTCACCACCCTTTCAGCAAAGAGCTTCTTCCTAATACCTAATTGAAACCTACTCTCTTTCAGTTTGAAGCCATTCCCGCTGGTCCTGTCACTGCAGTTCCTGATGGAGAGAGAGAATCCCTCTCTGGCTGTCTTGTAGACCCCACTTAGATACTGGAAGGCTGCTCTGGGCTCTCTGCACAGCTTTCTCCAGGCTGAGCAGTCCCAGCTCTCCCAGCTGGCTTCAGAGGAGAGGTGCTCTAGTCCCCTTGGCGACTTCGTGGCCCTCTGGACTTGCTCTGGCAGTTCCCTGTCCTTATGTCAAGGGCACCAGAGCTGTACACAGTATGCCAGGTGGGATCTCAGGAGGGCAGAGGGGCAGAATCACCTCCCTTGACCTGCTGGCCATGCTCCTTTTGATCCAGAGATGGAGAATGAATAATCCATCTGAAGTCAGTGTGCTTAAATTTAAGCCTATAACTTCTATATTTAAGTGAATCAAAGGGTAATTCTAAAAAGAAGCTATTTCTTTTCTTTAATTAAAGGTTGTTCTCATGATACATGCTAATATTTGTTTTGGGGGGGGGTGGGGGGGAAGAGAGAGCCAGTATAAAGGATTTAAAATACTGTAAATTTTCCCCTGTGTTTTTATTAAAATACTGGGTTTTTCCCCCAGAGAACATGTAAAATATGTTTTTATTTGGTGGTATCTCTCTGCTTATTCCTCATTCCTTGTTGGAAGAGAAGTTAAATGTGTTTAAGTGCAGGGCATTTGACATTCTTTCTTTCTGGTGGAAAAACTTCTTTTGTGGTCATTGAAAGCTGTTGCATCATGAATGTAAGTAATGTGCAAAAAATGTGTACTCAGAGCTGGCAGTTTTATCACCAGAAGTGGCACATACCATTTACCCAGACAGGTCTGAGATCCCGCTGTGTTTTCAGAGTTACCTGATTTATTACCACAGAGAGGCTAATAATTCTGTATCACAGTAGAAGGAACAGTCTTTGTCAAAATAGAAATACTGAGAGAGTTGGGTTTTTTACATTTTTTCAAATTTGTCTTTCACCTGGAGTCTAAAACCCACAAACTTTTCCCTACTGCATAATTGACTGTAATAGCACTGAAAGCATAAGTTGTTACTGTACAAAATAGGGTAGCATCTTGGTTGAAATCAGTAAGAATTTTTGGTTGAATTTGTTGAAAGTAGGATATCTGAGCTGTTGCCAGTTGGGAAAGCAGCAAATTTGGGTTTGTTTTTTTTTTTTTTTTTAAAGCTGGAGTATGGCATCAGATGAAATGACAGGATCACCTGTTGAGAAAGAGAGATTAAACACTCTGGTGCTGTTGCTGTAAATTGGCATTGAAAGGAGGAAAACTAGTGATTCTATTTTTGTGCCTTGTTCCTTAATTCCCAGGTAGTTTAAACTTCTGGTAGTTTACTTCTGAATATTCCTTCCTACTTTGATTTTGTATTCCAGTCTTTCTGTTTTTGTGAACTGCTAATGTCAGTACTTTGAAAATGCTTTGACACCCAGAAGGTGTTAATGAAATTAAGTAATGTTAGAAACATTTGAATTTCCAAAGAAACTTAAAAATGCTCCCAGACAAGTCTAAATGTCTTCTGCTTTGTTGATCAGAAAAGAGGACTTTGAGTTCATTAGTTTATTTCATCTTCAGCAGTGGTTTAAAACCTTAAGCCTCCCTTCTTTAAAGCAAGGTTGGTATTATTTTCTGAGAAAAAAAATGGGGCAGATGTATGGTTGTTGCAAGGTCATGGTAAAGATGTGCTTTGCAGTTGGAACTCTCATGTCTTGTTTTTCAGTCAGTGAAGCACTAGTCTCTAGTCTTTCCTGTATGGAGGAATTGTAAAGATTTATCTGTAGTAGTTGGTTAGAAAATACAAATAGAAGAAAAGCAGCACCTTTTTATTTTCCAGACAACAAACTACACTTGTGTGACTACAGTAGGAGAGATTGTAAATCCACATGCTCACCCTTAAAAGCAAGATCCAATGTCAAGTGGATCATTCATGAAATAAGCGGAATAATAATATAAAAGCTAAATGAACCCAAGATTATTCTGTAGTATGATATTGCCATAAAACTCTTGCAGTGCTCTATAGCTTTGCAGTCAGTTAAAAAATTAAATATATTCTCTGTTAACATACAATACTCATATATCTTTAAATAGACTTGAGTACTGCTGTGGTAAAGAACATTGGTGTGTGTAAGTCATTAAACCTAATGGATCTTTATTTGTATATGCTTGTTTCCTGTTCTGCTGGTGCATCTCAGTGTGTTTCTTGAAGATTTCCTTGAGAAAAAGAGAACATAATTTGAACATACCTGTTTAATCAGGGGAGAGAGGGACTTTATTTTTGTAATGAAAATGTCATCTTTCCCCTTGAACTGAGGTACTGCATAAAAGGTAGACAAGAATAAAAGTACTTTTGCTTGTTTGATCTTCCAAGGGCAGGTTTATGATCTGCCATTGCACAGTTTGGGAGCTGATAATCTATGGGCCCAGTTGCACAGGAGAGAGGAAGCAATTTTTTCCTTCACGGATAAAACCAAGGATTTACATTTAATCTTGTGAAAAATCTACTCTGCCAATACTAAGATGTGAACACCAAGGTGCCTAAGTATGTACAGAAGAATTGTACCAAGTTAGAGTTGGCAGTGCTAGGTTTATGGATGGACTTAATTGTCTTGAGGGTCTTTTCCAACCTGAATAATTGTATGATTCTAAGTTCATCTCTAAGAGACTGATTTAGCTATTAATCTTCATTCCCCCTCCTAATGTCCCAGTAATTTGGGCTATGCTGGAGGCAGCTTTGGTCTCAGACACCTTTAGGTTTTCCTTCTGCTTTACTGAGCTTCTAGAATTGTCTTTTCGATGGTGATGGACTTAAATACCTCAGCTGCTTCCCCCATACTGTGTAACACAGCATTTGCCATTTGTTTTCTGTCTGACTGAGCAGGTGCTGTTCTCTTTCCCCACGACCACCCTTTGGCTTCCCCTAAGCTGTGAACATCATCTGGTATAGTAGAGAGCTGTAAATAGTTTTTGCATTAGGTTCTGCATTCAGCTGTCAGCATCATGTTCTGCTTCTTTCTGAAACTGACTTTGGAGTGCAGTTTTATGTAGTTCATCCTTTTTGTGATATTTCAAGGTTGCAATGAATTAAGGCAGTTATGGGAAGAATTTGAATCTTCAATGCAAGATGCAATTGCAGTGAAAAACACCTGTAGACAAACAGGTAGAATATATTGCTATGGAAACCTTATTAATTTGGCAGTGATAGGAATGCCAGATGGATTATTGCTTCTTCATAAGATGTTTTATTAAAAAAGAAAAAAGTAAAAATCACAAAATCTTATTCAGCAAGTAGGGACAATGCTATGGTGTTCAAAGATGTGAACTAATATTTGCTCATTCAAGGAAATACTAACAAAATGTCACTTTTATTAGAGAGCAGCTTAAAGGTCTAGTGGTTCCTTCATCTCCTTCTTTGCATACAGTATAGGCTGTAAATGTAATTTGAGATTCAGAATATGATTTGTTTGAAAAAGCATTTCTTATTTTTATTCATTGAAAGTCAAATTAGGATATATAAACTAAGGAATGAGCAAAAAAATAATGGGGTGAAATTGTTTGAAACTGTTTTAATTATGTCTCATGTCATTCCACAAATGTTTTAATTTCTTTTATGGTGAAGTGTTTAATGAACATAAACAAAATTATGTTTAATATTTTTTTATTTATATTAAAATGAGCTATTTCTTAAGAGGAAAACCAAGAAATTGTTTTCCAGTAGTCCACGTAACCTTGCCTAAGCCCCTAGTTTATCTAATATTTTTGTTTTCATTTTCTCTATTAGCCTTGCTGTCTTCATGTTATTGTAATTTGGTATTTTTGTATGGTTTCATAATATTTCATTGTTTGTTTCCTTTAACAATCCTCAGCTTTTGCAATGCCTTTTTTTCTTTTTTGACTGAGTTTTGTTATAACAGAGAGAAAAGGGGTGGGGAAATAATGTTCAAGCAGGAGCACTGTTTTTCATGATCATCGTGTCCCTGTCCTTTGTCACTGCTGTCCATGTTCTTTGTGGCCTGCTACAGCTGGCCTGCACACTGCTTGTCTCTCCTTCATGCTTGTCTCATTGGTCACTTTTTCTGGATCTGGAAGACTGGAGCCCAACACCAGGGTCCAGATCTGGATGTTCCTGTGCTACAGCCTTGAAAATCCGAAACTCCATCCTTCTCCCCGCTTTTAGAGTTGTGCTTTGAGGGGAGCTCATCACTGGATTGTCCATTGGTCCTCTCCTACTGGGTTACCCTTTACTCATTTTCCTCAGATGCCCTGACATTGCTCATAGACTGCTCATCTCTTCATTATCATTAGAAGTCTGTACTGATTATGCAAAAATTATTAATGTCATCAGTTATTTCTTTTTCATGTTGGGTGTCAATGTTTTTCTGTCTTGTTTCCTTTTTCAAAGACCTTATCTTCCTAGTTTAAACACATTCCTAGTCCTTCCTGGTCCAGTTAATTGATAGAAAAAATAGTTAGATGAGTTCTAACTATTCTTAACTCTATGACTCCTGCTAAAAAAAATTCTAGCAGGAGTCCTAGAGTTAAGAATAGTTAGAACTCATCCATTGACATTTCTTTGAACTCAGTTAAACCACTGATAAGGTTGATCATATATATTTTTTTTTAACTGAGTTGAATATACCTGCTTATGTGTACTTTGCTGACGTAAGATTTTTCTGATTGTTTGGGCTAAATGTTTGAATTTGCCTTCTGCATTATATATATATCTATATATATCTATATATATATATATAATGTTAATTTACGTATCAGTCAGTTAACTTGACTATTTAGGAGATGAGTGGGAGAAGAGGATATGTATTTCTGCCTGTGTATAGGAGAGCTTGGCAAACCTGGGCCCTCTGATTGAGCGCTCTCGGTTCCAGATTCCTTACTGTTTAGCTGGAACAGATTCCAGCTCCTCTTACAACTTGCGCTGTGGGTTTCTGAGCTCTGCGGCTGGGAATAGGGAAGCCCTGGAAGCCCAAATAGTTTCTAAATGTAAAGCAGGAGCTCTGGAGCCCTCTGTCGCTAGGTGCTCTGCACGTTGGAATATCCTAAAGCCATGTATCCAGCAGCTCAGCATGGGAATTACCAGAATTCATGTATGTCTGTTTTTTTAATGAAGCATTCTCTATGTTGAGGCTAAGTTGTTTCTTTTTTTTTTCCTTGAAGCATTTATGTTTTGACAAATCAATAACTGGAAAAAACTTTAATTGTTGTCGTAAGGATTGATAAAAAATAAAGTTAATATGACTGGCAAGATGCCAACTTTCTTGTTAGAACTCAGAAGCATTAAGTTCAGTGGCACTTTTGAGAGAACGTAATGAAGAAAATTGTCAGCTGATCATATCTGAAAAGTGTACATACTGATGATGAAAGAGGCAACTTCTAGGAAGATGACCAAGTAGCAAAGACCATATAAGTTGAAATAGTTGGGATTGCCTGCTTGGTATTGCCTATGGTTGCCTTTCTGGAAGTAGGATAGATGATTTGATGTGCCTTGGACTGACTTTGTCATGCTGTCAGCCCATCCGCACGTGTTGTAAGTGGTGGAGCAGAAGTGAGTGTGGCTCTTGCAAAGCCACTTTCGTCTCTTGTCTATAATTGGAGGTTAATTGCTCCTGAGAACATATGTGTTCAACAGTGGGCAGAACTGAGCTGCTCTGGCAGCGTTCCTGCTTCACTGATTGCTTTGGAGCAGCGGGGTGTGAGTACTGTGGCAGCCATGGTATTAAAAGTTTAAGATTTTTTGTGAGTAATTATTAATGAAAATAAATAATAAATCAATGTACTAGCTTGTCTGTTTTTTGGTTTTACTCTGCATCTGGCTTTGTCTCTGGCCTGGTTTGTGGCATGAACTAGCAACCTGACAATACTGGGCAGTGCCCTCTGTCTTAGCAAGTTGATGGGCACCGATTGCTGTAGTTTACACCCAGCAAGAGGAGCAATTTCAAGGAATACCTCAAAGCTTAGCAGTTTCAACTGTTGATTTACTTGAGGTGTTGGAAAGCTTTTTTCCACTTGAGATTCTGTGCCTGTGATTTGTCATTCTGGGTCTTTTCCCTTGCTTTCTTCTTCCAGCTCCCTAATAGCAGAGAGTCTCTGTACTGCCTCCCTTCTTGCATCTCACCTATTCTCCTTTTTTCTTTCTCTGTCACTCTTCTTTTTTTCCCATTTTCTTCCATCTTTTATCGTTTTTTTCTGCAGGTCTTTCTTGAGTTACCTCTTTAGACATGCATTATAAATAAGTTGCACTATACTAAGGGTGAAGACAAGCTGACTAAGATGAATGCTTGTTCACCTGGGCATAATTTATGACCCTTTTGTCCACCAGTACAACAATAATATATGGGCAAACTGCTGCAGAGAATCAAGAGGCAAAATGCTAAAAAGGGACTGTAAAGGTAGTTTTGTCTAGTGTTATTCAGCCTGTGGTTCACTATGAATCACTGCTGGTCCGTGAATCGCTATATAATGGTCCTTGAAACAACTACAGCATGCCTCAGGCACACACATGCTCCCACACAGGCGGCAGGATTGTGTACGAGTACATGGGCAGGCACAGTCAGCAGATGGCTCCCAGCCTGGCTGTACAGGCCTCATTAAAATGTTTCTTGCTGTCCAGTTCTGAACTTACTCAAGATCTATTGTTTTACCCAAATATTAGATATCCCTGTTCTCAGCTTCCTATGAAGCCAATACTTAGTTAAACATCACACTTTCCTTGCTTAAGTCACTGTCTCTGGCTTGCAGTCCAGATCTGTTTCTGCAGTGAGTTATAGGTCTAATATCCTGTCTAGTAGTAGAATAGCTCCACACCTACTGGTTTCATAATCTCAAGTTTTACTAGTTTTGTTTGTGATCTTCCATACATATGTGGCTAATAAGTTTTTCCCTACCTTGCTTCCAACTTCCCTAAGTTCTTGTCTTATAATTCTTCATGTTTGCTTTCAAGCTGCTGGTATTGTGGTGGTCATAAGGATCACTGTATTTTATATGTTCTAGCACCTACATTCTGTATCTGATTGTAAGACTTCTGGCAGTAATCACAGAGGATTACTTGGAGGAAAAGTTTGATTTTGTCCTTGTAGGCTCGGAAGATAGTATGCTTAATGAGATTGTGGCTAATTCTTCCTTATGGTCATGCATCAGAAATCTGAGAAATTAACATGACAAATTATTTCTAGTGATCAAGTCTAAGTGCCTTGTTTTGTGATTGGTTTTGTAGTGTAGCTACATTCAGGTAATTTTCCATGCTACATATGTGATGCAAGTTTGAAATTCTTAGCCTAAAGTGTGTAAATGGGAGGATATTCTAAAGAAAAAGCACTGGCTATTTTGGAAAATAGGACTTCCAAGTATTCACTTATCTCAAGTATGATAAAATCCTTCCAACTCTCTGACCCAGTTGGTTGAAGCAAGAACAGTAGGAGCAACAATCACCTAGAGGCAGTTAATTAGCACAGATTTCAATGCAGTTAAGATTTGGCAAAGAAACAGATACCTTCAGCAGTCCTATGTTGTGAATAAGTAGCAGCAGTAATAATAGGCAGTACTAATAATGAAAGCATTGCAGGAGAAAGTAGTTCCTGCAGAGTTACCAGAAGCTGATTTTCACTGTGTTGAAGGGGTATCATGAAAAAAGAGGTCATCTGGTACAAATTCTGCTGTTTTTTCTTCCTACATGGGAAGGAATACAATTCAACCTCCCTCTTCTAAGAAGAGCAATTCAACAATATTAAAAAACTGTCATGAACAAATCCAGGTGTTCTTGCTTTTAACCTTACAATATGAGGGAGTTATCTAATGCAAAAAAATACTTTCTGATAAAGGCCAAAATTCTAATTAAAATTCCTGGCTTCCAGAATGAGCAGGCACTGATAAAGAACACTTTTAGTAAATATTTCCCCATTGGACCTGCAAAGGAACCTGACGCTAACATACACTCTGCTTTGGGAGGATATAATTAAAATAGAATAGGAGCTTCTGAATAAAACAGGCAATGTGTGAAACCTTACAGGTCTGAGGAAGAAAAACCCGTTTCGTATTCATTTCCCCAAAGTAATGGAGGAGAGGCTTTGCTCACAAAAGATACTCTTATACCAACTGCATGAAGGCGGACAACCGCATGAAGGGGGAGATTTGTCCTAGGAAATAAACAGATTAAGAAGTGTGAGTTCAGAAGTAATGATGGGATATTATCACCTGTGCTCCAGGCTGCAGTGGATTCTGAAGGGGTTTTTCAGGGCTCCTAGCCTGAAGACCACAGCCACAGCCTACCCAAAAGCTGGGTTTCAGCAGTACTGCTGGGGTTGAAGTGGGCTTCATGAATCGCTGCTTTGTAAATGTTCTTGGTGATGCATTTCCATTCTTGGGTGTGTCCAGATGGTGTGAACAGAGCAGGACAGGTGTCATGGCTTAGTCTCAACATGTAGCAGTGTCCACTGGCAGTGAACGTGCATCAACACAAGAGGCTGAATCTTGATACTTGGCTCAACCAAGACTAAAATTTTCAAAACCTTCAGTTTAATATGTAACCATGCTTTGGGAGGGAGGTGGAAATGCTAGAGAAGCATCATCAAATTTCATACATAATGGAGGCTGAGTAGAACAGAGATGTACAAATTAATACATCTTTAAGGTAGTCTTTAAAATTATGTGTTTCATTTGATGGGCTGATAGCTGGTACATGTGACCTGGCAGTCAGCATGTATGTAGCTCTGAGCTCGTCATAACATGCACTGGCCTGCCCTGGTAGGGATGTTAAAAGGGATGTGGAGAGGAGCTTTGAGTGTGGAAGAGTGTTTGTAAGGGTGAAAGGGGCAGAGGGGAGTGTGTGGAATTCGAGGAGGGGACTTCATCAGTCGGGAAGCAAATTCATGGTTGTGCTGCTGCCGGTACAATTGATTGTGTTTTGTCCTACAGCTATCATCCCAGTGTCAGTTGTACTTTCTGCAATTACAGAACCAGAATCTGCCTTTATCATAGGTCTGTAGGAGGAAGACAACTTTCCTGTTTCAGTTTTGGTCTCTTTTTTTTTTCTTCTCCAAAATGTTTTTAAATTTAGGTGCCCTTTAAAAACAAGGAGTGAATTCAGACTATTGTGTTGCATTGTTGCATTCATTATGCAAAATTTTACAAAGGGAGTGAAGTCAAGATTGCCTTAGAAAAAGGCAGTAGTCAGACTGCACTGAGTGCATCTGTTACAAACATTCCTTAGTTACTCTGGATGTGTGGGGTATATATTCCTGTATATCAAAATGATCTGCTAATTTTTTGGCCACTGCTGACATGCTCCCCCAGTCTTATCTGATAGCAGCATTAGGTGAAGGTTTTCTTCCCTGCTCCCCTTGCCTCAATTGCAGGTTCATTCAGGCTTTTGCAGAGTACAGGGAATTCCTGCAGGCAGCTGTTTTCAGGCTTTGGGAAAATGAGGAAAAAGACTAGACAGTACAGGGTCAGTCTGTCTTGAAACGGAGGTGCAGGGATTTTGCTGGGGGGAAATGGAGGGTTACCTTAAAGGCAGGGTTGCAGGAGGACCATGCGTGAATAGTTGGTCTGAAGTCCTGAATCCTGTATCCTTCAGCCCTCTCCTTTTAGATGTTCATGATTTATACTGTCTCCTGTTTCAGTGGTTCCCCTTCTGTTTTCTGAGCTTCTTCTCCTGCAGCGCTCTTGAGCACTGTGCTACAATTTGTATGTTTGGGTTTTGTTATGGCACCAGTTGTGTCATGGACAGAATGGATTTCCGTGTGTACCTTTTAGCTCCTGATCCATTATCTGCTGCTGCTGCAGACATTTTCTGTCTTTGTCCCTGTAGCCCCGTGCTCATGGGAGTGGGTGGCCTATTCCAAGCTTGGGTTTGCTCAACAGATTTGCCTATGAATGGTGGGTCCATGGACAAATTTCCCGAATGAATGGACTCTGCAAAAATACTGATTTCTAAACTGTGTAATCTATGTGTGCAATTTGAGATCTAAGTGAGGTCTGTCTGTCAGCCATTGCTGTGCAAGCCTGTGCGATCCAGGCTCTAGGATGACCAGGGAAGTTGACCATCAGTTGACCTGAGGAGCAGGGAAGTTGGACCAGATGACCCACCGTGGTCCCTTCCAGTCTCACCCATTCTGTGATTTTGTAGGGTTTCTCTGGAAAGTCCATGCATCTCTAGTATAGAGCCTTCTCTGCCAGGCTCCAAGTGTCCTGAGCTGAAAAGGAAATATCTGAAGCTTTCAAAAGAAAATGTTGCCTGAAAAGAAAGTTAATGTTATATAAAGGATTCATATTTTCTCAGAATGTCTATTAAACATAAAAATAGAAGGTATTTGTCATTTAAATCTGAACATACCATGAAAGAAATTTCAGCTCACCAGTTAAAATCCAGCCAAGCAAGAGGCACATAAAAGCTGTGTCAACTTTAATCATTGACATTGATATTGGCTAGAAGAAATATATCTTTATCTTAAAATTGGAAAGGTTTTAGTTTGACCAAGAGTGGATTGGCTTTTCCTGTTACTTACGACATCAGTCCTGGTTCCCAGAGGGAGAGCTGAGCTAAAGTTGGTGTGTCATTTCTCAGGAAATAAATGAGCCAATAGGATATTTCTTTTTACGTCATCATTAGTAGAACTTGCAGGATGCTTATTGCACAGGTTCTGGTAGTGTTCTTGACAATATAGTATGAATTGCAATTGAAGGTAGGATGTGTTGACCTGATGCAATCGTTTCAGAGTGCTTTTTTGGGGAGTGATCCTTCAAGTTCTCTAGAGACTCAAGCATCTGCTGAGAAATGGAAAGAAAGAAGGGCTTGATAATGAATGTAACTTGGGGTTATGAAAACATCTGTTTTGTTTTTCTGTAGTCTTTTCATCATAACTCTTATTTGTAAGTGTTTTATAATAGTACAAAGCATAACATTCCAGGGTGTCCTTTATGTATGCTGTAGTGATGTAGGATGATTAGGCAGTCTGACCTCATGGAGGACAAATTGCACAGTGGCTATGAATCTTCAGAAAAACCTCCTTGTTAAAGTTATATTTGGGATTTTAAAGGCTGTATGTGGTGGCTCACTTGTTTAGCTTGGTTATTGCTTTGTTTTGTGCAATGCGTTATTTGATGAACAGAATTCTCTCAAAACCAGCATTCAGAAACTGGGAAAGGTGAAAAAGAAAAAAAATGTTGTACACCTCCTACCTGATTTTGGAAAAAATATTTTATATTGTTAGATGAAAAAAAAATGTGAAAGACTGTGCTGCTGTAAAAAGACCAAACTGATTTAGCATTTCTGAAATGCATAGTTTTAAATATTTCGAAAATCAAGCAGTTAGAAAAACATGAGCTGGGTGACATCGGACATGTTCTGTATTTCATTTTACAGGTATAGTGAATTAAGGACTCAGGATAGATTGTCATAATTACATATTGTTTTTTAAACAATTTAAGCATGTATTATTTGCTTACATAGCAAGCATTGCAGACCTTTTGTGTCTTAAATTTTGTCAAGAATATTTTATGTGCTTCTACCTGTTAATATTGAGCACTGTTATAATCCTGGGGAAGATACTGCTCAGGAAAGCAGCTAGTTTAGACCATACACATTATTTTTATATCAGAGCTGGTGTCTGGCTTTAGCTTTGGCTGTCATCCTTGCTTACTGCTGGTTGTTTGAGACTAGACAAGCTGCAAACTCAGCTAGGCTTGGGACTGCAGCTGGAGTGCTGTGCTCTTGGACTGGCACTGTCCTGCTTGTGCAACTTTATGGAGCGCACTTGGCTGTATTAGGTTGTTTCTTGTAGTGGTTAAATGACAGATTCTAACATTTAGATCTCTCCTTTTGGCAGGCTTTCTTCTATTCTTCTTTTCCAAATACTTTTATCTGTTCTTCAGCTGGGCTTACATTCACCACCGTGCACTGAAAGTGTAGCCAGTCTCAGCATCTACTAAGATATGCTTCAAAAATTCAAATTTTTGATTGTTCTCCCTTCCTTTAGGAAAGGTTGCTTTAATGAAATTAATGTTTTTAACCAACTTCAGTTTCTGTAATATCCATTGTGCTTGTAAAGACAACACTACAGAAATATCTCACTAATTTTTTCTTGCATAAATTGGCTGTTCTGATAGCTTCCATTTTAAGCAAATAAAGATAACCTGTGTGCCACTTAAAAAGAAAAGTACAGACTTCAAGTTTTTAAACACAGTTGTGCTAGAGTGGGTGTATTTTGAGTCATGCTTATATTTGACTGGCTTCAACTGCTAGCATTGTGCCAAAAGTTCATATAGAATGTTTTGTGGAAATGAGAGGCAGAAACATGTCTAATTAATAGACAATTACTTTGTGTTTTAATCTGTATACTGGTTGGGTAAATTGAATTTGTTTTAGTTGTGGTCATGTAAATCACGTTGCTGCTGCATGCTTACCCTTTGGCTTGGGAGTGCAATATGTATCTTGTTAGGAAAGGGAAGGAGTGGGTGATACCCTTGGGAAGGGATACCGTTCTGCTTTGCACACAGGATTTATGAGGAGTCCTGTCTGAGAGTAAGGGCTCATTAAAACAGTAGCTAGTGCTACACATTGGTAAGATTTATTCTTACTTATTCTGAAATCAGCTCCTAGCCATTTATGGTGACTAACCTAATTTCAATGTTAGAATGGTTCATTAATTCCTAGCTTTCTCTATCATCACACTTAATGCTAGAGACTGCAAATGAGATGTTTTGATGTTTTAACACCATGGGTTCCCACTTCTTGTCAGTACTTGGTCACTTCATATGTTTTAAAATTTTTATGTATTTATTTTTAATTAAACCAAATCACCCACCCAGAAATATGTCTAAGTGCATACAGAAGTTATTGGCAGCCCTCCTTTCCTGCTACATTCCAGTTGCTTTTTTTTTTCAAGCTGGAAACAAAATTCAGTTGTGAATTCAGTATCAGCAAGCTGTGTTTGCATTTTTGGATGATGTGAACATCATGCATGTGTGTCTTAAAGGAATGGCACTGTGCCAAGTGCTTTCAATGACATTTATTAGCTGACTACTAACTAGTTGCATTTCCAGGGCTTCCTATGCTCTGTTTTGAGGTACTGCATGGTCTTTTTTCCCACTCCTTCCCCTGTATATGTTGCAAAGCAATGAGTATCTCACTGCTAGTTTGGATAAAGTAAATACTTTGTTGTCTGCAACCACCTGCAAAAAAATTCTGCTGCTCTTGCACCTTTTGTTTAAGCTTTTACAGATGACCTGCTATTACTAACCGTCTGAGAATAAAGTGCAAGTGGGGATGAGGAAAATGTTGCAAGTGTACAAACCAGAAGCAGTGTTGAGGTCCTTATGTGCTGCTCCATCATGCTGAAATCCTGCCTGTCATTGCAGGACTACAGGTTACTGTTTATCCCATTTTGGGTTTCTGTGTCTCCGCTAAGGGTGCATAGTAATTCTGTTTTTCTGTGTTTGCATGGGAGAGCTTTGAAAGATGATTTGTCCCACAGGTAGAGTCAAGGTTTGTACGTGTAAAGAATTCTACTTGTATGAAGCTGTGGATGATCTGGCTGGGTCTCTTAGGGAAATTCATTTTTCTCAGTTGTCCCCTAAGTAGGGTGAGTCTAAGTTTGTATCAGAGGGTTTTTCTTCATTTGGGATTTAGAACACAGCATTTTTTGTACTTTCTTTAAAAATAAATAAATCAATCATAGTCAGTAAAAGTTTTATAAAGAATATCCTTGGTTTAAATATATTTCAATTCTATTTTGCCTTTATTTTTTGCTGGTGTTAGTAGATTAATGGTCTCGTTTTATTCACTAGAGCTCCTGCTTGACCAGACAGGATGTCTGTTCATTGAAAGCTGTTGTCAATCAGTGGGCATTGTCTTGTAGATTTGCACTTTGAAATACTACCGGTATTGGCACTGAGTTTTGTGAATGCATGTTTGCTGTTTCACTTTTTTGTCCCCATTCCTTTATTGCTTATTTACTTGCAGGCATTTGAATTGCCTGACTTCATTGAACAGGAGTTTGAAGTTGCTGATTCTGTGTCTTCGGTCTAGACTGTCCTTTTAAATAACAGTAACGGAGTGCTGTCACGATGACTGTCTTGCTGTCTCCAGTGTGGGAAAATCGTCTCTACTGCTTCCGAAAGCTTTGCCTGAGGTGGCTCCGTGTAATTGTAACATTTTAGATAATTGTTTGTAGTTTGTACTGTGCTTTTTGCCTAAACTGAGAACTGCTTGAAAATGAATGGATTGAAAGCCCATCTCTTCCTTCTCTGCTTTGCTAATGACATAATGGTGCATGACTAGAGTTTTAAATATTTTTGGAACAGTTGCAGTTTGTGTCATTGTGTTTCTCCAAGGTGGGTATGTTGCTTGGAGATGTGTATGTCCTGAAGTATGGTGTGAGGAGGTATGACTTGGACCTCTTCTGTTACACAGGGTTTACATCAGATAAGGCAGGTGTTTTGATGGAATTAATGAATCGTGATTTTTGGTTTCACTGTCAGAGTCAGGTGGTATTCATTTGGAGGTTTATAGTGTTAACTTTTGTTGTCCAGTAGACTCTGTACTGCAGCAGCTGTAGGCAGCCTGAGGTTGCAAGTCCCTGGCTGAAAAAATCTAGGGCTGTTACATGTGGGATTGCTACTAAAGGATTATAAGAGTTGGTCCCAGAGCTGTGCTATGTAAATGCAGGTGTGGGAGGATTCCCGTGCATTTGTGCCTTAACCTTGCTTCTCTCATATCAGCTGTATCTGTTTAGCAGGGCAAGGAGTGCTTTAGCTACACTGCTCCTCTTCTGTCAATAGCAGATCTACCTAAACTGGCATTGTATTCCCATTTCTCTATTGTCCAGCTGCCTCTTTCCATTTCCCCAGAGAAGGATGTTGGTTTTCCTTCATGTGGCAGTTATTCTGTAGGTTCTTTCTCTAACTTTGATCTATAAAACGATCCATGTTAAGAAAGGAACTTCATACTGAAAAAAGGGAAGAAGCTTCAGACTGTTCTATCTGCATTATAAGAAAAGTATCAGCACTTTGTGGAGATGTCCTCTGTGTCATTACTATTTTTAATTTTTTAGAAAATCAAAATAAGAACAGAATGTAGGAATTACTCATATTGAGTCAGACCCAAAGTCTGTCTAACTCCATATCCTTTCTGACAGTGGCCAAAAATGAAAAGCATGAGAAGATTACAGCAATAAGGTAATGACCCCACCATCTGTCTTCTCCCACCCTTCAGTGATATGTGACTCAGGATATTTTCCTGATATAGGGGCGATTTCTGTGTGGATATTGTCTGTTGCTGCAATTCTTTTTTTGTAAATGTCTCTGGCCTGTCCTTAAATCTGTAGGGTTTTCATAGCCACAGTATCTTGTGGCAGAGTCCCATGACTTAGATCAAAGTTGTGTGAATACTACTTCTATTTCTTCATTGTGAGCATGCTACTGTTGGTCCCTAGCTCTTGGGCCACAAGAGGTACAACTCTTCATGCAGGCTATGCTACCTGTGAATTTTATTAGCCACTGTTATACCCTGGCTCCTTTGTCCTCTTTGCAGGCAGTGGGGGATTAGCTGCTCAGCCTTTGATAATCTGAGGAGAGGACCCAGACTGGAAGCAGCATTCAAGGTGCAGGCCCAGGGTGGGTTTCATGGCAGTGTTAAGCTTGTCTCTGTTTGGTGCTCTCCTCTGTATAGCTTTTAATAACCTGCTGTTTTGTTATGGCTGGTAAGCATTTAGCTGATGGTTGCCTGAAAGCATCTATTTTGTCTTGGAGGAAAATACATCGTGCTGGGTCCGACAGCCCTAGAGAAGCAAGGCAGCTGCTGCTTCATGCCTCAGGGCCCGCCGGTGTGGAGGCCAAAATGTATCCCCAGCAGGCAGGGATGTGCACTGTGTGTGTATGCCAGGGATTAGGCATTAGGTGGGCAAAGAGAGCACTGAGACTGTTCTGTTTGAGCAGGGGGAGTATGTGTATGTTGGAGGAGCCTGCCAGCAGCTGAGCTCAGATGCTGGGTCTGTTCAGAGGCTGTCCCGGCATCCCCAGTTGCTGGCACCTGGACATACGAGCTCCCTGGTCCCACAGCCACCACCCCAGGTGCTCTCATCTGTAGAGACATGCAGGTGTTCTCAAGCTCACAGGTGGCCCTCAGAGACCCACTATAACCCCTTGCTCCCAGCCACTTCTCTCTCCAGCTTGGTCTTGGTTAGCACTCGCATGCTCATAAACCGTATGCAATCCCAAAATGCCCTTCCCTTTCATCCCTCTATGTGCCCTACACCCCAGGGCTGAAACACTCCTTAGCTGGAAAGGTGATGAGAGGTAGCTGCTTCCTGCAACTCGTCTTGCTGTGTTCCATGCCTGGACACTGTGGCTGAGACTCTCCTGGGACAGACAGGGTGTTACTCAGCTGGAGTCTTGCTTTGATGTTCTGCCTGCTTCTCTTCCACTGCTCCTCTACATTTGTTGAGATAGGATTTGGATGGGCCTGGGAGTAGTCTGGAGATGTAGTTTGTGTAGATGAAATAAGATTATAATTCCAGAATTATACTTTCAAGTTGAGTAGGATCAGAGCCCATTACTGTATCTGTGACATGAAGATTGACTTTTTTCTGAGTGCACAGCCATTTTAAAATGTAACTTCCAACCTTTCTTTTTGCAATCAAGCCATATTTTTGCTATCCTAGCTAATTTAAATATTGTCAACAAATCTTGCACCTTAGTAGTTAACTTTTTTTTCCTAGTTGAATTAAGACTATACTGAGTAGCATAGATCTTAATGCAGCTCTGCTAAACTACTGGTGGCTTCCCTCTAACAGATCATCATCTTTTCTGATTTTGAAAAAATTATCTATGCAAGAATCAGTAAGGTACTGTTTCTATCTAAAAAACAGAGGAGTTATCTTTATTTTCAAGTTTTGTCTGGTGTAGTATTAGGCTTTTCATTGGCGCTGATGTTTCTGTCATTTTCTCTTGGAAATTATTTCATAATCAAATAGCTTTTTTTGGTCAGAATTTATGTACTCAACAATTTTATTCTGTCATTCATAATAATTTCCCCAGCCCTTGTAATTTTCTGAATTAGTCCTGTCATCATTCAGTGTGACAAGGTTCCTATACACCTTTGTTAAGCAGCTGAAATATATTCAGCTTTTCTAAATTTTCCTTATAAATTCAGTGCTTCTCTCACTTCTCAGGTCTTAAGGACTTCCCCCCACGATCCAGCAGAACTGAGTATCTTGTTCCATCTGTATTTTTTCCTATTTGCAGGAAATGCATCTCAGAGCAATATTACACAATGGCCCACTCTGGTTTTTGGACAAGTCTGAAGTGCCCTATTAAAAAACTTTGAGTATTGGTTAAATATATATGTATGTATGATTTTTAAAAAAACCCCTAATATTTGCCCATGTTTTACTTTGGGAAAAAATTGCTGTCATAATACAATAATTATGAAAAGGCATTGCTTGCTTTTTTTTTAGAAAATTATTATAGTAAGCGCAGTAGCTGTACAAATAAAGAATTCATGTGTTCTTCCCTAGTTACCTTTACCACAGTAAATTAAGGGTTTTTTTTTATTCTTGATAGTTTCTACAATGCAAATAAAAAAATTAGACTTTGTGTTATCATTTTCTCCTATATGAGCATACCCAGTTCTGATCTTTTTCCTGAATTCTTTGCAGAACTGTTGTTTTCATTGAATCTATTATTAAACATGCCTCTCTTGATCATTCCATATCTCTAGTCATTAGAGTTTATTTTTTTAGCTTTAAGGATGCTGTTTGTCAAGATTTTTGTATTTCTGTAGTGTTCTGTAGTGCAGCTTCTAGTCAGACCTTTCTGAAGTCCTTCAAACTCTACTCTGGGAACTGCAGCAGGGCAGTGAATCACCTCATGGGCAGATGTGCTTATGCAGTGGCTGGCAACAAAGGTTTGGCTGGGTTAAAGTCCTTTGCACAAATAACATTAATTGAGGAGATTTTTATTTTTTCCTAGCCCCAGGCTGTAGTGATCTGTTCCTGTCTGGAGTTTTGTCATTGGAGGTGGGGTGGGAAATACATGCTTTTTGCCAGAATTGAGCTGGGACATTCACATTTTCTGGTATAGGAATTCTATAGTGTTCTGCCTGGGGCTTTGGAAATAATTGCTGATGAAACTTAGTGTACTGGTTCTGCTAGGGTAACTGAGGATCTGTCATTTTAACAGACATAAACAGGCAAGCTTTGTAGCCCCTCTGGTTTGGTTACTGAAGTTCCAGTGTGCATTAGGCTGAAAAGGAATAGCATGCCCTGGTGCTGTGTGTGCTGTGTTGTGTATGGCAAGTGGAAATCTTCAGATACAAAGACTTCTTCATCCCTGATCACCAGTCCCTCAGAATTCCCTCAGAATTGCTATTTTTTGTTTTTCTAAGCACCAGCATTTCTTTCTGCCATTATGGAGCATTCAGAACCAAACTTGTGTGCCTCAGCTTAGCTTCTTTGAAATATCAAGTGCTTGTCTGCAGTTCCTTTGGAGCTCTGTTCTAAAATACTGGAGGTTGGAAGTTTGTTGTAAATAGAGATAAAGGAGGAATTTGGAGTCAAATGGGATTTTGTAAGTGGAAATGTTTTGCAGACCTGGAATTAGCTTTCCTACAGGCTCTCCTCATAAGTGACTTCATGGACCTGGGCAGTTGTATCAGCTTGCAGCTCTGTTTGTAGGGAGAGCAGAGCCTGAGCATGTGGGGTGAGTGGTTCCCATGGTTCGTCTGTCTCCTTGTGTTTCTGGTGAGAAGCACCTGCTAGTGTGGCCATTGCTGCTTGGAAGCTCTGAGCAAGACCAAGCTCTTTCTGTGCTAACAAGTGCCTCATATCCAAGAGCCTGTGCTTAGGAACTGGAACAGGTCAGAGTAGGGAGGAAGGAGCTGTATTCTACCCTTTTAAAAAATAATTGAAGCTAAGGGTGACTTTACACTGTGTAACTTCAAATTGGGAGCTCACAGGGGGGCAGAGCATTAAGCCCAAGTATTTGGCGTGGTAGAACATGGCTGAATTGTAAACCCAGACTTTCATCTGACTCCATTATTGGAAAAAAATAAAATCAGACTACCCTTTCACTAAATGTTGAAGCGGTTACTGGAATGTAAAAGACAACTATATGCTAAAATTCATGCATCTCATTTAAGAAATATTTTGCATAGAATTAGCTACAGTGGTGCGAACCACTTTTACTGAACACAAACACTTGTTACAGGCCAGCTTAGAGCTTGAGGTGTTATTTCACATCTCCAGGCTTGGTGGAGGAGCTGTTCTCAGGGCAGTAAGCCTGCAGCCATGCAGAATGCAGTATGATCTGTCTCTGGGGAAATTAGTCCACTCATCTCATCAGGAACTGATTCTAGCAAACGACTGGTAAATGTTACCATGCATTATTGTTTTTCTACTGTGTTATCTCTCTCTGTCTCTTTAATATGTGTGCATGTGAAATTCATGTGGTGATTTGAGGTTATAAACATACTGGTATAATTCACAAGTAACAAATGAGCATCAGTTAAAAATTAACTGATCCTTCCAGCAGTAGCAATTTAAGGAAGCAAGCAGCAGTATGAATCACTTAGCTGGAAAAGAAGAAATATCTAGATGCAAGTGGCATTTGGCAAATGAGTGATGGTATAAGAACCTGAATACTGTATAGACCATGACCCAACTCTTGGCATTGCTTTTAGTGTCCTGAATTGCTCAGCTGACACACTCTTCTGAGGCTTCAGAGCATCATAAATACTTAAGTTTGTATTCACTGGTTTAAGATGTTGCCAAAAGCATTAAAAGAATTGCTGTCCTAAATTAATTAACTTCTGTTTGTTGAACCTGTAGTGTGGAACAGAAATGTCAGTTTTATTCAGATAAAAGGGAAGTTTCATCTCCAGGCCATAACTGATTTTGCCCTGGCTTAACGAGTCATATATTTCCACTGGACCTGAAAGAGATTTTTTTTAAAAAATGATTGCTTCAGGCCACATATAACCTCATCATTTGCAGCAGTGCAATTTAAGGGATTTAATGTAAACTACTTGAAGCTTTTTGATGATGTGTTTGACCTAACCACAAGAAAAAAATTGACTAACCTTCAGTTATAGTAGCATAAGAAATAGAAGTCAGCAGATATGAAATAGTTTAAAATGGCACAGTCTGCCTGCTGTGCTACATGGCTGCCCCTGCTCTTGCTTTGAGCACATCATTGCCCTCCTGCCTGGTGACATCTTTCCTGAGGCAGGAGGCAGAGGCAGTGGATGTGGGGGCCTGCATCCTCTGCCTGAGCTCTGCCCACCTGGCAGCCCTGTGGGGCTCAGCACCGTGCATGCTGCCCTCCCAAGGACTTGCCATCAGGAGTGAGCATGGTGATGCAGAATAGATTTAAATCTAAGCAATAGATTGCTTAGATCTGCTTTGCTCTTTCAAAGTGTGGTGTGATCTTGAGCCGTAGAGACTAAGCAGGTCAAAGTGAGAAGGCTGGAGTTTGCCATTGTGCTTGTTCTTTTTCTATTTTCCCGAACAGTCTCTGTCAAATCTGTTGTTGTTTTTCAGTTCCCTTACAGCAGGCAGGGACTACTTTGTGGTGGCTGGTGCTAGCACTGCTCTTAGCTGTCTTCATATCTGTGTTTTCCAGCATAGTTCCATTTGAATTAGTTCAACATACACACATCATAATTGGTTCATGTAACAGGTTTGTAGATCATAAGAAGAGGTTTTGTAGTCACAAGGTTTCAAGTAGACTGCAAATACCTGATTTTTTAACCTGCTGTTATTCAAAACCATAATAATGACCTCAGCATTGTTAAAATTCACTAATTCTTCAAATAAATCGATTACAAAAAGTGAAATGTTTTGTTGGTATGAGGAAATATTGCATCTTTTCAGGTCTTGTAAATGGAGGGAGTGGATGATGCAGGGGTGTACTGGGAATTGATTGCCTTGTGGAGCAGTAGCTGGGGTACTGTGGATGTGTCCAAAAAAGTCACTACAGTCCCTTTAGCATCCTCGTGTACGTGCTTTGTTGGGTACAGCAGAAGTGCCATGATGCAATTTAATGACAGTGAAATGCAGATGGGAGGGAAGGAAAGTGAAGCAGAAAAAGATCTGTATATTGACTTGCAGAATTACTTGCTGTATACTTGTCATGCAGCTTTGAATGCTGCTTGTTTTTCTGTCTCTCTATGCCTTCATTCTTTTGCATTATCATTGTAATGTCAATCTGAAAGGGAAATGTTCTTCACCACAGATTGTGAAATCTTTTTCCAAAATCAATTCCTCCACTAAGATTTTTTTCTTTGATAGGTCTTGGGTGTAGGTTTTTTGGTTTTTGTTTGTTTGTTTGGTTTTTTTTTTTGGTGATTTTTGGGTTTTTGGTTGGTTGGTTGGTTTTGGTTTGTTTTTTTTTTTTTTGGTGGGGAGTCTTGTATCTTGTGGTCTTAAATGGCAAAAGGTTATAATTTTTTATCTTAGGAAAGGCAGGTAATATTTCTTTTCTGCTGGGATGCAGTATTTGTACTTGAAAGAGTGTAAGTCTTGAATATGAAATGCTGCAGCTTTTGTATTTGTAAAAGTTGTTTTAGAATATTTTAAAAGGTTTTAAAAAAGTATTAACTGTAATTTTCTATTCTCGTGAATCCTGGTAAGTATTGAACATATAGCAGAATGAAGTGCTGTGCTTTCCAGGTGGAACGAGAAAATAAATGGTCCTGCTAAAATATTGAAAGCTCTGTAACCAATTGCTTAAGCAGTTTTTCAGTAAAAAGTATGTAGTGTCTGTAGAATATGTGGCCTGCTGGACACTAAAGATTTTTCCCCTTCTAATCAGGACACAGGTAAGTTGAACTCCATACCTCATGTGGACATTGAGGTTATACCGTTGTAGAAAGCCTGCACTTGGTACTTAACCATTCATTCTCTGCTTTTTTCTCAATCTGTAATTTTATAAGCTATTTTCATTTTGTCCTGTAAGGATGCTTCATTTTGCAGCAGTGAGCTGTATGTATATATTTTTTATTACTTTAAAATGTTTGTTTAAATATTTTATGTTCTTAATAGTACTGAGCTTTGACTTCTATACTTACGTTCTATCCTTCATGGCCTGAGCACAAGTAGTGGAAGTAGTGGTACCTATTGCTGCAGGTTGTTTTAGATGAAATTTAAAGAGTTCCGTGGTTGCTGCAGTGTGACAAAGTTTCTAACATTTTAAGCACTTCTAGGCAAAGTGTTTTAAGGGTGATTTATATCTTGGAGTACATGGATTTTAACAGTGCTATTGGAGCAATGAAACCTTAAAAAGCTGATTCAATATACCCAGTAAAGAAGTATTGGTTGTGTAATGCTGAAATCTTAGGATCATAGAATGGCTTGGATAGGAAAGGACCTTGAATATCATCCCGTTCCAGCCCACCTGCCATGGGCTGGGACGCCCACTGCTAGACCAGGTTGCTGTAAGCCCTCTCTGACCCGGGCTTGGACACTACTAGGAATTGAGCATCCACAGCTTCCCTGGGCTATGTTCCCATGCCTCACCACCTTCACACTGAAGAATGTCTTCCTCATACTTAATCTAATCTTTTTCAGGCTCAAACCATTCTTCCTTGTCCTGTCACTACATGCTCTTGTAAATTTTCTTTCTCCATCTTTCTTGTGGGCTCCCTTCAGGTACTGGAAGGCTACAATTAGATGATTCCAAAACCTTCTCTTTTTCAGGCTGAACAATCCAAACTCTCTCAGCCTTCCCTCACAGGAGAGGTGCTCCACCCCTCTTATTCTCTTGGTGGCCTCCTCTGGTCTCTCTCCAACAGGTTGATGTCCTTCCTGTGCTGGGGACTCCAGAGCTGGATGCAGCCCTGCAGGTGGGCTCCCACCAGAGCAGAGCAGAAGGGCAGAATCCTCTCCTTGCCCCTGCTGGCCAACCTTGCACTTGGCCTTGTTAAACCTCATGAGATTCCCTCAGGCCCATTTCTCGAACTTGTCCAGGTCCCTCTCGATGGCATCCTGTCCTTCAGATGTGTCAACTGCACCACTCAGCTCAGTGTTGTCTGCAAATATGCTGAGGGTGCACTCAATCCCTTTGTCTGTGTCATTAATGAAGATATTAAATAGCACTGGTTAACTCTGAGGAGCACCACTTGCCCATTGAGACTCTGAGGCATTGACCATTATCTTCTGGATGTGACTCTCCAACCAATTTCTAATCCATCCAATAGTCCATTCATTAAATCTGTCATTCCCCAAAGCCATCCATGTCTTCATATCTTACAAAGTGAAGGAATGTTATATGCAAACATAGTAACGTGTCAATTTTTTCAGCTTTATTTAGTATGGAATTTTAAAAAGATTTTAAGATCATTTCAGGTCTGTAGAACTACTATATTAAAAATGGCAGCAGTGATGCAGCAAAATATCCAGAGATGATATGTTTTGTGCTGTGCTCTTCCTCCTTGTTTTTCTGAGTTGACTATCTCATTAATGAGTTCACAGTAACTCAGTTTATTTGGATGAACTTTGTTTCCTGGTATGACTCAAGATCCCTCTTTTGCTTGTATGTAATTAACATAAAACCTCAAACTGGAAGTCTGCAATAGAGTGTCTCATCACAAAAGCCAGCTAACTGTAAAAGCTGATAATGTTTGTAAAGCGCGTTAAGCTCCCTGGGTGAAAGGTACCATAGAAATACAAAGTATTAAGCCAGTAGTTTAATTGTAAGATAAGAAGTAATTGAAATTTTCCAACACGGTTGCATGTAGAAGACATTCTGGTGATTTGCTTTGTAATATTTAGGTCAGTGAATTGAGATGTCTTTCTAAATCCTTTATGAATATTCTCTCATTTAAGTGCATTGCTCGAAGGTGTCTGATACATTTATTTGGCTGGCTGATACTGCAGTTTAAAAATACCACATTTCGAATAGGCAGGGAAGTGCTGTATAGAAACCTTTGAAATAACCAACCTTCATCCTTCAAAATGACAGTTATTGTGCTATAATAATTGTAGAAGTACTGAATTTGCTTCAATTGATTTTTTTTTTTGAATAGTAGACTGCTCGTTTAATACACAATGCCTCCAGAATTTTAATCTCCATGTCCCTCTTGTGGTTTACAATTTGGTGCAGATTTCCCTTGAGATATTTTTCCTTGTCTTATGTATATCTATATAAATACCAGTTTATCACGAGTACTAAATCCTGCTTTCTGGCACTTACTGTGCTGTCAGATAGAATGATTCATGAGGTGAAATCAGTTCTTTTATGTGTCATTAAGTCCTGAAAACTTTTGTATTACTTCCTTTTACAATAAAAGGTAGCCTGTAACAACTGTATGATATTTTTGACTCTGAAATGTCCAAGACAGATCTTAATGTTATAGTGGTTCCCTCCCTGTTGCATCTGTTTTGACTGTAGGAACGTGTCAGTTTGGGTGCAGCTTGGATTATCCCAGCATCCCTGCATCTCTTCCCAAGCTGCCTCCATGGTCAATAATGCTTGATACAGTGGACGCTGTGTGGGACAGGAGGAGGGATTTGAGTCTCCATCATGCTCTTAGACCCTCAGGGAGGGTTTCCTCCTTGATACCCTGCAGCTTTTCTCTTCTTGCAGTCATGGCAACACTGCAGGACCAGGAGCAGCCTTGTTTCCAGCCCAAAACTGTCCTTCATGACTCTCCTGGTGGGAGTTAAAAAATTAAATGGATACCCTACTGCATTCTGCATGCGGTAGAGCAGTGTTTTAGTTAATTGATAGTTTATCTTTATTAGGAAAATAAAAGCTTTGCAATGTTTTAACCTTTTTGTTTTCTTTGCACAATAATCCTTTCTTCTGAAGAGGGAAATCTCTTTATTCTTTCCCTTCCCCTGTGATTTTCTGTCATGGAGGAAGAGCCCTGTCCTGGGGGACATGGCTGCGGCAGAGTCTGCATTGGCCAAGGTGTGCTGCAGAGATGTTGCCTCAGACAGAGCCTTTGCCAGGAAGCTGCTGAGCCAAGGAGAGACGCTGTTCCCAGGCAGTGGTCAGGGAGTGTTTCTGACTACGGTAAAAGCTGATCTCTGAAATGTTACAACTTTGAGCTCATAGGATGCAGAAATTTTTAGGGGGACCTGAATTTGGCAGAAGCGGTGAAAGGTTCTTGTAATTAATGATGTAAAGAGTTTTCAGGTTTAAAATTATAACCTAGACCGGACATCTTAAAACTTGAATGTGAAAACTGGGTAAGTTTAGCTGCTCTGAGGTTGTCTGCATGGCTGCAGGGATTTAAAGACAAATTTAATTTTGAAAATAAGTATCCTTAAAGATTTAAGTTTTAAAGAATTGAACAGATTTGCTGTGTATGTCAGGATGTGGAAACCTCGGACTGAGCGTGGGGGGCTTGTTTGGTATCTTCATAGCCAAAGGCTGTGGCCTCCATTTCCCCAGGCGTGCTCTGGGGCTGTGCTGGGAGGGCAGTACGCTGCAGCCTTCCAGGCCTGCTGCAGCTTAGCGCCTCCCTTGTCAAGTAGAGAAACTAAGAGGGCCATTAATTCTCTGAGTTATGGTTTGCAGTGCAGGGTCCTCTGAGGGATGCAGAACAGTTTGCCTGTGGCATCATACAACTTTAACTGAGCTCTGCCTCTAAGCACCAACCGCAGATGTGCAATCCACTTGCTTTATAAGGAAAACAAAATTTTTGCTATGAACTTAAGGGGAAATTTGATTGTCTCAAAAGGAGGAAGCCTTCCTGAGGAGAGCCAGCTCGGTTCTTTGTGACATCCTGGGAAGCCTCCTTAGCAACATTTTTTTCCATACTCTCCGTATACTGTCAATCCCCCTTGATCTTCCTGCTCATTATCCCTCCCCACGCTCTTACCCCCTGTTTCATGCTGAATTCCAGAGGAAAAAAAAAATCCACTGCAGCCACCATGCTGCCATTCCCCCAAGGGAATGTTCCTTTTACAAACCCTCTCTTATGGCCTTGCATCCCAGTCCTGGCTGTGCTGCAAATCCCCTCCCTGGAGGGGCAGAGGGGATGGAGATCATCCTGCAGGGGTGCAGCAATGCCACAGGAATGAAAACCTTGGCTCTTTAGCATGATGCATGGGAGCAGGTCAGCTGCAGCCAGCCAGCATGGTTGGAATGGAGCACAAGGAGGGCAGGAATGTGTAATCACTGAGTACGGTGTCTATGAGGAATTTGGTTTTGCCTTATGTAATGGATTGAAAATATACTTAATTACAGTCTAACTCTGAAAATTATTGCACTTATAAGATAAAGTCAAGTGTAGGAAGTAGGAATTCCAAGTTTTACTTGGAATGACAAATCTTTCATTATTGTCTATGCATTTGAATTATCTGTTTACATTCTATATATTTTTTTAATATTGAGTTGGCCCTGTGTCAGTTGGAATTCAGGCAGGACCTGAAATTTTATTGCCTGCATATTCAATTAAATACTATCATGCTTCATGGACCATGAAGTTTAGATTGTATCTAGTAAATGAGCAAATGCTTTTTATAAATAATTAGTCTTCTGCTTAATTATAGGACTAGGTTTTCCAGCACATTTGTCATGTGATCTATGTATATGGTGTTGCTGTTTATAATTGAATGTGAGAAATAATCGGCTTTCTTAAAAACTTTTGAGTCAATACTTGCCTTACCACACTGTGGCTGATAGATTTAATTTGCTATTTGCAGAGTTATTGATTAAATAACTTAGAATTCCTTGACAGAGAGGTAGTTACCTGGAAACTTAGACTGGTTCCCCTCTTGAATGCACTAGTAAAACAGCTTTCTAAATGTTACTTTTGATTAATAGTTCACTTAGAAATAATAAACCCAGCATAAATTAAATATAACATGGTGTTTCAGTGTAGTAGAGTTCATGTTTGATTTACTTGCAAAGTAGTTTCTGCTTTTTTACATAGTACTGGGAAGCTAAAATATAATGTGTTTGCTTTACAAACACATCTGGAGGTGTTTCATCTCCAGATTTTATTGAATAAAACCCAACTATTTTTCCCCCAAAATTGTTAGGGTTTTTGCTGAGAAAAATTATAGACTGGAAAATTACTCAGTCTCTTAAAAGTATTACAATTTACATTATGGAAACTTTTGAAAGATAAGCAGTGATGTCTATGATGCTTAGAAGACAGGCAGAATTCAAGAGCTTTCTTCCTCAAGGAGAAGTTTCCAGTGGTGTCTCTTGGTGCCCTCTGTTTATAAAGCCTGTCTAAAGTCCCTCTCATGCTGGGCACCTGCCAGAGCAGCTTCTTCACACATCCCAGTGTCCTCTTCCTGCCACTACCACACACTTTTCCCTGTCTTTTATAGGTGATCCAGGATAATTACTAAACAATATAATCACCTTGTATGTTTCATTCCTTTGTGTTATATAGTTTCCATCTATTGGATGACAGAATGTTTGGATATCTGTTTACATAAACTAGCAATATCAAGTCTCATTTAAAGTTAGAATTAGTAATTGTAATCATTCATTTTGTAGTAAACACTAAAATGGAAGCTTATTTTTCTTTGCAGGCTGTTTATATGTTTGTTTTAAAAATAAAAGATTTGTATGTCAAATGAGAAATTTTAAATTATAATTTTATTTTGTGCATCAGTTAATGTTTCAGCTTTGGTTTTTGCTTGCTTTTCCAAGCGCCACCTACTGGTATTCTTGAAGCTTTCTTTGGTAAAAATTTGCCACTCCAGAATATAAGGCTGTATGTTCTTCTTTTTATGGGAAACTCCTGTAGCGAAAACCAAAAAGAATGAAAATGAATTTAGTATTTTGCAAGTTTATTATTTGGTTAAACATGTGTCCTGTTACAGATCTGGATATCCTCTGGATTTTTTAAATGAAAAATACTTATTAGAAGAACCCTGCCATATTTTGTCCCACTTGCAGTAGTACCGTGTATGCAATTTTTCTTCTTTATTTGACAGGTGTGCTACTGATCTAATGTGCATTTGATCACAAACCTTGGCTTAAAAAAGAAAGAAAAGCAGTTTTGTCTGGAGGTGTTTTTTCTAGCAGTTCAGTTTCAAGAGCCCAATGTAGTTCCCCTCCTTTCTCCACTGCCCAAATTTCATCTCTCTCTTCTTCACATCTTTCATATATGAACATCTTAACACCATCAAATAAATCCTGGCTTTGCTTCCACTGTGCTCTATTCTGCCAGCTGCTGGAAGCACTGGAGGAAAAAAAAACCAACTTGTGTCAGTCTCATCAGTCCATTTTTCAGCATGGGATGAGGTTTTAAGCATGTCAGAATCTATGTGGTAGGACTTACTGACCTCCCCTTTCAGTGATGCTGTCTTGTCATGGCTAATGGGCTCCCGAATGAAAAAGCCAATGAATGAGAGCATCTCTCTTTCAAGGAAGGGCTGAGGGAGCTGTTCCTGTTCTTGTTCTGGCGTGACTGAGGGGGGACCTGATCAATGTTTACAAGTATTTGAAGGGAGGGTGTCAAGAGGATGGATCCAGGCACTTCTCAGTGGTACCCAGCAATAGGATAAGAGGCAATGGGCAGAAGCTGATGTACAGGAAGTTCCACCTGAACATGAGGAAGAACTTCTTTACTGTGCTGGTGACCGTGCACTGGAACAGGTTGCCCAGAGAAGTTGTGGAGTTTCTCTTGCTGGAGATATTCAAGAACTGTATGGACACAATCCTGTGCAATGTGTTTTGGGATGACCCTGCTTGAGCAGGGAGGTTGGACCACATGATCCCACTGTGGTCCCTTCCAATCTGACCCATTTTGTGATTCTGAAGAGCAAATAACAATCATGAGGTATAGCAGTTGGGTCGCTGAGCATAAGAACTAATGAAGCCTGACTTCATTAGTTGTCAGCACATTAACTGTTCTGGCCCCTTTCTTCCCTTGCCAAACTCCTGTCCAGAATAGGGCAGAAACTCTTCTCCAGCTGCATCCTGAAACCTGTCCCTTTTATGAGAGCTGGCAGGTGCAGCAGCCAGTGACTGTCTGGCAGTCAGATGCTGCCAGCACTTAACGGTTGTGCTGCAGCTCCTCCGTGTTTCTGTGGAGGCTGCAGGTACTGACACTTCCCAGCAGCTGATTGTTGTTAAATTTATAGCAGTATAATTATTTTGAAGGGTTTTTGCCCCTCGTAGAATTAAACTAGAATCAGCCAACAGGCTTGGAGAGTGCGTGGGCAGATAACGTGATAAAATAAGCTGAATTCCTTTATAAACCATATGGATAATTTAAAAACAAAAGTTTTTTTACATGAAGTTCTTAAATTGAGTAATTCAATTTATTCCAGAGTGATAGGAAAACTTCATAGTACTTTGAGATCCTAACTCATGGGTGTAGAGAAGAATTGTCCCTAACATGAGAGTTTTCCTAAGTAGGTGTGATTTCATCCTTCTTAACAGTTTCATTGCAGGTCTAGAATAGACAGTTACCTGATACTACCAGTGGGAATGACCTCGTATATGAGGGTAAAAAATAGGTAACCTTTAAACATATTTCTGTAGCAAGTGTGTATTTGAGCATTTTGTCTATACTTTATGATCAGATATAAATCCTAATGCTGGATGCAGACATCATATCTGATAGCAGAATTTTGAAAGCTTCAGAAACAGGCTGGGGTGGAAACCTTGAAGATCTATGTAACTGAAGCTTCAGAAGGAGAGAAAGTCTTCCTGTAACATTTCTGTTCTCTGTCTGATAGAAAATGACATAACCTTCCTTTCATCAACTAAAAGTAGTCAGCCACAACAAATGTGCTTCCCCAGATGGAAGTTGTTTTGTAAAAACAGACAGACACACACACACAAAAAATTGATTTCATATGTATTTATCCTCTACAATGTCCTCAGTGTCCTGATTTGCTCAGTTCAGTAATCACAAGAATTATGCTTTCTATTTTGGTACTAAGGGTCAAATATAAATTGCTTATTTTCCATACAGCTGTCTTCTTACCTATATTCTGTGACATAGAGCCACACCTCCCAACCTCCAACAAAACAGCCAAGAAACCCAGTTTAGTATGGTTAGTATCTGGATATCATAGAATGTTAAGGGAGGGACCTGAAAGATCATCTAGTTCCAATCCCACTGCCTTGCGAAGTAAGAATGCAGATTGATATGTCATGATTTAATTTCCAAGCTCACGCTGCTGCTTCACTCTTTTCTGTTAGGGTATGCCTTCCCTTGGTGGGTGTTTCCTGTAGCCTTGTAGTATGCTGGGTGTGGTGTAATAAATAGATGCCCAAGTGAATGGACTTGCCCCAGGGTAACAGTGCTTGTGGTGATACATATCATAGGTTGCAGATCACACTCTGTTCACACTAGGTTGCTTTTTTAGCTGTAGCATTAAGGTATTTTGGATTGCCTGTGCCCTGAGATACTTACGGTCTGTGTTTGCTTTGATAGTGTGGACAAGCTGCCATAGGAACCCTTGCTTTTTGGATAGAGACTGCTGTTACTATATGGCACTTTGTTTTGGCCTTATATGCCTGTCGGGCAAGTCAGCCTCACTTGTTACTGCTTTCTTCCCTGAGAGTAAAGCAGTTTTCATCTCTTGGGACATGAAGTCAGCTTCTGGAAACTTACGTTAACAGCCAAATAGAAAATGTAGTTGAAGGGGAGCAAAATGTTTTTATGAACTGCAGAGGACAAATACAAGGAAAAAATATTTTACACCAGATGCGCCCCTATCTTCTGGTTGAATAGAGTCATCCTAGCAGTATTGGGGTATCAGGCTTAGCATTTATTGGCCTATAAGAATGCTGGTGCAAGTAGGATATGGTGCGAAGTTGAAGTGTAGTAGTGATGTTGTCTAGTTGTGCTAGGTTTTCTGGGTAGGCATCACTGCACTGTGGGCGAAGGCTGTCAATACTTACTCAGGGCAGCAGCACTTGAGAGGCAGAGCTGGAACAGCTGATGCTGTAGCAGCTGCATGCAGATATTTAGGCCATGACTTCTTAAACACTGGGAAAAGCCAGGCTGCTTATTGAGAGGACGGCGCTTGAATGAGAACATGGGACAATTGCTCCTAGTTTGCCTAAGGACAATGTCCTGTGTCATTTGGGAACTATTCCTGTCTTTTAAAGCGATTGGCTCTGCAGCAGTGAAGCTGTTCCTGTCCATGCCATAACAACACAGGGAGGAAGCTGCTTTGCCACTGAGCAGGTCTGCGGCACCGATGTGGAGCAGCAGCCTCCTGACACTTGTGTAGGCTGTGTGCTCTGTCCCCGGGGCTGCCTGGAGCTGCAGCCCGCAGGGGTGCTGTGCACCCTGCGCGGAGCTGGCTGCACCTGCGGCCAGCATGGGGGCTCAGAGCCTGGGGGGCAGCGTGTGTGGTCCTCACGTCCGCCCTGCTTGAGTGGACAAGCCCTCCACTGCAAAACTTGAGCAAAAGGAAGGGTGTAAAGTGACTGCCCATCTCTCGTTTACTGCCTGTCCATATCTGCCCCTTGAGCATTTCTTTTCTCTTTCATGAGGAATAACTCTCCTCATAATCCCATCAGAGGCAATACACTGAAGTGTGATGTGGGTTTCGTGGGTCTGTGATTTCCTTTGTTTGGCATTTCTTGCCAACACTTTGGATGACACACTTGTTTGTGCGCATTATTTCAGTTGTCATCTAAATAACGCATTTGTGGTTAAGGCATTTTAGAGATGTTTGACCTGCTTCAAACTTCATTTTCCTTTTGGGTTGCAGAAAACTCTGGTTTATCATTTGACTGGGCGTTGCAGGACCATGTGTTTGGCTGCCCCCTCAACCAAGGATGGAATTTTGTAACCTCTTGCTGGGGCCGTGTACACTTTGGTTTCCTATAAAGCACACACACTGGTCTCTGCAAAGCATGTGTGGGCTCCTGCACCTCTCCTAGAGAGTGTTTAGTGTGCAGAGGTAACACTTGCAGAATTGCTAGAGCTGTCTGAGAAAATTAAGCCAAGTGTTTTGAGTAGTTCACCTGCAAAATTCCTGTTTTCATTGTTTCACCAGCTGTGGTCTCAGACCAAGCCATGCAGGATTTTGAAATTGTTGATTATGAGTTTCAATACATAGAAGCATAAGAAATTTTCTTGAAAATTCTTTTTTTTGTAGACTCCTGTCCTCAAAAATAAAATTCTGATTGTGTTTGTAAAACTGTAACTTAATTTGGTAAAGGAATTTGGGAAATTCAAAGCATTTTAAGATAGTTAGTGTAGAGCCAAAAGCCCAGACCGTGTTGTCTTTCAGGTCACTTGGGTTGTAGATGCATTCATGGATCTAAGTGTTTGGTTTGAGGGCCTGGTAGCAGAACCACTTTTAGACAGCTTTTGTGAAGTGACATAATTTCAAAGAGAAGTGGAGCTTCTCAGTATTGCATTCGAATGAGCTAATGGTGGCTTCACAGTGTGCTGGGAATAATGAACAATGCCTGTTTTCAGGTACCATGTTCCCAGAGAAGAGGCATGGGAGAGTGTGAGAGCATTCTGCAGCATGGCATAAATTACTATTAAATTCTGCTTTGATGCTTTTTTATTAGTATTATTTCTGTATGTCATATATCAAATATATGATAATTACATATTCAGGGATGAAATGTGTTTTAATATCCTGTCTGATGTTCTCTTCGGAAAAAAAGAAGGCAATATTGTTAGCATTTTGCTGATTTGCTGTCAGATCTAGGAGTTAGGAATATTGTCATAGAATCAAAGGTAACAAAAAGTACAGACAGCAGTAAAACAAAATATTCAGGATTTTCATAGAATGGCTTTCCTCTGGATGTTCCTTTTGAGCAATTAAGCTGAACAGAAATGAAAAGGAGGCTAAAACTTAATTAGCTACTGCAACATGATGGAGTCTGAGTTTATTCTGTTCTTTAAGGCTGTGTCTCTGGTCAAGCATGAGAACACAATGACTCCATTTGATGTTTGTAGTAGAGACAGAAGGTCTTGTTTGGTTTTAAGCAAAAGTTAGTTTTCCCTTAGACAATCTAATTTTCCATTAGGCAGAACTTGAGCTGTGTTCAAGATTATTTTGAATTAAAAGAAAGTGCTTTCCTGTAAATTTAAAATAGATGAAAAGAAGCATCTGTTTCACAAAATGGATGAAAAGAAGCATCTATTTCACAAAGTCACTGCTTGTTTTTATGACATCCTGGCACAACTGATATTCCCTGCTCTTCTCTTGTGCTTTAATGCTGCTCACACAGACTCACACATGGAGTCAGGCATTTCTCTTGCTGTGGCTGGCAAAGGTGCTGGTGCTTCACCACACCCTGATCCCTGTGGCTGTACATCCACTGCCCTTGGGGACAGCCAGCTTCTTCCCTGTTAGTGGCATTGCTGAACTGCAGCTCAGCAGCTTTCTTTGAATAAATAAAAACACCTGAAATTTTCTTTCAGTTCTGCCAAGATAGCAGTTTGATCTGTAACTGAAACTGTAAATGTTTGGAAAAACTAGAAATGTGGGAAAAGGAGCTACAGCTTTTGAGTCTGCATGGCAAGCCATTATCCATGCTTTGGTGGGTACCTAGGAATTTGTTGCAGCTAACAGACAGCTGGTCATCTTCCATGCATTTGCCTAAGCTTACAGTTTCCTCCTCTGTGGGTGTTTTGTTGGTTTGGGGGTTTTGGTTGGTTGGGTTTTTTTGTGTTTTTTTATGTTTGCTTTTGTTTTTTGTTTGGGTTTTTTCCCCTCTTAAGGTCTAATCTGCACAAACTTTTTTGAATGTAAATGATGTCACTTTGCCAGGTGTACATATGAAATAAGGAGTGGGAAGTGGTAAAGGGCTAAATATTTTACCCTAGTTTTCCAGGATCCTTTGTTTTATGGCCTTTTGCTAGTCTTTTCTCAAAAACCTTGCCTCTTTTCCCTTCATATCTTCTTATATCCTTTTTGAAATCAGTGGCATTCTTTTGCCATTTAATATGTTAAATTTTCACATATAGGAAAGTGTGGCCAGCTTGACTGCTCTTTCTTCTGCAATGTCACTTTCTCAATCATCTCACCTAAACTTTACAGGAAAATCCATACACTTCAGAGTTGTTGAGGCAGGCCTGTGCTGGCCTGTTAAGTCTTGCTTTATGGGGGACTGCATTCACTTTTTGTCTTAATGGTCAGGAAGCATCAGATGGCCTTACCATATTTTGTAATTCTATATAGTAGTAAAGATTAACGTAAACTGAAAGAGAAAATGCTGGAAATAGTCAGACCCAAATACTATGTTGAAGACCTAACTTTCAGTGTGGTTTTTCTTTCTTCTTTGTAATAAGATGAGTGCAACTGCCTAATATTTAATATTTAACTTTTTTTTACTTTGTGTAAGTTGAATTCATGACCATAATCAGAGGTGGTGTGTGTTAACTAAACAGTTATTAGTAAGTAGATGGGGTGACCATATAACTAATTTGGGCAAATCAGAATATTAGAAGCAGTGAACCTTTCTTGTAACAATTTACTGCCATGCACATATGTGCAAGGGGTAGGTATGCATTTAAATTGTCATTATGTTGGGTAGACAAGAACTACAGAGCCTTGTCTGAGACTGTAGGGAGGGCAGTCTTGGATGCTTTGATCAAAAAAATCCATGTACCATCCAAGATGGTCCTTTTAGTCTTTGGCTTGGTAGTTCGTAGTGTTACCAGAGAAGTATCTGAAAGCGCCTGGGAGCCTTTAGGTGATGCATCAGAGCAGGTATGTGGCATAGGCGCATTTTTCTTTCTCTTTGGAATGGTGAAATACCAAAAAACCCCAATGCATTTCCACTCAAAAAAAACTCCACAGAGAAACAACAACAACAACAACAAAACCCCAAACAAACATACAAAAAATGAAAACACAGAACCACATAATTTCATAAGCTTAAATGTAAATAGTAATTCTATGATGTGATTAAAGAGGGTAATTGACACGGTGTTTGTGTGGTGCTGAAAATTTTATTCCAAAGATAAATGAGTAGTTGTTGGCTGTGGTTATTTGACTCTGGCAGGATGCCAGGTATCCACCAGAGCTCCTCTGTTGCTGCCCTCTGCAAGTGGACAGAGGATAGAAAATATAACAAAAGGCTCATGAATTGAGATAAGGACAGGAAGAGATCACTTATCAATTACTGTCATGGGCAAGGCAAGCTTAACTTGGGGAAATTCATTTATTACCAATCAAGTCAAAGCAGAATAATGAGAATTTAAACAAATCTTAAAAACACCTTCCCCCATCTGCTCTGTCCTTTCTGGGTTCCAACCTTCTCCCTCTCAGTGGCACAGGTAGAATGGGATGGGGATTATGGTCAGTTCAGTACAGGTTGTTCTTCTGCTGTTCAGAGACAGGAGTCCTCCTGCTCCAGAGCAGGGTCTCTCCCACGAAAGGCAGTTTTCCATGAAATTCTCAACTGTGAGTCATTCCCACAGCCTCCAGTTCTTCATGAACTGGTCTGGAGTTGGTGTCCCACAGAGTGCAGTTCTTTAAAAAAGCCTCCTCTGGTGTGAGTCCCCCAGAGTCACAAGTCCTACCAGGGCAATTCTCCAGTGTGGGGCTCTTCTCTCCACCAGTCTGCAAGTCCCTGCCAGGAGCCTGCTCCAGCACAAGCCTCTCATGGGTTCACTGTCTCCTCTCTGAAATCCACCTGCTCTGGTGTGGGTGTCCTCCACAGGCTGCAGGTGGATCTCTGCATCCTCATGGTCCTCCAGGGGTTCCAGGGGCACAGCTGCATCACCACGGGCTGCACCACAGGCTGCAGAGGAATCATCTCCAGCACCTGGAGCACCTCTTGCCTGTCTTTCTCCTCTGACCTTGCTGTCTGCAGAGCTGTTCTTCACAATAACTTTTTTTTTCCTTCTTAAATATGTTATTCCAGATCATTACTACCATCTCTGATTAGCATGCTTAGCCTTGGCCAGTAGTGGGTCTGTCCTAAAGCCATCTGGCATTGGGTCTGTCAGACATGGGGGAAGCTTCTGGCAGCTTCTCAGAGAGGTCACCAGCCCTGTAGTCCCCTGCCACTAGCAAAACCTGGGAATGCAAACCCGGTACACTGGTGTAGACATAAAATCCTGTGTTAAGCATTTTGGCAGACTTGTATGTGTTGTGATGTGTAAGAACAAAAAAGGTGGAAAAAACCAGAACTGATACCTCTGCAAAACTACATCTCCAGGTCTGGCCTGTGGCTGTCCTCGCTTTCACCATCCTGCACCTTCGGGTCATCTTCGGGTCAGATTTCCTTCTTGCTGCTTTTTGTGCTTTGCTACAAGGGTTTTACTGTAGAATAGGGAAGCTTGGGGGCTTCCTTTCTTTGAGCAGACCTTCTGACTCCAGAAAGCCCCACTGCTGGTGCTGCCTGAGGAGGGGGGCTTCTCCTGCATATGCCACTGGGTCCTGTGGTGGTTCCTGCTGCTCTGCTGCCCACAGAGACCCTCTGTTTTTGAAACCACACCTGTGCTCGCGTTGCCTTGCCGCCACTTCTTAGTCTTCCATGAGGATGAGGGGGGAAAGGGACTCCCATGTGGACTGGTTGGAAGAAGGGACTTTCCTGCCTTTCCTCTGGGGGCATTTGAACATATCAGCCCAGGAGCTGCCCGTTCATCTTGATGCTCGCTTAAGGACAGTGAGCACCCCGAGGGCTGCTGACACAATGTATTGGGCCAGCACGGGTCTTTCAGGGAGGAGCAGAAAGGTTTTGTCTGTGGTGAACAATAGTGGTCTAAAGAACCAAAAAGCTAGAATATAGAGGTTTTGTTATCTATGTTACTCTCCTTCAAATATTTTTCCTAAAATAACTGAGAAAGTGTCATTGGTGTCTGGGGAGGTGAGGCATTTGATCTCAGATCTGTGCTGAAAAGAAGATGGGCATCCTTCAGACAGAGGATGTAAGAAAGTCTTGTGAATCTTATCTAGTGCTGGGTTACACCATTTTTGTTTTGCTGTATTGTTTTCTTCTTAGCAATTTTTTATGAAGGGTCTGCTGTATTTTGTAGTAGTCATTAGTGGCAGTGCAAGTAAAACAGAATTGATGGGAGATGAGATCTCTGACCTAAGGAAATCTGTATCATGCACTTACAAATACAGAAGGAAATTAATGTGCTTGACTTCATAATGGATAAACTGAATGTAGAATATGTGAAGTTAATTTTTTAAGTGGATAAAGGCATTCCAAGTGAATAAAGTATGTATGCATATTTGCCTCTGATAGCAATTCTATTGGATAACTTCTTCTCACAACATTTGTTACCAGATAATATGTTTTCCCTTGGTAGAAATCATATAATAAAAGTCTCAAATTGGGATAATTTGATACAGCTAAACTAGAAATAAATGAAAACTGACAAATCTGTCATGAACTGTAAGTTTTAATAGAAGTTTAATGTAAGCTTTCATGACTTTGTCAAAACCAATAATGTGTCAGCAGCTAGCTCTAAAACTGGTCGTGTTACTTCAGGACTGCAAAGGTTAACAGGTTTTTAAGACCCAGCTGTGAAGTTATATATGTTTTAAAATGCCTTTAGCAGAAGGCATATTATGATTGATTAATGGAAAGATATTGTGTGTTGATACTTGTTTGAAAGTAATGTTCTTTTACAGCTTATTTAATAATTCCTTTATTGTTATACATTAGTGAATATCACAGTGGCGACTGGATAGAATTTGGGCATGAAGAAAGTAACAACCATATTCTGTTTCTGTCTCTTGCTAATGAAATGAATTCAGTGTCAGGGCATCCTTATAATAGATAAAGCAGAAAAACCATAAAACATGATGAGACTTTCAACACTGCACCACAATTCTTGTTTCATAGGTGACGCACATAGAGAATCAAAAGTTTTGACAACCTATAGAGATGTTGGGGTATCATGGCTTTGTAGCAATCAGATTAAGAGAAATATTTCTGTTAAAAGAATATTATGGAATTAAGAAAGTGATTCATAGGAATCTTCCTTCATTAAAATTCAGTACAATCTATGTGACTTCAAGGAGAATTATATTGGGTCAAAAGAATAAACTGACTCAGTAAGAATATTTCTGCATTTTTAAAATTATTAAATTTAATCTTTGACACTTGGAGCCACCACAAAAGAGAAAACAAAAGAGTTATCCAGAGAGACCAAACAAGGAAAACTCAGGTCTCGAGATGACTCTAGAACAATTATATGTGCACTAATTGAAGTTTTGTACCAAGCTAAGCAAATGGGACACGATCCCTTGATTACTGTGAAAATGTTGTTGATACTTGGGGTGGTTTTTTGGGATGGGAATTTCAGGGATTTCAGGAATTTAAAAAATAAAATAGCGATGATATTGTGCACAGACTAACACAGTTTTAGTGTTCATGAGGATTATTTATAGTTGTTAATGTTTTGTTGGTGGTTGGTTGGCTTTTATTTATCATAAAACATACAGCCAATGAAATATGCCCTCTCTGGGTGTTGAGGAGGGGGAAGGGATGAAGTGGAATGTACCTGTTGTGGTTACTTTTCTGCAATCAATGTAAACAATCCAACACTGAGAGTTCTTAATGTAAGCTATGTCTTTTTTGGTATAGAAGAGCAGTGATACCTACTTACGTTAAAAATGCAAATAGCAGTTGTAGTTTCAGAATAATAATAATAAAAATCAGGGCAGATGTTTCTTTTGTAATAAATTCATAAGTTTTTTTCCTAAAGCACATAAATTTAGGCAAATTATTTGTGAAACAAACTGTAAAATTGATGTATGTCAGACATCTGGCTCATGCTTAACTTTTAGGTTGCAGTTGTTATTTTATGCATGACAGCAAACAGGTGATCATGGTTGAGTGTCTTTCAAAAACATCAGCAAAAATTACAGGTTTCTGAAACTCTAATGGTAAGGAATGGCTTATAATTTATGTTTTCTCCAGCTCTTTAATGATCATAATTTCTAAGACATATTTTACGTTTTATTTCAAGCTCAAAAATCTGGTAATTCTGTTATAGGAAGTTAAATGCTGAAGGGGAAAGGGAAGGAAGTGTCAATGGGCTGCTTGATATTTATCTTGTTTTTCTATATGAAATCCAGTGAAAATGTTGCAGAAATTAATCTGATTTGTCACCTGCTTTGATTACAGAGGGTTTAATCAAAATCTTTCCAGTACCTGTGTGACCAAGCTGAGCTGTGTGATGGCTTGCCCTGTGCTGGTCTCTTCAGGGGCTTGAGGTAGTTGGGTTCATTTTCTCAGTGTCTGACAGTCTCAGCATGAAACATGACAGCTGTACCTCTTTTCACTGAAAACTTAGGTGTTGGTAGGGCAGTATTTTTGTATAGATCAGATTCTGTAAGATATTTATACACTGTAGCAATTGGAATGCTTGTTTTGAAAGAATGGACTTCCAGTCAGTGCCTTTGTCAATATGAAGGACTCATGCAGGAGATCTTGCCGTGATGCTCTTCTGTTACAGGGTCATTCTTATCTCCTGTTAGTGAAGATGTGCAGGAAGAACTTACTCATAGAGCAGGAGAAAGCATATATGTGGAATAGCACAGCTCCTCTAATCCAGTGTTTTAGAGAATTCCTCTGGAGGAGAAAATCTCTGCTCCCGGAAGCCTGGGCTTCATTTATTTGATTTTAAGTGGCAGTTAGGTGAAATATGTAAACAGTGTCAGGAACTGTCTCAGGTATTCCCTCTTTCAGCAGAGTGCTCCTGTCGCTAAGATACAAATTGCTTTGTGTTTTCTTTTTGCGGCTCCATAAATTCGGTGTTTTTCAAAGTGGATCTGAAAGACTAAGGTCTTGCCTCTTTTGCTTTGCTTCCAGTCCCATCTTCCCACCTTCCTTCTTTCCTTCCCTCCCTTGGTGGTCACAGACCTCTTCTGGTATGCTGGACTGTTGAAACAGGGGTTGATCTGTGTCTTACAAAATATAATAAATTCATTTAAATATAATAAAGTATAATAAAATGTATTTAATTTTTTAAGATTTATTTTAAGAAATGCAGACAGACTAAAAAAAATTAGTCCAAGCCCGCAAAAGAGACTAGGGCACCTGAAATCAGGAAGGATGTGAAGTCCTGTTGCCCAGGTGCATGTGGATGTTGGACTGAAGGCTGCAGAGGGACCCTAACCCCAGGGATGGGAGCAATTTCATATGTCTTACTGTGCTGAGTGTGGGCAGAGTACCCAGCTCACCTGGCACTTGTTGGATCCTGTGACTGGCATGCTGGGTCTCCAGGCTCATCTTGTGTGCTGCTTTGGAAGCCTAGACATACACTGCATTGCTGCAGACTGCTCCTATTGGAGCAAGGCTCTTTAAAGTGTTATACCTCTACAGAGTGTGGGTCTAGTCCAGTGCTCTGTTAAACTCCTCTAGCATTAAACAGCAGGGGTCCTGCTTATTTTATTGGGATTTTAAGCAGGCTTCAGAGAGTCTGGTCTAATGAATTTCTTTATGAAGAAGCAGCCTTACCACAGCATCACTGCTTGTGTGTCTTTCTGGAAACCTTGCTCTGGAAGGTGAAGGAATGCTTTTTGAAAATAATTACGATCTTCTTTATTCTGGTAAACCAGGATGTGAAGGTGCTTGGCAGTTGGTTTTAGCATTTTTGCAGAATCAACCCATCAGTTATCAGAGTTAACTACTGAACAGACTAATGCCTTTGCTGTGCATTCATATTCATGCTTACAAAATAAAATTGTCACGAGTATTCATTTTAGCAAAAAAAATTCCCCAGAAAACTCTGGCATTCTGTTTACTTTGGAAGGTATTCTCCCATTTTATGTTTGTTGTACTTGCATCTGCTGACCACTGTTCCCAGGAAAAGCAGAATGTTAGCAAACATCTAATTGTGATGCTTTCACAATGTGACAAGGAATCAGAATGTGTATGGAAGATGAGCCTTGGTTCAGAATGGAAGTCAGGCAGACACTTGTACTGTCTTTAGCACTGATGGAATAGCAGAGAGTAAACAGTACACACCCATGAAAAATAATAATGGGCCAACCCTTTCTCCATAACCTGTGGGGAATAGGAACAATCACTGTCCAAATGTAATCTAGTTGGACTTTCAGTCTGTTGGCTGTTTGGCCCTGTGTGACTCTCAGCCAGTCTGAGAAAATTAGCGTGCAATGGCTGTCTGTAATCAGGGTGACTTTGGTGCTTTGATAGTCTCTCTTTTCCCCCCTTTTCCCATTGTATAGAAAGGAAAATGTTTATAATTTTTATTTAAACATAAGAAAAATATTTTCCCCTGGTCTCCTAGGTTAAGAAATCAAATAATACAATAAGCTCATGGGTGCTTGGAGACTTTACAGCTTTAGACACCTTGTCACTTTACGCAGATTGACTTCCATGGCCAATTACATGGTTTGGGATGGTCTTGGCAAGTTCAAAGTGAAATGTGAAGGTCAGGGCAAGCAGTTCTGGATGATACAGTATAATTGCAAACTGAACTGCATTTGTGTAGCAGCAATGTTTAACTGTTTCCATTTAAATTGTACTAGTTCTAATAATTAATGTGGAATTTAGTCTTACAGATAAGTTAATTGTGTGGATAATGTGTATCACAACAGCATCCATTCAGTTTTGTCTCAAAAAGAGAGTGCTGCTCTATCAATCAGAGTAAAAACATTACAGTTGCAGAGAATAGGAGATAACAGTTGACTGTGCAGAGGGCAAAAATGATGAAACAGGATTTTAATTTTTCTTAAAGAACAACCAGTTCTTGTTTCCCCATGCTGGGATGAGTGAAGGACAGAGCTGTCCTCTGCATGGTTGCCCTTTGCAGCACCGCTGCCTTGCTCTTTTCTCTGCTTCCTAAAGTGTCCCCTCTTCACAATTCCTGTTACAGTGTTTCTTAAGGATGAAAACATGCTCATACAACACAAAGCTCTGTCAAACTTACATAGTTTGTTCTGTGCATTCCAGTTTCTGTTGCACTCAGCAACAGAGGGTAGGCTGCCATCACATTTCAAAGCAATGTTGTTTTCTAGTAACTGTACTGGGAAAAACAAGAATGGTCTTTGGGGAGCTAGGATTTAGCTTGTCAGAAGACACTGCTGGGTTATCAGTAATTCAAATGCCTTTTTTCACACTGGAATCTGACAGGACTGAAAATAGAAACTGTCAGCCTCCTGATTGTCTGATTATGTAAAACCATCAGTGAAACCAAAACAAACCAGGTATGATAGGTTTATATATGTGCATATATTTTTCTTGGAGATATTTTTATAAGGTTTATAAAGGAGAGAAGTTCACTTCCAGCTGTAGATCTTAGTGTTTTGGAGAGTGAGAAAAAAACCAAACTGTAAGTCTTCCAAATGTAAGCTCATATTTATGATGCTGTTACAGGTTACAGTGGTAGTCTTTGAGGCTGATCAAAATAATAACGAAATGCTTAATCATTAAAAAAACAGATGTCTTTGGAAAAATGATGTGATTTACAAGACAGGAAGACTTTCAGCTGTTGTCCAAATGAAAACTAAAAGAAATGTCTTGGAGGATTCTCTACTAAAATAATGTTTGGGGTTTTGGATCAGCTCTGGTCTGTCTGTACAAAATATGTAGCAGAAGCAGTTGGAGATGGGCAGGTACAAATCCATTACACTGTTGTTACCCCAGAGGGCTGTGAACACCTCATTCCAGTCTGACAAAATGAAGATGTAGTTACAAAGTCTTTGTGTCATTGCTATATGTAGTATTACTGTACGGCTAGGCAACTTTTATAACTCTAAGCTATCAGTCAGGAATACTTCTGTACTAAATGTGTGGTATTGTGGCTTTGCTTTTGCTCTCAGGTACTCTGTTTAGAGTGACTGTTTCCTCGAGTGGTGAAGTGAACCTAGTAACCTTTCATTAGACTTAAAATTCCTCAATTTCTATGTGAAAGGAAGTTTTCCTAAGAAAAAAAGATACAGTTTTACTTCTCAGTGGACTATGTGCTGTCTTAAACATACCTTCGCATTTGAAACAGTAGCCTTTTGGAAGTGAGCTAGAGTAAATAAAGTATGTTTAAATATCACTTGTGAAAGTAAAAACCGTTTGCAATGTCCATTTCAAATTGCTAAAGTTACACTTTGCTTATTTCTAAGTACAAATTACTGGTTTTTCTGTCACTCGTCAATAAAATTTAAGCCTGGGAAACCCTGTTAAACAAAAATACGTGTAAATAAAGCCAGAATACTGCTTAGCATGTGGGGTGTTATTGCCACTGAATTACTGATAGACCTGATTCAGAGAAATCTATTTTTTCCTAGGCTCTGGTTTAGTAAGTTTTATGGAAAAGAAAGAAAAGTCACATTTTTGAGACAAAACAGTTTTTGACAATACTAAACAGGTTTTCTGAAGAGTGAATTTTATTCCATCTTAGTGAGAGCTGGAATGAATCAGTTTTGTGTGAAGACCTTACAGGTGGCCTGTAGTTCAGTGCCAGACCTCTCTCAGGCCCTGGGGCTGCATCACATCTGTCCTTTGCAGGTTTATATTCTTGCCTTGAAGGGTGGATGGGCAGCCATGGTCCCCAGGGCCATCTGCAGTGCCAGGAGACACTGCACCAATGTCCCAGGAGGGTTTGTTTCTGAAGGCTGAGCCTAAAAGACAGGATATGACTGTCAAATTCAACCAGCTTCGTTTCACTGTGCTACTCTGAAAAATTACTCTTGTTATAATTGTATTTTGTGAACATGATTAAATAATTCCCCCAAAGTTCATGCTGATTTTGACCCCAAAAAAAGGACCTGTCCAATCTGTTGTCATTTAAGTACACTGCTAAGGAAAAATCAGCTTGGTGGACTGCAATTAAACTAGGGAGTTAACAAATTTTCCCTTTAGAAAAAAACCCCAAACAAACTGAAGAAAAAACAAGCAAACAAAAATCCCAACAAAAACCCCCAAACCAAATGAAAAATGCTGAACTCAAAACTAGCCAGCCCTCTGTTTAATCTGATTTCTTCAGGTTTGATCAAGGGAATTTGTCCATTTGTTTATTTTTCCTTAGCAGTCCTCTTTCAAGCCAACAGACTTCAGCAAATAATATTGTGTGCAGTGAAGACTCACGTCTTCTGCTTTGACCATTTTTAAAGATCCTCAAGCACAGCGCTGTTAAGAATAGAGAATCAAAGCAACATCTCAGCCAATGTTGAGATAGTTTGACTGAAAATGCTCTGTTGTGCCCCCAAGTTTTTTCCTGTACAATACAGACACTCTATTTGTTTTTGGGGTTTTTTTAGATAAACTTTGCTGTGTGTTTGCTGCTGCATTTGCTAATGATCTGAAGAGAATTAGTTGTCTGTACTGTGTTGACTCCTTCAATTTCAGTAGGGAGGAATAGGTCATATAGGAAAGAATGGGGAAATTAAAAGTACATGATAAAAAGAAAATCCTGTGAATATCCTTTTTTTTTCCCTCAAAGGATCAATGAAGCTTCACATGAGAAACTAAAAAAAAATTATAATTCAGCTGCTGTTGCACTGAGAAAACTGAAGAACTTGTTGTGAGTGTTTTGTAGTCACACTTGAGTGGAGACAATTATCACGTGAACTGCTTGAGAGTTTTACATTTATTATTAGTCTGGTCACGGGATGAATGATTGAGGTGTGGGATTACCCTACTGCACAAAGGACCTGAGAGGCACACTTCCTAAACAGACTGTCAACAGCATCCATCAGCAGATTTCTCTGTTGCTTGAGTTCAAGAAGTAAAATTATTTGTGAACACCAATGGTTACTTAGTATGTACAAGCCATGAGTTCAGATTGCTGAAGAAATGTGTTGCTTTGAGGTGGATCTATTTTACAGAGAATCTGTTTTACACCTGCCACGCTATATAATTATCACAGTTTTAGAGTAGAGAGATTTTGACGTTTCAAGTTATTGATTGAAATAATCTGCCTGCTTCAAGAGCTTGGGAGTGAGGGTGACTTGCTTGTGCTCAAGCCCTACTAGTGTTCAAGTAGTCTTGCCAGACCAACAATGCTTAGTTTTGTTTTCCTGCAAAAATCAGTGGGAACACAGAAAAGCTAATGGAGAACATGAGCACATGAGCTGTGCTGTTACAGAATCAGTCTTACTACTTTCACCTTTGGAATTCTCAGAAGCTGACTTTGGCTGAAAGTGGAGGTAGCTAGAGCTGAGTAAAGCGTTGTGTACAGCAATGTTTGGGAATCTGTGTCTTGTGCTTGTGGGCTCTGCTGCAGCTAGTGGCTTTAGAGAAATGCAGGAGAAAATCAGAGCTTGGGGAGTCACCTGTGAGTTACATATCTGTAGCTGTATTACACAATAGGAACAATAGACACAGGACATCATGGTTATTATTATTTTAATTAAAACATGGCTTTAATTAGCAGAAGCTTTGTCTTCTGGATGAAAACAGCAATACTTCCTCAACAGATTGCTTGAAAAGCTGTCTTCTCAAATGGACTGCAATGTATTGATTTAGATATTTATTTTACAAAAATCAGTTTAATTTCCAGATTATGCTTCTGAAGTTCAAAGGAGATATCAGGTCAAAACTCTGTAAAGGTATCTTTTATCTTTATGTTTTTCATTTACCTTTTATTTTAGAGCAAAGGAAGTATGCTGCATTGTGTGAAGTGCTTGCTGTTTCTGGTGGCTGTCTTCAGAACTGGGATTTAGTCTCCTGTTGTGGCTGGCATTTGTCCATGTAAATTCTGTGGAAGCTGGCTGGAAAGAGGCATGGAAACCTTTGCTTCTTGTTAAGGCAATGTATAGCTAGACTTTCAAGACCTAACTAATATTTCTTCATCAGAATAGCTTAGGTTTATCTATTTTCCTTGTTTAACATGCAAATTAGCTATTCAGAATGTTTTGCTGCTCTAAAATTCTCTCAGTAGAGAACGTTAATTTGCAAGCAGCATCAGTAATTTAGTAGCATACATTTCACGGCTGGCAGGGCTGGTGTGACTCCAGAGAAATATTTGTACCTTCTATAGTTAGTTCTCTGCATGTTCATTTTGTAATTGATGAAATACCACAGTTGGTAAATCGGATACATTTAATATGACAGCAGCATCTTTCATCACCTCAAAATCCGGGGTGTTTTTCCATGCCTGCTGCTATTGTTGTAGAAACCGGAGAACTTGAGCTTCCTCCTCCTTCTAAAACTGGGACTGGATGCACTTGGTGTTATTGAGGTAGTCAGGAGAGTTCAGTTGCAGTGTTACTAACCACCTGCAGTGTTGTCAAACCTAAGCATTTGAACAGTCACAGCATAAAATTAATTTTTTTGGAGTTTATTTTTCTGTTTCTCCAGCATTTTTATGACTGTGAAAATGAAAACTTGACAGTCACCTGATCTGACAAGAAGTTTACTCATTATGAAATTATGAGTAGTATTTGAGATATCCCTCCTGGGATAACCTCTGTGAAGTGTCCATACCTGCAGCATGTTTCATTTCATGTAATAAAGAAACTGAAAAAGTGTAAAGCAGAAGATTGAATTCTTTGTTGTTTAATGAAAGATGTTATGTTTGTAGTAGGAATTAGTTTTTAGGAGAACAGATGCTCCTGAGAATAGGCTTATATGTGTTGTTTAAGACACAAACACACTGTCGTGGTACTTGGTTGCATGAAGAAGAATATACTGGAGGAAGAGCAGTACGGAGCAGTGTTTCCAAGACGTCTCGGTGGTGCAGCAGCGCAGTAGCAGCACTTCCTTCCTGCAGGGTGCTGAACACCTCGGGTGCTGTGCGTGCAGCCCTCCTTGTGAATACAGGGAACTCCCTGGGGCTGTGCTGAGGCACTGCCAGAGGCACCTGGCTGTCATTGCTGGCTCTTGCACTGCAGTAAGTCTTGGGGAGAGAGGTTGAAGTGCCTGTGGGATCTCAGGTATTGTTAATGTGTGAGTGCTAGGAGGAGTAAGTGCTACTTACAGGGTGGGTTTCTTCCTGTATTGGCAGCTCATGTTACCACTTAGCGGCACAGGCAGAGCAAATATATCTGTTCTCTAGGTCAAAGTGAACTTTTAGCCACTTGGAGAGCAGGTCTGCTTAGGGTCTCTGAGGAAAGAAAATTCTTAATGGATAAGGCAGGAAGACCTTGAGAGTGATTCAATTGATAAGGATGGAGTAAGAATATCTACAGATAAGACAAGTGCTTCTCAATTTATTTATTTCAGTGCAGACTCCGATTAAGTAATTATGCTGATACATTAACCCAGAGATTTGCTGTGAACATTCCATTGGCTGTCTCCAGGGACATGCTTTTTCCTTCCTGTATTACCCTAAACTATTAAAAAAAAAAATAAAAATCAGGTGTTTATGGCAGGCACTGTAAGCTGGAGCAAAGTGCACTCTGAAAATTGGCAGCTTTCTTTGCTGTCTGTGGCATCACTGGTTGTTAATGAGGGAATGCAGTTAAAATGCATATTAATATTTAATTGAAGAAGATTCATGTAAACCCCAGCTGTGACCATAAAAATTGATGCTTTTTTCTGAGAGAAATAAAAGCAGTGGTTCCCTATGGTCTCATTTGATTTCTTTATTCAGCAGCCACTCTTATGTTAGGATACATCTGTGTAGCCTTTTGTATACTTGCAGAATGAAATATGCAGTCCTCAGTGTTATTTTGGTTCAAAATGCTACTGACAAAATTGCATGTTGACTGCGGATGCTCAAAGGTTTTAAATAATCATCATGAGATTTTCCTTTGTCATATTGGTAGTTGGAAGAAGTGTGCATAAACAAATGTACAGCAGATGGCACTGCACTGTAACTGTAGAGCGAGAGGTTTGAGTAGAATAAACACGTTCATTTAGGGTTTTGTCCCTATGTATGGAATTTGTATTTTCTTGTAAACAGTAATGGAAATCAGAAGGCCTATGTGTTTTACAGCAGAATTATGTGAACTTGAGTAAGATACATGTCAAATAAAGCTTTCATGATTCTTTACTACGATGGTCAGTGCTCTTTCCAATGATTTTTCATCTTTTAGTGAAGCTCTATTGCTAAGTACCTAAGAGCTTAGGTTTTACTGAGAAACACTGAAACTTTAATCAGGCAACACAGAGCTTTCTTTAGCTGCAGGACAGCAGATCAGGAAGTTGAGTAGAAGTCTTTTAGAAGAGAATTTCTCCAGGAGATTCTTCAACTCGGTAGGAATTTTCAGCATGAGTTTTATCAACAGTTGCGAAACAAATGCAGCTATGAGGAAGGAGAGTGTTCTGTGTAGGTGCTGCCATCTTCCCTTTGCTCCTCTTCTTCCTATACCTCTGGTACCTGTAAGAACACTGACTTCATTGTTTCGTTCAGACTGAGTGACACATGAAAGGAATGGCAACCCTTAGACACGCTGTTCCACATTTCCACCACTGACATGTGTGTATTGAAAAGGCTTTACAAACCTGATAGCTTTTCAGTAGGAATAGTAAAAATAATTACTCAGTGTCACTGTGTTTCTGTCACCTCATTGGAATTTGCCCCTTAACTAAACGTAGCCCTGACTACCTCTTGTAGTGAGTTGAGTTCACAGCATTTTGTGCTCCATAGCTTCCTTGTGAAGGATCTAGGAGGCTTAGTGGATGCAAGTTTTTGCCATTCAATGCCTCAAAATTTGGAAAGTTGGGTCAATATTATGTGAATACCATACAAAAAAAACCACAAACAAACAAAAAAAAACAACCAACCAAACAAAAAACCCCAAACAAACCCCCCCAAAACCAAACCAAACAAACAAACGAAAAAAAAACAAAAACAAAAACAACAAAAAAACAAACACAGAAGGAAAATGAAAGGGTTAGCTTGGTCCTGTCTGAAAATGGGCACCATCTCTCCAAACATTGAGCTACAGCCAGTGACCCCCTTCTTGTGATGCTTGGTGGTGTTACTTAGCTGCAGCCTGGTTTTTCTTCTTCCTAAGTGGACTTAGGGTCAAGTCATGAACAGAGCCGTGTCTTAGGGAGTAAAACTGAAATAAAAGTGGAGACATCAGCCTTTTCAGAATCAATAGACCTGAAGCAGAAATAGTCAGCCAGTCTGCATGCTGGTAAATTTACCAGTCCATGTCCTTTTGGTTGGTGAGGAACATGCCTCATGATTATAGCTAATTTAGAAATAATATTCTGTGGAGGACTGTAATAGTATACTGCTTAGCATGCTGCATCATGTCCTAGGTGGCTGTAGTTCTTAAATCATCTTTAAAGCAGCGGTTCATATGTCATGTTTCTTAGCATACCAACTTAGCGTTATAAGCAGATCTTTAAGTCAGTGGAAGGTGCTTGATTCTCATGCATTTAATTATATAGGAGTTAAAAAATATACTCAAAGATCGATTTGCTTTGCTGCCTCAATGTTATCAGAGGCAGCAATTTGAAATGGAAATATGACCAAGAATGTGGTGAATGCAAGGAAGGATGGTTTGTTGTCAAAAGTCATGGTGTGCACATAAGGTCCTCTAAGGCTGGAGAAGTAATGCTTAAGAAAGTTTTCTTTTATGCATGCTAGTGTGCTTCAAAGAGATTAAATCAAGATGTATTTACAGTAAGTTTAATGGCTTTTCTTGTTTTACTTGAGTGTGATGTTAATCATGAAGCACTTCTGAGAACCCCCCATTAAAAATTGACAGTGATATTCATGGGTAACTACTTATGTGTAAATCTATTAATAAATTAATCAACTGTGTGATCCTGAGAAAAGACACTAAAATGCTTTATTGGTTTGCTGCTCATTGTGTTGATTATTGAGGGCCCTTCTGAATATGTTTCTTTGATTTCTGCTGCTTTCCAGTTTGTCATGGTAGTAGTTAAATAAGGTTTTGGTGGCTCAGCATTCTTGTCCACGCTGGATTTGTAGCAGTAACTGAAGGTGATTCCCTTTTGCAAGGGGGACATAATTCTCCAGAGAAGGGAATGTAAATATACTGCTAGCACTGCCAGAGTGCAGTATTTTAATAGTGAACTTGTCTTCATTTACAGTAGTTTCAGATTTACAATTATGAATTAGCTCACTTTTTAAAGTAACAAAATTAATCTAAACATATGAATATATTAATATATATTCAACATATTCATCTAAATATATTGAATATATTCAATATATTCATCTAAAGGTCAGATTTTATTGATGATTAAATAAACCATCATGAACTGAAATCAGATGGATTTTGTAGTCACTTGTGCATTGTAGTATGTATTTCAGTTGTAGCATTCAGAATTTTGCAATAAGTAAATAATTTTGCAGAAACGTTCATTTTAATTCTTTTTCATGTCTTTCAAATATGGATAGGGGAGAAAACTTACAGAAAAGTCACTAAGTAATGCAGGTATGAGATATTAATTTGACTTTTTTTCCTCATTTGAATCCAGGGGAGTTCTGATCGAGGCAAAACAAATCTTTATTCTGTGATCAGTTTCTAGTTAAGTTGTCTTTATGATTGGTGTTCCGACTGTATAGGGTAAAGTACAGGATGATATTTTTGTCCTCTAATAGTATTGAAATTGACTTGTGGGATGTAAAGTAGTATTGATTTTGTCTCTGAATGTCCTAGATTATTTAAGTAGATGATCTTCAGTGTATGTTTATGTAAATGAAAAATATAGAAGATTTTTCAGCATTTTTTAAAAGATGTGCATTTCCATGGATGGTGTCCATAAGCCCCACCCTCAATAAGGTTTGCATGTCCTGAGCTCAGAGGAGCTGGTGACATACTGACATGGAGGACTTAACACTGTGTGAGACCTTTGGTCTATGGAAATTACTTGGGGAAAAGAAAAAGAGAATAAAAATGGGTGTTTAAAAAAAAGGTCCATATCAACTGTCACTCCTTGGTCTGTTTTCTTCTAAATCTCACAGCCTGTTTTCCTGAGGAACGAAATAGCATGATTTTTGAATTCCTTAGAAGTCTGATGTAGCTATGTTGTTAAAAGGGTCAGACCCAGCTGTGGGGTGTTACCCTGTTTTGAGCACTGGCTATGACCTCTTGAGGACCTCAAGAGCTCCCTGGGTTTGTGGGAATCTCTCAAAAGCAAAGCTGAGTCTTGGAAGAAGGCTTTCTTACAAGCCCTCTGCTCCTGTGTGCCATGTGTGAGCAGACAACCTCAGCCTTTATTTATATTAATAGCCTGAATTTCATTAAAATTCTTTTCTTTCATACAGAGCAGTAAATATTGAATAGCAAGTTAAAAAGTAGTAAATATAATTATTTCTGCTAGCCATTTAATAGAGGCACGTCATTAATACTGATGAATCTTTTGCTTCTTTGTTCAGGCTGTTCCTCTTTTGAAGTAGCAGTGATACATAATAAATCAGGTCAGTCACATAACCTAATCGACTGTGAACCGAGGCATAATTTTCTCAAGCAGGAAAAGCTCACTGAAGAACTGACATCTCCTGCTTGGTTTGAGTCAAAAAAATAAATGTTTTTTTGAAGTTTGATTTGAAACTCTACAGCCTTCTTGCTTCCTTGGTGCTGTTTTTTACCCCCAAAGATTTTAATAAAATTTTAGTAGACACTTCAAAATAAAATGACTGTTCAGATGGAAGCCTTAGAGATGCAGTGTGTATTACAGCACATAGTATGTAATGTATTATTTGAAATTATGGAGTGATTCAAACAAGTCTGGCTTATATCATCTGAACAGTTATCTCTCCCACGTTAATTTTCTTTGTGACTTGAGTTCAGGTTTGTGAGATTTGCATGACATTGATCCTTTCCTTGGGCGATGCACAATTTCATAATTCAAGTACGACAGCTGCTGTAACCATCATGCCAGCTGTCCCTGCAGATGCTCAAAAATCTCCAGCTTCTCCAAGATGTGTATATGTCCCTGGGGTAAAACATTTTTCTAAGAGGTAATGTATGAAGTATCTTTTAAAAGGGTCACTGTGCTGGCAGTTTTGAGTGTGTGGTGCATGTAGTGCTACTTTTCTTAACGAAAGGCTCTTCTGTGTGTCACCCTACATGGCCCATAGGGGAAAAAAAAAAGAAAAATTGGCTTCCAAGTCCCCAACAAAGCAAAAAACTCTTCCTGTCTATCTGTTATTGTTAAGAACTGAAGAAATGAGGCTGTTAAATAAATAAATAAGATGGTAAAAGTTTCCAAGTAGGTCCAAACTTCTGTCCAAGAGAGATGCTTACAGATTTAGTTTCCCTGTTTACCAGACTGCAGAGGATTTACCTCATGTAGAGGGATCCTGGATGAACTCTTGTGGCTGCCTGACAAAGGATCATTCCTGCCTGGATGTTTAATGGGGCAACTGCTAAGCTTCACTGCAGTTTGGTTGGTTGAATTTCCAGTTAAGCCTTGTGAATTCAGATCATCCCTTTGGGCTGTTGTGGTGCTCATCTGTGGTGCCAGTGAGGGCATGGGCTGTGAGCAGGCGCTGCTGTCTGACTGCACTGAGGGAATGAGGAGGGGTCTTGCTGGTCTGGGGTCTCCATTTCCATCCAAGAGCTTTGCACAGGGGCTGGGCTGCAGTGCTCGGATGGTCTGAGGCAGAGCCATCAGGTCATTGGAGCTCCCCGAGTGATTCACGGCTTATGGGTGAGTGCAAAAGCCTGTTCAGTATGTTGAAGGGTGCCCTGCATTCAGACTAGGCTGAATGACCTAAGGGTCCTTGTATGAATTGAACTGATTTTTTTAGAGTATATTCCACAAATCATCTCCTTACTTTAAATTAACAATATCGGAAAAATGAGGAAGATTTTAAAACATTTGTTTTGTGATGAAATAATTACTTAATAAGAAGTAAGCCTCTTAAACTTGGAAAGCAGGAATGCTCTATATCTGAATCCATAACCCATGTGTTTTACTGCTTCTCTTCCATGACAAATAAAATATCAGTCATAGGAGTCCATTAATAAGAAGTGCCTCTAGAGACTGATGTTCTCCAGAACAAAGGCTTGGAACAATTCATAGCTGGAACTATCCTTTTTTTCTCCCCAGTCCCTGCTTAATGTTAGGTTAAAAAGAGGTAAATACAGGTTTTATCTAAATTGGTCCTATCTGAAGATAATCACTGTGGTTGTGAGGCTTAGCCTGAGTTGGAATGGCATCCCTTTCTGTAACATAAGTTTCTTGAATCCTATTGCCTCCTTGTAAGAATTAATAATCTGGTCTTGCTACTGCCTCTTCTTGTTATATCTACTTACCTTCTGAGATCCTGAGAACAGCCTGAAGTCCTTTTGCTCTGCTGTGGCAGTGTGGCAAGTGTGAATTTTATAGTCAAGCTAACATTCTGCCTGGAAAATGCAACTGGCAGAAAAGAGAGTTTATTTCTAATCAGCCCCAAAATTTTATATTAAGAACTGTTTTTGAAATGTGAAGGCTGTTTTTTAAATGTGACTAAAATATAATTGCATTTATGTTTTTGAAGTGCCATGCCTAGTCCCAACTTCTGTGCTTCACAGGTGTAGAATTTTCATGAGGCCATTCTTGTAGTTGAAGAAACTGTTCCCTTAGAGTTCAGTTAAACACAATCAAAATCTACTTATTTTTCAAAAAGGTTTCTGTAAGATTATTTCTTCAGAAAAGCATATTTTCACATTTTTCTCCTTGAGAGAAATCTTTCAGAATTCCAAAAAGTAGTAAATTTGCAGGAAAGGGAAAGCAACAGTGACAAAACTCAGAATTTAATAATACTTTAATTTATAATGATTGTTTGGAATGGAGGCAAAACTTGCCAGCCCCAGAGCATGGTCTTTAATAACTAAGCTTTTGATGTTCTTATATACTTTATTAGCAGTTATATCTGTCAGGTGAATTTTTGCTCATTATTTCATGAATAGACATTGATTCTAAACTTAGAAACAATTTCTTAAGATTGAAAGAAAAAAATTCGCTGATGAATGAAGGCTAAATTAAGAACAATAAGTCACATCCTCTGAATGCTTTTCATCTCAAAACCAAGTTTTTCAAAGATCATTGTAGCATAAGATAATAATTTTATTAGTCAGATTTCATAATTGTGTCAGTTCAGCAGTTGGTCAGGAAAGCAACCTAAAACGAGGGTATGAAAAGTATTTCCAGAAGAGAATACAATATCAAGAAAATGTGTCCTGAAGCTGTAAATACCTTGGGGCAAGAATACTAAGATCCCAGTCTAAGTCCCTGAAAGCTGTGCTGTTTAGCATTTCATTTTGATGTATTGTAGACCTAAGGGCCATGCCATAACATTTGCTTTGTCTCGTGCACCCAGGTTTTCATTAAAGATTTGTGAGTGCTCTTATCAGAAGTGTACTTTTCAAAAAATACATTTCCAATTATGTAGTTCTTGCTGGAATGGAAATAATCAGTCTTTCATTGGAAATAAGCTGCTTTTAAGAATAAACACCTTAATTTTGCTACAGTTGATGCTAGTTTGCCGCAGCTGTTTATGTCTCTAGGCAGAATTATTCAGATAATTCACTTTGATTTCCTGTATAACGTGCATTTTTGGAGTTACACCATTTATTCCATCACTACTGTAGGACTCAATATGTCTGCAGTGATCTGCATCCACCATATGCTCTGAGCTGTCAGCCCTTGACCTTCTTAGCTCCTTGTGTGCTGTGGAGTTCAGGTACAGGATTGTTGTCTGTCCTAGCTGCTGCTCTGGGAGAAAAGAGGATTTGGAATCAGGGTTTGATCAACAGATGTTGATCAGCTGTGCGCTGGGATCCTGCACGTCTGTCTGTTTGTTGCTTTTGCAAACTCACACCTGCAAGCAGACTCTTTTGTCTTTACTTACCCCCATTAGGCTCAGCAGACAGACTGAAGGTGTTGAATACACCTGCAGGCAGGCTAAGGACATTTGAGTCCCTGCTTATTACCACAGATCAGGCTATTCAGACAAAAAGTAGATTTATAAGCCCTTATGCAACCATTGAATTTTCTTCTGTTCACAGAATTCAGTGGTATTCAAATAAAACACCTTTTTCTGAGGTGACTCTAGAAGCCATTGAACTAGACATTATATATTTAGCTATTAAACATAAATATTAGGCATTTAAAGGGGTGGCCAAGACATCAGCTGTGATATTATTGCCACAGATATAAAGAAAAAGCCCTTTGGTTCTTCACTTAAATTCTGTGTGAGGGAAGAGAAGTGAAAAACATCAGGGCATGTAAATTGAAATATAAGTGTGTGTGTGTGTTTGACCTTTATGCCATGCAGTGAGCAATGAAAGTGATGTAACTGGGTTCCCTTAAAACTTCATAATGTTACCACCTGCACCAGTAATTTGTCAGCTTCTAATACCAATGTACCTTTTCTTGTAAGTAGTCTCTGCGACCCCTCATGAAACAAAAGAGCTGCTTCAGGGAGGAGGGGCACATGATCCATTTCTGAGGGCTTCCCTGTTTGAGGAGTCCTGCAAGGACTGGATATACACCAAAAATCAGAGTTTTGATAAACTGATAACCTAATGTCGTGCTGCTTCTGCGTCACATCCTTCACTTTGGATCCCCATCCTGCAGGTGTAAGTCTTTGTTAAGCAGATATCCTGCAATGCTTTGCTGGATAGCAAAGGGAAGGCATCCTGGGACACTCTTCAGCAGGCTTCTCACTGTCTGCAGGGAAAAGGCTGCCACCATTCTCTCCGCTGAGAATCCCGGCAGCCAAGCCGTTAATGATTTCAGCTTTAATGAGCGGAAGGTGGCAGGTTCTGCTGATCCCCTTGGCTTTCACGAGGAGATGCATCTGTATTGGCGGGTGCTTCACAGATGCCTTACCATTACTTGTTTGCAGAGTTTCATTAAAACAGCACACTGCTTGCGATTCCTGCCGCCAAGTATCCTTCCTGAATAATTTTCACTTCTGATCACATACTAGTTGGTCTTTTATATCTCTGTCCCAAATGTATTAACTGAAAGATTTTGGAGTAGGTTTAGATGTGAATAAACTGCTTTGGTATCAGTATTTTTCCCCAGCTTAGAGAAGATGATGGCACAGAGCTCTTTTCCCAATGGGATGCTCACAGACTTCTCAAAACCCAGTGTATTTAGTGCATCTTAGCCATCATTTCTCTGCATCAAGGAGGTTAAGAGCAACTTTTCTGTGTGACTTACAGCTGTAGTTCCAGGAGTGGTGTCATAGGAAGTGGGTGATGTTTATGTACTTATGTCAGCTTTGGGTCAACATAAGCAATTGTTTGCTTTCTGGGTTTGGTGGCTTGGAAGTATACAATAGTAAGTAAATAATTTAGATCTGAATAGGTGAGTCTTTTCTAGAGGTCACAATTTTGTTTGTATCATGTTTTCCTTTTCTTCATTCCCCACAAAAAATGTTCCACTTAAATCCTTGAACAAAACAGCAATACCTTCCCCACCCCCTCCTTTTTTTTTTTTTTTTCCCCCTGGGAAGCTTTGAAACAGAATGAGGGATTACTGATTTCTCATCTATGAAATTTAGTGCAGATGACACGAATAGGCTTGGAGAGTGAAAAATTAAGGCATTATTGGTATTGTTCAACTCAGCAAACTCAGTTGCTTTTTACAGATTTGCAGTGGTGCACAGGAGGCTTTATCTGTTAGATTGTTGAGTTGTGATGAAATTCACTTAGGAAGACCTTCAGCCTGTGCTTCCCAGCATTTGGTTTCTTCTGCAGCTCTTATGTATGTATTGTGCCCTCATATCAATTGCATCCTTTAACATATTTTGTCCAGTTACTGTGCTGTCCGAAATGCTCCTTCTCTCCTCCCAGCATGGTTCTCTCCCCCCAGTCCCTGAGCAGATGGACATTCTTACTCTTGGGTACCAGGAGACCTCTGGATGTGGACTTAATACTTCCTCTTCTGTCTTTACTCTCCCTGTTCTATTTTTTTCCATACTCTGCTGATGATATAAGTGAAAAAAGTGCCTGAGTCCAGAAGGGCACTGGCAACCAACCAGGCACAAGCTCCTGTCTGCTTGCAAAGGCCTTTTGCAGTGACAGGGCTTCTATTTATTATATTTGAGCCAGACGCTGTGACTTTCCTTGATGCTGCACTTACAGTCCTTTGTGCGATCCTGGCCCAGGGCTTTTGGCAAGTGCAAACCAGAGGCAAAGAGAGCATGAACTGCTGAATGCTGTTATGCAAGGCAGCGGCAGCCCACCAGAAATGCTCTGAATAACAATTCCTGTCGCAGAGAAGCTAGTGAAAAAATTAACTCGCACAACTCCCTGCCTCATCCACCTGCTGACTGTCCTGGTGGGGCCATGGTGACGCTGTGTGGCTCCTTTGGCTGCTGGGCGAGCGATTTCTCAGCGCTGACAAAACAGGAATTGGCAATCCGCTGCTGATACTTGTGTCAGGTTTGCCACAAGCAGCACATTTTACCACTCAGGAGGCACACCAGACAGCACAGCTAGGTCTCAGGGGTGAACAGAGTGAAAGGAGTAGGGAGAAAATACCATGTTACGGTTTTGCACAGAATGCAATTAATGTGATGCGGGCTAGGCTGTAATTTTAATCATAGTTCTTGGCTGCTTATAGATCCGTGTGTGCCATCCCATCCCTATATACCACCTTTTCTCCATTCCTGAAGACCTCAGCTGGGCTCTGACCCTGGTTTTGACTTCATCTCTGACTTTTTCCTTACATTTCTGTTGGCATCTGGTTGAAAAGTCATGTGATCCCCAGGAGTGTCTCAGAGTCAAATTGGCAAATGAAACACTTGAGGCATAGCTGATAAGAACACCACTGAAGCCAGGTGAGCTAGGAGACCACCTTTGCCAAATCAGGGAGGCTCACAGAGCAAGTGTCCATGTGGCAGAAAGGAGGGAGGTATTAATTCAGCAGTGGAAAAGCCTTTTCTCAGCTGTGTTGGTGCTATTTTATGCCCTTACTGGAATTTTTCTGCATATTTACAGGAAAGCATGTGTTTGCATGTGTACTTTTGGAGTCTAAAGCTGTTGTGTTTATCCAAAAAAAAAAACAGCAGCAGACTTTCAGTTCGTTTATGTTTAATGAATTATAGCTAAACATTTGGAAGTTAGTTGTGACCAGTAAAGATGCAATTTTCCATTTTAGTAAATCTGTAGCATGGTCCCACTTGCTGAGTCTTCTAAAAGCTAGATTTCTACCTGTAAGTCACCTTTTTTTGGTTTAAAGCACGAGTTTCTTGGATCAGTTTTGGCTGCAAGTGTTTTTCACTTGGTTCTGGAGGTCATCATTCCTACTTACATCCTTGATATCTATGAAAGAATGAGGGTGACATTATTGAAAACATGTTACAGGACTATGTAAATATTAACTGCTTTACGTATCATCTGTGAAGACAACAATATTAAGTGAAAATAATAGCAACACAACATTAATAGCACTAACACGACATTAATACCAATATTACACTAATAATATATGAGACAATAATATTGTCTCCTATTACCTTGCTAGAGCAGATTATTTCATGCTGTTAGATGTATCTTGTCCTTTTACCCCCATTTCTTGAACTGTTCTAGTTTTTCTTCATATCATATCTAAACTCAAAGGGTTTATCAGAACTTTCTCGTTTTGTGTTTTCAAACCATAAACATCAGAAAGTGACAAAGGTGTGGTCACCTTCTGGCTGGTAGATGGTGGCGTTGGAGCAGGTGTTGGAGCAGCCAGTTGTGCTGGCTCCTTCACTACCTCAAGTGGGCTTGCTGTCTGTAAGACCTGTGACAAGACCTGTCCTCTGTGAGCACAGTTCTGCAGGAGCCCCACGTGAGTAAATGAAATGCTCTCGTGTTGCCTCAGCTTTATTCCCCTGGTAATTCTGATGAGTTTTATAAGGCTGCTTTCCTTCTTCAGTTCATAATTAATAGTGTGAAAAGAAAATTCAAAAGCAGTAAAAGTTTAATTGCTCAGTGTTTTCTGCTTATCCATTATACTGATGTTTATGGAGCTATCAGTGTGTAGGTTGACAGGGCCTGTTCACTGTGTTGGCCAGGGCAGATGAGCAGAGGGCTGTGGGTTGTTCAGACCTGGTTTTGGATGGCAGATGCCATGTTTAATGGTGGCTGGTCAGTTCTCTGTTAGGTTAAACAAAGTGTTCCTGGACAGGACTGTCAACCATCAAAAATAAAATTTTGGTTTACAAATTCCTTCTATGCAGCAGAAAATGTCTCAAACAGTGGAGAGCTGATGTGGGTTTGCATGTTCCCTGTCAGAAGAGTCTTTTTGTTGGTACACATGCTATACTTCACAGTACAGGGCTTGAGCTTGGGCCAGCTTGATGAGCCTTTCCCTCTGGAAGCTGCATGTAAACCTATTTCATGGAAGTTCTGATTGATCTGCATCTAATTGGTAAGATGACTATTTGACTTCTGAGGATGAACCTTCTATCTCCTTTGCATTACGGTTTAATATACTGTTGCAAGTTCGTTTAATAGCTGAAGGCATTTCTGCAGTAGGCCATTTGCTCCTGATTTCTTTATCAATGCCCTTTTTTGAGGTCAAAAGAGTCAAAATTGGCTCTTCTCTGTGGTTACTTGTATTTGCAAATGTATGGTGTCAGTTTCTTCAATCCAGTCCTGGCACACAGGATGCTGCTCACATGCTGATTGAAAAGCTATCCAAATAACTCCATCAACCAATTCCTTCAGTGCAAATCAAATCCAAACATTTAACCTAGTGCAGCATTTTGCCTCTGTACATTGTTTTTCCTAAATCAGTCCTGAATAGCTCATAATCACATATGTCTTCCTGACACCAGGGGCTGTATGTGGCCTGCTGGCTGGGCAGCAATCATGATGGCCCCTGCTTCTGAAACCTGGTCAGTAATTCTGTTTTTCAGGTCATTGCTTCTTTAGCTTTTGCTTCAGACAGATTTCTTTATTCTTAACAGATCCTTAACCTGAAACTTCTATCCCAAAATTCAAGATGCTTTTAATATAATCCTTTTTCTGTTCTTACCCATCAGGAATGTTGCAAAGTATTCCTTTTTTTAATCTCTTCTCTTTTGGGGGTGTTGTTACATAAGCATCAAGGACAGGATGGATGTGCCCATGTGATAGCATTACCGTTAACAAGATGAAAAACAGCAAATCATGTCTGAAAGCTTGAAATAGTCTGTGGAAGGATGAAAAATTGCAGTATAACTTTCAAACAAATATTTTTTCACATAGTATGCCATTTTTTTCGCTGACAAGTTAATTTTTTCTGACAGACTTGGCAAGTGAGCAAGTGTCTCCAAGGCAGATACTGAAGCTGTTTCATGAATTCATGTTACAGTTTCTCTGATATTGTTGCTCTGCTCAAATGGTATTTTTAGCTTTATTCACACCTTGCTTTAACATTTCTGTGAGTGAGGAAATTTTTTTTATCCAGTCCTAACCAAGCCATGAGTTAGTGTTTCTCGTTGTTGTTGTTGTTGTTGTTTCTTGAAGAAATGGTTGCAGGACCTAGACTCCCTGAAAGTGAGCTCTCTGTCTTTGGGAATACTTAGCCAAGAACCTTACTCCAAAACTCAGACCTCTCACATTGCAATTTTATGATTTTTTTAAACAAAGTTGGAATATTTTCCTTAGAGATGTATAAAATATTCAAATTCCTAATAGAAAGAAAAATCTCTTATATTGACTTGGTTGATATTTATTTAGACTATTTTGTCACACAGTTTTGCTCACAGGATACGGTTTTTAACTGAAAGTTCTAAGGTGGAAAAGTTAAGGTCCTAATGTGTTCCCTTCTGCCTCGTGCACTGTATGGTTAGAGAGATCTTGTCAAGGGAGGGTGTTCGGTGGAGAGCTGAAAGCACAGGAAAAATCTCTGCAAGATAAAAGTACAGATTTTTTTTCCAGTGCCAGCAGCACAGCACTATATTTCATGTAGGCAGTGTCATCACAGGTCTGCTAGTCCCCAGCATCCCAGTGTCTCCGTCCTCTGCCACCTTCCAGAAAGTCCTATAGCTGATTACCAGGTGCGGTAACAGCTCAAGAGAGCATCATTGTCCTTTTCCTGAGATAGCAGGGGCTAGAAGTGTTCTCCTAGCATGTATCAGACATGAAAAACAGGATCAAAATGTAAACAGGAAGGAAAGAGTCTCATTGATTGAGACTCCAGGTTCAGATTTGTTCTAGGTGTTTGTCGTTCAGATCCTGGTCAAAGCCAAATAATTAAAAAACCTTCCAAGTACCTGTCTCAGCAATACCTCGAGCTGGAAGGTTAAGCACTCCTCTGTTTCTCTGAGGTGCATCCAAAAATGACAGGTGCCTGAAGATTGTTATTGAGTAGTCTGTCCTTCAGTGAGGAAGCTCAGACAGACCTAGTCTGATGGAGGTCTGTGATTAAAATCCAGCTATTACCTGGGGCTTGGTCTGGCACAAACCAGTGCTGCCCTGGTGCCCATGGTGTAGCTCAGCACGGGGGATGGAGCCTGCCCTGTTTGCTCATTGTGATGAGCATTGCTTTTGATGGTGCTTTCTTCATTCGTGGGAATTCCCTCCTGGTTTTACCTGAAGCTGTTCTTACAGAGCAGGAGTTGGGGAGGAAAAGAAAACTAACCTGCTTCAAAGACAGCAATGAAAATGATTTGAGAGATCTGCATTTGGCAGCCTTGATGGAGCTTGGAAGAAAAAAGTCTGCTCAAGAGGATGTGGAAATGGACCCTTCTTGCAAAGAGTAGGTTGAATCACACATGTCAGCTGCAGCAGCAATGGAGAAAAATAAGAGAAAATCAATTTGATATTGTAGGTTTCAATGTTCCTTCCAAAATAAGTACAGTCTAATGATAGAGAATGTCTTTTCAAGTGGCAGATGGCCGCATTAAAGCTACAGCTGTGCCATCATTTTGGAATTTCTATAAGGCACACATGAAGAGCGGACAGCTGCCTATAGCGTGGGTGCTAGACCCTCCTAGGAAAGCTTATTTTTAACTTAGATCTACTCCCTGACTTGGTTCACAGCTTGATGTCCTGAGCAGCTCTCCCAGGTCAGCAAAAGGAGCAGGAGCTGTAGAGGCTGTGTGGGAGAGGGAGGGAGAGCTGGGGCTGCTTGCCCTGACCTTGACACTGGCAGGACCATGTCAGGAGTTAGGAGGCTTGGTTCTGCAGGAGTCGGGAGCTGCTGTCTTGTGCCAAGGAGAGATGGGGTGCTCAGCAGCATCTCCCAGTCCCTGCTGGGTTTGTATGAGCATGCCTAACCTTTAACTTGAAAATAAAAGCACAGCTGTCTCTCACTCTGCATCATGAAAGGGATCACAAGACTTTGAGCCGCAGTTTTCTTGGGTTCCAAGCAGCTGTTTCAGGAAAAATAGAAAATAGAAAATTACAATTTCAGAAGCTATGTTCTCTTACTGTTGCAATATCTGGACTATTTGCAGAGATATTAGAACTGGGCTGTGTAAATTTAACTCGCTCATAAGAGAAGGAAACTTGGTTTGTGCTTCTTGTGAATGATCTACCATGAGTCTTCTTGAGGAAAAAAATACATGCAAAAATAAAGTTAAGGTAGTAAGGAAAGGAAGAGGCTTTTTCTTATTAGAAAATTAGATGTCAGTACACAAATGTGTGTGTGTGTATTTTAAAATCTGAGTATTGGGGTTAGGGGAAAATACACACATGAGACATGGTAGAAGGCAGATATCAGAGGCAGTGGAGAGTTTAGGGAGTCAACAACACAATAGAAAGAAAGACAGGGGAGCTGGGGGTGAAAGGGCAGGAAGAACAGGTGCTGAAGGAGGTTGCTGAAACACCATTTGTCTGAAAGAACCTTTGTCTTCTTTCCTCTGTAGAAGCAAAGTAAGATGTTCACCAGCTCTTCTCCATTTCTTCTGGTTTCTGCTGGGATATTTAACCTCTCCATGGGAAAGAAAAGGAGCTATTGAAAACAGGATGGGCAAGTACAGGATTAAAACTGATTTTGGAAGGGAAGGAAGATTTTTGGAGGATAAGGAAAAGATAAAGAGGAGAATGGAGAAAGAAAAAAGGCAAGAGTGCAGGAGAAGTCATCTGTAAGTCAAGCAAAAGACAAGTGGGATAACAGCACTAAGCAGCACAGAGAGATTTCATATGTGAAAAGTTATGTAAAATTATTGGAATGGTGGTTAGAATGACCACTGGAGGCTATGATAATTCAAAAAAATTTTCTAAACTTGACAAAAACCCATTTTCCAACACATGAAGTTGCTCTTTATGTTTGAGTGTGTTTGTAACTAATAGGGTTACTTTTAGTGCTTTATTTTTTCTAGCTTCTTGGGTAAATTTTAATTTTTTCTTGCCTTTGGAATACACCAAATGGCTAGGCATTTATTTTGATGTTATTCAGGGCCCTTTATTATTTTCCATGCAAAAGAATTCGACACATTCTGGGTTGTTTAAATATACCTTTCAGTGATTTTGAACTTGCAAGTGTTTGAAGTTGTTAGAATAGCACTGCAGAATATAAAAATTGATGGATCAAGATTCTTTTGTTTGAGAAATGAGAACAGCAAACCCTCTGATGTGTTTCCTACCTCTGCGGTGCAGCGCTCACCACAAACACTTCTGCCTGGTGACACTTCTGGTTTTACACTTGGAATGTCTAGTTTGTAGTCTGTGCAGCTTCTTGAAATTTTCTAGCTCTAAGTAATCCACCGAAGTTTTACAGCTCTTAATTTAATCCAACTCCTGTTTTTGTATCTATCCTGGTCTAGTAACAAGTTTAGCCCAGACATGAGAACTCATAAATTAACAAAGATATATAATTGAAGTGTGTTAAATGCAGTGTTCAGAAGAGAAGTGGTATTAACCTAATCCCTTTCCTAAGTCAGTGTATCAGAACCCTCTCTAGCATGTCTCTTAAATACAGTATTTTATGGGATCAGGTTGCACCACTTTTTCCAGCAGCACTTATCTTGCATTTCTTATTTGCTAAGAAATATATTTTAAAAATTATGCAAGTCATTGGTATTACCCATTTGCAACAAGCTGGTAAGCAAACTGATTTGATTAGAATGTAAAAAAAGGAGTTTTCATTTTTGTCAAGTGCACAAATTTATAAGTATATAAAATCTTCAGAAGCTCCCCACCCAATCAAACAGCGTTTACGTGACAAGTATCATTATTGACAAAGACTGCTGTCTGCGTGCCTTATTCTGTCAGTAGCTAAATGTCATGTTCAGATAGCACATAAAATGTTGTGACAATTTCTGCTTTTCCCAGAAGATACACAGTACCATAAAAATCCTATGCCTGGAACTTTGCACCTGCAAACAGTAGGTTGCCCTTGTAAGTTGAAGCAGAAATTTCCTTTCCTGTGGGTAACCATTCTTACTGGGGGAGAGCCTCTGTCAAACATCTTAGCACTTTTCTCAATTTGGCATGTTGGGAATAATGTAATTTTCTGTGAACCCCTGAGAGTTGTGCTGTTCTCTTCTACCATTAGTTTAAAAATTTTCTAACAGAGTGCCAGTTGGTTTTGAAGGATAAAGCTTCCAGTAGAGATTGCTGAAAAAGTACAGAGTATAAAATTATAAAATTGGTTTTTCCAATTTTCTTATTATTTAGGAGGGTTAATCCTTCTTCATTTTTCTGCCATTAAATTATTACTGAAGTCATGCATACACTGATCATTGTAATTATGAAATCTTTAGCTTGGATGTAGGGAAGTGAGAGAAAAATTACTCACTTCTTGAATATATAGTTTCATCCAAGGTTTTTGAATTTTTATTCCTATTGCACATGCATTTGTTCTTGTTTCCTGGGTAACAGCATGTTTTACAAACTCAGATTTTTACCATGGTAGAAGTGAGTAAAGCTAATCTCAGATAAATATGTAGCTATCAAAATCTTACTAAATCTTAATATATTAAAATCTAAATTTCATATTTCAGTAAGACATCTGTGTGTGCATGCCTTTACATATAGGTATATAGGTTCTGGAATATAAAAGCATATATACTTGATGAAATTGTAGCAGAATTACTAATTTATTTCATGTTATACCTACACACTTTCAAGTTTAAAGATCTGCTTTTATTCTCTGCTGGTGATATGTATATATGCATACTTTATGTAGCTGAATCACCAAAAATACTAAGAATGACTCTAAAAGGAAATATGTATATGTAGCTATAAAAATAAATGTTTATATGCAGGTCAAGATTTCAGGCTTCTCAGAAAGTGAGCATTCTGTTGTTTTCTGCCTATATGAAAATAAGATTTTTTTAAATTTTTTTTTGCCATCCTGTGAGATACATCTAAAGAACTTTCTTCACAGAGTCTCGGAACCGTCTGGACTATTCTTTGAGCTATAATATTGAAAGACTTTTACAGCTTTAATTAGAGGAAGGGCAGTCTTGCCTTTTAAAAGAGTTATGAAAAACTAGCCTGCTGGCCAATATTTCATGTGGCAATCATGTTTTTTTTCTTACATAAAATATGTAAAAAACTGTAGATCTTGAAAATGTAAGCAATATTATTCTTTTAAGCTGACAAAATCAGTCACATGAAGTAATTGCTAAACTGTGGTCTCTCTTGCCACTAGTGGATTAATGTGAGCAGGTCCAACCAAGTTCTTTCATTTTTCAACAGCTTTTTTATAGTGAGAACAAAACATTACATCTACGCTTTAAAGGAAATTTGTGTTAGTGTAAAGTTTTATTAAAGCATCTTTATTTTGCGTTTGCACATTCAAAAATATCTCCCATCTTGAGAGAGGAAATTACAGTATTTTGATTTTATAATATCTTTAGTTCTTTTTTCAGAAGGTATCACCTTAAGGTTTAGTTCTCCTCAGTGGACTGCATACATCCTCACTGCTCTCTAAACTCTGTGAGATATGGAAAATAGGGCTGTACATCCTTCCAGTGTAAAATTAGTTTTAGAAAGCTTATAGGCGATCAGCTGAAGGATCTTTGTTCCTGCCTTGAGTATTTTTGGATTATCCCGGTAAATTCCCTATGTGATACAACCAATCTCCCTTTGTCTTTTGTGCTGTAAAGGCCTTGAAAGTTAAAAAGGGCTTTTTAAAGAGATTGTGCACCATGTATTCCTCTCTCACTACAGACTGTCAGCCCAGCACTCAGAGAAGGTTCCAGTTTTGGCTGTCAGCAAAGTGCCTGAGAGCCTCTCTGGGAATTGCAGATGGGATAAGGAAGTATTTGAAAATACTTTTTTATATGCTGCCTATTATAACATTCTCCCCTATAATCTTTCCCCTTGTCTTCCATGCATCTTGGTATCCAAGATTAATTTCTGAATATTATTGCTATCAAATTTATAAGTGTGCAATATACAATAATTGTTCATATTTATAACCCATTAGCTAAAATGAATGAAGCACTGTTCACACAAAAGAGAGAAAACTCATTTTCTGTCTGAATATTTATTAGTGCCTTTCAGTCTTCAGACTGCAGGAAAAAATAGCTGGAATGAACCTCTGGAGGTTGTATAGTTGGTCTCCTAGCCCAAGGCACTATCTTTGTCATTCCTCACAGACGCTGTAGAAGAATTATAAAATTTAGGTAGGAAGGAACTTCTGGAGGTTGCCTGGTCCAGCCTGCTGTCCAAGGCAGGGCCACATTTGAAGCTGGGTCAAGTTGCTTAGGGCCCCTATTCAGCTGAATTTTGAATAACTTTAGGGATGCTAAGTCTTCTCTGAGAAACATGCTCTAAAGTTTTACCACACCTCCATGATTTTTTTCCTCCCTTCTATCTAATTAGAGTAATTCAAGTTTCACTTCCTGTGACTTTGTCTGTTGTCTTTTGTCCTTCTGCTGTGAATCTCTGAGAAGAGCCTGTCTTACTCTTCTCCAGTATCTTGAAAAGAGCCCTTGAATTTCCCCTAATGTTTTTTCTAAAGGTTAGAAACTAAACAGACTCAAGCCCCTCAGCCGCTCTCCATGCACTGCATGCTGCAGCCCTTCATCACTGCCATGGCCCTCCGCTGGGCTGGCTTTAGAGTGGCTCTATCCTGGACTGCTCCAGATGAGGCAGAATGCTGCCCGTGCTGTCTCACAAGTGCTCAGTTGTGCTGAAGGACCACACAGCTTTACCTGCTGTCTGTGCTGGTACTGATTCAGCCCAGTATGGAGCTGGTCTTCCTTTCTGCACTGCAGGCTGATGTACAACGTGTTGTCAGCCAGGGCCCCCCAGTCCTTTTCAGCAGAGCTGCTTTTTTTACCAGCTGGTGCCTGTGCTGCAGGTCTTGGCATTTGCTTTAGTTGAATTTCTTGGGGTTTCTGTCAGGTGCCCTTATTTGCTGAATGTTTTATTTTATGTTCCACCCGAATCTTCCAGACATCTCTGTAGAAAATGGGAAATGAATTTTATTTCTTTTTCATGGTCTTTGATGTTTCCGTGTATTCTGTTTCCACTTCAGTCCTCTCTGCTTCTCTTTTATTTCTTATTCTGATTAATTTTTACAGATCGTTAATTTATGCACACTTATTTTTTTCTAAAACCTCTGACATCTTAAATTTGGACAGAAGCATCCAGTTCAGACCTTACCAGTGTAGGAGAGCAAAGAAATAACTGTGTGTGCTATAATGCTACTAAATATATCTCTATGATTGAGTGGTTTACCATGGTGGGTGTTGTGGAGCTGGGTTTAACTACTGAATGACTGTGTTAACCAGATGCATTTCAGGGTAATACCTACCTAATCACTTGTTCTTCATCCTGAGGTTATATAGTTACATATTCCTACTTACTGGAATATCTGGCATTTCTCCTTCTTGAAAGACATCTTGTTTCTTTCAGATGATTACTTCAATCTGTTTATTTTCTATTCTAATCTGCTCTTCCAGGGTGCTTGCATTTGGTCTAAGATTGGTGATGTCTTGGGATTTATTTGTGACCTAGATAGATAAAAATGGAAATTGCACATAAAGGATTGCATATGCATAATGTATAGAAAATAAAATATTGAGTAGCAGTGGATCCACGTCTTCCAAATGATTTCTTTTCTGACTGGATTCAGTATAGCTTTCCATTCAGTTTTGCATTCACCCTGACATAGCAAACTTTCTTTAAGAGAGTGACATATATTGCATACTTGTGAGGATATTTAGTTAGCACATATGACATCTGTTGTGCTCTGTCTACATGGTTTGCTGTCTTGCTGCTAATTTGACATTATTTAATCGTGAGAGATCCAGGTTGGCTGTCTGTTTTTTTTTCCCAGGTGTTGTTTGTTGATTTGTTGTTTAAAAGTTCTGTTTAATTTTTTAATCTCAGTATTTTATTGAGCTATATTAATACAAATCATATGAAGATCTTCCTCTCCCACCCTCCATCTGCTTTAAGACTGAAGTTGACCTTTTCTAGTCTTATATCTCCAGGAGTTCTCAAAGATGACGACTAGTGGCTTTGAATTTCTAGAATTAGAACAAGCCCAGCTACCATCTCCAGTTGCAATACTGAGGAAAATCTACCTCCTGCAAATGTAGTGGAATTACCAGCACTTGCTGAGATTTTGTCCAGTAGGCACACGTGTTACATCACAGTGCCATGGGCTGTTTAAATAATCACAGATGACTGATCCTTTATTTTAGATCCACTCTGAAGCTACTGGAAGAGTCTGATTCATATTGACCATAACTGTGACTGGGAAGAAGAAATTAATTCTCTTTGTGCTTAATGGATGTTGATGTACCCGTTAAAAATAAATACGCATGAGTTTGAAAGAAGGTCTTCACGTAGCTCAAATTTCTTCACTTGTGGTCAGGCTATTTGTATAATTTAAGCATTGCTTGGCATGGATTTTTAAGCAAATGTACGCAGACATTAGCATAACCCCATTTCTAAACAACCCCCTGCAACTCCATGCTGCCAGTTTAATACTTTTTCGAGTAATCTGCCTTTATCTGCTGGCACATTCACTATCTACTAACTTGCTGAGAGTGTTAAAAATCCTCAAAAATGTTTTCATTTGGTGAATAATTGTCAGTCCATGTGTAACTCCTGGAGTTTGTGGTATTGTGGTATTTGGCCCTTTGAGCTCACAGTGAGCTCAAAAGAGCTCGAAAGAGTATGGTTGAGTGAGAAATGGAAAGATGCTGGTGGGATGAGCCAATGGTTAACCCCTGTGCATTATTTCATTGTTTCAAGGTGCTGGTACCCTTTATAATTGTATGAATCACTGTAATCATAGAATAATTTGGGTTGAAAGAAACCTTAAAGGCCATCTGGTCCACCCTGCCCCTGTCTCTGCCATGGGCAGGAACATTTTCATCTAGATAACATTGCTCAGAGCCCTGCCCAGTGGACCTTTAATGTTTCCAGGGATGGGGCATCCACCACCTCTTTGGGCAACCTGTGCCGATGCTTCACCACAAGCATTGTAAAAGACTTCCTCCACATATCTAATCTAAATCGACCCTCTTTTAGTTTAAAACCATTGCCTGTTGTCCTGTTGCAACAGGAAAAATCTCTCTGCATCTTTCTTATGGGCCCCCTTTAATCCTGAAAGGCAGCAGTGAGTTCTTCTTGGAGCTGGTTGGCTCAAAGTCAGCTTGGCTCCAAGTCAGCAATGCTCTACCCAGAATGAAAAGGCAAGTCCTACTACCTCAGTCATGAGCTGATGTCTCATAGAAATATGGAATGTTTTTCCACCTTGTATTTTGTAAATGGGCTTGTATTTTGGTTTTCTTGTGGTTTTCTCCTCCCTCTGTTTAGAAATAGGGATTTTTTTTGTGAATGTTAGCCCACTCTATGGGTTAGCTTCTCATTGCACAAAGATCAAAAGATTCTGAACTTGATCGGCTGAACAATATTGCCGATATAGGACTTCAAAATATTATACATAGAAGGAGGAAAATAAGGAGAAGGATAAATTCAAGACTTAGTAGGGAAGGGTCTGATTTTATTTCTGTATTGTCTTTTGACTTGAAGAATGTCTATAAATTACATTTTCAAGCTTGTGTCTTAAATTTTGACTGCTTTCAACTTGTTCTTGAAGTACAAGTTGAAATTCTCTTTTGCTTTAGTCCAGTGGCTAGTTTTAAAGCAGCTTATGGATGTATTAATAGGCACACAATACCTTCAACAATGTAGTCTTCAGAAACAATGCTGCCAACCTAATATTGTATCACATTTTCCCTTTCACCTCTTGGAAGTGGCATCAGAGGGGATTCTGGGAAGATTGACTGCATTGGCAGATAGAATTCATCTCAGTAAATTGAATTTAAACCCTTCCTTGATGAACTTAATCGTGATTCATAATTTTTTATCTTTCACTCAAAAGGTTATTGAATACACTAGGTAAAATAAAGGTCATACATATTCATAAATCAATCAAGTGTTCCCATTAGTATGTACTTGATTTTAACCCAACTGGTGTACACACTGTTAAGGAGTATAGACAAGTCTTCCTAAACCAGACAATTAGACTTTTTCCAAATTTAGCAACAGAAGTTCTTCCATTCCTATGTTCATTTTGCAAAAAAAAAATAAAAAAAGGACACTGTAGCAGGCATCAGTTCTGTGTGCAAATACACTGTGTAAAAGGACTGAGATATCTGTAAGCCAGGTGTGCAAGTTGGATTTTTTCCTCCAACCTGTTCAGGCTTTGGTTTTGCAGATACCTGCCAGGTCTTAGCTTTTGGATTCAGGAGTAACAGTTGATGAATCAAGGATGTGAGCTGCAAAAGACAGGGTCATTCCCCACCTGTCCTTTCATGCTGCCATTTCCTTTTGGTTGTCATAAAGTAACCACTAAAGCTTGAAATCAGAATCTGACAAAAAATCCCTCCTAAGTCATGGCATCATTGAATGGTTTGGTTTGGAAGGGGCTTTAAAGATTATCTAGTTCCAACTCATCGCCATGGACAGGAATGTCATCCCCTACATAAGGTTTCTCAGGGCCTCATCCAAGCTTGAGCATTTGCACAGAGCATCCACTTCAGACAGTGGAAGTTTTTCCCACTGGCCTCAGTAGATGCCAGTATTCAGAGAAGATGTTTTTAGAAGTAAGAGTAACCAAAATAAAAAAATTAATGTAATGACCAAGAGAGAATCCGGTCGAGATATTTTGCATTTTAAATCCAAAATCAAACCATGTACAATTTAGATTGAAGCTATGTCTGTTTCCAGACGTGGTGGTGTGGAGCTTGACTCTTGTGGACTCTTTACAGAATCTTTCTGATTTCAAAGTAGCTCTATCCCTGTGGGGAATCAGTTACTGGGGTATTTCTTGGCGGGGTGGAAATGGTGGATCTTTCAGAAGATTTAAGACAAAAAAATAGAACATACTTAGAAGCAACCAAGCAGTACTTCAAATTAACTTTTGTTTGCTTTTTATTTTCTTTTTTTTTCTTTCAAGATGCAAAATGCTTATTTTTCAATTTCTTTGTTTATTTACAGTAGTTTACAACTCATTGGAGATCTTAGATCCTTTTCAGAGTTTTGCAATTCTTATTAAGTTAGTCTTCTTATTTGGTAATTAGACTGAAAAAAAATGTGATTTGATATATTCAATAAGATTTGAAGTGGTAATGAATCATTATGTGTTGTAACTGAACAGGATTTTTTTTTGGTAACTAAATCATTAACAAAGGTAAATCATTGCATATATTTGGTTGTTTGGTATAGTGACTCTGGTGTAGTATATCAAATGCAGTAGGAGTATCAGAAAGCAATAGCTATTCTTTAAGAAAACAGCATTGTGATTTTTCCTTTAGTTTTCCCTTTAAAATAAACATCAGAGTAGATTCAGCCCACATGAAAAATCCTGATGAATTTATGCCTGTATTCTGTAACATTTCATCATCCTATCACACAAGGCCATATGCTTTCACTGGCTGCCTAAACAGGAATCTTTTGGTTTTGACAATGTATTAGAAAAATAGCATACAAGTTTACTTTTTATGTTTTGTCAGTAAAAATAATTCTATGAGTACTATGTCTATAAAAATTTTTTCTTCTGCATTGTCTCAGCATTTTTAATTTCAAGACTGAATTTTTCATGACAGTTCAGACACATGGTTCATTAATGCAGTGACTCTTAATGATAATGCAGTTTGTAAAGTTATTGTAAAGTGAAGTTAGTTTAAGTGTGACCTAACTTTGCAATTCTGCAAAATGCATAACAAAGGGACTAGCAAAGTGACTTCATCCATCTGTGGAATATTCAAGGTCACACCTTTATTGGCTACAAGATTTCTAACTAAAAAGACAGAGGATGACAGTACTTACAGTTTGATAATGTTTGCTTACTAAGCGTGAAATGAAATTCAACAGTGCAGCATGTCCACATTTGTAAATTTATTGTGGTTGTTTAGACTTCTTGGAAAATGAAATGTCAAGTTATCACTCTTGGCTTCCAGGATGTGATCTTTAGGCCCAGCAGGAAAGTTCACTTCGTAATCTTTTCTTCTTCAAATAAGTGTGACAATAATTTTTAAAAATTTATTTCTTAAGCAAAACAAAACTTGTGGCATCTGAATTTAGGATGTGGCAATACCAGCACAGCTGGGAGCATCTGATGCAGCAGCTGCTCATTTTCATAGTCCTTGCTACCACCAGGCATCCTGTTCAGCTCAGTGGGACAGTGAGTGAGGTTAAGCTCTTAAAAGATTTCTAGTTTGACATCCTGTATCATAGCAGTACAAAAAGTGTGTCATCTACACCTGAATAAGTAGTGCATGAAGCAATTTTCAGGAAAGAACTCTAAGAGTAGAGATTAGGATGGTCAATTGTAAATACCTGAGACACCTTTTTTTAAGGGATTGAACTCAGACCTAAAGGGAATTTTTTTAAGGAGAAAGAAGAATTGCAGGATAGTTTTTAAGGAATCCTAATTGTCAGTCAATACCATGTGATACTCTGCACAAAATTGTAAAAAGCTGGGGAGAATGCATGAGTGTGTCTACAGAATTGCTTTAGTGCTTCTGAGAGAAATGTTAATGGTTGGGTAATCCAAATATCAATAACAAGTCAGTTTGTAAAACACACATCCTGTCTGAATTTGCATCTGAATTTGTGTAGAACTATGGATGTATTCTGAGCAGCTAAAAGAATGAAAAGCTTTCTTGGGATATCTGCAATAGTTATGAAATTCTTTGGGATTGTGAAGTTTTAGCTGTGTCAGTTTTGCACACTAACGGATAATGATTTAACTGGTCTGGTGTAAAATTTCCTTAGTATTTTCTTTTATCATTTTGTTAGTGTGGGTGAAAACTGAGATCTCTCAGTATCTTGGACTCTTGAATCTTAAGGTGATTAATTACAAGTCATTTTCTGTGACTGTAATAATTAACAAGAGGAATGCTATGTATTTCTTGATATGCATGTTTCAAAAACTCCAGGAGTTGTGAATTCCCACATTATAACCTGCATACCAAGAGAGAAGCAATGCCTGGAGGTGTGGATCTTACTGAAGAGCACAGGGCCGAGTGTGAGGATGAAAATGATTGTTAATAAGTGTTGTAGAGTGGATGTGTTAGGGATGACTTCTTGAGAACAGCTTGAGAAGCATTTGTATTTACCATGGATGAGGAGTGCCACAGAAGAGGAATGAAGTAAATCCTGGTGTACAAAGTAGCTCTTAAGAGAAGTTTGAAAAATCAGACTTTTGTCTCTTCTGAGTGTCACAGAATGTAAATTCCAAGCAACCTTTCATTCGGGAACTATCAGCTTTCAAGTAGAAGAAACCTCAACTATTCTGTTGCTTCTGAAATGTATGCTGAGGTCAAGGATCTCAACAGTCTTTACGAGTAAAATCAGAATTATTTGTTACAGCCTTTATTATTACCCTGTAAAGAGTGCAACATTGAACAAGTGATTATATTTAGTCTCACAATTTTATATGGCAAAGTTGTTATTGTAAGAATGAATTTACAGCAGAAAATGTCAAACTGTATAGCAGAAGTAAATGAGATTCAGAAACTCGGGATGCGATGCTTTTTTTTCCCCCTTTGGTGTGCCTCTTAACATTCAAACACAGGAATGCTGTTCTCGTGGAGGGTGGAGAAGACAATTTTGAAGTCTGTGCATTTGCTTTGTCTCTATTTCCTTTGTTAAGATCTTGGCAGCAGCATTAAGCAGATTTTCTCTATTTTTTTGTTTTCTTTTAATTTTTGCGTTTTATGTTCCCCTGGATGGAAAAAGGTGGACTTGAACTAGGAAACAAATGACAAACTGAACAGCAGAACCTGTTCTACGCCCTTGGAATGGCGACAGAAGGGAAGTGAAACCTCATACATAAAGAGATGTCAGCAGCTCTCATTTCCCAAACTGCTGTTTGGCATGAGAGAGATGAAGTACCGCACTAATGTTCAATGGGCCTTGCTACTGAGAGCTGGTGGATGGAAACCTCCATCCTTCAGTGCTGTGGACATGTACTTGGGCCTCATTACTGTGAGGTTACATGTGAAGTTGTCCTTTTTGCCTTTTGAGTATTTTTACTGTTCTTTTTACTTTGCAGTTTCAGACTCTGTAAGGACAACAGGAATTACTTAAAACTGGATGTGGAGGGTGTTGAGAGAGAAGGAGAAGGGTTAATCCATCTGGGCAACTGGATTCTTCATTGCCATCATGTTGGCCTGTGCCTCTAGGGCAGTGGAATCCAGATGGATGGTTTAATTTGCATATATATTTACATAGTCTTTTATTGTAAATTCATGTGATCATAATGAGGAATTTCTCTGTAGTAGTATTTTCTTGACACTTACGCAGAATTTTCTTCTTGTCAGAGCTCACCTGCAATAAAATCTTTCTATTTATCTACTACATCTTGACCCTGATAAAACATGGAGCTCAGGATACAGCTCAACTGCCTTTATGCCTGTGGTTTTTTTTCCAGAGGTGCTTCTCCATTACTTCAATTTCATGGTTGCCTCCATATTTTTTGTATTTTTCCCTTCAGATTTCTTTCCTGTTGCCCACCTTTTATTACTTCTAACTGCTCTTGCAGTTTATTAAACAAATTACAGAAGTTTCTTGTTGCAGTAATTGGTTCATCAGAGAAATGCAAAATACATGACTGGTGGATGTTTTCAATAATGAAACATAACAAGGTTTTTACTGCTCTTCACAACTAAATATTGGTAATAGAAGAGGGGGACCACAGCAAAAAGTCTCTTACACAAACTCTTACAGGTAAAGAGATGTTGAATGGTTGATTCTCTCCAACTTACCTTAAATCTCACATGACATATTCAAAGAGGTCTTCCACTGTCAATTAACTGTGAAATCCCACCTTCTGCAACCTTGTTTGGTGGCACGCTACAGCTCCTGTGGTCTGCAGCCTAAGAAAATATTTTGATGCTTTTGTTTTAAGGGGTTCATTTCATATATTAGCTAGGTATTTTTGTTCTGGCCGGCTGTAATTTCATAAATTATTTATTCATTCTTTCCAGTGCTCTATGTGCGTTTTAATTATTGTTAGAGTTTAAATGTTCAGTTGTTGAAGGATTGCAAATTAGGGCAATATAATGTTATTTTTACTCAGGAGGAGTAAAAACTATATCCATATTCTAAACCACTTCTTCATAGGTATTTCATAGTTGATTTGAGATATCCTTTGTGCATAAAGAGACACATGATGCAAAATCTTGGTAGTGTTCCCTCTAGCCATTTGCTACGTTTCTTTAGAAAGATGAAAACACCTTTAATTCAGACTTTCCAAAGAGCTGTGTTCTAGTTTTACTATTTTAAAATTTCAGTCTGCTGCTTTAACCCTGAAGGGGTTTTGCATATGGTTGGAATACTTCTCTGCTTAGCTTTTCTTGAAGAATGATTATTGGTGTCACAAAATATTAAGGAAATTCAAACCTTTTTTGTATTTAATTTTACCTGAGCAGTATTTCCTTGGTGGTGGTAAAATTAACATTTGTTAATGAATATTTGTATTTTAATTAGCCACTTACTTAAAGCCAAATAGGCTAGAAAGACGAGAAAAAATAGAATCTATGCAAACGGCTTTATCTGAATTGAAGGGGGAAAAAAAAGTGTTTTTTCCCCTGAAGCATACATTCTGCATGAAATTCAACTTGACAAGTGACCCTTTCAAAGCAGCGCCACAAAGATTTCTCGGCATTCTCCATATATGAGAGGCAGCATTCTTGTATTGTACACACAAGCAGTCCCCCAGTTCCCTCAAAATGAAAGTAGCCTCTTCCTCTGTCCTTTGTGTTCTATTTTATCCTCATCCCTGTGTTGGCATTCACATTTATGAGCACACTTTTATTTGAGAAAATTTTGCAAAAAAGCAAAACCACTGGGGATGTTGAT